>JACJUM010002878.1:12754266-13015448 GCA_020976665.1 Heortia vitessoides | reverse complement strand
GTAAAATTATATATATGTTATAATCGAAGTTAGAAATCTGGATATTATATAAACTATAAATTTATAATGTATACTCAATTAAGACAATGTGATACATGACACAGAATTAATAACAATGTTAGACCATTATTTCAAAAACAATATGTCGAGGGTCAACTAAAACAAAATGGTGGTTAGGTTTGGTTAGAACTGCGTCCACAACGCACGAGCCAAGCGAGCGAAGCGAGCATGTCGCGGCAGTGGCCGGCGGCTTTTATACCCTTTTGTACCCAATAATTGTATGCTGGGGTAGTTTTTATTATTAAAGTTGCCCTCATCGCAATTTCACTATAATTTTATTAAGCTTTTATTTGTGTATATAACCGATGCTTGTGCCGTGGGGTGCCGACTGAGAAGTACCCCCGGTTGTATTAGGTATTTTAAGAGGCCACTGAGGTACCGGAACCAACAGATGGCAATATATCCATCCGATACGGCGTCACTTAAATGCAATACAGTGGAGATGAGCAGCAGAGATGTTCTACGGCTCTTATGATCATGATAATGAGTCCTAGCATTACATTTACGTCAATTCGCAATTGTTGCACAATGTGCGGACTTTTCATCTTTTAAAGTGGTTTGCGGTAACCTGAGTAGACATTAGTTTTTGACACATATTATGTTTTCAGGTTGGATGTTGAAATGCAAGCATTCACGGTGACAGGTGTGAAACAAGGTAGCTTCGAACCTCAGCTGGTAAGCTCCAAAGAAGTTACTCAAGACGTCAATCTGCTCAACGTTATGTTCGAGACGAATCCATTAGGTATGTAGTTTGGATTCACCATAGCTCAAATTTTTTCCTCACAGGCGATCCTTTCAGATGTTTCCTTGTACCTCACTATACATTTTTTTAGCTCGAGACTGGCCGTTTTTGAGGATCTTCTTTGTGTTAAGTTGCCGCAACCGAGAGTTGTAGATTCGATTCGTCTATCTACACAAACATTTTAGATTTCCTTGTTTCCTTAACGCAAGAGATTTCCATACATTGAGACAAGAACATTGTTTAGATATTGTTCCATCACTACAAATAATAAAGCGGAAGTATGTCTGTATGTAACACTGCCACGACATGTTAGAAATGATTTTGATGATAATTAGGAAGTCAGATATTTAAGCTCTAAAAAAGGACGAATGCTACTTTTGTTCTCTCAAAAAGAGAGTTCCCAAGGGATGCGAAGGAAAATTAAGGTCCACGCAGGTACCATAGACGCTATGCCATAAATAAATAATAATTCAGATATTTAGGGTTAATAAAATACAGTAAGTCCGATCTTCTTATGACACTTTCATTTATTCATTTTGCAGATGGTGCTTGCGACCAGAGAGTGAAGGTGTTGGCACGCCCTCTACAAATCGTGTATGACGCACAGACGGTCATCGAGATAGTCAATGTTTTCAAACCACCCACCGAATCAACAGCTTTTACTACGTAAGTTGACTAGATTACTAGAGAGAAGAAACATGGATCACTGGTGTTTGTATTTTTCGATATCTTAACGTGTTTTATTTGCTAACAGTGTAATATTACGTCCTTAGTACAAATTGACACAAATATGAATAACATAATAAACAACTTCAATTTCAAAATAGCAGAATATAGTAGGTACATTATAAATGTAATATCAGATATTTGTTTAGCCCTTATTTCTTCATGTATGGTTTGCTCTTATATTTGATAAAAAACTTTCAGTATATATAAAGTGATAGTGAGCTCTTTTTTTCTAGTCATAGAGTTCAGAGTTAAATAAATAAGTTTGAAAGTTTGTACTGGTTGAGCTGTAAGTGTGTTTACACTCGATTCTTATATTACTATTCCTTTTCAGTACATACAGTATTTTATAGCCCCATTTATTTATTTATAGCCAAGAAAAAAAATGTTCTTTTCTTGTCTATGATTAGGAATTAAAATGTGTTTTCTTGTAGACTGCAAGCAGTAGCAGAAAACAAGCTTTCGGACTTGAAAATGAAGTCCGCTCTGGGCATGCAGTACGCAGTGCACCACCACACGTTCATAGATTTCGACATAGACGTCGCCGCTTCATACATTATTGTGCCGAAGACCGGAATTTATAGAGGGTGAGATAACAATATACACGTGTTGATATAATGAAACACTCGTCTATACATTATATGCACGATACATATGCACTCGTTTAAGTAACTTTTGTGATTTTCAATATCTTGTTTTTCGGGAAGTTCTAATTATGTATTAATTATGGTATGTTTGCTGATATTTTTTTATATTATATATCTTAGTGAACACATAAGTATATGGTCAACGTGTTAGCTAATACTGCTGTTTGGCGGTTAAAATATGTGTGAGTAAGGTACCAATGCAGTAGACCTTTGCATGAGGCCTCCACTACTGTTATTAATATATGTATGATTGTTTACCTAATAATCTTTATATATATAAATATTATATATATATATATATATATAATTACCAATTGATTGGTGCAAGCAAAGCAGTAATTTTCCCCCTGTGTGAGAAGTACCGCGGAATCAGCCTTCTCAGCGTTGTCGGCAAATTATATGCAAAGTTGTGATTGATACTGAAGGAAAGATCTGAGATGTTGAAGCTAGTTTTAGAAAGGGAATGAGATGCATGGATCAAGATAAGTGCCCTGCAAAAGATCAAAAGACATTTCAATCTCTTTGCTGCTTGCGTTAAAATAAACGGTGCCTACACTGAATGGTTTGACATCCATAGATACGTCAAACAGGGATGTGTAGCATCGCCGTGGTTATTCAACTTATTTATAGACAACTATCTGTCGAATTTGAAAGCTAGTAAATGTGGATTAAGCAGCTGATGATCCAGTAGTGTTAGTGTTATGTTAGTTAACAATTTTGCAAGATTCCTTTAAAAGGAAAACTATGAAAGTAAATGTAAGTAAGACGAAAGTGATGGTGATTGAAAAGGATAAAAGTATGAAAAATTGTAAAATTATGATCGATGACATGGAAGTTGAATAAGTGAAAGAGTTTGTGTATCTGGGAAGTGTTTTTTTACGAGCGATGGGAAGTATGAAGAAGATATTGAATGAAGAATAAAAACTGGAAATAGTGTCAATGTGGTCTTACATGCTTTTATATACAGCCAAAATATGTCAAGAAGGGACAACTGACTGGCTGCTCATAGAGGTGTGTTGGTTTCAACACTGACATATGGAAGTGATTGTTGGGTATGGCAGAAAAATGCGAGTAGAATAAATGCTGTTGAAATGAGAGCACTCCGAAATATGTATGGTTTGAGTTTCAGAGATAGATTAAAGAATATTGTAATATGAGATGTGACGTAAAGGATGATGTTGTGACAACAGTAGAGAAAGGAAGGATAAGATGGTTTGGACATGTAGATAAGATGGATAAAAGTAGAATTAATGCACTTATATACAGAGCGGAAGTGAAGTATAGGACGACCGAGGCGAACATATCTTAACCAGGGAGAAGCCTCATTTATGCTCTGCACTTATTGGTCCTATAGTCTTCCTTGATAATTAGGCATTTTAATACTGAAATAATTATTCGAATCGTTTCAAAAGTTCCTGGTATCAGCGCGTTCAAAGAAGCAAACACTCTTCAGCTTAATTATATTCACATAACGGCGAGGGATGAACTATTGGTATTTAGTTATTTCTGCTCTTCGCCGCTAGCGGCGCTGGTGTTTCAATAATATAAATTATGTATGTTATATATTATTATGTAGAGTATGTATTTGTCCAGGTCGGAGCCGTGCGTGGTGGTAAAGCTGGGTGCCATCAGCGTGAAGTCTGTTCCGCGGCAAGCGGTCCTGGACGTGCACAAGATGTACAAGGAGGGCCGTGCAGACCAATACATCTTGCAGGAGATCACCGATCACAGCTACGACAAGATGACACTGAAGCTCACCGAGATGCAGGTATACATGCTCTCCACTCTGATCAACTAAAGTTAGAACGCATACAAAGTTCTGTGCAAAATCAACATCAAGTCATTATACTCAGTTCTTTCGCTCTCCAGAAAAGTTGGTTACAAAAACCTTTACAGCTCAATAATTATTGCGGCAAGCAATTAAAGTAAGCGTCATCAAACGTAATTGTTTGAAATTTTAAACACGAATGTTTTTTATATATTTATGTATGATGTAGTCGGTGATCGGCAGAGTAGAATAGTACCTGTACAAGCTAGCGTAAGAGGCGACTCAGAGCCGACAGATGGCGGTATATCCTCCCCAAACAGCGTAGCTTAAATACAACAGGGCAGAGATTAACAATAGCATTCGCGTCGCAAGCTATGCTATGTAAAAATGTATCTGCTGTCGATTGATCTGCAGAAGTATACATTTCTTGATGAGACCTTTGTTCAGCAGTTGCTATGATGATGACATTGTACTAGAATTGTTTCTTTTGAAAATTATATTTGGTGTGCAGACGCATATACTATGTTCTTATTTGATTTACTTAATAGAAACACTGGATTGTTTAATAATCTATAAAGTCTATAATGCCGCGGGGTACCAGCAGAGTAGAATAGTACCTCCCCCCTGTTTCCTGTATCGTAAGAGGTGAGCGAGTTACCAGAACCGACAGATGGCGGTTCATCCAGCAGCAGCATTCCCATTGCGAAAGTTACTCTCTGCGATTGCCAACACGCTTGTCCAACGCGGCAATTATGAGCAAAATTCTCCCTGTCTTGGGAAGGCCTATGTCCAACACTGGACTTCCAATAGCTGATATGATGATGATGGAAATTAATCATGATTATTTTTTATATACTATTTTCCTTTCCACCTGTAGGTGGTGATAGCGTTGGCCGACGAGGACTGGCATTCGGCAATAGCATGCAACGAGGCGTCGCCGCTGCACCTGCTGCAGCCCACGACGCTGACCATCCAGATCCACAAGTGCCTCATCACCGACGACCCGCGCTTGCCCAAACTCAGGGTGCGCGGCGAGCTCGAGAAGATCGCCATCAGCGTCTCCGAAGACAGGTGACTGGCTTGACGAATATGCTGCTTATAGTGTTTTAGCTAAGGCCATTGTATTTTTTTACTTAATAGTTATGATCAGGTATAAAAGATCCGTAAAAGAACTAACTTACCGATATAGCCCAGCGGATTATAATTTGAAGTGGCAGGGAGCAGGGTACTTAGCACGCAGAATTGACGGTCGATGGAGCTTTAACGGTCTGGAATGGAGTCCATGGAGTGATTCCATCCAATAAACGAGGGACAATCAGATTTACTAGCAAAACCCCATGATGATGAATCATGATCATTAACACCGTAGCAGCCTTAAAACCGCCCCAAGAGAGGTGGAATTTGCCCATAAATGCCCCGATTTAGACATTCGACCCAGTACACAGTAGCTTAACGACGGGGGTTTAGCTGCCCATCCTCGCTCTTTTGCATTGTAGCTACTCATTTTTGTGTGATTTCGAATATACCGTCATCTGTCGGTTCAAGATCCTCAGTTACCTTTTACCACAATGGTATATGCGGAGATACTTATTGTTCTACTCTGCCGGTACCTCACAACAGAATTTGATTACATCAATGTATATTTATGTCATATATGCCGTGGGGTACCGGCTGAGTAGAATAGTATCTCCCTCTATACGAGGTGACGTCAGAGGTATAATCATCCGAAACAGCGCAACTCAAATACTACTGGGTGGGGATGGGCAGCAGTATCTCCGTCGCGAAAGTTGCGCTCTGCGATTGCCACCACGCTTGCCCAACGTGGCAATTATGGGCAAAATTCCTCCTATATTTGGGAGGCCTATGTTCAACAGTGGACTTTCTATGACTGCTATGATTGAATTGACTTCAATTGGTGTGTATGTATATATATATATATATATATATATATATCACGGCTTAACTGATGTACATATCTATGTATTTTTATTTAGAAGTGGCATTTGAATTATTACACGAGCGTTTGTTTCAGGTTACTCACACTATTCGAGATATTAGTGGGCATGCCTTTACCGAAATCCGAAGAGGTTGCTCCGCTTAAGGTAAAAAAATACTCTGTAACTATTCTCATAGACACATTTTTCCTAAATGTTTTACTACAAACTTCTGAAGCTATTTTAGACATTGTCATTTGAGGTAGTATATATGGATGTGTGGATAAATGTTGATAATTAAGTAGCTACAACACCAAACTGCTTACGCCCAATAGCATTACTTCTATTGTCAGTCCATTATTATAAACAACCGCATTTTTTGTAGATCAGTAGTTTCGACTGAACTGCGCATGTGCGGCCGGTCTCTCTCTACTCCTCTTTATTGCAAATATCCCTAACAACGGCCACTGAACCCGAGGTCCGACCTCAGAGGCGCCTTGAAGTGATCGCCGTTGGTCCTGCGGTAATGTTGCGCAGGATCGCTCAAACCTAGACTTATTCATTAATGTGCGATCTTGGGACAGATATTTTTTTCGGTAGCGGTGAAGTTGGCGCCTGAGTGTCATTAGGTTCGGCCTAAAAAATATTTCATTACTATTGAACAAAATTTATATGTAACAAAATAATTAAGTTGTGTTGGTTAACCTGTCTTAGCCTATTATATTGGTACTACTGATATAAAGAAAAAAAAAGTTAGTTGCTCTGAGGAAATCAATTTTAATTTATTTTAATTTTAGTTTTAATAATTACTTATATTTCTAGATACCACCAACAAGATTGGTCAATATATTATTAATTCATATTCTACTTTGTAAGGTTGATATATATATATATATATATATATATATATATCAACCTTACAAAAATAATATAAATTAGAAAAAAAACACACATTTCTGAATTATGATAAAGGAGGTACATTTTTTAATTATGAAGTCAGAAAACAAGCATACGGTCCACTTGATGGTAAACGTGGCTGCAGCTACGCAGCTAGACGCTAGTCGCAATAATATTACTAGCATGTCGCATATCACTAGCATGATACTGTGTCACATTTACCCAGTAATTTCACTGCCTCTTTTACCCTTTAAAACTGTATACAGCAATGCGAACACTGCTCTTTAGCGGGAGAAAGATACTATACCGAGAGTGAGGTACCAACGCAGGCGACCTTTTTAAGAGGTCTTCTCATATAAATTTCAAAGAATATGTATTAATTCATTCCACTGGAATGCGAAATAAAATGTAGTGAAATTCAAACATAAACGATATATTTCCATTTATTTGTAGGCTAGCGAATCGAAAGGATCAAGTATGTCCCTGCTAAGGTATTTGGACCCCGCCGAGAAACAGAAGCGGGATAGTGCGCGCTCCAACCAAATAAAGAACGTCGACGAACATTCCGCGCAGCTCACCGAGGTCCAGGCATTCTTTATCATGAAAGGTAACTTACAGACGCCATATTTCAAATAAAAAAGTTAATTGTGACGTGATTGCTTTATAATACTGCTTTTTATGCATGGAAACGCTCTTCGTTTAAAACCTATTTTATATTATCAAATTGAATAAAAATAGTGTCCCACTAGTATTATATAAAGTTTGTATGGGTGGATGTATGGATGTTTGTTAGTCTTTCACACGCCGGAACTGCGGTACTGATCTCGATAAAATGTTCCCGTGGGTTACATCTGAATTTTTATTTTTCTCTGAGGAATCAGTAAGATTTTTCGCACAATTTAACTGTCAGAAAGCGACTACTTTCCAAATTGAAAAGGTCCTCATGTATGAGATATTAAGTAATGAATGCGGAGAAAGTCGCGGACGGTAAGCTAGTATGCGGTATGCGTATAATTGTAAAATAATATCCAAGGTTCTTAAACCTCTAACATTAATGTTTGACAAATTGAGGATAAAGCGTTGAACAATAGTTTTATTGACTGTAAAACCTAAACGTTAAAAATTGATAAGATATTGTTTTTTTTCATAAAATTAAATTATATTGACGTGTCCCGTGACGCTGATGGTGGTGATCCTATCTTATGCACCATAACCACCACCACCATAACCATTTTTTCGAATTAAAAATAGCCTATGTCCTTTCTCAGGGTCTAAAGATTGTCTGTGTCAAATTTCATCTAAATCGGTTTAGAGGTTTAAGCGGGAAAGCGTAACAGACAGACAGACAGACAGATAAAGTTACTTTCGCATTACCTACCTATATGTGTACAACGACGTGTATGAACGAGTAATATCAATAGAAATTCTGTTGTCAACAGAACTGATCCTCAGCGTGAACCGCAAGGCGGCGGGCGCCACCGACGCCTACGACAAGTTCCTCGTGTTCTCGCTGACCCTGCTCGAGTTGACGGCGGTCCAGAAGACGTTCACCCTGGAGGCCAACGTGCGGCTGGGCGCCGTCAGCATGCGCCACCACAGAGTTGGGCACGGGGTCATCAACATGATCGACACACCCGAACTGGAGACGTCCGATACGGCCCTGGCCACGGCCAACGACATCATTTGCAGCCAGTACCTGTTTACTGTTACTTACCGAAATGTCAGTATGTCTTGGCTTGAATAAGATATTTTTTTTTATAATTTTGTTACGTCGACAAATGCATACAGTCCGCTTGATGGTGAAAGTAACCGCAGCCTATAGACTCTGATCTTAATATCAGCCATTGAAAGTCCACTGTTGGACATAGGCCTCCCCAAGGAAGGGAGAATTTTGCCCATAATTGCCTCGCTGGGCAAACGTGTTGGCGATCGCAGAGCGCCGCTACCGGGATGCTGCTGCCTGCATCTTCACCCTGTTTTTCGCCCTGCATTTGAGCTACACTGTTATGGATGGATATACTACAATTTAAAACTTGTACGCACGAGTTTACCTTTTAAAATTAAATCTGTTGTCATTAAAGTTAATTATAAATCTAAAAAAAACTAAGATTTGTAGCCGTGATGTTATTGGTGTTTCTACAGGTTGATAAGAAATGTCCAGAATTCAGAAGCTGCTATGGGTCTGTGGAACAGATGATCGAGCTCGATTTTAGGACGCTACGAGTCCTCCTGCATCTGCAAGGCTTGCAAGAGATACTGGTCATTGTCAACGAATATCAGGTGACTATAGTTCTAGAATGTACATTACTCAATTTAAGATAATATAGTTAACATATTGTAATACGTATTTATACGTTGTAGACGAGATTACAAGCTATTCAAAGTACAGTAGACAGAACTGCCAATGCGGGCCCATTGGAAACAATAATGGAAGATGAAGAATTCAATGCTGCTAAATCAAAAGGTTAGTAATATAAAACATTCCTTCAGTACATAACTTAATTGGAGATGGAGTTAGGAAACTGTTTAAGTATACACGCCTATAAAGACGCATTTAGTGTTTTATTTATTTCTATTGAGAAATAAAAAATAAGAAAGTAAGCGTCCAATTATACCGGAAAGGTGCTGTTGTACCATATGGCTCGCTCATGTTATCACAAAGATATCACTAGCGAAACTATCTGTGACTTATATTTTATTTCAATCTCTATCTTAAGTTTCTTAAATTTATTCTCAATTCAAAAATAAGAAAGTAAGCGTCCAATTAAAGCGCATTATTAATTTACGTATGCTTAAAATTATTGTTGGGGAAACTAATTAGATATTTTATTTATTTTTTTATATTTATTTAACTTTATTGCACAAAATGTTACAAAATGTACAAATGGCGGACTTAATGCCACATGGCATTATCTCCCAGTCAACCATTACACAAAACAGAAAATATATATATATATATATAGTGGTGCAGACCATATATATACAAAATAGATAAACATGGCATACATATTTGTATAAATAAACATATACACAAAACAACGCACATCAGAAATAGGGTTATAAAGTTAGAGAAGCAGCATCAGTAAATAAAGTATTTACTTAAAGTATTTATTTTACTAGGGGATATATATATAAAAAATTTTATCTTAAAATTCTACAGCGAGCGTGGCAAAACCATCTCGTCGTAAGCAAGTGGAGAGCATACAATTGAAAGTGAACATTAAGATCGGAGCCATAGAGATCGGTTTTGCAAACGACCAACGCCGGCTGTCTGTGATACAGCTGACGGGAGCTACCACCGGGCTCGTGATGAAAGCCTCTTACATGCAGGTCGATTGTGCCATAGCGTCCATTAAGGTGGAAGATTTGAACCCGGATACTATACATAAAGAGGTAAATATTTTCTTATATTTACGCGTCCACTACTTACAATGAAACACCCGCTTAAAAAAGCAACAGTTTTCAAAAACTTGAGAATGTAATTTATTCACAAATAAAATAAAGTAATGTAACCAAAACGTCTAATAATGTTAGATGTTAAATACCGAACAAAAACATTTTCAAGCCGTTAAAACAAGTTGTTTTATTATAAATAGGAAAGTCGACGTGAACTAACTCAAATTGGCGCAATAGTGAACAAGAGAACAATGCTCGGTTTTTTTTTGTGGTATCGAAACAGGAATGAGGAGATCCTTAAATAAAACAGGCACTGAACATAGTCACCGACATAGCTCAGCTTCAGCGCATCTTGCGATAGGAATGCTTCTGCCCATTCCCGCTCTGGGTATTTGAGCAATACTAGCGGATGGATATACCGCCGTCTGTCAGTTCTAGTACCTTATTCGCCTCTTGCGACACCTGATACAGAGGTACTATTAGATTCTGCTGGTACCGAACTAACTGTGAAGTTAAAGAGTTGTCATACAGGCATGCAAAGGTTTATACTCGTTATTATAATATTCTAATACTGTAGTCTTCATCTGTCGAGGTTGTCCACCAATTTTGAATCTTTGTGTTATTTTAACTGGCAGTCTACGAATGGACTGAACTGAATGAATCGACTGGGTCTCTTAGTAGAGACAATAATTCTCTATATTCGATTTACCGGTGTCACCACTTCTAACTCTTCGCTTAGTGTCGAAAATTTATTCCATTTATCTTAGTGCATTTTTTTTTATTCCGTTAATGTCCTGAATTTTAGGACCTAGCTGTTAGAAGAGCCCTATGATTGGTAACAATATTACGACTAAATTTGTTCATTGTGTGTTCTAAATGCAGGACTATTGCAACGTTAATTTAATTAAAATATTTGTTGGTAACAAACGGTTGTTGCTTCAGTAGCATGAGAGAGGGCTATGATAGTAGTTTTCATTAATTAAAAACAATCAATCCGTCTCAGGTGTGAAGCGAGATATTTAATAATATATTTATATCCTTTTTATATTTTTATTCTCGTTTTTAAATACTCTTGTAAATGAAATTAACGGATACGATGGCGCAGATGGTAGTCGTCCTATCTTTTGCACCAAGGGTCGTGGGTTCAATCCCCGCCCAGGATAAATATTTATAAAATCATATTTGTGTTTGTCCTGTGTCTGGGCGTTAATAATATGTATTTTAGTATTATATTTGATTCCTATGTTGTCTGGTGTCCGTAGTACAAGTGCTATAAGCGACTCACCTCAGAGTCAGGTCAATGTATGAAATGTTGTGTGAATTTATTATTATTATTTAAATTTTTTACATTTATCAGATATTGAAAGTACTGGGCGGTGACGTCATCAACGTACAAGTGGTGCTCTACAACCTGGATCTGTATCCGTCGGCGAGCGACGTCGACATGTCCATCGATGCGCAGATCAACTGCTTGAGGATCATATTCCTTAACTGGTTCGTCAGTTCTATGCTGGTAAGTGCTACAAACTCGTATATTGATTTTATAATTGTAATACATTTTAGAGCTAGTGTGTGAAGAAATTCTCTAGCGTTTAGTTATGTTTACAATATATGTCTACTGATACCTTCGTATTAGAATTCGATTCTGTGCGAGGTATTTTTCTGTAAACTTCTTTAAGAAAATTTGTGAGTCATGCCAATATTTACCAATCTATCTTGAAAATCAAAATAAACAATAAGATAATAAAAAATATAGTAAAAGGTCAGTAGCGTTTTTGTTTATTTTTTAACATGTCGCATTATAGAAAGCATTACTGGATCCTAAAAAGACTTGTGTTTGTAAGCTCCTGCCCTTTTCGACCTTGTGACACATATCCAGCAATTTCACCGCTTCACCGTCAAACTGGAATATACCAATGCGAACATAGCTGTTGCACCAATACAGACGACCTGTAAAAACGCTCTACTTCTAGTAATTAAAATAAACTTGTGATCGCCCCGATGGGCGCATTTCGACCAAATGTCATAAAATTGTGTTAAGATTCTTTTATTTGCATGACATACAATGAGAATATGATCACAAAAGTATATCGTCGTTTAAGTTTTAACACCACGAAGTCTAAATGTTGACACTTTGTACAATTGGGAAAACATTGCTCACGTTTCATAAAATCATTTTTAAACTAATTGCTTGTGCATTTAGTTGGTGCAAAATAGATTTCGTTTAAAGAATACACGTTATAAAACGTTTACTGCAGCGTTAAACTGGAGTATCGTGTTATCATTGGGCTTAACTATTAAGTTGCCAACTTTGACATACGGTGTTTGAACTTAAGCGACGATATAGATAGTAAATAGTGTTTGTAATGTTTATTTTTATGTATTAATGCTTAATGCTCTTTTTCCGCATCGACTGTATCCAACTGTGTGTGTTATATAAATATATAGATAATCAAACGAACAATATCCCCGCAGGAGTTCCTGAACAACTTCCAAACAGCGCAGCAGGCCATAATCGAGGCGTCGTCGCAGGCGGCGGACGCGGCGCGCGCGTCGGCGCAGAGCGCGTACAAGAACGCCACCAAGCTGGCGCTCAAGGTGCGCCTCGCCGCGCCCATCATCCTCGTGCCCGAGAACTCGCGCAGCCGCCACGCCGTGCTCGTCGACCTGGGCCGCATGACGCTGCGGAACAAGTTCGTCGACACCGTGCCTTCCGATGTGAGTCCGTTAGCGATCATAAACTCAAAACTCCACCTTGTTTTTGTTTGGATGAATAGATCTATCACAGGCACTTTAAATAGTCAAAACACAATTTTATTAGTATCTTAAAAATATTCATATATGCCCTGATGATCCTGATGACGACAAAAGAGTAATTTAAACAAAGAGATCATTGAGTTGCCTACAGTATCAAGTGGTGCATACGATTACGTGTGGTCAGATATTACAGTAACAAGTGAGCATAAAGTTTGCCTCGCTGTGATCCAACGTATTCCGTGCTTGGGCTCTTAGACAGCGTGCTAGAATGCGGTCAAACTCGCAATATATGTTCGTATAGCCTTAGAACATAATTACAGTAAGCGATCGAATATCTTCGTTTAGCGGCCAACTAGGATTCGATGGATCAGATTTTCGATAAGATTATAATACAGATATTAGACAACAGAATTTAAATATTGGAAAGGGAAGAAATGTTCAGATGGTTTGGACTTGTAGAAAGGATTGATGAAAATAGAATGACTGCACAAATATGTAAAACGGTATGGAAGAGTTGGTATAGGACGACCTAGGCTGTACCCTAACTAGATAAAAGACGTATCAAAGAAGGGCCCGGTCAAAAGTACCAAGAATAAACGAGCGTGTATGAAAGGACTAATGCGAGTAAAGGAAGCGAGAGAGGTATGCCAAAACCGCAGCAAGTAGAGATCCATATTCTCTGCCTACCCCGATGGGATACAGGCGTGATGTATGTAATACTTGGATATTTATTATAGCGCCCAGACACGGAACAAATGTGATTATTCATCATATAAATATTTATCCCATATGGGGATCGAACCCCCAACTCTTAGCACATAAGATGACTATCGAATGCGCCATCGATCCCGTCAATCATTGTACTAGGACTAAGACGTCCAAGTATAAAGTTCGATATTTATATCATCAGAGTATATATTATATGAAGTCACACCCGGGCAGGACGCGTCGAAGAAGGTGTGCGTGGAGGAGTTGACCCTGGAGCTGGAGGACATGCGCGTGTCGTGCGTGCAGCTGAGCGGCCCGGGCGCCGAGCACAGCGCGCAGCACGAGCGCAAGCTGCTGCGCCCCACCAGCTTTAAGCTGCTGGTTAAGCGCAACCTGTCCGCCTGGTACGACACGCTGCCCGACCTCGATGTCTCCGGCCGCATGAAGACCATCGCTGTGAGTCCGCAGTACTTTACAATTAAATTCTAGCGCCCTATGCGTGCATGTATTTTTTTTATTTTTATGAAGTCAGCAAACAGGTATACGATCCGGTAAACGTGACCGACCGCAGCTTAAAGCCGCTTGTGTCATCTTAAAGATATCACTAGAGTGTCGCCAACAAAAAAAATTTTTTTTCGTTGGCGTTTCCGTTTTAAAAGTAATCGCACTAGTTATAATGTTGCGTATATTTTCTTTCTATTAGATATTACCTATCGTCTATTAAACGACTGTCTTCGTTTCCTTTTCAGCTTGCGTAAATACGATCATATTTCCCATTACCGTTTCTTCTCGGCTGGCTTCCTATTCGGGAACGTCACAAAATTCGAGTTCTAACCATACTATTTTCAATACTTTTTGATCCGTACGCACCAATTTACTTAAAGGACAGATTCCAATTCCTATCTTCCTCTCACGAACGTAATCTCCGTTCTTCTAATACTCTTTCGCTCTTAACTCCTTCTCATCACTCTAGTTTTTTGACAAACTCTTTTACAGTGACAGCTATACGACTCTGGAACGAGCTTCCGTTGAATATTAAGCAACCCCCAAATAAATTTATCCTGAAACACTGTCTCCGTACTTTATTTACTGATGCTGCTTCTCTTACTTTATAACCCTATTTCTGATGTACGTTATTATATATATATTTTTTTTATATCATATGCATTTATTGCGTTTATTTATACAAATATGTATGCCACATTTATTTATTTTGTTGTATGTATTATTGTATGTATGTTGTATTGTCTGCACCACTATATATATTTTTCTGTTTTGTGTAATGGTTGACTGGGAGATAATGCCATCTGGCATTAAGTCCGCCATTTGTACATTTTGTAATATTTGTGCAATAAAGTTAAATAAATAAATAAATTACCATATTCCTAGTTTAAACAAAAAAATTACTTATTCCAATATTCCCATTAGATTACGGTGGGTCACAGCGACTACAAGAGCATAATGAAGATCCTCAATCAGAACCTCCAAGAAGGTCAGAAGACAGTGGTAGAGAGCAAGAATCCACCGAACGTGTCGAAACAACAGTCCAAACCGATTGGGAAAACGCAAAGTCAAACAATCAAATCGACAATACAAGTCAAATCGACGGTGGCGATCGAGGACATCAGTGAAGCGAAGAAACCGAGAACCGCGATTAAATTCTCTTTCACTATGGACAGTTTTGTTATTGATCTGATGAATACAATCCATGTAAGTGAAATATTTTATTCAATCACTCTGATTTTAGAATCTAGCTTCTAATAGTAGAGCGCGTGGTGGGGTGTTGACTTTCCATCTGTAATAATCGTATACATAAACTGTGTCTATAGTTTTACCTAAAATAATTTGGGACGTGTTTTGTTTACGTAGTGAAATTAAATATCAACATGAATGGATCTAAATTCAGAAAACTATACAACAGTTAGTGACAGTGACACAGTTTTTCACCAGTTGGTAAGCGGAGATTGATTTAAATTCACTTTGATTCTAATATGTCTCCTTGTGTTTTCATACACGTGGTTAATAGTAGATCGCACCAGTCTTTAGTGAAATACGTTTCCAGTTTGCCAAAATAGCCCATTAATCTGTGGGGAGGGCAATGCTCGGAATCTTGGTGTGAATGAGGTGATCCGTAAAAGAAAAAAGTACCGATATAGCCCGGCGGATTAGTAAGTCGAAGTGGTAGTGGGCAAGGCACTTAGTACGAAGAACCTAGGGCTGATGGACGGTACAGTACGGTCTTGACTAAAACCTCAGGATCGCGATGCACGCCAGCCGCAAACAGCCGGTCCTTTTGGAGATCACTTAGGGAGTCCTATGTCCAGCGGTGGACATGTAGATACGATGATGATGATTGGTTAGCATATGTAATCGACCTTAGCCCTATAAGTTGCTTTTGTATATTTTACATATTTTCGCCCACTCTGCACGACCAAACCTTGATTCCACTTTGAATCCGAGTGATAACACCGTTTTCCACACCGTATCCTTCGTAAAGTTAAATAAAAATGAAAAATCAATAAATTTTAATTAAATAGCGAGTGTACAAAACACTGTCCACAAGACTAAATATGGATATAACTTTTTAGAAATTTCCATATATGTATATATGTTGTACGTAACCACTAAATAGGTAATATTTATGGGTGTTGTGTGTACGTGATTTACTTCTAGCAGCCTGATGAGCCCGGATTCCTTAACGACGTAGAACTAGCGCGGTTCTGTCTGGCGCTGCTGTCGGTGAAAGGACGTATGTACTCCGACAGTTCAATGCATACCAGTGTACTGCTCGTGGACTGTACCTTAGACGATACCCGACCGGGTAGAGGAGCTAAGATTACCAGGTAAGAAAGAATTTTGTAAAGGTACTATTCGGTATTCAAATTGACATTTGTATGTAAGTTGATTATTATATATAACCAATTATATGATAATATAATATAATTATATTATTATATATATTATATGTAACCAATTTTAAACTTCAAAGGCCTATTTCAATATAGCAATGATGAAAGTCTACTTTTTCTTGCTAATCATGTAGCTCTTGTCTAAGTAAAAAAATAATAATGACATTTGATGCTGTTTATAATACTTTATTTATTTACTAATGTTTTTTCTTAAAACGTTTATGTGCTCATCTATCATTGTGTTTTTTTAAATATAGAACAAACCCGTAATATATCTTTTAAAACTAAACTGGCCCAAAATTTGGAAATTCTTTTACTAATAGAAATATATATTATTTTGAAATAACATACGCTATATTACCTTTGAGTATCTATTTATAGTATTAGCATGATTTTAAGCACATTGTAATTAGACATGGTGATTGTATTTAGATGTTGGTTAAACTAATAAATAAATAAAAAATCATTAAAAGAATATCCCTATTTACCTAGAATGGAAATATGAAAGCAGTTTGAATGATGTAGTCCTCATACAAAGGTCGTCTCCATTGATACCTCACTCTCACTTATTACTACCGTCAATTAGCAATGTTCGCATTGCTGTGTTCCGGTCTTAAGGGTGAGAGGGACAGTGAATTTACTGCGTAATGTGGCATAATAATAATTTATTAAAAAGAATAATTTCTTAAAAGCTATAATTTATCGCAGTATTCTTCCGGTAAAGGAAATGTTGCTGGTGAAACCACGGATCGCTACTAGTTTATTCACAAGTTTGATTGTGGCACAGGTACCTCGAGCGGCGTCCCGAAAGAAGCGAACAATTGTCCGATGAGACTGTCGCCGTCGTCGCGGAGGCGCAAGAGAAGATTCGCAGCATGATCGACATCACCTACACCATGAAGAACTCCGATACTTTCAGTGAGTACTTTGTTGCTTCAATCAATACCGTGCAATATTTATTGAACTTGGCGGACATTAAGTTCAATTGTTCTCGGTTGTTTTTAAAAACTAAAACTTTAACTATTGGTAATTTGTGACGAACCTAGTCTACATAGTTTAAATGCAAGAATATCTTTACTGTACTTACTGTACTAGTACTTATGTACCGACACAAAAGATGGTTATATATATGGTTATATAACAGTTTTAAACCTCATTAAAAGTATATGGTATGGTTATATAACAGTTTTAAACCTCATTAAAAGTATATCGTATGGTTATATAACAGTTTTAAACCTCATTAAAAGTGATTGACATGATGCTACATTCGCTAGCTCTATTGTGCGTCAAAGGTTATGAGTTAGTTCCCGGCCCAAGCCAACATTTATGCGATGATTATGTTAGGTAAATTTATTATTACATTTGTTTTGTGTCTAGGTATATAAAATGACATGTCAGAAACGGAGGGCAGATTAAAGGTTCATTGAGCTCTAAATAAAAAATCTAAAGAATAGTAACAAATAAATATTTTAAACATGTAATTTAAAACGTTTATTAGATTTTTAAATGCAAAACTAACCTTGACCTGCTTCTCGTAAACCTACCTTCTTGACGTGTCGTTTTATACGTAGGGCCATCGATACATATATTTAATTTTTATATTTGTAATTTGTATCTTCTATTATCCGTAATATAAGTGCTTAAGGCTTATTTTTAATCATCATCATCATCATTACAGCCGTTGGAATTCTTACTGCTGGACCTTTCCAAGAAAGAGGGAATTTTGCCCATAATTACCGCGCTGGGCAAGCGTGTTGGCAACCGCAGATCGCAACTTTCGCGATGAGGATGCTGCTGCCCACCCTCTTTATTTGAGCTACATTATTTCGGATGGATATACCGCCATCTGTCGGTTCTGGTACCTTAGTCGCCTCATACAACAACTGGTACAGAGGGAGGTACTATTCTACTTTGCCGGTACCTCTTTTTAATGCAGATTTTCAAAACCGGACAGGATTCTAAATATAACATATGCCAGTGCTCCTGTTGGTAGGGCCACTAGCAGTCTTAGAAGCACGCGTTCTGTTCCAATCCTCACATTCGTTCTGATCCAATCAGTTGTACGTCCCTTTCGAAGCACGCTTTTTAATTTTGCTCATTCATGTACACCAAGGTTGTTAACTCCAACAAACGCGATCACGAGGCTAGCACTTTCACTACTTCGCTATGCCTCTGCATACAATGTTCATATCTTATTACTAGCTACGCTCGCAGTTTCACCCGCGTTAATCATCAGCTATCTGCCAGTCGACGTCCCGTTAAAATTAGTCAGGTCGTTTCAGAGATTAGCCGAAATAATCAGGCTGAGTGACAAAAATTAATATAAATATATTCATGTGTGTTTAGTAAAAAGCTATTATTTATTTGGATTAACAAACAGACATTTTAATTTTATTTACAAAATGTATAGATATGCATGAATCATCTTTACTGACGATCAGTAAACTAATTTACGTTTTTTGGTACAGTCGACGTCCGGATATTTAGTTTCAACCTGATTCTGGCGATGGACTTCCTGAATAAGATCGCGGAATTTATGACTACTGGACTAGCGGTGGAGGAGCCCACCGAACCGACGGAGGAGGTCAAGATTCTCCGGAGTACGGAAAGGTCCTCCGACAGTTTCACCGTGAGTGCAGTTGCATTTTATGATTTCATGAATGTAGTTAGAGGTGCAGTTAAGTCTCTGACTCATTCTTTACTAGGAAGGGTTCAAAAAGTGTTAATAATAAAACAAAAGTTTAATAACAAGAACAACTATGTGTTCTCTTTGAAATAGCAGAAGAAGAAGACGTCCGTGGTATCCGCGCCCGCCACCCTCGACCAGCCGGAGAAGCCGTCCATGATGACGGTAAACATCAAGATCGAGCAGCCGGACATAATACTGGTAGAGTCGCTCGAGAAGAAGAAATGCGACGCCCTCGTTTTGAATGTGAGTTTACGCTTACGTTTTAGATATTAATACTATCAAGCTGAAGAGTTTGTTTGTTATAGTTGAATGCGTTATTTTCATTAGCTACATGTCAAATGAGAAAAAATCTTTTTTGTTTCTTAGCATAATTACCGAGAAAGGCTCCAACCAATAGTGGTGGGGTATTTAATGGAAAGTATTGCAAAAACGGAGGGAAATTATTTGAGAGGTTGCGTTCCGTTTCAGCCTACACTGTGTAAATGCTAAAATTTAAAAAAAGATCGTGCATGACAATTGTTGAAAAATCGAATCGTTCTTCTTATACTTATATAAAGTTATTATCATACCAGTCGTAGAACGTCGATTGCTATACATAGGCTCTTCCAAGGAAGAGGGAATTTGCCTATAATTGCCGCGTAGCCTTATATAAAGTACTACGAGTATAGTGATAATATCAGTAGAAAATAAATGTAAACTTACAGGTATCACGACAGTAAAAAAAAATATTTTTGTTTGAATGGTTTTATAATGCAAGCCGACAAAATACGATTTCTTTGAGGAATAGCAAGCGAGCTTCGACCCACCAACAAATCACAATCAAAGCTAAAAGTGGATTTGGCTCACATATAAAATATGTGTGCAGATGGAAGTCCGGTTCAAGCTGCGCAAGACAGCGGATCACATGGTGGCGGACGGCGGCGTGTCGGGCCTGCAGATGGTGATCCGCACGCTGGGGCAGGCGGGCGGCGCGCCGCGCTACGTGCTGGCGCCCGCGCACGTGTCGCTGGCGCTGTCGCAGCCGCCCGCCAGCGGCGTGCACGCCGACATCGCCGTGTCCGACATCAAGCTCACCGTGTCGCCCGGTGACCCATACTTTAATATACTGACGACATCTCATACGTTCATCTGGCTCCGAGATAAGCAAATAGAGGATTCAATACATATAATTTTAGACACAGAACAAATACAAATTATTATTTCCACCCACCCAGAACAACTATCTATATTTATCATATAAATATTTGTCCTGGGTGGCGAGAACTCTCGACATTCGGCGCACAAGATAGGAAGCACTAAACAATTGGTATACCCTAAAACCAACTCTGAGTATTCCCAAGTAATAAGAAATAGTAGGTAGATTAAAATTTGTAGCAAATTAGATAGAAAACCAACTAGTATAGAGAATACAGTCGGTATGAAAGTACTAAATGATATTTAGAAGTTAACTGGTTATAGAGGAACCGAACGAAAACCAGATGTAAATAAAGATAGTTAAAGAATATATTAGTTATACTAAGCCTTTGTATTCTTTCAGAGGGTCAAAAAAAATTTGATTCCATCTGGATGGACCTTCCATACACTTTGTTAAATAGCAGAACGTGTATCTTTAATTGTTTGTTCATGACGTCATATGATATATGATGATGATAAATCTTTGTGTTTGTGTGTACGTGTTAAATATTTGTAATTTTTCTATCGTCTGATATGCGTAACATAAGTGCTTTAAGTGACTTATCACGGAATCAGGTCGATATATGAGATGTAGTGAATAAGTCAATAATAGAAATACTACACTGTCCAGTTTGTCTCTAAGCGCGAGTTGTATGGCTATGAGTGATTACTGGCAATATCTGGGAATAAGTTCTCCTCATACTTGCCTTATATAATGATGACTGGTTCTTTATACATCATCTTTTCTAAAACAGACATAATAGCGCTGTTGAGTCGCGTGCTGTCAACAATGACAAGCAGTGAAGAGAATCAGACGGAGCAAGACCATCAAGTGATTAAGTACCAGGGGCTGTGGGACATGCAGATATTCAGACCAAATTCTCATTGGTTCCTCAAAACAGGTAAGTTGATTGATGAAAGTAACTCGTTTAGTCTTGCAGAAATAAGAATTAGTATTTCCTTTTGGTCAAATAATCCTTTATTTAGATCACTAGCCGTGAGGTACCGGCATAGTATAATAGTACTTCCCCCTGTATCAAGTGTTGTAAGAGGCGACTGAGGTACCAGAACTGAAAGATGGCAGCATATCTATCCGAAATAGTGTAGTGTAGTAATGTTATTTTATACTAGCTTTCTACCCAATATGTCCGTGTAGAATTTATATTGCTTTATCGCTTCCACATACTCGCAGTGTTTTGATAAGATAGGTAGGAAGGTACCTCAAACTAAAGATGGCATAAGTAGGTAGAAAAGAAACACCAACGTTTAAGCTGTTCAAGTTGTTTAAAATTAGTTCACTGCTTAGTGTTATAGCGTAATTAACTTGTATATGATACATATATACATCATGTGTCCTATCAGTACTATGGATGTCCACATGTTACAATTTTGGTATACCTCTCTCGCTTCTTTTACTCGCATTAGTCCTTTCATACACGCTCGTTTATTCTTGATACTTGTTGCCTGGCCCTTCTTTATTAACTCTTCTACCTCTGGTACCAGAGCCGACAGATGGCGGTATATCCTCCCGAAAGAGCTATACTCCAATGGGCAGCAGCTTTAACGTCGCGAAGTTACGCTCTGCGATTGTCACCACGTCTTGTCTAACCCGTCAATCATTGCCAAAACTCTCCCTTTCTTGCGATGGACGTTCTACAGCTATGATGATAATGATAAATTCGTTATTTTCATCTTATTTCAGAGGAAGCTCAAGAAGCTTTAATCATAGAAAAAGCTAGTGCTGTCGCAACAACAACTCCGCCAACGGACGAGATCTGTATGCTGTCTAGTCCGTCGATAGTGGTGTCGTTGGAAATGGACATTGGTAAAGAGACCATTCCTGTACTGGTCATGCAAGCGTCACTGACCGGACGGGTCAAGGATTGGAGCTCGGAGGTAAGTGTTCAATATACGAGGGGAGGTAAATAAGTTCGCTGAATGATGAGTTGTCGTTGGTGGTGGTGGTAATTTTGCTCTTCTAAGTTGGTTCTAGTTAAGTGTTATCTTAATGAGGCATTAACATTATGTGTACCAAGTTTGGACTTAATCGGGTCATTAACTTTTAAGTTATCGACCTGTAAATAACTAATTCGGGAAGATTTCAGTCAGTTCGGAGAAAATTGAACACCGCGCTATTATTAAGTTTCTTAACATACAAAGAAAATATGCTCAGATTATTTTTCAATAGTTTTTGGCGGCTTACACGGACTCTGCCACTGGTAAAACCGTGGTTTTGAAGTAACATAATCTTTTCAAATAAGGAAGAGAGTCCATTGAAGACCACCCCTGCTCCGGATGGCCAATTGAGGCCCAAACTGTACGGAAAAACACCCAGGATTTGATACTCGGAAAAGATGCTCAGGAATGATTTTCCTGAAATAAACCTATATAATATGTAGTTCAGTTATTCTTATTCATCGTTCGGTTTTAATATTTTTTTTATTTATTACAAAATAAACTCACAGCAAGGAAAATGTGTCTATGGATTAAATCCGATACGTATAGATTGATATAAATATATAACGAACGTAGTACAAGAAAAACACTCGTCGAATAAAGCACAAAACACAACACGAATCAGAAATTGGAAAGAGAAGTTAACTACAATAAAATTGTATTGAGTTTGAAACCAAATAGAATTACGCGCGCGTGTTACTATAGGAGACTAGCAACATATTGACCCACACCTGACAATCTGCATGTCGGCGACAGTTGTACGTGGAGTCGACGTGGGCCATGCAAGTGTCGTACTACAACATCGGGCGCGCCGTGTGGGAGCCGCTCATCGAGCCGGTCGAGGTGCTGCAGGACTATCAGTACAAGCACGTGCCCTGGGAACTCAAGATGGAGGTACGTATCGGACAGTAGTCAAAGTCCTTGTTTTTGTTATTTGACTACGCTACTTGAGTATGGAAGAGTTGCAAAAATATTTGTGTCGTTATAAATGTATTGGACGATGTTCAATTCTTATTTTAAATTTATGATAATCAAAATTCTATGAGAAGAAAACTAATTAAAATAATGTAATTTAAAATGTGAATGTAGTAAAACTGAAATATGTGCAAAAAAAGTGTAGGTCTATTTAATAATATACTTAAGTCTTCAATATTTTGAAAGACTTTAATATTTGTAAACGATCAAGGTAACCTATATTTTAAGAATAAATTTTTGAAAGTCATAAACAAGACCTAACCTAATTAAGACTCCGAAATTAGCCAAGGTCCTTTCTATGTGTTTCAAAAATGTATTGTTATTAACCTATTCAAATTTTAAATAAATATTTTAAACATAATTAAAAAAAAAATATTTTATATAAAATACTAACATTTTCTTTAGATTTTCTTTAACGATTTGTCACAATAATCATTGTTCACTTCTTATAATGAGTACAAAAAATAAAGTACCTAAACATCGACCTCTACTCAAATGTAGATTGTAATGCGAGCCCAAGACAGCTTGACGTCGATCGACACATCGGACGAGGCTGCGAACATTCAAGCGGTGGCGCAGAGACAAGCTAACAAGACCATCACCATATCCAGCAGTGAGCCCCTGGAGATTACAATCAGTCGCAGTGGCATGGAGGTAACCTATTTAAATAGCGTCATAGTCAACATTATATTTCTGAGGTCAAAACATCTGTATTTTTATTTTACCGTAAAAGTATCCATCAAAGCTTAGCAGATTTTATCGTTGCTCAAAAAGATTTTTATTTCCATAAGGGCGCTAAAAATAATCGATATTTAATGATTTATACAATGAACAACTCAGTCTTCCTTTTGTCTACGTGAAGGTCTCAACGTTTTGACCTCAGAAACGAAAATGTTTCAAGCCGGACGCAGGACAAACACACATATTCATAATACTCGTCTGTCCTAGGTAGGGATGAAAACCGACCCTTGACGCAGAAGATAGTCACTATCAAACGCGCTATCGGGCCTTAGCGTGTCTTAATACTAGCAGCTTGCTGTAACAATTTTTGTATGCCAACATATTATTATATCTAAGCAAAAACATCGCGTTCGTTTGTAAATTTTGACAATTAGAAGTGAATTTATTTTAAAAATAATTATATATCTACATAATATTATAAAGACGTACTTATGAATTTTAGTAAAGTTTGAACACTGGGCGAACAAAAGTATCTAATTGACCCTTAGTGTACTTTTTGATGTGATAATGTTCGATTCACTATTTAGTTCATTGGTAGTTTTAAATGCTATTGATGGATAGATTAATGGAATGGATTATATTTTAATATTAATATTCTAATGGTTATGTTAGCAGGCGTTTCAGACTAGTGTAAACGTTTGTAGTAATTTGTTTCAAACAAGTTTACATGATGATGATAAACAAATGTCTTCTGAATTGGTACATCACTCTCATCTATTCCTACCGCCAAAGAGTGACGAAGGCAGGTGAAATTACTGGGAAAATGTGAATTAGTATCATCAGTTCACAAGGTTAGCGACACGCCAGTAATGATGGCACGAGCGTCTATAGGCTGCGGTCACGTTTACCATCAAGCGGACCGTATGTTTGTTTGTCTGAAAAAAACTGTTACGTTAAATAAAACTTGACAGTTACGTTCATGATTTATTATGCTCTCTTACAATATATTGAATTAAAATTTAAACGCATTTTTTTTTCAGGTGTTAACCCAACTTGGGAACTCATTCTCGTCTGCCATAGCTGACACAGATAATGCCGCCCTGTCTAAATCAAAAACCGATGTAAGTGACTTATTTTATTGCATTGGAAATTAAAAAAGGATTTTATTAAAAAAATACTAGAAAAAAAGGCCGGTGGGTTGCCGGTCTAATTTTTAAGCCAGGCTTGAATTCGTATTCTTCTTTTTCTGGCTACCGATTACGCTATTGACATGTCTGAGTTAGTCTCGGGAGTATAATTCACTTGAAAATGAAAGGGAGCGATTTCGACCAGTGCCTAAATGTGGGGTCTGCTTATACTTTTCTAGTAAAAATGCCGTAATTGAAATTGTGTAGTTTTATCCTTACGATGTGTTCCCCCGCGCACAGGCCTCCAAGCCAGGGTCGCAGCACGAGGGCGCGCCGTACGTGCTGCACAACTGCACGGGCCTCACCGCCAAACTTATGCTCGAAGAAAACACAGACTTCTCGGTGTATGCCACTGAGAAACATGTGCCTTCTGATTACAAGTTAGTATGTTTTTAAAATATAGTAAGTTGCCATGATGCCGAAACCTACTTACTATTTGCTCTATACCCATTATATATTTTTTTATTATCATTAAGGTTAGTGTGCTACATTAATGTTCAACTCCTTCAAAAAACCATAATCTAAGTAAAAAACGATTTATTTAGATTATGCTTTTTGAATAGGACGAGAACTACGCTAACTACTTAACAATATTTCTTTTTATTGACCAGTACTGAAATTTTATTATCTCTATATAATGTGTACAAATACAAAAACATTGTGTATAAAAATAGACATTACATATGTGTGATGTCTATTTTTGCGTACGCGCTGCTTAAATAATAATTAAATATTTATTTTGAACAATGAAAAATAATATTATTGATTTGTGAAAAGTTGTCTAAGTACGGTTAATCTGTATAACAAGATTATCTGTATGAATTTATGAAATATTTTTAATAGTTAATTTTATCGCTTGATTTGAAAAGCTTATACACATATATTTATTTAAAAGAACTACCTAAAAATTTAACATGAATCTGTTGGTTTATTATTAAAGGTGTGTTGTCAAACCCGGTGTAGAATTGTAGAGTAAAAGTTTCAAATTATACATTGTATTCGAATCTCTTTAAGTGAGTTTACGATGTACTTTGTTCATAGTATTTATTAGGCGATGGTGTTGAGACTGTTTTTTGTGAATTAAGGGAAGTTTTATTGGAGCCCGGTGCGTGTCTACCTTTACAACTAAAACGTGGAGGTCTCAACCTGATGAAACTGAACGAACCGCCACCGCCGCTAAAATTATTCGTCAAGGTAAGGTTCATGAAACAATTTTTTATACTTTTAGATTATACCAATGATAGGGACAAAATCCCTAATATATGTTTTATTGCGATTTATAGAGATTACGTAGTACGATTTATATTACATTAGAAGTAAATTTTGCGTTACTTTGACTTTATAATTTAGGATTGTATGTAAGACTTACGATTATATGATAACGCCATTTTTATTTAAATCTGTCTCATGCTGAGAGCTGTGTCCGCGACCACGTCCGCGTGGTATAGTTTTTTTTGGGTACCATACCTCTTTATCTTAACTAATATACACTTTGAATGTCATGTTTATTTATATCGAATCAATGGCTTGAAAAATAAGTTTCAAGTTTCTAGCTCTAAAAATAGCGATACTTCCATACTACTCTTCACTTCCCCCCTCTCGACCCATTAAAACCCTTATTTTGAAATAAAAAATAGCCTATGTCCTTTCTCAGGGTCTAAAGATTTTCTGTGCCAAATTTCATCAAAATCGCTTAAGAGGTTTAAGCGTGAAAGCGTAACAGACAGACAGACAGAGTTACTTTTGCATTTATAATATAAGTAGGAATTTTGAATAATTTAAAAGCTCATAAAATGCTATACTTTGGGGTATATTACATTCTTTCACTTTCGGACATTATAATTTTTCAAAGTATTTTAATATCTCGTCGTATATATTAATCTCGTTTTACGTTTGGAGAAGCTGACATAATCACTAACAAATGTTGTATCCACAAACAGATCGTAGAAATGGACGAGGACGTCCAAATCCCGGTGGAGCGCGCGGACAAGCGGTACTTCAGCCTCGGCCGCAAGAAGGGCGGCACCCTCGAGAGGAACATCCCGCACGTGGCCGCTGTAGAACCACGCGGCCTCATCTCCGACGTCGTCATGCACGAGGCTGCCTTGCACATTTACCTCAGAAGTGTAGTCCAGGTTAGTCAAGATCTATGGTAGTCGTATGTTCACATATCTGATTATACGTCAGTATTGGTGGGAGGACTTCATGGAGTGCGGTACCCTCAAGGGAAGTTTCCCGCTTTGTTTAGTACCAATTGAGTTATATACGTAGTTTTAACACTATTTGGAGGTGGTTAAAAACCTTTGTCAAGAATATAATTGACTTAAGTTCCTGATTTTGTGAAGTCAGGTGGTTTACGCTCGCTGTTCTAGGTGCACGATTAAGGTCTTATATGGCGTTAACTGGTTTATAAACTTTTAAATTAACGTTGCACTTAATACTATCTATATATCGCTATACAGTAATAGCATAATATTTTTTATATCTAGAAACGACAGTCATTTGTGGGGATAGGCAACCATGTATGCACGACTCATGATTTGTATGGCGTTATCTGGTTTATAAACTTTTAAATTAACGTCGAACGTAGTAGCATAATACAGAAAAATTCACAAGTTAGTTGTACATTACTGAAAACAGGAGCTTAAAATTTGATTTCTCCACTAAAATAATTCTCTTCCAGGTGACGAACTCGCTATCCGTCAACGTGTCGGTGTACTACATGACGCTGAGCGGTAATGAGGTGCGACTGCTCGGCGATGTAAAGCCGGGTGGCATACTCCGGCTGCCTCTGCAGGCGGTTCACACACCCACCGCTGAGATATTCTTCTCAGTTGAAGGTATTAGTGCTAAAATGTAATATTTTCATGCACTTAAATGTTCGTGATCGCTTCATCCCCGTTGTATGCATAATATGCCTTAAGATATCAGTATATAAATATAAAAAAATCAAGTTATACTAATAATTTATTTATGTTATCTCTTGATATTTTATAAAGAGAGAAAGTCGCTTCTTTAATTGGTAACTAGTACTAATTCAAACAATTCTCGGATTAAGGTTTCACAGTGTCGGTGGCGCCGTTCATATGGCGCGAACTTCAGCAAGAGGTCAAACTCATTAAGCTTTTGCAGTGTGATTCGAAAGACAAGAATAGCGGCGAGAAGTTCTACCTAAAGGTAATGGGCGTACTAATAAGTATGTACTTTAAATTAAAAAAATAACAGTTTTGAATTCTTGTAATAGTTATTACACAGGACAGACGAATTTTTTGTTGACGATAAAAATTTGTCACAGATAGTTTATGGATGCTATTGATATATGTTACAGATTTTTTTTACTTCAGATGTAGTGGTTCGATTCATGTAAATATTTAAAAAGTAAAAAAATTACTAATCTTAAGAACTATATGCCTTAAACATGTAATGGAACATTATTTTGGGTATTCGCTATCATGATTTTATTTCTAATTATTAACATCTATTGTAATAAAATTGTGATGTTAACTGGATATTTTCTTCCGAGATTGTTAACATCGTATAATAATCATTATCATTATCAAACTAGCCGTAAAACCTTTCACTGTTCGGCACAGGTCTCCCCAAGAGGGAATTTTGTTGATAACCACCGCGTTGGGCAAGCGTGGTGGCGATCGCAGAGCGTAGCTTTCATGCATGATATCTTACGCATAAATAAAATCATGAAATATCATGCATTTTAACATCCTTGTTCTGTTCTATTTGAGCTTACACTATTCCGTGTGAATACACCACCATATGTCGATTTCGGTACCTAAATCTTCTCTGGCGACACATGGTACAAGGAAAGGTACTATTTAACTCTGCCGGAATCCCATGCAAATTTATCTAATATATAAAATTCTCGTGTCACGGTGTACGTTATTGAACTCTGAACTGAACCGAATCTTAGCGTGCATATCGGCTAGGGTGGAGATTTGGACAACATCTATTTTTCATCCCCCTAAATTTTAAAGGTGGTCTTCCCTTAACTTTTTTTAAATAAGATTTTTTGTTTTTATTTTTTTTATGATTCAGCATACACAAATATATACAAGCTTAAGTTTTCACCCTTCTGTCACAAGTAAGTTTATATAATTTAATTGACAGAACATAGTTTGCCGGGATAGCTAGTACATTATTTATATATAACATATGAATATAATATGCATACTTATAATATACCAGGCAATTGGCACAATGGAGCAAGTGTTCTACGAGCATTCGAACAGACAGACGTTCGCTTCGTCCTGCTACGACATAGTCCTCAAGCCGGCCGTCAAGCTGCAGAATTGCCTGCCCGTCCACATTGTGGTCTCGCAGCTCGGCCTCAAGCGCGAGCAGACGTTCGCGCCCGGCGAGATGTTCCACCTCTCGCATCTCGCGCCCAATAAGGCGTCTGTTGTTGTAAAGGTAAGTGCTACCTATACATGTAGTTCAAGAGTTTAAGCCGCGGACTACGGACTATGCCGTTGAGCACATGTCAAAGTACGCAGGCCAAGACATGTACTTCTCTTTTCTCTTAATTTTTAGATATTTGCGAACACAAGAATGACTAAGTGTTTGCAGATAAGTGATGCGTCGAGGAATCCGGCTAGCTTGAGATATAGTAAGCTCACAGCTTACTATATCTCAAGTGTTCTTCGCAAAATCCAACCTTTCTACTATAGAGCAGTATACCACATTCTAGGCGGATGCTTACTAATGCTTGCTAATTACCGTTACCCTTTGGCCTGTCTAAAATAAATTCTACGTTGCCCGTGGATACTGTGGCGTCGCACTTTTATATGGGTCATAGTATCATTATAGTATTGGTAAGCAGCCTCTGCAGTCCTAATTATTAATATCTACCTAATTCTTGAAACCAGAATAGGAATGCAAATGCTGTTTTTTGGTGACAGATATAAGTAAAAGTTGTAAGTTACTCTTCTACCACTAAAGGAAATCTGTGCACACTTTCGCGTCGTCCATGATGAGGTTTCACCTGAGACATAAAGATGAAACAATGATATATTATAATTATTGTTAGTGACGTAGTATCATCATAGTATCAATGATCTTTCGCGTTTTAAACATAGTTTATGTAATAATAAAACTTACCTTGATAACAGGTATGAAACGCGCAATATTTAACGTTTTATCCAACGTTTTGGCTACTATTTGCGACGTTGAATGCTATAAATAACTGACTTAAAGCTGGTAAAAAGTAGTTGACTACTACAGCGTTTCCAAACCCATTTTTACCTGAAGTTTTAATCCATTTTACTATATATATATTATGACATGCCTCTTTCTAGATACCGAACTACCTAGACAAGTGTTGGGGATGTACCAACAACTTGCCCAACAGCGAGTCGGAGCTCTCCGTGTGGACGTTCGATTCGCACGACAGTCCGTCCTTGATGACCCTTGACCTCGGCATGCACAGCGTGGACATGGAGGGCACTCAAGTTCTCTCACTCTACTGCCCATTCTGGATGCTCAACAAGACTGGATTTACGTTGTGTTACAGGGTGAGTTTAAGCTTTAATGTTTCTCTCTACTGTATTTGCTAGACTTAATTAATTTTAGCACCAACGTCTCTTGTAGAAAGCGGTCGAATTTTTATCTGTGACATTATCAATTATACAATTTAGAGAAATAATAATTTGACAGTCCATAAGGAAAATATTATCTAACGCAATCTAATAATATTATCTATATCATTTTGTTTTTTCTACATACTATGGGATTGTTCAGAATTAATTCGTTTATAGCAAGCAAAGTATGTAAACAGATAAAGAATCGTCTTTTAATCGTTATATGTAATGAGAGAAACGTTAAAAATCGATTTGACTTTGTATTTTGTCTTGTGATGTCTTATGTGCTGTTCTTATTTAACTTAAAACGGGGAACTGTTATTTACTGATCATATAAACATATAGTATCTTAATTTTATATTTATATACACGGTCGTATCTATCCTCTTTCAACTTAATAGTAGGTAGTTATTATATTTGTTATTAACAGAGTACTACAAAGATTATGATTGTAAACGACATACAATTGGCCATAAAACGTTGCGTGATTACAGAAATCAAAGAAACCAGAAAAAGACTCCGGCACCCCCAACAAGGTACAATTGAGATGGTCACTAAACGTGATGTTGTTTCAATAGTTTTTGACACCATTCTTTTGCTGCCTCCTAATTTTGCTCCTTCCAGTTCACCGCCAAAGATAGTTGATTAGTTAGTGTAAAAAGTCTAACTAAGCTTTCATTTTTAACTAAATCATTAAGTTTAAAATCATTATGTACTTAGAAGACATTAAAACTATGTACACTAGCTCATTTAATTCCTTGAGGCGGTTATATTGTCATATTTTTATAATAGGCTTCGTCTTGTAGGATATGTTTTGATTCCGATTAAATTGAATGATATTATTTTTTGTTATGTATATGAGCATGCATCAGTGGGGTCACACAATCCATTCAGGCGGATTATCGGTTAGAAAGCTTTTGATTTTTATAAATGCGTAAGGTAAGCACTGAAAGCGACTTTAAATTAAGATGCATAATGTTCAATATCGATTGCAGATAAAACGTTCACGTTGCAGTAGATTTATTAGACGCCATACGTCATGTTTGCCGGTGAGTCCACGTAGTATGGGCGCTGGTGGTTGCATATACGGGATGATATAATTGTACAATCTGTGACGGCGTCGCTGAATTCTAAGCGATGTACAGACTGCGCTTGAGAGAAATGTGACGTTGCTTGTAATGAGACCTGTTCACTGTGGACTTGTTAAGTTGTACACTACATACACTTGTAGTTGCACATGGCACGCGATTTTGCACCATCGTGATCGTGCGAATATATAGCAGGGTATATCGTTCGTCCTTGGAAATTAGCCAATCTGCAATTATTAAGCTTTTCAGTAGCGCGAAATGACAACAAAAATTGTTACTGTGATTAAGGTTTAAGAGTATCTTTATAGTAAGTCAAAATAGTGTTCTATGGGTAGATATGAAAAAAATATATATATATATATATATATTTGATATTATTATTAGGCGCCCTACGCAGCGTAGGGCGTCCATCCACAAGATGGATAGACGATCTTACAAAAACCGCAGGATCGCGCTGAACACAGGCCGCATACATTGGTTGGCTATTAGAGATTACTTGGGGAGGCCTATGTCCAGCAGTGGACGTCTTGTGACTGACGTGATGATGATGATAATTTTCGAAAACTAGCTCTTTTGCGATTGGAATACTGTAAAGTTAAGTGCTCTTATTACTGTCTGAATCAGAGTAAAGTATTCAATCTTCCATTTAGACTAATTGATATCTGCGAAGTTAAGCACTCAGTACTCTTTGAATCACGGTCAAGTACTCAATACCTACGGCGATATGTTTTGTAATAAACAGGTTTTGGTTACGGAAAATTATAAATCACATAGATGAGATTATTTTTGCGCTAACTAAGATTTAGCAGATAAGCAATATTGAATAGTTTTTAGATCTTCGGTTATTAATCTTAAAAAAACAAGACTTTACCATACTGTAAATATACAAAAGTTATTAATGTTGGTATCACAACTGCCAAAATTGCAGATTGGTTAGTTTACTATTGCACCGACGATATAATAGTGTTCATGTGTATCTACATGCGATTTCAAATATTGGTGTAATGTAATTGTTTATAAATAATTTTGTTGAATGCAGCTTAGTTACATTCATGAGATATCAGAATTTATTTGTAAAGTCGAAGAGAATAGAAAGCGTTGGTATGAAGTGCGCAGTCTTCTTAACACGAACGTGACGTCACGAGTCTGTACGTAGCAATGCCATTTATTATGCGTATAGATCAGACGCCTCCTTTCAGGCAAACATCTGCGCAGTTTTTAGCCTATATGTTGCTTTATTTAATGTAGACCAATAAATACGTACAGTTTTCATATATTTATACTTACATAGTGTGATCACTCTCGATGCTAAATCCGCGTGTCAAGACATAAAAACTCATTTGTTGGTTATGGCTTTTAAATATAGTGCTGTTATGTTCTGTTTGTGCTTCAGCTGCACATCCAATATTATTCTATGTCACACACAGGTCTCAATGTAAAGTAGCGTTTTGGATATCATTTACATTTTTGTAACTATTTGATATGGGGCTGGGATATTGGTTAGGTTGACCAATTCGAGTGTGGTGCGTCAATTAAAATATGCGTTATTGTGTAATTAAACAACATACATCTATATTTGGTCGCACAAAATGTTCATTCAGATTTGTTTCTGGCTGTTGTTGTGTTGCGTTTTATTATGTATATTTATTCGAGTTAAAATCCAATTTAAAATTATTTTTCTATGTTACAACCAGACAGTGATATGTGTTGTTTATTTTTTTTTTCGCCTTGACCCTACTTTATAAATGTTACAATATTGGGAACAAGGTTATAATTAGGTGATATTCCTGTGTTGTTGCGGATTATGATGACCCTACTGCTTATCATATTTATTTTGCAAATTATTTTATATGTATAGCCACAGTTATTCCTTTGCAATTGCCACTAATTGCATGTTGGTTTTGCATGTAATTTCTTCGTTTATTATATGATTATACTAACAATTTAATATAATAAACACTAAAACTATATGATTCTGCAGTTTATTTTAATTGCTATTGTATGTATTTTAAGAGTCAAGGTCACATGCACAGGGCAATTGAACTTAACGCCGCTGCTTTTTGTGTGGTGGAGCGTTGGATGATTGAAATTGGTCTCAAGAAAACCGTGTTGTATTTTAGAACGTCGACGAGACCGGCAACGTGATATTCCACCCGAAAGAGTACAAAGAGCCGATACTGTTCTCCTTCCGCGCGAAGAACTTCTTCGGCAAGAAGAAGGCAGCCATCAGGATCGAGTTCGGGGAGTGGTCTGACAAGTTCTCCCTAGATGTGCCCGGCAGTTCTGGAGTTGTGATTTGTAAACACGAGGGTAGGACTTACCAGGTCCGTGAAGTTGGCAAATCAGCATGTTCCATTATTATCCATTTATTTGAAATTATCATATTTTTTTGAATTTGAGAACTACTTTTATGTTAACTAATTGATTTTACTGTTACCTTTACAACAAAACAAGTACCCGAATATAATATAAAAGGTCTTACCTATGAGAAATAAATCCTACCTAGCAGTAGTTAACTAAATTAAAACAACAAGATTGTAAAGTTTCTCAAAAAACTGAACGACTATGACGTCACAAATCAGTAATGCTATATGCAAGCAAACGTTTTCGTTTTGGCGAACAGAATAACTATATTTGAGTACAATGTCTGTGACTCTTTTATATAGCTATTCTATGTTCTTAGGTGGCAGTGACGAATCAGCTGACGTTCAATAGTTTAACCAAGATGGTAATATTTACGCCATTCTTCTTGATCATCAACGAGGCTCCGTTCGGGATACAGTATCAAGAACTGCACAGATCTGGCGACCCCTGGAGAGATGTAAGATATTATTTAGAAATTGTATATTTTAAAAGACCACTACTTGTTTGACTGCGAATGTCACAATCTGCCTTAATTAATATAGGGGTTCTTACTTCTAACAAATCATTAATTTATACGAATATTTTAAAATCTATTGAAAATGACACACACATTTGATAAATTCACTCTAATAGTATCGTATGATGAATGATGGATTTTAAGTATTTTCATATCTCTTTTCTTGTATCAAACTCTTAAGGTAATTTTTCAACAAATTTCCTCGCACGTCAGAATATATAAAAATTTTATACATAGACAAAGTCGCGGACGGTCGTTAATTATGTACTTTAGCCAACATTAATGTTCTATCCACCATTTGCATCGAATAATCCCAGTCGGCATATTTTTTTCCGCTGAGTAATCGTCTATATAATAAAATTACTATTTTAATGGCTTTAAAGCGCGGTTCACGTATCGTCGTAATGACGTCGGATTGCAATCACTAGTGGTGTTATATACATATACACTGTCGGACGTCAGGTGGAGCAAAAATCGAGCGCACCGCTGTGGCCGGCGATCGAGAAGGAGGACAAGCTGCTGCTACTGCGCGTCAGCGGCTCCTCCGACCACGCCGCGCCCTTCCTCTACACCGAGCAGACCAGCGTGTGTCTCAAGCTGAACAACGAGGTCGGTTTCCTCGCTAATTGTGGCTAACTGCTCCCTGACGAACTAAGCAAATCAAAAAACAAAAATTTTTCGCATTATAGTTCCTTTGTGCGGGAACAACGCTAAAGATGGACCGAATGGACACAACTAATAGCTAGTATAAATGAATATATATATAAAATGCGGGCCCGATGGCGCAGATGGTAGTGATCCTGTCTTGTGCACCAGGGGTCGTGGGTTCGATTCCCACCCAGAGCAAATATTTATATGATGATATTTGTATTTGCTCTGTGTATGGGTGTAAAATATATGTATTTAAGTAGTATATTTGTGATTCCTCTGTTGTCTGGCGTCCGTAACACAAGTGCTTTAAGCGACTTACCACGGAGTCAGGTCAATGTATGAGATGTTGTGGGAATTTATTATTATTATTATTAAAAATCCTGTATTATACTACAATATGTATTACAACAGCGACCCACCCCTACTTTGCAAGGGTGCAATGAGAATAAGAATCAATTGTCTCTAAGATGGGCATATACCACTGCGTTTTTTTCTAGACCTTTCTATGATGTACAATATTTTGATCTATATATTTCGTTTGGTTCAGCCAGCGTTTGTGATGTAAACGCATAAGAATAATGTTTATTTACAGCATCACATAACCTTCATAAATTATAGTGTTTCTCAGCTATATTATGCATGTTTTATATATATATTGTACATAGCAACTTTATTTTATATATTATGTAGTAGCATTATAAAACATAAATAAACATAAAAAATAAATAGTAGTATAATAGGTAGTAATTCAGGGGAACTTATTTTTCGCCATATCCTTAAAATGTATTGTATTCACGTTTTTTACAGTATTGTAACATTTCTAGATGTAGTTTTTTTAATACTTCAACAAAATCTCTGGAAATCGCGAGCCACACTGGCTGTACGTAATCTGTATTAGATTATATAATGTTTATTTATATATATTTTTTTAGTATGGAGGTTTGCACGTGGAGGTCCAATTGAGCGAAGGCGGTACCTATATCACAATACGTCAGTACCGCGACGGACACGCGCCCGCTCTACTTGTCAACTTCACACAGTTCCCCGTCACTGTATACGAGAAAGAAAACGTTAATGTCAAGTGAGTACTTGGTATTTATATATTATTCGCATGACGTATTTTTTGTTATATCACGAAACGAATTAAGGATCGCGTTATCATCATCATCTCAATATTGTTAATTGTTACGTAAGCTTTTAAGAAAGCCAACTCTATAATAACATCGATATAAAGCTATGACACATTATTTTGCGTATTTTGTTTATTTTTCGTTATTATTATTATTGCGTTATTATTATTATGCGCATTAATTTGCGTATTGTTTGCGTATTTCATTTATTACGTACCTGTCATTTTTATATTGAATATTCGTTATTAAAACAATTTATTTTGTATACATAAGTGGGTTCCATCTCGTACAGAAACTTAATTTTTTGATGTTGCCATGCTAGATATATCATCTCTTTAGGAAATATATACACGTATACCATTTTGAGCGCACAATCTTCTTTACAGAAAATTACCGTCTATGAACAAGATGCTGTTCACTTGGGACAACCCAGCTGGACCGCGGGTACTCATATTTGAGGGACATAAGAAGAAGGAGGTTGAAAATGATCTTAGGAAAGATGGAATCGGAGATTTCATGTAAGTTTATCTATTGTATAAAAGGATCTTCGCATGATTATTTTAAAAAATATGGGTGTTTCGCATAACACGTCCCAACATTTTGTATGCTCTTTTTGCGATATATATATTCTATTACGTCGAGCTAGCCTACTTAATTTCAAATGGTAGCATTTTTTTAGTTCAGTTCCGATTACGGATATCAGACAAAAAAATAATTACAAATACTTAAATAAAAAAGAATAACCAGAAATAGAACAAATATAAATATTCACCACACAAACATTTGCTCTGGGTAGGGGTCAAACCTACGGCCTTTGGCGTTGAAGATAGGATCGCTACAATCTGCGCCATCGTACCCGTCATAGTAATTCATTGTCAATATCATATTAGACCTTCACTACCTTGACATAATCCTCGCCCTTAGAAATCTTAAGGTATTATTCGTAGATTCGTAATTCATTATATTAGAAATATAACTAACGACTTAGACTCAGAGTTACAAGTAACTTTCGTGTTATTTATTGAGTCATAATTTTGTTAGACCACATTTTATTTTATTTAAAAACAATTTTAATTAGAAATATCACAGCTCTTATATTCTAATTAAAGAAATATTGTCAAAACTTATAGCCAATGAAGGATTTTACAAATGTAAACAAATAATAATAAGAACATTAGACATACGATTTGTGATGTATATATATCCATTTGATTTTAGGATAAACGAGACCCACCGGTTATTTTGGGTGTCATTCCTGGATGGACTCCAGCGCGTGGTACTGTTCACGGACGACCCGATCCTGGCGAGCGGCGCGCACACCATAGGCGAGGCGGAGCTGGTGGACACGGAGATCGTGCTGTCCGTGCAGGGCCTGGGCCTGTCGCTGGTAAACGACCCCGAGCTGCTGGAGATCGTCTACGTCAGCATATCCAAGTGAGCGCCCACATAGTGCCAAAACGGAGATCGTGTAAATAGCACACGACCTCTGTGTCTATAGTATTGTCATAACGTCAAAGATATTCTTTGGCTTAAGGCGCGTTTTTTTCTTATCTGTCCAGGTTGACAAGCATGCATACAGTCCGCTTTATTATGTCACTTTATTTTATTATGATTATATATATTGCCAGTAATTTTACTGCCTCACTCACCATTCAAACTGGAATACCATAGATATATATAGAGGTCTACCTAATGTATGTTTTTACTTATTTATGTCGCTTAAAACTATGTAAAAGTAGATTTTACTTGTTTTAGCATTTACATGCACATTAATCTAAATTGTCTGTAAAACCACTATCAATGTATTTTATGTATATAGAACATACATTCAAAATTATTTTTTAATTTACCTGTATTCCTAAATTATGCATTTTGTTTTAGCTCTGGCATTATTTGGGAACAATGCAAGATGGGCGCTCGTCGTTATAAGAAGATAGACGGATCTAAACTGATTCAATTCGAAGAAGCGTACCAGCGATACCTTAAATCTACGATGGTTGAAGGCGAAACGGTCACTCCGGTGGTGATGATTGATGACAAGACTGAGGTATGGAAGATATTGTGAACTTATTACGCCTCTAAGAAATAAAGTTGAAACTATTACTAACACTCAGTGCTTATTCGTATTGACTGGAATTGCGAATTGGAAAAAAATATGTTTCTTTATTCTATAATAATCAAAAAATATATGTAAATGTGTTTTGCTAAGACTGGCTTGATTTATCGGTGGTATGGTTGAAAAGATATGTTTTCTTTGGCGATAAAATCCACAAATCATTTTATATTGAACTGAATGTAACAAATATTGAGACTATATATATTTTTTGTCTAACATTTGTATTCCCAAAGGACCACAATTCTGCATAGTTTTGCATCACTGATAAATTCATCTGTCTCTCTGAATCTGTCATCTGTTTCCATTTAAAAATGGAAACATCTTATATGAACTTACATATCGCGTACATGTACGGTGGACAACAGATCAATCAATCTACCCAAATCGGTACATTTTTACAGTAAATTTTGAACTCAATGACTCACTTTTATAGATGAATATCGATTGCGAAGTTTTGATATATTTAGGTAGGTTGATCTGCTGTGTGTACGTTTCTCGTTTACGCTATATTGGTATTCACAAACGTTATTATTTTGTTTATTAAAAATTAATTTGTTTTCACTCTTATATCGAAAAGCATTAGAGTTTAATTTAAATTATATCTTTGTTAATGGTTAATGTTATACTTGGTATTAATATATATTGTTATTATTATTTATACATAATATATATTATTATTTGTTTAATAAAACATTATTTTTATTATTAATACAATTTAACCGTGGGGTACCGGTAGAGTAGAATAGTACCTCCCATATATACCGATAGATGTAGTTACGGAACAGCGTAACTCAAATGGGCGGGGATGGGCAGCGGCATTCCCGTTGTAAAAGTTACGCTCTGCGATTGCCAAAACTCTTGTCCAGCGCTGTAATTATGGGCAAAATTCCCCTTGTCTTGAGGTGTGTGTCCAACATTGGACTTCCAAAGGTTAATATGATGATGGAAACTTTCACTCATATATCGAATGACGTTATTTTTATTCAATTAAATGACTGTTCTCGAAATGTGAAAAATTGATAGAACCACATCGACCCGCCAGGTGAACTTCGTAGACATGGTGATCAGCAAGCCGTCGCCGCGCCTGCTTCGCCGCACGCTGCAGCCCGGGCTGTGGGCGTCGTACGGCGTCACGGCGCACTCGCGGCGCCTGCACGCGCGCCTGCACCGCCTGCAGATCGACCAGCAGCTGCCGCTGCCCACCTTCCCAGTCGTGCTGGCGCCCGTGCCGCCGCCGCGGTCCATCGCCAACGACGACCCTAGTGGTGAGCCAGCTTCCTTTTCTATTTCTCTCCTGTCTGGTGGTGAGCGCCGAGCCCTCTTTCTATTTCCCTTCCACCTCCATCTCTCACTGCTCCTTCTACTGCTCCGCTCTCCCATCTTCTCCTCTCAAACTGAAATGTGTGTATCGAGTAAGCTGATGATCGAATAGTAAAACTGATCTGAAATTACTGGTTCGCCTTTTTTAATATCTATATAAAAATCCACGTAGAAAAAATAAAGATTTGTCTTCATTTTTAGTTAATTATTGTATAAAGCGCATACGTTTTTACAAGTTTAGCTGCCAGTTGTATTAACTTTAAGACGTCATCTTCGTGTAATGACCAGAGTAGTGATGTAGCAGAAACACGATACCTATTATGTCGATCTGTTAAGAAAAAGGTCAATATCAACCCATCCTTACCCCAATCTATAAAAATAAAAATATTAATATCTTTGTTTTCAAAGTAAATTTAACTCGATTGTACCATTTTTTTCTGTAATAAAGAAATTATAAAAAATACCTATTTAAATTAAACAATGCATTCGTTTTTGACTCAATAATGCATTGTCACAAAAACGAATTTGTATTTTTAGTGTGAAACTATGGAATAAGAAATTATTTAATGTTTGTTTCAAGCTAATCAGTTTGAACGACAATGCCCTGGTAAGACATAGCATTTTGCAGTCATTTCACCTTTGAATTTTGTTATCAACAGCTTCCTTTACTCATCACGCCAACGCTTACCCTTTTCTTAAATCAATCAACAATTTTTCATATAAGATTTCATCGCCAGGCATGAAGCCGTTCATCGAAGTGTCGATAGTGGAGAGGATAATGGAACACAGCAAGGTCCGCCAGTACAAGTACTATAAGGTTCTGATCCAGGAATTCCACGTGAAGGTGGATATGGGTCTAGTGAACGCGCTCATGGGGATGTTCCCGCCGAGACTGCTCACCGAACAGGAAGCGGTATGTTCTTTGCTTGCTTTTTATTTCTATCTATGTTTTGGTATTTTATTATGTGAATGCTTTTATTTACGACTAGTTGGTATTTAGTTACAAATGTAAGACTGTCATTTTTGATAACTGCTTATGCCACCTGTAGTTTGACTTCTGAATTTACTTTTTATTCTGAATGCAAACAATTATTTTTTTAATTAACTCAGAATATTAGTTACTATTGAAACAGCTTTAAAATTTTAAATATAATTTGCAAATAAGCACTTTCAACATAAATTATGAATTTGAATTTGCTTTCTATATAAAACAAAAAACTTATATAAAACAAATTAAAATTTGGTCTAATTGTAATTTGTTATTCATGGAGTTTTCATTGCTATTTTTATAAAGCAATCAAACACAAGTCTTAAACATATTGCTGCAAAACTAACTTTTGATTAGTCATAACTAATATCCATCGCTAATTTTCCAAGTCAGTTAGACTCTAATCGTATAATACATTTGCTTCAATATTAATCTAATATTAGCTATGTATTAATACTATTATATATATTTGGAATAAACATATTTCTCTTACGGTATTACTATGCTTATGTATAAAAAGTTTTAAATCTGCCTTGCCTTTACGAGCAATATCTTTATATTATTTTGTTATTATACTTTATAAACTACTGATTTACTTTGAAATCGATATTTTTGATTTAATTGACAATTTAATTGTTTTTATGCTTTAGCTGGATGCGTTCCAATTAGACCTGCAAAAAGCTGGCCAGGCTTTAGAAGCATTGGCCGCTATCGGAGCGGCATCAGACCAGAAGAACTTCTATGACAACCTTCATCTGTCACCATTGAAGGTTAGTATACAAAGTATATGTGAAGATATTTTAAATTTGAACGGTTCTTAAAATGTTTATAAATGTATTGTCACTGTATTCTATTGTAGGTCCATGTTTCCTTCTCTCTGGGTGGAACGACACAATTGCCGACGTTTGTTGGCACAGTTCTGCAGAGTATCGGAGTAACATTAACCGATATGAACGACGTTGTTTTCAAGTAAGTAGAAAAAATATATTTTTTTTATTCTAAATTGTAAACGATATTTTATTATTTATTTTTAAAATGCCTGATTTCGTTTCCTAGGCTGTCGTACTACGAGCGCAACTACGAGTTCCTCTCGCAGAAGGAGCTGGTGTCGCAGGTGCAGAGCCACTACACGGGGCAGGCGCTGAAGCAGCTGTACGTGCTTGTGCTGGGGCTGGACGTGATCGGGAACCCTTACGGACTCGTCATCGGGCTGAAGAAGGGCGTTGAGGACCTCTTCTACGAGCCCTTCCAGGTAACCGAGGGTACTTACTAGTTTTAGCTGGCTAGTACAGCCAGTGAAGTTAAGAGTCAAGCCGTCTCGTGAGCCGGTCTCTCATGAAATCATACGATTACAATAAACATTCGTGTTAGTATTTTAAAATGCTTACTCCTCTTTGGAACCTTTGGTGATTTTTCTTTTGGTATCACAGATCCTATCAAGACAGCATACATGCGGCTCTTGTGTAATTTTAATGTAAGTTATGGTGTATTTTACTAGAAGGTAGACCTTTTACAATGGCTGTCTGCGTTGGTACCTCACTTTCTTCTATTTCTACTGTTAAACAGCAGTGTTTACATTGCTGAGTTCCGGTTTGGAGGGGGAGAAAGGCAGTGAAAATACTGGGTATACTGACGTAATATCTTTAAGCGTGTTGAAGATATTACGAGTTTCCCAAATAAAGCAGCCAAAACATGGCTTATTGTAATCAAAATAGAACATTCATCACGATCATATTTATATGAATATTATATAGAGAAAAGGCTTTTCTTTGTAACGAATGGGCTCCAAAATTAGTAAACCTATTTTGAACATTCTTTTACAAATATAATGCTACATCTTTTTGGAATAACTTAAGCCATGCTAAATATTAAAAAAAATAGAGATTCTCGCCTCAAATAAAATGCCAAAAATAGCTGCGAGTTATCATATTAAAATAACTTTATATGAGGTACCTCTTACAAAGATTGTCTGCGTTGGTACCACACTCTCGTCCTTTTCTACCGCCAAATAGCAGTATTCGCATTATTAAGATCCGATTTGAAGGGTGAGAGAGGCAGTGAAATTACTGCGTAAATGTGGCATAGTATTTTCAGTTTACAAAGTTGGCGACACGCTAGTAATATATTTTTAATGACACGAGCGTCTGTAGAATGTGGTCACGTTTATGATCAAGCGGACAGTATGCTTGTTTGCTGACTTCATGATATAAAAAAAACCATTATTTTCTCTATAACTTAGGGCGCTATCCAAGGGCCGGGCGAGTTCGCCGAGGGTCTGTTCCTTGGCGTACGCTCACTGGTCGGCCATACCGTGGGCGGCGCCGCCGGCGCGGTGTCTCGCATCACCGGCGCTATGGGGCATGGACTTGCCGCACTCTCGCTAGACAAGGTATAGACTCAAGACTTAAATTATGATATACGCCCGTAGATATTGATGTGCATTATTATCTTAGAATATGTTCAGTACTCTCATTGCTGTGTTCCGCTTGGAAGGGTTAATGAGGTAGTGAAATTACTGGTTCAATGTGACATTATATCTTTAGTTTACGAGGTTGGCGATACGCTTGTATTCTTTGTGATGACACGAGTGTCTATAGACTGCGGCCACGGTTATTATCTAGCGGACAGTAAAAAAGAGTGTTTCATAGTTTCATGTTCGGACTTGACAATGACAATGCTATAATTCTGTCGATTGTACAAGTAAAAACAAAATTTAATAATATCCATGTTAGTGGTGTTCCGATTTTGTGGGCCAACGGTCGGGCTTTCGATTCCCACCCAAGACAAATAGTTAAGTGTCAAAACACAAATGTGTATGTTCTGAGTCTGGGTGTTAAATAAATGTTTTAAGCTATTATATTTGTAATTACTCTGTTGTCTGATAACCATAATCGCTTTAAGTGACTTAACTCGGAGTTCAATGTATGGAATGTGTAAATTAATTATAAAATATTACAATTAAATAGTTATTTTGTACGAGCTTCGATGAATTGGAGATGTGTGGCATTATTCTTACAAATCAGTGGAAAAATGCCTTAAAATTAACTTTATGTGTTGTTGTAGTGGTGCTGTACCACAGTGGTTGTTGTCAACAAACATTGTGGTACAGTATGTGCAGAAGCAGCCACTATCTTTCTATGTGATTGTCAATTATATCTTCGTTGTATATAACCCTGTATTTTATATAAACAGGATTACCAAAGAAGACGGCGTGACAATATTAATAAGCCACCGGCTAATTTGCAAGAAGGACTCGCTAGAAGTGGGAAGGGGCTTGTAATGGTAAGTAATTATACAGTGTTATTACTATTTTGTGACCTTTTCATATTCATAATACTGTAAAATGATAAGCAATATAAAAAATGCCAGTCAGCAGTAAAAATTCATTGACACACGATCTCCAGTAAATTAGGCTAATTAAAAACAGGGCGTGGTGGACGGGGTGACTGGCGTATTCACGAAGCCGATAGAGGGCGCTCGCGACCAAGGCGTCGAAGGGTTCTTCAAGGGGCTGGGCAGGGGCGCCGTGGGCTTAGTCGCGAGGCCCACCGCTGGGGTCGTTGACTTTGCATCGGGCTCCCTTGACGCTGTCAAAAGGTTCGCAGATACGGGAATTGGGAGTGTGCTTGTTATGTATTTGTATTTGCTGTTCTGCTTCTTGTCGCATGCTTTTTCTAGTTGTATTTAATGGCTGAGAAGATAACAGGTTCTTCTAATATGTTAGAATAAATGTAAATGTGTGTATATACCAAACAGTTTAAGATGTCATTGATTTTTGTATAGGAGATTCAACTGGATGGCGCGACCGTCTATGCTTAGGAATTTCTCGTATTATAACACATATTCTCGGTCTATTTACTTCAACTTGTCTTACTGTAAACATCGCATGTTTATCGTATTAATAAATCTAGTTTTTGCTATTCATATATACATAACATAGAAAACTAGGTTCTTTAAAATATGCCCCATAATGAGTGAAACGTCGGTAAACACTAAGTATTTATTGACAAAATACTAAATAAGGTTTAGGTTATATTTTTACTAAATAAAATATTGACCTACTAATTTAACGTTTAGGTTATGTTTTTACCAAATAAAATATTGACAAATACTAAATAAGGTTTAGGTTATGTTTTTACCAAGTAAAATATTGTCAAAATACTAAATAAGGTTTAGTATTTTTACCAAAAATATTTATTATTTTTGCTTAACGAGGTGCGATCTAATTATTTTTAAACAACATTCGCAGTGTCACCGTGTCTAAACGCGTTAATCTCAGGAACCGCTGGTCCGATTAGAATAATTCTTTTAGTATTGGATAATCCAATTATCAAGGAAGGCTATAGGTTATATAACATCACGCTAGGACCAAAACAGTGTACCTCAAATGGCGCTCGGTTTGTTTTACAACTTAACGCGAGTAAAACCGCGCGCGTTGCTAGTATTTTTATATCATTATTGCAGTTAATTCGGGTAGCATTGAACTATTAGGGACCCTTTGATTTATCCTTTTTTAGTAGACTATAAAACAACTTCAGCTGAGATTATGGTTACAATTGATTGCAAGAACTGTTTTCATGTTAAATGTGAACGGATATTTTAAAGATTAATATATTTATTCTTTAACAGAACATATCAAAGTTACCCGAATAGTATAATGCTACCCGGATTGACTGTACCTTATTTATTTGTTTATGTTATGTACAGAAAACAGTAAACATTATTTACAATAAACGAAAAAAGTAACACACATTGCTGCATTTCCTAATATTACTCTGCTTAGTTATTACTCGTATCTGATCATCACGAAGTATTTTTTGTTTCTTTTTTATTACCCACAATTAAATGAAAGACGAATATTTTACAACTTGTTTTTACAATTTTAGACGAAAATTACTAATATCCCTATCTTTTCTCTGATTAATACTTTAGTAAATGCTAAAACTTTGTAGTCTCTATGCTTACACTTATTTTATCTACTCGAGGTAGACCCCCTGCAAAGGTCCTCAGCATGGGTACCTCACTCAAACCAATTTATACCGCCAAACAGCAGTGTTCGCATTGCTGGGTTTAAAGGGTGCGATGGTTAAATACTGGGTAATGTGACATAATATTTTCAAGTCATAAGAATGGCAAAGCGCTTGAGATATCCCTGTGGCAATACGAGTGTCTATAAGCTGCGGTGACGCTTTCTATCACGCAATTCGTATGCTTATTTGTCAACATAGTCAAACAAAAAGAAATAGCTGGCGGAGACCCGATTAACATTATCATAAACATCTAAATCTTGCACGCACCCTATTCCGATTATGAATACAATCTGTGATGAGAGCGATGTTATGAGAGCAGCCATATAACAATTGAGAGATATGGAACTGTAGAATGATGTACAAAATTCCATGTGCTCGGGAACCGTACTTAAGACGGCTCGACCTTCGAACAATGCGGATGGCAAATGCCCAACTTCGACCACCCGCATACCGAAATGTCGTCGTATCAAACTTAAAACGTAACTATACGGTTATAATAGCCGACCTAAAATAGTTGTTTAACTCCACGAAACAGTTCACTGAGTTTGAGACAGAATAACAGCCGTCAAATGAAATGGGACGCGACTGTAAAAGTATTGGCTATGTTTGTAGACAGGTATATTATACATACACGCTCGGGCTGTCATTCGGGCGAGAGCAAGTATAGTCACACCGAACTCTAAGTTTGATAGGTTTGGGATTTGCGTGTTTTAATACAGTTCGTTGTATTTATATTCTACGTTATTGTACGGTATTGTACGTTATTTTACGTTATTCTACGTTATACATTATTGTGGCAAATTATATTATTCAACTAGTTATTGAGCTAACGTAACACATTGACAATATTAATTATTCTGTTTTATCAACTAAGGTGTTTTGATTTATTAAGAAGGGAAATTATCGGTTGAGGCGAGTGCTGCATATGTTTTATTCACGTTTAAGGATCCTAAGTTAACTACTTTTTAGATTTTAATTCTTTATAGTGCTCCTATCATACGCTGTTAGGATATTTTGTTAGAATTTATGGTTTTATTTAGCATTACACCTAATTAAAGTCAACTATAACTATTTGCATTTCCCAATTACTATTACAGCAATAAAGGGAAACTGTGTGTTTACATCGAGTTTACTTTACCACGGTTCTGACTTGAAACGTTTACATTAATTGCAGTACATTGTGATACTAACGAACATGCAAACATACTATTCATTATCCCTACTAATATTATAAATGCGAAAGTAACTCTGTCTGTCTGTCTGTCTGTCTGTTACGCTTTCCCGGTTAAACCTCTCAACCGATTTCGATGAAATCTGGCATAGACAATCTTTAGACCTTAAGAAAGGACATAGGCTATTTTTGAACTCGAAATAAGGGTTGTAAGGGGTTGCAAGGGGGGATGAAAAGTTGTTTGCATGGATCGCTATTTTTAGAGCTAGAAACTTAAAACTTATTTTTCAGGCCATTGATTCGATATAAATAAACGTGACATTCAAAGTTTATATAATTTGAAGTAAATAGGTATGGTACCCAAAAAAAACTATTCCACGCGGACGAAGTCGCGGGCACAGCTAGTATTTTATAAATTGTAAGAACCACTTTGCTTCAAACAATAAAAATATTCTTGTCAGAAAAGGTTTGATAAATCTTAACCTAATCTTCGTTGATAGTGCATGAATTTTCTACTACCGTGTGCGATGTCTTCTTTCGCTCTCGTACCTTACTACCAAGTATTGGACTGGGAGCGGTTTCAAAATGAGCGTTTGCAAGTTTGTAATAAATACGTACAATATATTTTATCCTTTCTCACGTTAAGAACGTGCTTAAATACAAAAAGTGTTGGCAAATAGTTAACAATTAAATAACAATCGACTCTAAACTCATATATACCCTTTATTAAAAATGTGATTAAATTTTTATAAAAGAAACCACACTTATTAAGTGGGAAAATTGCAAGCTTATATACATACAACTTCAACAGTTAATAATTTCAAAACTGTTTAACGATTCGTTTTGTGAATAAATGTGTGACGTCATAGGGCCTAGTCGATGGCGTGTGCGGCGTTATATTCCGTCCTATACAAGGGGCGCAAGAAAACGGGGCGATCGGGTTCACCAAGGGCGTCGGCAAAGGCGCCGTGGGGCTGCTCGTGCGGCCCCTCGGCGGCGTCATTGATTTCACCTCTGGACTGCTCACTTCTGTCAAAAGGTTTCTTTGGCTCTCTATTGGGCACAACCAGGTGTCTTATAAACATAAAAAAGTCTGTCAAACGTTTATTAAAAGTCTACGAAAAGTCTAACTAATGTCTATCAAAAGCCTAATCATTGTCTATCGAAAGCGTATCAAAAATCTATCAAACGTCTATCTATTCCTCCATTTTAACATCAGTGTTGCATTGCTCTTGTGCGGTTTTTAGCGTATGGATTTTCTAGATAATATGATATTACGTTTTTTAAGATAGAAAGTAGGTTACGCACCAGTCACAATCTTGTAACTTCGCCAGTCTAAATAAAACGATGACCTAATTATTACTACAATATGAAGAGATGTTTAGTAACTGCTACACTGTACATCATAATATTGGGTACATTACATATATACTAATGTTGGCGTTCATACTTGTTAGATACTTATTCTGGGCACACAAAGCTACAGATCATACAATCTGTTAAAAACTTTGCAACAAACATTGATCTTTACTAATTAAATATTAAGGTCCAAACTGGCCTGCCTAAAATATTAACTTTAAGTAAAATATAAACGGCCTTTTGAGAGACTAGCTAATTAATTCGGATCGGATTTCAAAATAAATGTGCTATTTGAAGAATAAAGCTGATTTTGGCATCTTGATATGTCCGCATTAACAATGATATGGTTGTGTCAAATAGAGAATTATTGTAGTACTTAGCGGAGGACGTGTAAACGCAAGCTTAATTGTATAGAAGTATTGTATAGAAGTAAATGCATCATAGTTTTAATTTGTTAGAAATATTTTGTATCTGGTCCATTTTGTATTAGTATGTCATTGGAAGAACAAAGTAAAGTTTAAAAGTAGGCGTATGAAGATATAAGCTTCGCTTTGTACGTGGTTTTGCTTATACGCCATGACAGAGTTCAACCAAAGTTGTCAAAGTCTGAACGCGCGCTATTAGACGTAAGCTTTGCTTGCATTAACTTGAGAGGTGACGTATCGGAGTGACTAAGTTTATATTTGCCTCCACATTACATTCGAAGCGGCGAACTTGAAAACTTTACCACTCGGTTTTAAAGACAAGCTAATTAAAATAGCACAACGGGTATGTTTGATGTAGATTTTATATCCATTGTAATAAACTTGGTGGTGGTGATATAACATAGTTGCGATGATATCTTTGGTTTGCTTCAGCTTGATAATTGTTTTGCTTCTGTGTCTATGTATAGCGGTAGGTTAATTAGTGTTGAGTAATGTTTGGGATGCAGGGCGGCTGATCTGTCCGAGGAAGTCACGAAGCGCCGCGCAGCGCGGTACCTGCCCCCAGATACGGGTGTGCGGCCGTATTCGAGACTCCAAGCTGAGGGTTACAAGATGTTGTCTGAATTGGAAAAGGTTTGTATTATTTTTATTTTGAATTAATTTACTTAACGTTCAGTATTTTGCCATTGGACACGTTTGTTTATTTCAGGTAAAACATACTTTACCATTAGCAAAATTTGTTTAATTAGAATACACCTTTATTACGTTTTGTAATAAATGATCAATAAAAGAGAATGAAAAAAAAACTATTTTAAATCGTCTTTTCATCATAGTTTATTTACATATCGATAGCTTTTACTTCTCCTTTCTAAATAGAACGCCGGCCTCTTTCCCTTGACTTTTTCTTATCTTTTATATATCCAGCATCATTTAATAAACCAGATAGTCTGCGATAAGTGTAAGATGCTATTGTAATACGCAGGGCAAGTTCGTAAGCACGGACTCGTACGAAGCGCACGTCTGGGTGATCCCAGCCAAGGAGGTCGTTATGTGCACCGACAAGCGGTTGCTCTACCTCGAGAAGAACAACGTGTTTGGAGGCTGGCAGGTGAGTAACGTATTTGTTATATCGATTGATTGCTCCCACAAAATCAACATTACTTCGCAACTACCATCCTGACGGTTACTTTTAATTTAAAGTTTTTTATACAAAAACAGTTCTTGAAAAAAAGACGCGGTAATTATAGGCAAATCCCCCCTATTCTAGGAGGCCTTTGTCCAGCAGTGGACTTACAGTGGCTGGTATGATGATGATGATGAATGCAAAAAATATAAGTTGTGTTAATGTGTGTTTGATAAACTAAACACGATTGACAGCCAAGTCGATTGATTCAACATTCCATTTCAAGGATCTAGGAATTATAAATCGCATAACGTGGAAATTTCTTCTTAAAAAGTTTACGCTAATAAAAGTGTTGAAGAGTGTGATCAATCTAAGTAAAGTTGTATGTATATTTATTTTGACACACGGTTACCGAGCGATCATTGCAAACCTGGCAACATTTCTTAATCAATTATGAGCTCGACTGAATGATGACGCTTTTGATATGGTATCTTCTAATCTATCAGGTATAATTTTACTCTGACGGTACCATACAGCTTATATGGTACCGTTATCAGAGTAAAATAGTACTTGCCCCTGTACCAGGTGTCGTAAAAGGCGACTAATGTACCAGAACTGACAGATGGCAGTATATCCATCCGGGGATCCAACAAGGCGGGGATTGGCCGCTGCATCCCCGTCGCTATCTTTGATTGCCAAGACGGTTGCCCAGCGCGGGCAATTTTTCCATTTATGGGCAAATTTTTCCCTTTCTTCGGTAGGCCTATGTCACCAGTTGACTTTCAATGGCTGATATGATGATGGCTATTTTGGACAAGGGACGTGGGTTTGATCCCTATCCAGGGCAAATATTTAAATATTTAAAATAATTATATGTATATTTATCCTGTATCTGGGTGTTAAAAATATGTGGTTGCTCTGTTATCTGATGTCCGTAACAAAAGTGCTAAAACACTGAGTTGGGTCAATGTATAAGATGTTGTATATTATATTATATATCAGGCAAACTGTCAGTTAGTTTATGTAATAAACCAATGCCACAAATTCACATTTTTATATGCCTATATATTAAAATTTCAATCTCATCTTTAGTAATCGCATTTTTGTGGTTCTGTAAATTTACTAGTGCTTGGAATATTAAAGTAAATCAATTACCTTGGTACTATATAATATTAAAAAACAACATGCTTAAACATCATAATAACAAAAATCTATAATAAAAACAATAGTTTTCTATGCCAATAAAGTTTCATAAAGATTTATAAAGCGATACCGAGTTTCACCTGTCTCCTAAAAATAAGTAAAACCTTGTCTCCAGAGAAAAAGTGTATCGTAATAAAGTTTTAATTAAAATTACGCTATTCCAGGAAAAAGAAACGATCTAATATTCGGGTAGGAATATTGGAAAATAAATACAGGCTCTCCTGTTCTTTTAGTGATATTGTTTCATTATACATATATTTCTCCTTATATATATATATAAATATATATATAAGCAGAAATATATGTATGTATATATATATATATATATAAATGGAGAGGCTGACTGCCTGTTTGACTGACATATAATGTAATATTCATATAACATCTCATACATTGACCTAACCGTGATAACTCGCTTAATGCGCTTGTGATACGGACACCAGACAAACCGACAAAATAGAAGGAAACGCCCCGACTCAGGATAAACATAAATATTATTATATAAACGTTTGTCTTAGCACATAAGATAGGATCACCACCATTTGCGCCATCGGGCTCGTCATATCAACAAAGGGCATAAACTTTAAGAGTTGAAAGAGCAGAGGGGTTCCTTTTATAAAGTAGAGGAGCACCAAAAAAAAATTTTTGAAAACTCATCTCCTAAAATGGTAAAACGGGGCGCAAAGTTAGTACGAAACATTACTGTTATAGAAGTTATACGAATGAAATCAGTATCGAAATCAGATCAGGTCGAAAATTATGAAACTCGTGTAAAATATATTTTCGATAATCTTTGCATAAAGGGGTAAAAGGGGGGCTAAGTTGGTATGAAAGCTTTGAAGTTTAATGCGGTGCTTGTTTTTTGATAAAAACTCATACGCTAACAATGATTAAAACTTTAAGACTACATACATTGATTAAAAAAACGTTAAAAAATGTGTCACTTAAATTTTACACAATTTACTGCGGTACAAATAAACGAATGAATAATACCAGTCTAATGTGTTTCAACGTGCTTATAATGTAAATTGTAGCCAAAGTTATGCACACATTATTATAATAAACGAGAAGACATACATACAATAATTGGCTAAAGTTGTTTACACCGCTCCTACGCTGTAGCGTCATGTATTATGTATAGAGATACGACGTCGCTCGTATCGCCACGTATTCAATAACTAGTAAATATTTCATGAAATTACCCACTTCGGGGTACATTTGAGAGGCAATCTTGATACCTGTTACCATTATATAGATTACTTTGGTGAATTTGAGGCTGATTTTTATAAATGAGGCCACACGTGTCGTAAAATTGTTCGAAGTGAGATCGAACTACGTGTGCTGTTACAAATTTTCCTCGGTGAGGATTGTTTAACCGGACTGGATCTCCAGTTGGAAAAGAATTCACTCAAGGTCAAACAGGGAGTCCCACATATACTGTAATACCCTCAAAATGACCTTTAAATGATTACTCCGTACGATAATTATGTTATACATAATTGGGTTTTTAACACTCACAATTGTTTATCTAGCTACTTTTTGTTAAATGTCGAAATTAGTAAAGTCACATTTTAATTATGATACACTTTTAATTGATTTCAATTCATTTAAAAATATTAAATGATACGTCCTTATTGAACAATATGGAATACTCAATTACATAGACATTTTAAAATAAATAGATAACAGCATTTTAAATATCAGTTTAAGTTTCATAGTAATCACTACAGATTCGACAAAGAAGTCACCAATTCGATGGTAACAATTGATCCTGTCGACAGATCGTGTGGACGTATCTCTGGTCCGAAATCCCTGAAGTGCCAACCGCCGTCAGCAAGGGCGTCTACATCCCCACTGCCAAGAAAAAGGTGCTAGGCATGTTCCCCTCCTCCGGTTCTGGTAAGGTGGTGTTCCTCTACGACGAACAGCAGAAGAAGTACCTCCTGGCGCAGTGCGAGCGGCTCATGAAGGCCAACCGTTGACAAGAGTTGGTAGAAAGAATCTCGCCCAGAGAGTGGCTGGAGCAATTCTTTCTACTCGTCTTCGATTATCGCACCGCGATTTTTACTTTCGCCTACCACTTTAACCTGCACCACTTGGGACCCAAAGGCTTTCGCTAAATCTATCGCGTTTAAAGTGAACGGACGTTTACCTGCGTTGTCTTATAATAGCTTTACCTCGTGCTGTTTCTATATTTTGTTATTATATTACTACATTTTATCGTATTTTTTATCTATAGTAACTTTATTGTTTATTGAGTGGAGTTGAAGACAGAATGTTCGTAGTCGAGTGTCAGGTATGTTTGTAATCCGTAGACTCTTACATTATAAGTGCATGATTTATATTTTAGTGGCCTTATATAGCGGTATTACTTAAACTTTAATGTTAATTAGTTCTTCTTTCCCATTTTTCTACAACTTTTACAACGTCATGCCCGACTTATATACCCGATTGTTGGGGGATGCTAAACCGTGTTAGAACTAACGACACGTATTACGCTGCATTTATGTGAGGCTAATGTTTTCTAAACAATTTTATTATATTCCAGTCTTCCGTTTATATGAAAAATAGAGTTCAAATTGTGTTTTTTTCTGGTGTATTTAAACTGGTGCATAAACTTAATGTATACTCGAATAATTATGTTTACGAATAGGTACTGATTTTGTTATATATTTGTATAATGTAATATTATTCTCTTTGTAACGTTTCTTGTGATTAAGGTTCATAATTCTCATAGTTTATTGTAAGTACATAGACACCGATGAAATTCAAGTGATGTAGACAAATATCTAACCGAATATTAAGAGTACAAATACTGTTATTGTTAGCACGACCAGCATACAATCTTGTTTTATATTTAAAGAAACTATTAATATCGTTGAAAGTGTCCAATGTTTATTTTGTTGTCTGTATTTAACTGCGGAGGCTTTCCAATAGTGCCTTACCACAAAATACATTTGTTGCAAAAATAATTTTGTATGTTGATGTCTTTTATCACTTATTTGCATTGTAAACTTGTCAGAGTTAATTTTGAAGACCTAATTGAATTGAATGGTGACATTCGCGTTTAGGAGTATCTTAACAATGACTGACGTGAGACCATGTTAAAAGTTCTTGGCGTTCAGTGTGATGAGATAAGGTCTAAAACTTCGCCTAGAGCGCTAGCTAGCATGCAAACTCGAGATGTATATTTAATGTTTTTTTTTAATGTTTATTTGTTGGAGCATTTACGTGCGGAAGTCCCATTGAATCTAACCTTTGTGATTTTGCTTGTTGCACAATTTACTAATAATTTCTACTAGTTTTATATTGTTCAAGCTTGTGTATAAAAGGATTTTTTAAATAAAGATAATTAGAAAATGTTTCGTTTTATTGCGAGTCCACTTCTGTGAAACGCTAAAATGGTGTTAGTTTTTTTGGTAATTTATTTGAATACTTTATCTCAAAAAGTAATCCCCAAAATATCGCACCTAAATCCGTCAACGTGGACGCAATAACACTTCACGCACAATATTTGTCCCGTAAATCAAACTGGATACGTTTCATCCCAAATTATACTGCATGAGTTATTGTCAACTATTTCGCTGGAGTTGTACGTTTGAATTTTGTATGTATCACGACGGACTAGACTGAAATTTTAAATATTGGCGGGTGAAACAGGTCGTACATTTTGGTTTAATTTGGCACACTGGGAAAGTAACTAAATGCTAACATATTTCCCATGCACTTGGCAAATAAGTTCTTTTCAAAATAAAATAACTAACAAAAAGAAACCTTGTTTTTTATGAACTCCCTTCGGTTTCGCGCGGGGTTGCAGTGAGGATAAAATATGGTTATTGTGGGTTATTCTTGTGATGGCCTATGCTATAGCGGAATTTTGTGTAGACCTTTCTAAAGTGTACAATACTAAAGTACATTATTTCGATCTATCTTTCTACCGGATTCGACTAACGTTTGCTATGTAAGCGCCTTTTTTGGTATATTATCACATTAGCCCTTAAGACGAGCACTGTTAGATAAAGGATAGATATTTGAGCCACGGTGTTTCGAACGAATATATAGCCATATGCATGTACAGACGTCATTAAAGACACCTGATACACACACGGCACTATTCTACCCTACCGCTACCGAACGGCATGTATTTTGTTTAATATACTCTGTACATAGTTACTACCTACCTCCAAAAACGCATAAAAAAGCAATAGCTAATATATAAATAAATATAGCTTCTAAGTCTATGGACTAACCGTAACTCTACTGTTACTTTAGAGGCGTCGATATTCGGATCACCAGTTATCAGTAATCTGACATAACCATTCTGAGCAGCAGTCAGTTAAATTGGCGTACCGTCAGCTAAATCATCCATGCCCTGGTACCTATCGTACGTGGTCGCCACACAGAATTTGGAAACGCCAATTTTGCGTGCTATTTCTCTCATAGAATAGGTGTATGTACTTCTTCTCTCAAAGTTACAATTATTATGTTGTTCTTTTAAGTCAGATATACGAATGGTATCCATTACTATGCTTATAAAATTATTTTTATCAGTAAAACAATAAAATTATTATTTTGTTGTAATTCCATATTTAAATATGAAGAATCAAGAAGAAAAATAATAATAAGAAATCTAACATAAAATTTGATTGTCCTTGTTCATAATCAAACCAAAACACTATACTTTTTTAAAGTAATCATGAACTAAGAAAAGCTACTAACCTGTAACCTGAATAACGATAATCCTTGGCAACGAAATGTTCCGAGCATTAGGAGCACGATTTACAGCAATGATTAATATGTAAAATTTGGACATAAACCCAAGTAACGTGTTACAATCAAACGGTGTTATAAAGGGGTTTTATATGCGTACAATAAAATGAGTATTTTGAGCGATGGCTTACGTCTTCCTTCGCTTAATGACATCTTCACTTTACTGACGGTAAAATTTACTAGCGCATCGTTAACTTATAATGGTGTTTGAATCGAACTTACGATCGGATGGAGGCTTTTGGATAGGTACGCTGTGGGCTTCCACAATCGCCGGGTGGTGAGATGGTATATAGTAAATACCGCTCAATAGTCAAAAATCGTATTTATTTCGGCTTAAAAGTTACGTTTGGCGGGCCCGATGGTGCTTTCAGCAATAGTTCCTATCTTGTGCGCAAGGCTTGTAGGTTCAGTCCCCACCCAGAACAATAGTTTATATGATAAAGATTTGTGTTATATTTGAGATTCATCTGTCCGTAACATATGTAGTTAAGCGTTAACTTAAGCGACTTATCTCTGAGTTAGGTTAATGTATGAGATTATAAAACTCCTTCTGAACGGGTTTAACGCGCGGTTTATTTACTTTTTTACACATCAATATAACGTACCCAACTATAACGTATACAAGTAAAAATATATCTCACGTCTGTTTTCTACATATATATATATATATATATATATATATATATATATATATATATATATATATATATAAACATAAGCTGTATCTTAACCAAGTAAAAATATTGGCTAACAAGAAAATTGCTACACATGGCAGTAATAGATTTATATGATTTATATATAATTCCCCGATAGAAACCAATAATGAATATTTGACCATTACGTGTCCTTTTTAAGTAATTAATTCAAAAAGTTAAAAAAATCGTCTATAACGTAATTTTTGACAGTTATTTATAATGTAAAAACAGTTATATAATTAATTAATGGTCATGTCAGTTTCATATACTAATATTATGTTAATATATATATATATATATATATATATATAAACTATTAACGTGAAGTAAAAAAAAGTTACTGTATGAGTCAAATGAGATTCGATAGCACAGTAAAAGAGAGCTGTTTGAGATCCAGCTTAAACAAAACTTTTATACTTTCTTGTCTCTATGCACTCCTCCTCCTTACGGTCATAATTAGGAAAATGTGTGGACTACAATTCCTAGTTCACTGAACTTCAAAGTGCTCTATTATTAATCAGAATATTTTATCAGGTATAAGAGTACCGAAGCTGTATTTCCGCACACCTCATTGCTTCGGCTACACGTATTTTGCATTTACAAACGTGTGAAATCTGCATAAAGTGTAAGAAGGAACAACCGTTCGTATAGTCGTGCTACTGAAAACTAAACAAACCCATTAGACTACTATCGAACCAAACTCCATATTACTGTTGTACTAGAAACTACTTCGCTGGCTTGTAGACCGATTTGCATCAACTTCTAATCTTGATATAAGCCGACTTTAAGATATTCTACGATTACAAAATCTGCATAATATACTGGATAATGTTTGTAGCAACGGCATTAAGTGTCTATATTCTTTACTAGCAATGCCTGCAACTTCGCCTGTGTGTAATAGTGACTTTGGGGGTAGTAGTAGCCTTCCTCGAAAAATGTTTTATACAACACTGAAAAAGTTTTCAAATCGGACCAGCGGTTCCTACAGCGATTAGCACGTTAAAACAAAGAACTAGCTTTTCGCCTAAGATTTTTTCTGTGAGGTCTATACTATATATATATCTTATCGAATGAGAAAATTATTGAAAAAGTCGTGCTGATTCCATAGAGAAAAATAAATAACGTATAGGTAAAGATAAAAAGTAGCTCTTGTGTTAGATTGTCGATGAGACTATCACGTTTTGAGTTTATTCGAGTCAAACATCCAAAAATACAACGTTTCCTCTTTATAATAAGTGTATACATGTAGATGTAAATGTACAGAGAGTGTTAGCATTTGGCGGATTTAATATTGTGGAAAGTAATGATTTTCAGATAATGTAATAACTCCCCTTTCACATTTATTCGCAACTTCATCATATCAGCTGAAGGAAATCTGTTGAACGGACTATGTTAAACGGATTTCTTCCCCGTGACATTTGGAAGCAAATGGCCCGTTATCGCCTTAGTTGTATTGATGTTTTTTAATTCTTATGCAAAACGCTCAAAATATCTATAGGAATATAGGAATCCCTTGGGAATAAATGGAAGTCTTGCTTAACTACTAAGTTTCAAGTGACTTGATCGTAAAATCGAATAAATGTTGTATTATCAGGATACGTCATATAGCATTGCCTATACATCGATTATTATAATTAAAAAAAAAGGTAGACTACATTATTATTATTTATATTTACATTTTTGGAGGATAATTTCTGAAATCTTCTAAAAATAATCTAAACTTAAAAAGGTTGCTTACAATAAAAGCATCTCGCATGAAAAGCTTGATCGAATACCGATTGTAACGTACTTTGTAAATCATATCGGGGAGAACGTCCCGTATCGTTCGACACAAATGATTCGATTGGCGGTTCGCATCTAAATTTGATTGAGAGTGGCATAAATCGATGTAAAATCTGGGAGCACCATCCATCAGATGCAGCTCGCAACTGTATTTTCATTTTATGTTGAGCAATATTAAAAAAATGAATATTTTGTAGATTTTTCGATATACCTACTATTGTGTGTTTGAATATCTAAATGTATTCTAAACTCCGCCGTTACGTTAACGGGTCCTCATCTTCGTAATAAAAAACATAAAATATATATATACATACATATTTTAATTCTGACCTATAATTTCTAGGATAAGCCGATGAATCAAGTAACAATTTTCCCTGTACTATTAATATAGAAATAGTTTAATTTCATTGATAACATTGCTTAGTTAGTACTTTATGCTAGTCTATTTACCTAGGCACATACTCTCGTCAACTCAATCACTATCAATCGCTCGCCGTCGTTACATAACCGCAAACACTACACACATAATTTTTTTACCGGCCATTGCGTGCAGTCCTTATATCTGTTTTCTGTAACAACGGTCGCTGTAGGGCTTCAGAAGTGAACCAACACCGCCGGTCCCGATCCGATATCACAAGTCCCTAGGAGATTGCGCGCTTCACGTGTTAGTCTCGTAGAGTGAGTAGTATAGAGTCGTTCACTAATGAGTTAAATCACCTACTTCTCCGGCGAATCTAGAATTGACATCAGAGTACAGCTAGCAGCATTATGTACGTCCGAAAAGTTACATAATTTTGTCATGTTAGTGGTTATCTATTTGCATTTTCAAGTACTTATGTTACCTATTTAAATTGTATTATGAAATATGTCAATGTTTTCTACCATACCCATTAAACTCAAAGACTTGTGTTCAAAGTTGATTTACAGTTTGTTTAGGACCACAGTCCTGAACCCTCATTCATAATTGGAAAACTAAATATCAACCTTATAATTTATTAAGTAAACTGTCCTACCACAATTTACGTAAACGACGTCTGTTGTTCTGTAGACACTATGATCTGAGTCTAGGTTTGCTAAAGCTTATATACTTATATAAAAATTCAATTTGTACTATTTTAATGAAGTGCAACGTTGATAATAAGAAGCTGTAGTGACATGTTGCGTGTTTACAATATTTAAAATGTCCAAGCAATGTCGCACGTCATATGTCCGGATTATTGCTTATTGTTCGGGATAGTAAATATACTATCATATACATCAGTACCTATATGATCTATGATATCTATAAGTACCCAGTCAAATATAGTATATACATTATAGTACCTAAAACTAATTTCGTAGTAGATAGTTTAAAGAGAAAACCTATGAATCCCGGAACTTTCTAAGTCTTACAACTACACGCTCAATGGACTTCATTACATTTACTTCAAAGAGTTGTCGAAGTCATTACGCTCGATAGGTAAATGATTGCGAATTTCCGGAGTTGATGCGGTGTTTTTTGAGGCGAAAAACGAATATTATTGTGTGTGTGAACGTGGGCGTAGGAGGGTAGGCGGTCGAGTGGCCATCATCACGCCGATCCGCTGACGCCGCTGCCCTCTCCGTAAAACGACAGTTTCAAGTTTTTCTCAATATTGTTTTCTTTTAGAACACATTAAAAGACGTCAGATTCTGGCAGGCATTTCATATGTCCATAAGCAGCGTTAATCACTTCTCATTAAGAGATACTTGCTTTTAAAAATATTTTACCTTTTTTTAAATAGATGGGTTGGAGCTCTGTTTTGAAATAATCGTGCGATTTGTCAAACTACTGATTATTTTTTGGATAGTCCGAACCTTTTTTAAATTGATGTCTCATTTATCGGGGATAGTATTACAAAATATCTAGTAAGGAGCAGGTCGAACAAACTAAGTTGTAGGCGTTGTGCGAAAAACTTAAATAAAAGTACTTGAGTAGTTTCATGAGTTGATATAGAAGGAATTCCAGTTAGTTCCATTCCATTAGCAATACTATTCCATTATTTTTACGTAATGGCGAGCATTTCGTAAACAAATAGAATAGAAAGAAGGACCTAGGTCACTTGAGATCTTCTGTATAAAAATAGACATGTATTATATTGAATAAAAGCTCGGCATTGAACTGGGCTCTTAAGATATCTGAAGATCACTTTAGAGATTATAAGGTATACCGTGAAACTCTGTTTGCTTTTCTGAGTAATATAAAGCAGCGGCTTTTGCACTCGAATCGCACTTGTTGAAAACATTCTGATATACAACATATCTGATTAATATTTGTAAACGATAGAATGGGTAAATCTCGTGAAAAGGAAAATGTTATTGCACGTTTTTTAATAAGTTTATAGTCCTTAATAAGTTCTTGGGATTTGAGAAAGCTCAAGTACTTGCGAAGGAACCGTTTGATCCTAAGAAATTAGTAAACATCCTAATTTAAACATAAAAGATTTTTGAATTCCTGTTCTTATATCATACATTTAATCAAGAATTAAAGCTGATTTTACATTTTTCCAGATCACGAAAAACATTCAGTACTACTGCGTGGATTCAAACGCAAACTTTTCAAATAAAAAGAAAGTGTATTTATTAAAGCCGTTAAAATTATTTTTGAAGTAAATATAACAAGGTTGCATAAGTTGAGTGTTATTGTGTGCCATTAAATTTTCTATGGCAATTAAATAGTTTCTAAGCTCCGAATTTGAATTGAGCTAACTTTTTACAATGAATAATATTATTTCTCTAAGAAACTTTATAATAAAAATAAATCACGAAGGAAAAGCGGACAGAACGCAGTTACATTTACTTTGTTAAAGATTTCCCAGTTTCGCTTTCTTTGTTTTACAGGGTTTTTAATTAAAATAATGACTTTTATGAAACGAGTTAAAGCAATACCGCCTGGAACAATTTGACCTGACTAAAGGAAAGGGCTTTCTTTAATACCAAAATAAACTAAGCGTGGAAATAGTACCCATCTACTTAATCTCTTCTGGCGTCGAGGGAGTGAATAAAGTGGGGAAAATTGGGTGTTGAATTACTATTGTTGGAGAGACAGGTCAAGATAGAGATATTACCTACACTTTACAAATTCTACGTACTGTTTCAGCGCATTCTTAGAGGTTTCACTTGATTTTAAAACCTTTTTTTATTATATTACTCATTGAAAAATGAAAGTAAATATTTTTTAGTATCCACGTGGGTACTGCATGGCAATAATAAAACGTTTCTGATTTTGTAAAACATAAAAATCAACTTATAAAAATCTGTTCTTGCTTCAAAATTCTAATGACGCATTCCGTAGTGTTCCTATATTGTGCATCTTAGGTTGTGGGTCTATGGTGGGGCCCATGACAAATATTTGTCTTCGTTCTGTGTCTGTGAACTAAGTTTATGTATTCGATTTGTGTTTCTTTAGTTGTCGGGTATCCGTAACAGTAATGTATTAAGCTATTTATCTTGGAATTAGGTCAATGTATGAGCTTCAAATAAAGGAAACAGGCAATTTTAATCTTAATTCATGTAGCGTACGAGTTTATATCGAATAAGAACATATGACAGATTTGATTTGTAGCCTTGTCTACATAAAACAATGCTATATCTATAATTGTCTAATAGACTGGTCTATCTTTGCCTTCAGAATAAAATAGTGCCTCTATCTGTACAAGGTGTCGTAAGTAGCGACTGAGGTAATGAAACCGACGGATGACAGTATATCACTCGAAACATCGTAGCTTAAATACAACAGGGCGGGGACGAGCAGCAATATTCCCATCGCGAATTCACGTTCTGTGATTGCAGCCACCTGTTCAGCGAGGAACTGTTGGTGACGTTTCTCCTTTTTTGAGAGAGATGTGGAATTTCTACGGCTATTATGGTCATGATGATAAACATCACATGAGTTATCTAGTCTCAAATTAAAACTTCAGCTTTCGTGTAATTTGGATTTAGGTCTTGCTAGACTCAAAATTAACTTTGTACTAGTTTTAGTAGATATTTGTATTTATTGCAGATAATTATTATTGTTATTATTTATTGTTTGTAGATAATTTCTCATATGAAATGAATATCTGGGCGCTGGCAATATATCCAATGGTTAAAGCGTTAATGCGGCACGCGTGCTCTCGCAGTGGTTGTCATTGGTAATAGTCGCAGTACTAGTGTATATCTTTCGAGTTGTATTCGAAAACGGCCTTATTTTATGACATCTGTTCGACAAACAAACATAGAGTCCGCGTGAAAATAATAATCACAGCCGCCTATACTGCCTATAATATCATAAGGATATCACTAGCGCGTTGTCAACCTTGTGAATTGAAGATATTAATACAGTAAATTCACTGTTACTCTTACTTTTCCAACTGGAACACAGAAATTCTAACACTGCTATTTGGTGGTAGAAATAGGTACGTTTGAGGCACCAGGCAGACGTCCTTTGTCTTCCTCATATATATTTTTAATTAACATAGGACAGGATGCCTGTAATCTATATGAATAAGACATACATACAGTACGCTTGTGTTCTATCGGGATAGGCCTCTGCCTACCCCAATATAACACATCGATCGTAGCTATCCATCGATCGTAGCAAGTCCAGAGATCCATTGTCTCTACTATGGATCTCCACTTGCTACGATCTTGGCATACCCTTCTCGCCTGACCCTACTTTAATGCCTCATCTACTTGGTTAAGGTATGCTCGCCTAGGTACCCTCCTATTCCCTGAGCTTCACTATTACAGTTAGATATGTTCCTATTTATCAGTCCCTCAATTTCCTCTTAAGATACCTGAACACGTACTCTTTTGCTTTCCTGGTATCCTAATAACTGTAATTGATTGCTGAAATTTCCCACATATGTAAATGGCACAGTTAGAAAAAATCGGCTAACGACCATATGAACGCCATGCGGGATACAAATGCAGAATATGTAACATTATTAAAATTTGTCTTGAATTTTTTTTTATTCAAGATTAAAGAAATTAATCGTATAATTTTCAGACAAGTCATCATAGTGAAAACATCGGAAAAGCACATACTAGGTCCCTACTACGGTATGTTGAAACCGATTTAATCATCAATGGTTACATGGCATTTTTAAATAAAAAGATTATACCAGCTTTTACTCACTACCAGCATCACTCGATAATATTGACTCGTTTTAAACTAGTAAAAATACCAATGGTAGCATTCGTGAAATAACAATGCAATATGCCGTCAAATTACGATGGTGACATTTGGCGCCATTTGCGACGCCTCCGTAAATGTACACAAATATGTTATTATTCCACTATCCACGCACGCTGCCCTTATTTCATACAGCTCTCAATCTAACAAAAATAATAAAAACCATGTTCATATGAAAATTGTTGAATTCGTATTTTCACTGTATATATATATTTACACAAACATGACAAATTCGATCAGGAAAATAGGGAATAACTTTAACACATACAGAAAGAAGTTAGAATTATGGAAAAACAGTTATTTATATTTCATTATGCACATAGGGACTGAATTTATAAAATAGAACAAAATTACTAGTTGGGGACTGTCATAAGAATAACATAATTTGAGCTTAAGTTATTTCTCATCAAACGAAAAGCCAAATGCAATATAGAAGTATATATGCATTGCATGCAAATAAAAATGTTGTTGTTTTATTTTAAAATCATCAATTACTCTCGGATAGTTTAACAAATTGGACTCAATACATTTATTTAGAATTTGTCGCCGGAATTACATTTGTTTAATAAATAATATTTAAAAGCATTAAATACTATATACAATACTCTAATATTTACTTTACCGCAAGGTAACCGAAACTTCAAACTAATAATGTATAAACTAAAATGAAAACTAAAGTGAACGCATGAATGCTAAAAAATATTATTTGGTCAGCCTGCAAATTGCCAACAAGATTCATATACTATAGACAAGTTTACCGTACGGCTCAATTGCCTAGGTTCTTGTGCACGTTACCGATTTATAGAAATACTTGATCGGCTTTGCACCTGACAGCAACACGGAGCCGTCTTGGAAGTGGCCAACAAATTAGCCCTAATAGCGCCGCCGGCTGCGGCGGGACGGCGCGCTTCGATGCACGCGGTATTTATAGACGAGATGGGACGCCTTATTCAATTTTATTGGCAATGTCACCTCGTAGCACAAGATGTCAATAACTGTATTCTAATTAGTCTTCGTTCGGTTTCGCTGTCGGAGAGATGAGATGATAATAAGTCCGCTGTTGGACATAGGCCTCCCCAAGAAAGGGGGTATGTTGCCTATAATTGCCGCACTGGGCAAGCGTGTTGGCAATCGCAGAGCGCAGCTTTCGCGACGGGGAAGCTCCTGCCCATCCCCGCCCTGTACATTTGAGCTGACTTTTTAGTATAGATATACCGCTATCTGTCGGTTATGGTACCTAAGTCGCCTCTTGTGACACCAGTTACGGAGGTACTATTCTACCCTGCAACACAACCAGTGAATTTATTAAATTATATTTAATTACAAGCAATAAAATCTTTCGTCTTTTTAATATCAGTTTAGGGGACATACGGTAAGTATAAAAAGATATGAAATTTCCAAATGTAATAGCATTATGACGATGTTGAACGGATGTTTTAAATCAATCAATGAGACAAACCCATCCACTTAAGTTGTGCGAACAATTAAGCTGTGTCATGTTGCGCTGATGGGTCGGGCCGAGAATTAGATGAACCGCAGATTTCGTCTACTTAACAGGCAGTCCAAACTATGGTTGGGATTTATTTCCAATTTAATTTTCATGATCTCCTTACAGCATATACATAATAAACATTTTAACGTCATTAAAACACGGTTTATTTAACTATTTCACTTTTTTGTGTTAGTCGTCTCATTAACATAACGGCTACCTTTCTTAAGATAATAAAACTCTTTCAACTTTTAATAAATTCCTAAAATATCTCATACATTGACCTGACTCAGTGGTAAGTAGCTTAAAGCACTTGTGTTACGGACGCCAGACAACAGAGGAATCACAAATATACTACTTAAAAACATATATTTTACACCCAGAAAACAGAACAAACACAAATACCATTATATAAATATTTGCTCTACGTGGGAATCGAACCAACGACTTCTGGCGTATAAGATAGGGTCACTACTATCTTCGCCATCGGGCCCGAACTTCAGAAAATGCTATATTTTATAATTATTCTATTCTGATTTGATACAGAAAATATTTAATATCCGATATCGAACTCACTTGAGTTATATCAGTAGAAAAGTTCTTGTAATAGTCGAATGTCCTTCAAATGGTATTAAGTGCTAGTAAGTTCATTTCACTAGCCAGCTGGTCGATGGTGCATTACTGGCGCTGTCAAGTCCTACTGAATACTACATTGGAATCTCGCTGTGGATTCTGCACTACACGTTTAAATCGTGTTTACAGAACAGATCTACACGGCTACAGATCAACCTATACAAATTTGACAACAATCTCAAACTATCTTGAACAAAATATAAAATTAGCAGTGTTGCAAAGGTTACGTTAAGTTTATGTTTTTATACATATTCAATTTGTGGTAAAAGTTATTTAATACGAAAATAAAATCTGAAGAACACTTATGTAAACACAATAAAATACAACAAGAATATTAAACTATTTCACAAAACGCCTGACTCGAGGATTTTTAAGACTCTAGAGCGGTTCAATTATCGATTTCTAAGTAGATAGAGTAGACTATATAAGAATAGGCAAACGAGATCTTCAGAATTAGAGAAGCCTCGGACCTACGTACCTAAACCTACTCATAATGAAACTACTCTTTTAACGGCTTTAAAAAGCGGTAAATTTAACATTTTTTGTTTTCGTGATCAGAAAAACATTCAAAAAATCCATCGAGTTACTGAAACGATACATATTTAAAAAATCCTAAAATAAACATGAAGATTTAAGTTGCCAGTTATATTTTAGTTACAATATGTAATAAAATTTTAAAAGATCTAAAATAATTGTAATAGTTTTATTAGTTTTAAGCGATAAAACTGAAAGAAATTAATGTTTTTTGAAACTTACTCTGTAAATGTATTCCGTTACTTGATATTATATTCATGAAAAACTTCAAAATGAAATATTAGTTTTAAGTTACGTCTATAGCAGATCTGCATTAGGCTTTTCATGAGGTAACAACAGACGCACGTGAAGTCGCAAGAATATTATTACCCAGTTGCTGATCTGGTGATCTGGGGGTATTTTATCATAGCATTATCATGTCAACCGTAGAATGTCCAATGCTGGATATGGACCTTCCTAAGTGACCTCCAATAGTTCTGGTTGTATGGGGCCTGCATCCAGCGCAATCCCGCAGTTTTCGTCAGATCATCTGTCCTCCCTAAGGGTAGACGTATTAAGCAGTGCTCTCCTACATCTCGTACGTCTAGAAACTTTGGTGCTCTCGGTCATCGGTTCTGTCACATGTTATTTAAGTATTTTGTACAATACTTAGTAAATTCACTGCCGGTTAGAAAATCGACATACATAGAAATACTTGCATTTAATGGTTGCAGATACCCTTTATTCATTTTTATTATTATGAAGAGTTGCCCTGATTGGATATAACTTACGGTAAAGTTTCTGATATGTCTGATGCAGAATATGGAGAATTCATTAAGTTTCGTTTGAGTCAACTCACTTGACTTGTTGCTAAGATTTAACGAGATGAAGATTTTCATTAGAGCGTTCTGCTTGAGCAAACATTATGATTTCACAGCTGTTTAGTCAAAGGTTTACTCGTCAAGTTAATATCTTTTTGTGGCTAGTTTACAGTCTAATACTACATACACTAAGTAGATAACTTTACATGGATACAATGTGTGAAACGTGTCTATTATTCGTATAAGTAATTCATGGGTTTTATTGAGAACACACCAAATGAAACATGTTATTAAAGAAAAAAAATGCACTTCTAGCGTGAGTGACAGATTATACAAGAGGATATACCCAAATGGCTAATTTAACTCATTGCATGATTGACTTAAAATAATAGTCGATGCCTTCATTGTACTTTGAAACTGTGTTTTGGATCCACTGGCGCATTTGCTAGTGTTCATATCTTTTTCACCAAGAGTTGTGAGTTCGATCCCCACCGAAGGCGTCCAGGTATTTTATATGTATGTAAATATAATACTTGTGATTTATCTGTCGCTTGATGTCCGTAACTCGCGTTAAATGACTTATCTCGGAATCAAGTCAATGTATGAGATATTGTGTGAATTTATTACTATTTAATAGTGTATGCTCATATAAGTTGGTTTAAGTAACATTATTTTATTTAATCTAAATTGGGTCAAAGTAGAAATTTATATTTTCTAATTCTGGGCCGAATATGGAGGTCGTAGATCCCATAGAGATCAGGTTCTGAGTTGTTTATTTTTCAGGACTATTCGTCTTTTATAACAATACTAGGTTGACAATAATAGGAATTGAGATAGAACACTTTCTCTGAGTGAGACAAATGTTTGCTTTAGTTACGTGGTCACACGTTTCCAAAATCACAAAAACATCATTAGCGTGCTACTAATAGCGTGCGACCTAAGGATATCACATATCCCTGGACTCATGTTCTCCCACACTCTGGATATCTCAGATCGATAGGCTCGATAAAATACAAGGAAATTGTTCCAACACTATCAAGGAAGGATCTAAAGTTTTACACACCGGATATATTAGGATATATATTTGGGACATGAGTACAATCGAACGTTTCTAAAAATTAGACAAATTAATATTAAGATTGTTGTGATCAAACAATTTTGGGTTTTATTTGTGTTCTAATACTGATAGTCTCCTTGTAAATTTTCATCTGCTGGCTGAGATTTGTGTCTCCAATTATATCCAAGCTAGAATAAACATTTTTAGAGATATAGAGTTTTTCTCACAAAAGTATTTGTATTATTTATTATTTAAAGAATAACGTGCAACTTCCAGCATCATTAATAAAAGGAAATTTTGAGTGCATCAATAATTAATTGACACTGGTATGTTTTATTTACACTAATCCGTAGGTCCGGTTACCAAAAAGGTAACAAATTTATTATACAAAGATACTTAAGGTAATTAAACATTCTAAAATAGGTTAGATTTGAGGAGAAGTCCGTTTAATAATTGATGTAATGTTTAATGTATTTTAAGGCTGACAGCAAACACCCTTATTTACGAGTATCCATGCCTATACGGAAATTAATCGTGCTATTTTAAAATCCGATATAGGTATAACTTACAGTCACTCGGTGGAAATTCATTATCCATCACTTACAGACATCTATATTTGGGAGTTATCGGAATGCCCCGTTAGTATTTGAATCAGGAAATGAAAACATAGAACACATTTGTATTTTGAATGCAAAGCATCGTTTTTTTTGTTACAACGCCCTGTCGTATCTTTTATTAAGGTAACTAAAACCTTGAGAATAACGTTACCTCAAAATGTTTCTACATTAATTCAGTAGGCTTTTGTTCAGAGGAGTCGTCTTGGCGACCATAAGGAAAGCCTTAATCTTGGATGTAGATTGGAGTGGCTATTCACCCAGATCCTGTAATTCAAAATCCAGGAAAAACTTTAGGCAACACCTTAATATTTGTAGTTTAAATAAAAGAATACGCAAAAATAAACGCTTAGCTGTGTAACAAAGTACTTGCTTCAGCTTATTTAAGAAGCTCAAATGCACTCATCCACTGTATAAGATTGCAAATTTAGTCATTTATAAATTCATTCTGTGTGGATTGGCGCAGTGCAGTATGGTCTCAGGTGCGGATGGATTGGATTGAAAATATAGTCCAGTATTAGCAGAAAATATAGTCTCTGGTTGCGGTAGTGTGTTACTGATGATAAAAATGCCTAGTATATGCAAAGATGATAAATATATATCATAAATGTATAATGAAGGTATTGACTAGATGTATCATGAATATACTGTAAGCTGTTAGCTGTGGCGTACTGGCAGTGTAGTATAGTACGTCACTCTGTTCCAACTGTCATATGACGCGACTGAGGTACCGGGACCGACAGATGGCGGTATATCTACCTGAAATATTGAAAATGAAATTCAACCGAGCGGGATAGAGCAGTAGCATTCTCATTGCAAGGCTATGCTTTACGAATGCCACCACGCCTCGAGGCCAGTTTCGGGCAAAGTTCCCCCTTTTTTGGGGAGGCTTGACAAGCAGTGGACGTTGCTATGGTGATGCGATTGTGATGATACTGTGAGTAACATAGATTTTCATTTGAAGAACAAATACAAAATTTAATCTTACAATTAGAAAATAAACCGCAAATCAATGAAATAATCGGTGTAGCTTGTTTAACCTGTTCCATAGGATTGATTAAGCCCCAGTTCAGGCGATCGTGCCCTGTGACGTCACTATAACGAGTCATTTGATAACATATTTCTAACAATACCGTATTTAAATAAAATAAAATAAATGTGTATATATGTTCCGCTTTCACATATTTAAAGTATTATTTTAATAATTCATATTAGCATGGAACTTGCATTTGTAAAAGTGCGAAAGAGTGAATGTGCAAAAATATTTACCTGCTAGTTGTTAAAAAACTGTAATAGAATTGTCTATTCGCACAGAACACATCTCACGTACTTCGTTAGCGGCACAAACCGGCCCGTGGAGAGTGGCGCGCTCTCCACGGGCCGTGTGTTGAATTGAAGTTTTGTCTTTTGCATTCTTTGTTTAAAAATAAATTTTATGACTTTAACACCAAAGGTTACGGTATATTGTATACGTAGCAGACAAGCATTTGGTTTTGATTGTCACGTGTTTTTTTAGGTTTACAATAATTAATTATCTGAAAACATATTCCCGTGAGGCAGATTTAACAAGATAGTTTAAGAGACAGGACATTATATTCAATAATTATTGAACCCTTATTGTTCATGCTATCTACGGCATATTTTAGCAGGCCCGATAGCGCAGATGGTATTTATCCTATCTTGTGTGCCAAATTTTATGGGTTCGATCACCACCTAGAGGAAATATGTATATAATGAATATTTGTATTTGTTCTGTGTCTGAGTGTAATTTATATGTATCTAAGTATTGTATTTATAATTCCTCTGTTGCCTGATATCCTTAAAAAGTGCCTTAAGCTACTTATCTCGGAGTCAATTCAAATTATGAATCGGGGTCAAATGTATTAAAAATAGGCATCAGTTAAGCTATTAATGCATTACAAACATGCAGATTCATTTTTGCATTTACGATATTACTATCTAAATTTTAGTAGTTTATCTTCAGACCAATAACTTCTAAGAGGTTCGATTGCGAATTATGTAAACGCTGCTGTATTTATAAAATGGGCTCGAGGGTGCAAAAAAAAGATCAATTTACACGTGTTGTGTGGTGTAGACATTATTTTATTATTTTCTTTTAGCCCGAAATATCTAATTCCTCATTCATGCTTCAGAATAAAAAAACAATCAACACAATACGGCCCCGATGGCGCAGATGGTAGTGATCCTGTCTTGTGCATCAGGGGTCGTGGGTTCGATTCCCACCCAGAGCAAATATTTATATGTTGATATTTGTGTTTGCTCTGTGTATGGGTGTAAAATATATGTATTTAAGTAGTATATTTGTGATTCCTCTGTTGTCTGGCATTCGTAACACAAGTGCTTTAAGCGACTTACCTCGGAAGCAGGTCAATGTATGAGATGTTGTGGGAATTTATTATAAAAAAAAAACATCATAATGTAACCCGTCCCACAAAATTAAATTACGCTACAGAGCAAGTAACTTTATAATTATATGTATGCACAGTTATAAACATTTTAATCACAGTTCTCGAACTGAATTAACTCTTTTTACATTTTAAATTTATTTAAAGTTTAAATTAATCCAAATTAATATTTTTTGATTAAATTAGTTAACTGAGTAAACTTTAAAGCAAATGTATTAGCCGATTGCATATACATTGTGCTAAATCTTTCAAATTAATCACTATATAAATGAACGAATGCCGCTCATATGGATTATAAAACAATATTCGCTTTTTGATTAATAGCCACTTTTTAAATTTATGAATGACTATGGATCACGTTCTTAATCTGTCTGTATTATTTTAGATCATCATCAAATTTATTTACGATAGGATTTATTTTAATGCGTATAGGTATTGATTACTATTGGCCCCCACTGGTACATTCGACAGTCTAGCCAAACTTTTACAGCGTCCCCCGCAGTTTAACAATGTGCGTACTTACACGTTTTATAGGGTATTTAGATTTTAGGCTCTCGTGCTCGTGCGGAGATATTTACGACGCATATTAGTGATTTGTTACCTTTATTAGGTTAACGATCCACGTATTGAAACCAAACTAGAGCTGTGCTTAACCTACATTTACGTGTATGTTCAAGACTGTTTTGGAGATCGTCTATTCGGCGTTCAATGTTCATCAAACATAATATTAGATTCACACGAATAATGTAAAACATTAATACGCTGGATAGGTTTACGATTAGGAGCAAATGTATCCATTAGAGGTGTCGTTTTATGTTTTGTAAATTAAGATTGGGGCTTGATATGTTTTGCGACTTTAAATGTTTATAAAGATTTTTATTTATTTTGTTGTCTTTTGCCATGGCGTATTGGCACAGTAGAAAACGGAAGATACATCCACTTGAAACAGCGTTTGCGATACGCTCTGGAATTGCACGCATACCCAGTGCGGCAATTATGGGGAATATTCGGTCTTTTCTCGTATGTCCTATGTCAGTCATTGGACGTTCTACCGCTGTTATAATTATTATTAGTTATTTCAGTCTAACTCTCGGACGAAATGGCCTTTTTTATTTCGTATATTTAGAGTTAAAACGTAAAGGTCTCCTAAGTTTTTTAAGATTTAACCTGATGTGGTTTGCTAAAAAACAATGCTATAAGTATAGAATTTACCTACACAAATATTAGAAGATTCACTCTCAGGCCTTTTTAATTAATTAAACGTCACTAATATAAATACTTATGTCACTAAACTGAGTACTATTTCCAATACCTAAACCAACAGATCAACCTGCATGTATACCTCTAGAAGGCGAATGCAATGAATCTCTATAGATTAAATCAGGCCAGCGCGTGTCTAAGTGTATTGAGAGACGAGAGCGGTGACTAGCTCGCTCGTTTAACGTAATAGAAAAATCATATCCTTGCGCTGTAGATTTTACGAGATTACATAATAATACTTACACCGCTTTCTTCGAGGAAAATGTAACTAATTCCCACGAAACAGCTCTCAAAGAGGATCTCAGCTTAGACGAGAAAATCTCAAAAATATATATTAACTCTTTCATAAATATTAAGCTATAGCAGCTTTCTTAAATATGAAGTAATTCCTGAAAAAAATATAAATAGGTATGCTGTAATTTTTACCATGATTATCTTTGACCTTTGCATAACTATGACGAAAGCACAAGAAGACTTTGGTATCGAGCAGTATAAAAAAACATGCTTTTCTACAAATGGCCGATCACTATTTACACCGGGACCGCCTACCAATTTTGCATCAAATGGGTATACATTAATCAACATAATATATGATCCAAACATTTGATAGTACGAGTATGAAAATGCTGCTGTGAGAATAAAATTATCATACGTCTTTGTTTGGAATTTTTAAAATTTGTATAAAATTTGAGGCCGTCAGTGACTGTCTGCGTACTGTATAACATATATATCATTAAAAATTAGATCTCATTCTCAGATAAAGTCGTGGGTGGCTATTAGTATCTTTATATTTACTTATTTGGTTTATTAAAATTTATTAAGTAGTTTTGAAAGAGTAACAAACCTTTAAAATTTCTGCAGTATTTATGTAACAGTTTCCAGCTTACGTCTATTAGTTTTATTTAGATGTGAGTGAATAACTATAAGAAGTGCTAAAAAAGAGCGTAACTTATGCAATTTTTACAAGGATACAACCCTGTTATCTCTTTAGTTCCGCGGCATTACTTTAAAAAAGAAAATCAATTCGCAATATATTTTTCTACAAAATTACCATATCACACTCCATACATTTCTGAAGCACCCGGACCGATGGGATACGGGAAGATTTTCCACACTTCTGTATCACGAGACTCGTTCATCTGTTAACAAAGATAAAATAAGCACCTATCCAGTTAGCTGCAACGGAAAACGGCTCCTATCTCTACATAGTAAGGATGAAGTTGTTTTGTTTAGAAATGGAATTGATTTTAAGATTCAGCTGGTAGGCAAATGAGCGATGTAAATGTTCAATTATATTATATTCCGAACGTGTCCCCGTTATCAATTTACATTTGATATAGATAACAGGAATTTTGAGCTCAATTTGTAAACAAGTAAGTTGCTTTGGAGGTTTTATGCGAGTTTTATTTGTGTTTTTGTACAGACAGTTGAAGTTGGCACTTTTAGGTTCGGCTAAGAAAAAACTAATTTACTTAGTTTCAATTAGGTACATGTTTTGATGTGAAGTTCAAATAATTTTTTATTATATGAGGATATACAATAGTCGTGAGGTATCGGCAAAGTAGAAAAATACCTCCCTATGTACTAGGTTTAAGGCGACTAAGGTACCACATCCGACCGATGGCGCTATATCCATACGAAACCATTTAGCGCCAATGCACAAGGCGGTAAAAGGCAGCAGCATCTCCGTCGCGAAAGCTGCACACTACCAAAACGTTTGTCTAGCGCGGCAAATATGGCAAAATTCCCTTTAAAGAAATCTTTCTTGTGGAGGGTTATGTCCAGCAATGGACTTCAAATGGCTGACATGACGATTTTGATACAATGGAAATTATACACCAAACGAATTTAATGTTACTTAATTTATGTGGTGATTTAGAAAAATATGTTTGTAGCTAAAGCTTGTATTAAATATTAATATTTTGAAAGAATAAAATGGAGGATGATGCGGATGTCATGGATAAACAAATTTGGAAAGCACTTTAGATTTCAGTAAATAATCTATGATAATTTTAAAGTACAAGGGATGTATAATAAATGGACCTTAGTTGCCAAAATATACGCAAACACATCCGTTTTTGTAATCCGGATTAAAAAACGGTCGCCTTCCCGTTTCCTTTTTTGATCGCTTATCTACGAATTATCATAAGTGGCTGTGAAAATTTTGTTTGATTTTATTAGAATCGAGATCGATTTTTTTGATGATTGTTTTGAGAAAATATATTTTGTTGGACTTTCAGAAATATGCTTTATCACAATTATTGCCATCACACCAGCCATTAATAGTCCACGGCTGGACATAGCCCTCTCCAAGAGAGGTGGTTTTTTGCCCATAAATGCCGTCTTGGGCAAGCATATTGGCAACCGCAGAGCGCAGCTTTTGCGATGGGGATCCTGCTGCTCATCCTCACCCTGTGCCAATGCACAGGGCGAGGATGCTGCTTTGTTTCGGATAGATATACCGCTATCTGTCGGTTCTGATACTTTAGTCGCCTCTAACAACATATAGTACAGTAAGAGGTATTAATCTACTCCGCGAGTACCTCACGGCAAATAGATAGACACAGAAATATGATTTTTTATGGCATATGTTGATATTCTAAGAAATCACTACCATCGGCGCCATCGGACCCGTCATCATATATTTAAGCTTACAGCTTCGGAGGGAGATCTATTTCGTGACCTTTTTATTACTGATTTTAAGTGTTGAATTCTTAAAGTAAAAAATCTTCTGAATATTTGTCTGTTCAATATCTGCTTGAATATTCTTCGAGTTAATGATTATTATACGATTAAATATAAAAATGCCTAGATTTCCACTCGCCGAGTACACTTCAGTTGATACCGCATAACGTAGGAGTTTTCTAGATAAAACCTAGGTCCACCGGTTAAGCTATCAAAGTGTACCGGCAAAGTGTGTGACAGGCAGACTGTTATATGTAATATTAGTATGAATAAAGAATATTTACAGTAACGACTTACCGAATATAGGTATCGCAAAAAAGTTAATTGGGCCATGTTTCTTCAACTAATAAAGTCCTACTAACAATAATATATAAAATTGTTTTTTTTACCCAGTATCACAACTATTGTTTTTTTCATTTCTCTACAAGCAGCCGCGCTCCACACTTCAAGACTTTTAATAAATAACCTTCATGCTAAATTTAATTTCATAACTTAAAAAACGGCAAAGTTTCTTACAAATTTTGCACCCCTGTTTTACTCTCTTGAGGGATAAATCTTCAAAAATCCTTTTTTAGGCTCCTTTCAATTATAGGAGAAACTCCTGTTTAATATTCCAAGTTTCTAACCCTTAAAGCGTTGATATGTCAGTCAGCCATTTAGTCAGCTTCTCCTTTTATATGTATATGGATATTGCTGATTGTGTATATCATTTCTTTAATGTCTATTATTGTTATTTGTTAAAATACATGTGCAATTTAGACGAATTGGGAAATTAAAGTTTGATTTATATAGAGAAAACAAAATACACATATGACGTACATCTTTAACGTTCCATAATACTGAAAAGATTCATGATCATCACATCAGCCATTTGAAAGCCACTGCTGAACATAGGCCTCCCAAAGAAAGGTGGAATTTTGCCCATAATTGCCGCGCTGGGCAAGCGTGTAGGCAATCGAAGAGCGCAGCTTTCGCGACGGGGATGCTGCTGCCTATGACCACCCTGTGGATTTGAGATACACTGTTGCAGGTGAATATACCGACATCTGTCGGTTGGAACTTTAGTCGCCTCTTACAACACCTGGTACAGGGGGAGGTACTATTTTACTCTGCCGGTATCTCACCTGAGAAAATTAGAAGAAACAAATACTAGCAAATAACTTGAATATCCTTATAAAGGTTTAAAAAAAGAAAAATTCCCTTATTTAATAAATAAAGTGCCTCTTGAACAAGGAGATTCATTTCATTTGGCCGGAAGTTCATTAAGTTAGACAGAAAAGAATAATGAATGTATTTTTCTAAAGTCGTTTTATAACGTGGTAACACTATAAGATTAAGATAGCTTGTCATTTTACTTTTATCCCGTATCTCATATCATAGAGCTTTCAGCAACATAATATAGACTCAACAACACACATACATTAAAAGAGAGCCGTGAGGTACCGGCAAAGTACCTCCCCTTGTACCAGTTGTCGTAAGAGGCGATTAAGGTACCAGAACCGACAGATGGCGGTATATCCATTCAAAACTGTACAGCTCACAGGAACAGGGCGGGGATAGGCAGCAGCATCCCCGTCGCGAAAACTGCCCTCTACGATTGCCAATACGCTTGCCCAGCGCGGCAATAATAGGCAACATACCCCCTTTCTTAAGGAGGCTTGTCCAGCAGTGGACTGTTAATGACTGGTATGACGATGATGATGATGAATTAAACGAGTTGTTCGTCAGTTGATCTGAAAAAGATTTCAGATCTACTGATATACTACAATAATGCTTCTATAACAATAGTGAATGAGATTCAAATATCATTGTTTTTGAGATAAACATTTTATTTGCTGCTGCTACTTACGCAGTGTTGATTTATCCCTGATGGTTTTAATAGAAAAACAACTTAACTTTTTTACTCGACCGGACTTCTTCATCAATTTTCCTGAATCAGGAAAGCAAGATCCAACCATCAAGATAAATAACAATCTTATTACGAGCACCACTCGACCAAAACATGACAAGACGAATAAAGTTATCAATACTTGATTCGTAGACAACACCTCACTCTGACACACCCATTATTTATGAAACCTACCTGGTTGCTGTTAGGGTTGCCCGCTCGATAAGTCCATATATCCTGGTTTTGGTGCACACCGGCTATTGAATTAAAGTGAACAATATAAAATAAAACTATTCTATTAACGGCTTTAAACGCGGTTTTTTAAACCTTTTAATCTTTAGAACGGTTACCGCAGGGTAACCGAAAAGTCAAACCAAAAAATAAAAAAATAAAATAAACATCGTTTAAAACCGTTCGTAAAAAACGCGGTACAATATAAGTGGAAAGCATTATGTGAATGATTTTATACACAAAGATAAAATATCAAATATTTTTTTTTAATATGTTTCTGTGAGTTCAAAGATATATAAGACTTTTTTTTTACCGCAATTTCTCTATTAAATAAACCTCGATTAAAATTAGGCCTCACTGGGAAGATTACCCAATTTATTTTTAGGTCAGTAGTTTTAAATAAGGATTATTTTTTGGGTAAAGTTGGATAGTTTCCTTTTAATGTGCATCAACTTTTATAATATACTTTCTCAATTCTATCGAAACATTCTTATAGTTGGTCCGGCTAACAATGCTTCAAGGCGGTAGGTGGCAGCCCTAGTGCGTCTGACTTGGATCACGATCGTAACACAATCACTGTACTTGTCAGACCTTATTTTTATCTTATTTTCTCTCATATTTTGAAATATATGTATCTTATTTGTATGTACAAATATATAGGCATTTGTTTTTTTACATGTACAAGTGAATATTAATATTATTAATAAGTATTATAATATATAAATATATAATACACTTTTTAATGTGAACCATTAAAAAACAGCAAACAGTATTGGTTGTGAAATAACTTCAAGAGGTGGCCTAATCGCTAACAGCAGATATGAGATGGTTTATAATCGGATAAAACGACAGTATAAAAACAAAAAATCACATTTAGAAAGTAATATTTGGTTAATGATCAAATTAGGTATTTTATACGACATTATAAAACAAATTTTAAGGTATTCCTTCGACAAACTGCAATGTTGAAGGCAATCAATTTATGAGATAATAATACAGGTATACACTGACACATAAGGTGTACATAAGTACTATATAAAGAATAATATTCAACTGTCAAATATCAACACAATGTACGTAAGTTATACGAACACTATTTTACTTTAAAATGATATTTCAACTGCTGATATAACAAGTCGAAATCATTAATAATGAAACCTTTAATAAAAATGTCCGGTAATGAATATATCATTAAGCATATGACAGGAGCAAATATCCTAAAATAGTGATTGTAAAGGGACTAGTACATGTACCTACTTTAAAATAAATGTCGTATAATAAATGACACTGTGACAAGCGCAGTCTGCCGGCAAGGGTATGATGCAGGTTCGAGTCCTGCCCGAAACCTAAGACTTAAGTTGTTTTTTTCTGATTAATATTATCTTTGTTTACTGTTACCAGCCATACCTTATAATCCGACTTTAGTATTAATTTTAATTCTTTCATACAACAAAAACAAATGAATATACACAAATTATAAAAAAAATGGAAACAATAAAAACAGCAGGACAATTCATATGTAACTGGATCCAGGCTAGCCGCTGCCAACATAGCAATTGGTTTTTAATCACGTTCGCTGTAATAATATTTATATAGTCGTTATTCAAGTGTTTTCCCAAATGATTAATTGTTCCCAATGACGTGGGCAGGCTGCAAATTGTTTGTTATGAAAACGACGATGGGCTCTAAATGGGAACAAAAATGTTTGATTTAATTACTAGACTTATTTCACTTATTTCAATTTTATAGGTAAAGCGAATAAGGTTGGTATTTTGTTATTAAGGTCACATTTTTGTTATCGGTTTATAGTTATATTTGTGATCAGACAGTATACTACCTGATGACTTATCTAATAGGCAAAATTAAGACTTCTGATCCACAAGTGAACTGAAAGGAAATTAAGAGATTAACTACTTCATATAATTTCTACAGCTTTATTAAGCCATAGGGTATCTGTGGCATAGAACAGTACTTTCCCCTGTACCAGGTGTCGTAAGAGGTGACTGAAGTACTGGAACCGACAGGTGGTGGTGTATCTATCCGACATTGCAGCTTAAATACTACAGGGCGGGGATGCGCAGCAGCATTCTCGTCGCAAAGTTGCGTTCTGCGATTGCCAGAACGCCTGCCCAGCGCGGAAATTTTGGACAAAAATCTCCCTATAATGAGGAGGCCTATGCCCAGCAGTAGACTTTCTATGATAATGATATATTACTAACGATAACTTATTATAGGTCTTAGCGTGATAGTATAAACACTGAAGATTCCTCGAAAATGAGCTAACTAATACTATCTTTTTTTAATCTGACCTCAAGTTATAAAGTCCTTGAGATAGGTGTGTTCGAACAAAAAATTCTTCACTGCACGAGCCACCGCAATGGACCATGCCAGAAAACTGCCACCCGGTATCCTTCATAAAGGTTTTCGACACCTGGTTGTTACTGAAGACATTCACCGGCGTCTGTCTGAGAATATAAGAATTTGAGTAAATCACAAAATATTAGAGTTGTCCTTGAATGAAATATTTAATTTTGGGCTTGGAAACTACATAATATACTTCAAAATAATATAGAAAAGTCGAGATAATAATGGAAGAAACATGCAAACAAAGAATAGAAGCATATTAAACAATAGAAAAATATGTCCATAAACTTAAATATTTTATAAAAACATAACGGGAGGGTCAAATCTTTTTAGTCATAGAACTTGATTGTGTAAAATTTAAGACGCATGTCTAACAACACATACATGAATCAGTAGAAATGCTTTCTTCATATATCCCCTTTGATCATATTTTGTGCTAAAGTGGCCTTTTTTATAGGTTCATTAATACCTTTCCTTGATGCTGCAATTTGGCTTCATAATAAAAGTTTTTATTTTATATATTTGGGAAAACATAATTTTGTTAAAACACATTTCAACTAAAATTAAAAAAGGATATAGGAGAAATCATTTCATTTCCAAATATCTAAGCACAAGCAACCAATTTAGATTGACAAGTATTACAAAAAAAACTATGTTGAAACACATAACCTATGTTGTATGAAGGTCATTAACCGTAAAGTCCCATTCTTCAACGGAGACTGTCGTCACAAGATAAGTGCTGGGGAAATAGTTTTAGAAAACTCTATGAGCATTTTGTGGCCCACCAGAATGAGCTGAATCCATAATGAGCTGAAGATAGCATTTTTTAAAGATATTATTTAAAAAAAACCACCTCGAATAAATTTAACAAGCACTATTGCATCAAAATATTAGGCACAATTTAGTATTTATTCAATTTAAGTAATCATTAATTAGTAAACTAAATATTTTTGATTTTTGGATATTTTGTTATGTGATATAATAACCATAGCTCCTAAGATTATTATCCATTCAAGTGATATCTATATGATAGTACAAACGTCTAAACACTAAGATCAACTCTTACCCATTCGTATAATAATAGTCAAAATATCTAATATTCATCATGTTCATATACTTTATTCAAGCTATATTCCACTAAATTTCTGAATTTTAGAGCCTTTCATCCCACACGTCTCTTAGCCTTGGCTCTGAAACAGAGGTTTTAGATGCACTCTGAAAAACTTAAAAAGTTTTTTGCAAACTTGTTGAGGCGCCGCGCGGGGGTGGAGAACGCCCCGGGGCGGGCGGTGGGCGGGGCGGCGGCCTATATAAGGGCTGCATGGAACAAAACTTTGTTGTTGTATGCGCGCGAACATTTACGGTGACAGTTGGTAACCAGTGATCTGCTCGCACCTTCGTCCTTTCAGGTAAGTTGAAAACTTCTCAAGTCCACACATTTATGAGAACTTTACTGTCTCTTCGTCCCGTGTATCACATATAAAGTATTTTTCTTTTTGATGCACGGAAGTTCATTTTATTGTTCTAAAAATATGGAAATTGGAAAATAATGACTCCATTTTATTACATATTTTTTGCACTGTGTTAAAAATTTTTAACTTTATTAGTATTTTTTATTCAAACAAATCAATAACTATGTCATGGGTTATAATAGAAATCACTGTAAATACATAAACGTAAAATCTCTGAATTATCACCATATATACCATGTAATTTACCTTTGAACTTTGCGTGAAACGATTGCGAAACTTTGGTCAAGTTTAATGTAAACTTGACCAAAGTTTAGCAATTGACAACCCATCACAATTGAAATATAAAACGTAAGCCGATTGTTACGCTTTGTAAATACTTTCAACCAAAGTGTAATCCGCGAAAATCTGATCAAAGTCTCGAACTGGATTCCGAGTTCCTTTTCAAACATCTTTCAATACTCTCCAACAATAAGAAGCTTTTCAAGTGATTATTAACATCCACTTTACACATTTTTATAATTAAACCTTAACTGTTATTATAATACTAGCAACGTATTTATAATTTAAGTATGTATGTCGTCAGACTGCCGATGCAGCTGAAAATATTACAAATATACTTTTTTACGTTAAAGTAACATGAAGTCATTAGGATAATTCAAATGCTTGTGATAAAAAAGCTTTACCAATTATCATATTCTACGCTACATATAAAACTTCGTAGCTCAGTGCTACGAAGTTGTAGCTGAAGCTACGAAAACTGCTCACGCTACTGTGTTAATTTAAAATAAGTTACTATAAAAATGTTTGATCTTCGAAAATGTTAAATTCAAATATCTAACCAATACAGTGCGTTAATTTTCATCGAAACTCATTTGGCTGTTTTATGATAAATATCAGATTTAATAGTGCACTTAAATAGTAATTATTAGTCGTAATGTAGTTTTGATAATAGACATAAGCTGTCGAGATTGTGAAATGCCATGTTTATTGTGATATTGGTTTATAGACAGCTATTTTCTTGTTATTTGTACATTGATAACAGTACTTTGGGGTATCATTATTATATATATATTTCGTAGACGTAGGTAAAGTTTTTGCATGTTGATATAAAAAAAAACTTTAAAATGCCATAGTAATAAGCTGCCAAATTAAAAAATAATGTATTTATAAACCGGAGTTTATTTTGACACGACAACAAATCTCGTTACTTTTATCATGTTAGTTAATGATATATAAGTATATTATATAATATAATTGTTCACTTTATTTATTATCTCTCCTTTCCATCCTTATGTTTAGGATAGGTAAATTAAAATATCGATATTGGAAAATATACTACGTTTTAGATTTTAATCAAAGACCAAGAGAAGATATGGCAAAGTAATATTTAACTACCTTCCATTGCTAAGTGGTAGACAGTCAATTTACGAGGCTAATAAAGCCAAGGAAAGAGTTACAGGCCTGTTAAAATTTGCTGCATCGCCAAAATAACAATCAGGCACAAATTAAAATTTCAAATGAGATGGGGTATTTGTGTTCGACCAAATTTGAGTCTGACTTGCATATGGAAGTTGCAGAAAAAAATCGTAGATACGCAAATAAATAAATTCAGAGAACATTCATATATTGACTTACTCAGAGATTCGTAGTAGCTTAAAGTATTATAAATTACGATAAACTTGCGCTACGGACATCATAAAATAATAGAATCGCAAATATAAATACCAAGTTACACCCAGATTCAGAATAAACACATACATTAAACATAAAAATGTCTATTCTGTTGTTTCTTTGTGTGCTACATATATTAGCTTCAGCTTAAATTTCGTATTTCTACTAGGTTTTTTATTGCAATAACAATGACCAGATTAATACAAAAAGACTAATACAAACACAAAAACCATGTAGGACACCACAAAGGACTTCGTCCGCGTCGACTTTACTTTCTATCCCACGCTACGGGAACTCTCCCAGGGTCAAAAACAATTAGCCTGTTCTTCACTAGGTATTCTAGTGTGTCATGAAAAGAGTTACCATTAGGTAACCGGAACACCTTACATATTATGTAAAAATTAATAAATATCGTGTTTAAAATCTGTAACAGAAGTTGTTAAATTATGCCTTGTAATAATATGTATATCCATTTGTATGTACATAGCTTCAAATATAACTGAAAACAATATGTCACAATGACTTGGAAATATATCATACGCGCGATATATTATAATTCGCGCCAGGTTGGCAGTCCTTTATCGCCGTCGAAATCACCCTGTGAAATATACCGTAGGCGCTCTAATTCAGGCAGCAGACACTTTAAGAAATTTATTTACAGCCCGTCGTAAACAGATTAGGCTCTTGCATTAAAATATGAGGATTGTGTTTTATGTTGTTATCTTTTTTTCTTTTCATAATGATATATATGGCATTGTAACTTTATTGTTATCTTTTAAGATAATTTGAATTTTATTGTATACCATTAAAACTGCAAATATTAATTTATGTGTTTATTAAAAAAATTATATTCAGATTTAATAACAGTATACACTAGGTGAGTCTGATATTTAAATATTCATTGTAGTGTTGCAAAAATAACTCTCAAGAAGAAATCATTGAATCTACTAAAGATAGACGTCTTATAAAGGATGTAGATATATTATTTTTTTTCTATTTCTATCGTCAAATAACAGTATTCATATCACAAGGTTGGCAACGCGCCAGTGATATCCTTGTGATATTATGAGCATCTATGCGTGATGCGTGCTTGTCTTGACCTGGTATAATAAAAAAAACAAATCAAAAAAATTTAAACAAATGCGGAAATCATGCCCGTAATTACCGCGCTGGGCAGCCGTAGTGCCAATCTCAGAGCGTAGCTTCGTAACGGGAATTTTTTAGGCCAACGCCGCCCTATTGGGTTTTTTAATTTATAAACTAAAACGTTAATCCATAAAAAATGGATTTTTTTCATCAAACCTGCCAAATTAGACAAACAAGACGAATAAACCTAATCCAGTCAGATTCGAAATTTAAACAGCTATCCGAACTTATTTCTGTGAATGTTAAGCAAACTAAAACAGATCAGTCTTTGGTCTTATCTAATAAAGATGAACAAATAATGTCTTGGAATTTGTGCACGATTTTTCATGATAAATTCATTGTATTGTCGTGGGTAGTTCCTGAGTTCCCCTAATTTGTATCCGTACATAATTATTTAGTTTAAGATTGTCAAGCCAGCTACATTTCCTATTTTCTTTGTAATTAGATTTGATCTAGTTAATTATACATTGCGGTTTGTGTGCGTACGTATTTAAACAAAAATGTATTTTTTTACTTTGCTTTTAGTTCGCGTGTCTTTTATTTTTCATCGCGTCCCGTGTGGTTATTAAGAACGATACAATACTAGAGTGGACAATGTATATTTAAGATTGTTTTTTTTACTGATTTAATTGGAATTTAACCTTTATTCTTATAAAGATGGAAGATATAATGTACCAAAATGGACACATAGAAAATGTATCAATCATCATAAAAAATTTTTAGTGCTTAAATTTTTATGCTGTGAACGCATAATAAATCGAAGAACACACTTTTGAATTAGTATTATAAAAACAGATGATTTCTGAAACAATTAATGCATTATTTTCATTAATCAAAAATAAACACAAATATATAGTCAGTTATAATAACGGGGTTTTCCGAAATTCTCATGGGAACTGAATATCTGCAAAATCTTTGAACGGATATTAAACACAATATAATAATAGCTACGAAAGCTAAATAATCCTTAAGTGCTTTCAATCTCCAAAGGGATCATTACAGTTAATAGTAGTCTTCGTAAACATTTAACGATACCAGTGGACCGAGAAAGAACAGAAACATGTTCACAGAAATAATTTTATTAATATTAATAAAATCACTAATAACAACATGCTTTAATATGATGCATCTATATAAAATCTTACCTAATACTAGAGGTAGACTCATACATAGGTCATCCGCATTGGTAGTTCAGCTTTCAAACCGCCAATAAGCTTGTTCTGGTATGAAGAGTAAGTCAGGCAGCGACATTCCTGGAATGTGACATAATTTATTTATTTATTTAATTTTACTGCACAAAATATCACAAAATGTAAAAATGGCGGACTTAATACCAGTTAGCATTATCTTCTAGTCAACTATTGCGTGAAACAGAAGAAAAGTATAGTGGTGCAGACAATATAATATCTTCAAGTCACAACCAACCGCAACGCGCATATCCTTGTGATAAAACGAACGTCGGCTGCAGTGACGCTTACGTCACGCGGATCGTATGACTGTTCGTTTATATTTCGATATTAAAAAAATATTTTTCACTTTTTAATTAAAAGATATACAATACAGAATCTTAACTTGGAATACGAAGCTCGAAGCGAAATTTCCGCGAACAACACGAGCTGCGGTAAATATAATAAATTTAAGTCTAGCTGTCTAGCTCCGAGTAAATTATAATTAAATATATTTCTGGTTGATGTAATAATAATTCATAAGCAAACAGAGACGAGTCCGAGGTTGGGGTCTAGACTGTCTCGTGGACTTTAATAATATAGAGCCTTCCTTTGCCTCGGCTGTGTTTGTCATTCATCGTTCTGTAAACCAATCTGTTCAACAGCAACATACAAATGCAATTAATGAAATTGAGATCTTACTATAAATGTTGAACTTGTACGTTCTAAGGTTAAACGACATACATTTTGGGTCCACCATAATTTGATTATATGTATTGTTATAGCATGCATATATTTTCACTCTAGCTGTCTGCCTGCGACTTTATTTGTGAGGACATATCGCTTGATATCGCTACATCCGGGAACCTTTATGGAATTGAAAAGCCTACGTCCATACTTAGAGTTCAAACTATCTTTATAACACATCATTTTATCAAAATCGGTTCACCTGTTACGCGTAACGGACAGACAGATTGTCCATTTATAATTTTACCCATTCGCGGGTGAAGCTTGTAGACTAGGACTTGCATATTGAAAATCCGTAATTCATGGTTTCAGTTTCACAAGGGAGCTTCTGAAATTTTATAATTTACTTTCTATTTAAATATTGTGTCTAAAATAATGTATCTCTATATTTGGTGTGATCGTGCCCATCATCATGTCAGCCACTGGGAGTCTACTGCTGGACATAAGCCTCCCCAAGGGAGGTGGAATTTTGCCCATAATTGCCGCGCTGGGCAAGCGTGTTGGCAATCGCAGAGCGCAGCTTTTGAGACGGGGAGCTGCTGCTCAACCCCGACCTGTGCATTTGAGCTGCACTGTTTTGGATGGATATACCATCATCTATCGGTTCTGGTACGATAATCGCCTCTGAGTGCACGAACACCTGGGAGAGAGTATTCTACTCTGCCAACACCTCACGGCTGTAGTCTAGTGGAAATAACGATCACTTCCTATGTATTTAATCACAAACAAATTAATTATTGTTTAGTCCAAACCAAACACTTTGCTTACCATCCCATTTATTATTATATTTGCATAATAGATTCTGTTCACGTACATACATCAAAAGTTCCGCTTATGGTAAACAATTGTAATAAATAACATACTAACAATAAACATTTTCTCTTAATTTAAATAAAACATTTGCAGAATAAACCTTACAATTATTTCATACACTCTTGATCAACAAGAAAAATAATCGGCAAAAAGTATATTCGCATAACAAACTTAGACATAATTAATATCCTATTTCTCTTTCAGCTAGTAAATGCGTAACGTTAGATACATTTCCAAACCATTTTCCGCCTACTACGATCCAGAAACAAAGGTGCGCGATGCTATACCGTCTCAGGTTTCTACCCATTAACTCGTCGACCTGGCCAGCCAAATGGTTGACCAAACATATCATTATCTCGGTTACCACTCGGTGTAGATTTCTGATACGCACAAGCCCAACAGTAATTTTAGAAGAAATCGGTTTTTCTTGAAACCGTTTTGACGTCAGTTATAAAATGATCAAAATATAACGATCTACTTTATCTGCAGCATATTGTATGTATTATTATTATAAATACATAATATTTTCACTACATATTATTAGACAAAATTTCTCGCAGAGTATCGTATTTATAAGACGTGAGGTACCAGCAGAGAAGAATAGTACCTTCTTCTGTACCAGCTGTCGTAAAAGGCGACTAAGATGCCAGAACCGACAGATGGCGTTATATTAACCGAAACAATGCAGCTAAAACGGACAGGGTGGGGATGGGCAGCAGCATCCCCATCGCGAAAGCTGCACTCTGCGATTACCAATACGCTTGCCCAGCGCGGCAATTATGGGCAGATTTCCCCCTCTCTTGTGGAGGCCTATGTCCAGCAGTGGACTTTAAATGGCTGGTATGATGATGACCGTATTTATATAAATAAATTGACCTACAGTCACGTACATAGACTCGATTCCATGATAAATCGCTTAAAGCACTCGTATTACAGATATCAGACAACAGAGAAATCATAAAAAATACTTAAATACATATATTTAACACTCAGTAAAACAAAAATATTAATTATACATGCTTGTTCCAGGCGCAGATCGAATCCACGATCCTTGGCGCATAAGATAGGGACACTACCGAATGAGCCATTAGATCCGTGTAATAATATGCACGAGAAACTAAAAAGCCAAAGAACCATTTTTTACGGTTTTGCCAGTAGACGGAGAGATTCACGGAAAAAAATTATAGCAACGTATAATTCAATAAAATTTTGTTTAAATTTGAAGACATAGGAAACAAGAACTCTATTTAAGGCAAATTAAAGTTCGGTTAGGTTAACTTAGGTATCTGGGAATTAATTTTGATTATGGAAGTCAAGCTATATGTTTAGCCAACGAATTGATATTAGTCTAGTTGTATTGACGAAACATGGAAAATTTAATATATATAGTCAAGTCTTATTTGGCAAGCATGACGTCAGATATTAATCCCCTCATATTTTATACGGAAAATTTTTAGGGTCTGTTGTTTTATGAAGATGTATCACGTCCAACGTTCAAAGGCTGATTCCTTGAATGAGACAATTTAAATGCAAACAAACGATTTTGTTTGTCTTGAATTAGTGGCTCACGCGCCTCAGTATAAGATTTGTGTAATTGTGGAAAAGTATAATCTCCACTTTTATAATATAATTTAAAATTTATACTAAGTTAATAATTACTGTTTTAATTATTTGCACTAGTCAATATAATTGCAAGGTTAAAAACAAATGAAATCGTCACCATGCTCAGCCTTAAAGAGTTTATTCGTCTTCACTAAACTGCTTATTTAAACTACTCAAAATAGTCCTAATATATTTCGCGTGGTACCTAGGTCAATGCCCTTCCACGAGTTATCTACTATGCAACACCTTATCGAAAAAATAACTCATTCAAATATTCGGAATTCTTTTATGAAGTTCTTTTTAGTATTACTCGTTTAAATTACACAAATCTTTACACATGAGTGTCATTTGTAGTTTAATATTTAAATCTAATTTATTCATCAATATAAAAGCGTTAAAAATAATAATAATGAGTATTGAATTATTATTAAACTGATCATTATCAATAAATTTAAATGATATTAAATTTAATTATAATTTAATTTTCAAAATCCTCACTATGATATATCTTAAATGTTGTTGAGTAAAACAAAAATTTAATTTAATTTTGCATAAAAATAATAATTTAACAGCCTTTATTTTTTAGGATTTATTCTGGTAATTTTAATTTACAAAACTTGTGTAAAAGTGTCTGTACATTTTACATAATGAATTTATTTAAGGAAAGTTTAGTCCATAATAAGTCGGCAAGACTTAATACGCTTAAAACTCTTCCGTATACGGTATACTAATTACTATGAAACATAATTTAAATTTTTTGAATATATTATTACTTAATTTTTAGTAAAATTATATAACGATATAATTGTTATTTTCAGTACAGAAATGTTATAGAAATGTTACGAACAGTAAATCTATAAAAACTGAGTATTATTATAATTATAAAGAAATATAAAGCTCGGTGTTTCTTTATCGATCTTTTTCTTAGGAAAGCGTGGAAGTATTCAGTCAAAATTAATATCAAATACGCAGATCTGTAATCTCTTGGGGCAGTGAATAAATTAAACTTCTAAGTCATAGCAATCAAAAGAAACCACCCCGTTTATGTCGCATAACTCTTATACAGGGTACATCTTGTTGACTTAAAATAAAAAGAAATACCGGGAAAAATCTTTGCAACAAGGTTTTCTTGATTGAGGCACATGGAACCCTCGCTGGTTGTGAGCGATCAATTCATTCTCGGTCGGTAATTTTTTTAGAACAGTTATATATATGTTATGTAAATATATATTGCGAAAGACTTATTTTCTATTTTTATTTATTTATTTTGACATAAAACATAGTAATGGTATGCCTCAATTATAGATTGGTATGGTATACCAATATGTTTTGCATAATTATTGACAGTATTAAACAATTAAAATATTTTTAACGGCTTCAAATCAATGTTTATATTTTTTATATACGACTTTATAGTTATTTTGATACTCTTAGCTGTTACAAAAAGTATAAATCTATATATACTGAAGGAGATGCTATCGCTAACTGATATATCAACGGACGGATATAGGACCTAAACTATAAGGGCTAGAAACTTGAAACCGCATAATATTCGGTGCACTAAGATTTTTGAAAATCTACTTCCTAAAAGGCTAAAACGGGGGTGCAAAATTAGTATGAAACTTTGCTGTTTTTGAAGTTATTCTAATTCTCTTCAGTATATAAGGGGGAGGCAACAAACTTTGTATGCAAGTTCTACAACTTAATGCGGGCTAAACCGCGGCACGTAGTTATTATAAAAACTTTAATAACTTTTATTCAACAACAAAAGGAAACTTAAACTAAAATACATATTGATACTTAGGTACCTAAACTAGGTCTAGCCTGTTCTTATAGGCACCTAAATTAAAGTCAAACCTATTATAATTAAAGTCAAACTATTACTTTGAAACCAAAGGACCGATACAGAGATTTCTTCATTTAAATTCTACGAATCAATGATGATTCTATCCTTATAGTAATTGTTTCGTTTGTACTGAGCATTAGATAAAAAAAGTTACTTACTTAAATCAAGTCGGGAAAATGGTAGCTATCGTTGAGATTGCGGTCGTAACATTGGATGGCAGCCGGAAGGTCAATTGGTGTCATTATCATGGACTGGTCATCGCTCAGAGAGACCTCTGTTCAACCGAGGGTCACGCAAAACGGATTCAATTTCTGTATTATTAGAACCGGGTTTCATATGACTCTTTCACAGCCTCGATGCTAGTAATGACAATGAACCCACCTTAGACGCAGCAAGCAGATGGCACCGAAGTCTATATAGTACTTACAAGTACAAATATTTTCTAATATCAGAGATTTTGTCGTATCGGATTTTTAATTAGAATGAGATATTTACACTCACACTTTTATACAATGTTTTTGTCATAGAATTAGGTACTTAAGTATAATGTTATCATACTAATTAATATTTCATATATCGTTGAAAATGTTTCCTGAATTGATTTTTTATTGCATTATTATGATAAGGTTCTAACGGGTTAATAAAATGTATTATGTTAGCCGTACCCATATGTAAGAACCTTCTGTAAATAAATAAATAAAACAAATAAATTAACACAACATCTCATACATTGATTTTATTCTAAGGTAAGAAGCTTAAATCACTTGTGTTATGGATACCAGACAACAGTGAAATAAATATAATACTTATATACATATATTAATATATAAATTTATTAAAGACACAAGAAGCAAAAATTTCAGCATACAAACATTTGCACTGGGAGGGGATCGAACCCACCGCCTTTAGTGCACAAGATAGGATTACAATCATCTGCGCCTTCGGGCTTGTCAGTAGTTTTAATGTGAGGTTGTATAAATGATATTTGTTTATAATACAATTATATAAAAAATGTGTTAGCCAGTTAATTAGGCACGAAGTATATTACAAATTAACATTAAGCTTAAAACAACCTAAAGCGTGAACGCATAACCTATATTATTGTTTCACCATTTACACAATGAAGTGTTAAGAATTTAACACCCATTTTTTTAATAGTGTATTCAGAACTTTATATTTAATTTATATTTTTATTTATATAATAATATTATTTTTTTATTTTGTTTTCGTGCATCGGACTCGTTAGTAATTATATGTATTATAACATTCGGTGATTTGCCAAGTGTACATTAGCATTCATAATAACGATTGTACCCACTATAATTATACCCTCAAATTGGAAGATTACAATTACAAATGAGTTTCAGTTTATGATTGATATGCGAGCATTAAAAATACGTCAACCCTCATCAATGTCTTTTAAAATTATTTTTTTGTAAAAAAATACCACAACCGAAATCATGTTACTTTTTCGCTGTTTGTTATAAATCTATTAATAGGGCATATAAAATATTTTATATCATTTAATTGGTACTAAAAAGATAGCAGAACAAATATAGAACAAGCGAAGCACACTTAAAACTTGAAGGATCATCTTACACTGAATATAAATTGAAACAATTTAATAAACTTTCGCAATAAAGAAACAAGTACAACAACACTTGATAATTGATTGGATATTTTATTAATGAAATTTAGCCACAGGTAGCCTTATTGTCTATTTGCTAACAAGTTTTCATAAAAAGAGATTAATGACGGAAAGTTTCGGTAACGCTTTATATCGTGAAAATATGAATTACAAAATTTTAAAGATATTTTACAAATAATAAAGTTATAAAACTTTCTTTTAAGGGTTTTGAGCGTGATTTATTCAAGATTGTACATTTTTTGTTCGACGTTTCTGTTATCTTGCGGCAATCGTTCTTAAAATAATTATTTAAAAAGAATGAAGACTTTGATGTGACAGTGTATATTTACCTATGAAACATCATCCATTTGTGCTAAAAGAGCATAAAGCTAAGAGCAATATACTACTGTTTATTGAATATTTACTACATTAAACGACCTATTTTATGATAATAAGTATTCTGCTTAGGCAAGTGGAATTAACATAAACGCTAGTTAGTTAAAACAGCTCAATGTATGGAAATGACATAAGTGCTTACATCTCACTAATGTGACGACTAATGTGAAACATTTTCAGTTGTAGTTGCGAATTATTGACTACGTTGTCAATATTCATAACTGGATTTAATGAATACAGAGGAAGCAAGGGAAGTGAATCAGGATCGAAGTAAATTGAAACTAACTGTCTCTGCATGACGGGCTAGGTGGTGCAGGTGGTAGTGATCCTATCTTATACGTTTGATCCCCACACAAAACAAATATTTACATGATGAAATTTGTATTTGGTTTATGTTTGGATGTTTAAAATATGTATTGATGTTTTGAATCTATGATTCCTCTGAGCAACATGAGCGCTTTAAGCATCAATATATGAGATATCGAAAAAAGAAAAGTAAAGCTGTGAAAGTCTAAATAACACGTATCTAAAATACGTTTAAAATTAAACATAGTCCAGTTAGTTCTCTCATTCAGCCTAAGCTTAGCTGTGGTATACAATTTGAAACTGGAAATGCTGTTGGTAGAGTACGATAACAATTAGGTGATCATGAAACACCATTCTGGAGCATAGTTAAAGGGCTAAGGCGACCCGACGGATCTTATCGCAGTAGGCAGACCGATTTTCTGGATGCTGCAGCCAGTATTATCTTAAATACTGTACAAACACGAGTCTGCATAACACACTAATTTTTTACAACTGCTCAGTTGTTTTACATTTATATTAAAAACAATAAATTATAACGAATACTAACTTTGCATTACAAACAAGAATAAGTTTTTTTTTTAATAATAATAATAATAATAAATTCCCACAACATCTCATACATTGACCTGACTCCGTGGTAAGTCGCTTAAAGCACTTGTGTTACGAATGTCAGACAACAGAGGAATCACAAATATACTACTTAAATACATATATTTTACACCCATACACAGAGCAATTTGCTCTGGGTGGGAATCAAACCCACGACCCCTGGTGCATAAGACAGGATCACTACCATCTGCGCCATCGGGCCCGTCAGTTTCGCGTGATGTAGTGAAACTTTATTTATTTTACTATCCTAAGGTTAACACTAGTAGGTTGATAACCTTATGACTTGTACTATGTCATATTACCCATAAATTTCACTGCCTCACTCAGCCATGAAATCAGAATACAGCAGAGCGAGGCCTGCTGTTTGGCGTTAGAAATAGGCGATTGTGAGGTACCCAAGTAGACACCTTTTGTATGAGGTCTACTTCTAGTATAGATTGCGGGACGTATGTTGATTTTGCTATAGTGTGCTGCCTTCGAATACAGAAATCAAGCAAATAGCGGTAGAAAGTGGTAAAAATGGGGTATAAATGTAATATAGTCAGAATTTAAATATTATTGGCAAAAAGTGAGCAAGGATACCTATTGAAAGTAATCTACAAATTCCCGTTACTCAGCATAATTATAAGTTACGAATGTATCAGAACAATGTTGTACGAAGAAGTAGTTACCTAACACTCATATTATTTTTCCAATTTCAATGGATTACATAACACAAATCCCTTAAAAGGAAACTTGAACGAAGAAACGCTTGTTTCCTTCCTTGTAAACTTTTTCACGGATGATTTAGTAGAGATTTACTTGATGTTTATTTTCAATTTATTGTTTAAGACTGCACTGCGAATAGGTTTTGTATTTCGCAGAGCAGCAAGATTATATTTGCAAATAATGTTTATTTTCTTAGTTTAATGCTCGATTAATTTTATTAGTAAACTGATATTGATGTAGGAATACTTATAACATATTTTAAATAAAAATAAATAAAGGGACACCTTTGTGCTAAAGATATTCTGAAAGATCTGTCAGAAGAAGTGTGAAAAGTCTCATTATTGATCAAATATGAAAACTTAATAATAGATGATCCCATCAGACGTAGACGCGGAATAACAGGAATTTATGTATCGTCAACTTAAATTAGAATAGAAACAGTTTCGTCTGTTTGTTCGGGGCCTGCGGACTCAGCCGCCCCATTACCCTTCAGGGTAACCCCGAACATTGTCATTGTCGTTACTATTCTAAAGAATGCACGGCCTATCCGACTTTATAGAATGTTTGTTTGATTACTCAACATTTTCATATTTATCTTTCGCAGCTCAGCTTTCGTGGGTTTTGATCTGTCTAAATAGCTCACATACATTTTTACTAGGCAGTTCTGAATGTTCTTTTATATGAAATATTTTAAATTTTATTACCAAACACCTTAAATAAAGTTAAGAAAAGTCAATGTCAAATTCAATATATAACAAACCATGTTAATAAATTGTTTAATAATACATTTTGTCATCATAATTGCCCGATTCGTTTAATTAAATTTAAACTGTTAGTTCAAATAATTCAGTAGATGTAATTAAGTTGTCATGGGGGGTAATTTCTGAAAACCTCTTTTTTGTTCCGGTGTTTAGTAACTATTAATATAGAGCATAAACTAGGCCTTGTACAAAGTTTTACAATAGGTGGGCTATTAGGCATGTTTTAGTTTGAGTCTGTTGGAAAGTCCGTCTCGGAAAAGAGAATAATTTGTTTTTAAATACTTCTTGTTTAATTTGTTTCTGAGTCTAATGCTTGGAAAATACTTACATGTGTCATTGGAAGCCATCATCTGTTAACCACTGGCCAGTAGTATCCCTGTCACGAAATTTCACTATACGATAACCACCACGCCAGCCCCGTATATTCATTGTATAGGCCAAAACCAATGATTGATCCTATAGCAAATCTTTTGTGCAGGGCGTGTTCAACGAAGAACGTCTTACGGCTAAAATTATACTTTGATAATTAATAGTACTTCTGAGCCCACATAACGTAGAATGTAATTAAAGTAATTAAGATCAATTTATTCTTACATCGATAAAAACATAAGATGATTGATCGTAAACGATAAAATTTCTGCAAAATGTTCCTATTTCGTTCCTGTTCATTCCAAGAAAAGTTCATATAATTTTTACACTCCAATTACAATCAAACAAAATCGCTTGAAGCTTTGATCAGACCGGCATGAAATAAAACCTACACGATCTTGAGACATCGCGCATTATTCATTGAAAGGTCGCAATTATTGTGTTACGGAAATATTGTAAATATGAGGTAAAATACTTCATTATAATATTGCGAGTGGCCACCCTTCAACAGGACGGGGGCCGTGTCTAATGGCCCGAACTTTATATGTAAATCAGGGAGACATGTGCTTTTACAAGTTGGGCAGGTGATAGCGAATTTTGCGAGTCTAACACTTGCTAACTGCTTACATCATTAGGGCACTGGTGAGACATAAGATAAAAAATATTTAGTTCATTTTATTATGTAGTTAGGTAGAAATTTTTTTTTTAGAAAACTAGGCGTTTAGTTAACCCTATATGTCAAAGGAATTGGACAAACAAACAGCGACAAAAAGTTCATTGTGAAGTAGCGACCGTAATAGTTTATCATTCTAAGACTAGTTTATAAATATTATTAATTATGTACAATTTTAGAGAATTCCAAAATAGTAGCGCTGGGCAATATCTCGTCACACAATGCGTCTAATTCAAATTATTAGGACCAGATACCAGTTTAAAACGATTCGACAGTACAAAATTAGATGTGGTTTTATTGCATAAATGATAATCAAAAATCGCTTCGAACTATCTATTGATATCAAACCGTTTTTGGAAAAATAAGCAGTTCTCCCTTATTTCATACCTCAAAAATATTTTAATTAGATCAACCTCAATCGCTAATTTGACATCAGCAAAATGATTGAAAACTCAGTCAGCTGAATGCATGTGGCAAATGTCGATTACGGTAATAGTATAGTACGGTATAGATAGTCGTCCAAGTAGTTCTTTTCTAAACGAAATCCATAAATATATTGAACTTATAATATATGATCTTAGCCAAATTCATTTACTTAATCTTGAATTCTATGCTGTAATATCAATAAAAGAATTTAAATATCACAAAGGCATACAAAACAATATACTAATTCGAAATATACATTCATTTATAAATTCACTCACTTAATAAAATAACCTACATATGTTGCCCAATAAGTACTTGCACTGTATCCATTCAAATTCCACCGCAGTACAAAATATAGGAAGGATCAGCGTGCCACTCACGTCCCGTATAACTGATCCTAAGGTATTGTTTCCGAAAATACAAGTCACGCAGCTTACTGAACAACAAAAAATAAATACAAATTGAATTAATGTGGAAAGCCCTTGGCGGGCCAGAGATAAATTGGGGCGTATCGGTTATCAATGTCAGTGGACGTGTTTTCGTCACACTTTGTATATACATATGTTCAAAGTGTGACGTATATAATCTATAGGTTTCAATTGTAGCTCATTGTTTTTACTCATTTCAATCATTAAATATTATTGAATATGGATTTCCGGGGACCTAGGATACACTTCATCTTCTATCAGCGATAAAAAGTCGTGTTGGACATAGACCTCTCCAAGATAGGGGGATTTTTTAATTAATTGCCACGCCTGCCCAGCGCGGCAATTAAAGGCAAAAATCGCAGAGCGCAGCTTCGCGATGAGGACGCTGCTGCCAATCCCCACCATGTAGTATTTAAGCTGTGCTACTTCGGATGGATCTACCGCCAACTGTCGGTCCCGATACCTTAGTTGCTCTACGACACCTGGTGCTATTCTACTTCGGTCGTACTCCACAGCTTCAATTACTTACTAATCTTATTATATTATATCCTCATCGTCATCATAGCAGCCGTAAGACGACTACGGCTGGAAATAGGCTTCCTTAAGTGACTCTGATCATTGGGGGGTTTTTACTCATATTTTCCACACTGGGCAGGAATGGTGGCGTTATTATGAATATGACCTAGCTAGATATTAGATACTTAAGCTTTAAAGGTATTGGTATAAACTAAAAGTTCTGTTATTGATTATCATAAATTTATTAAAACAATATTAAAAATATCATTGTGCCGCTCTTTATTTCGGCAATCGCGGGCAATTACGGGCCCTTTGTCGCAGATCCTAGTGATCCTATCTTGTGCGCCAGGGGTCGTGGGTTTGATTTCCACCCAGAGCAAATATTTATATGATGATATTTGCATTTGTTCTGTGTCTGGGTGTTAAATATGTGTATTTAAGTAGTATATTTGTGATTCCTCTATTGTCTGGCGTCCGTAACATAAGTGCTTTAAGCGAGTGGGAATTTATTGTAAATACAATATTTTTATTATTATTATAAACCGTGTAGGTCGCTTGGTTAAGCATTTTTGAAATATATAATGTATCCAGTGGGGTATGAACAGTATCTATTATCGTAATTTGGGCAAAATAGTTTTCTCAACGAAACGTAGACCTTGTACCCTAAGGTGATAATAAATAGGTTACCTAGCCTTACAGTTAGACAAAATTGATTGTCACCATCGTGGTATAAAAGTATGAAATAAATCAAAATCCAATTTTATCCCTAACAAAATAGGTGAGAGTTTACTATACATGAGCAAGTTTGTGCCCGCTGAGAGATGGAATGGTGAAATAATCAAAAGTACTAAACGACATGTGTGGTGCTTAGAGGCGGAGATTAATTACCTCCGGTGCATGCACATGAATGGGATGCAATTACCGCACTGGTAGTACTGTAGAGCTATCGAATTTGACCGAATAATTTAGTTCCTGTCACTTCCACTTTCATCGGGGCAACGCCACCGTCTATGAAGACTGGGTATTTGACGACAATCGCTAACGTACTTTTTTCAAGCCAAAGTGTGACGTCAAATTATATAATACACTTCTGAGTGTTAATTTCTACTTCCATAAAGTTCTATTTGAAACATAATTACAATGAAACAAGTCTTTACTTCAGCTGTATTTAAAAAATGTCAATTTTGGTATTGTTATTTGTGAGTTGTATTTAAAATGCATATTTACACAGAGGCTTTAGCAACTTAGGTAATATAAAAGATTTTTTTACTGATTTTAGATTAGAAACTATTACTCTTTTTTATAATTATCTGGTTATTACGTTGTAACGAAGTACCGCGTATCAAACTTTTTGTAACGTTAAATTATATATTTAATAAATATAATTGCAATGTGCTAATGAGAAGGTGAAAGAGGCTAACTATAAATTATACTATATATTATACCCTATGAGATGCGATAAAACAAAAAAAAAATATTTGCGGGTTTCTATCGTTTCGGCAATACAGCATCGCTCAGTAAGCCATATGAGATTTGCAGCGCACAAATCTGATTAAAACGTCCGCCAGAGCCGGCCCACGAAGCCTTGAGTTGGAAATCTGTTTGCACGAATTCGGTCATAATTATCACTTTGTATTTTTCAATTTTGTTATTTGCCTCACTGAATGTGCCATATCGTAGTTTTCGGATGCACTACCGAAATTTTCATTTTGTAAAGTGCCGGAAGAAGCGTCATGTGGATATTTTTAATGCTTTATATTTATTGTGTTCATACGTAACCTATGTATAATTAATTAATAACATTATGACAATAAATATACATTATGCTATCTTTAGTTGTTAATAAAAAAAGGCATAATCACGCATGTTTTTCTAAGAACACTAAGTTAAAGTCAAACAATCAGTAAATTAGAAAACTATTTAAATTTGGAAAAGTAAACAGACAAGACAGCTCAGAAATTGTATTTGTTAAATAAATCAATAGAAAACATACAGTGTAGTATTCCTCTTTTACAAAGTACTCCGATACACAATATTGGTATTAAACCTTTCCAATTGCATGAGTATTTCAATATTTGCTTTAAGATAGAAAAGTAAAGAAGCGGAATTCTCAGTCTTTACTCACTTTAACTTTCATTGATATAATGAATCTTTGTTTATACTACAAGAAATGGATATACAATCTTGTGTAAAGATCGATGGAATGTTGACAGAGCGCTGCAAGCTACGCCAGCCGTTATAGGTAATTGACGTAAAATGTGCTACGGTTCGTAGCAATCATAGTTAAGTTAAGTCCGTAGCAAAGTATTACTTATCTCCAATATACTTGCGTTTAATGTTCGCAAAATAGTTTGTCACTTGGTGGTCGAAATTAGGTCTTAATTTATGAAATTAAAACCATTTTTTTTCATGCCGTAATTTAATACGACATTGTCGTTAGCAAAATTTTGACAATCAAATAGACTTAAAAGAATTTAATTACTTAAGCTATAGAGTTAAATAATGTTTACTTAATTTACGTATAATGTCTATTATTGAAACAGGAGTGCGTGTAGAGAAAAAAATGCATTATATGTACCACTATATATATACATATTTTTTTTCTGTTTTGTGTAATGGTTGACTGGGAAATAATGCCAACTGGCATTAAGTCCGCCATTTGTACATTTTGTAACATTTTGTGCAATAAAGTTAAATAAATAAAAAATATATATACCTTAACATTTTAATTAGTTAAATATTTTTTTAAATTGAGTTAATTTTGTATAAAAAAATATTTACCTTTCTCTACATTAACTTTAACAGTTTCAATGCTAATGAAAATTTCACGTTGATCTGTTCGGGCACTTTCTTAAAGGGTAAATAACTTTTGCTTCAGGTTATAATATATATATATATATATTTATATACACAGCATTTGGTGGCAAAAGAGTGCCGATGTATTATAATCCCAAGTCCGTTGTCCATGGCGCTCAGTCATAAAATAATAATTTTGGTCAGTTCATATTTTCAATAGTCATTCAATACTCTCACTCTAGTAGTGTGGTTAATACATATGGTGCTTTAAAATATTTCCATTAGTTTGCTGTAGATTCAGATCGCATATCACACATGATTCAATTAATATTGAAAAAGAAAGGCTCGTGTTTGCATCGGAGTTCACAATGTTTACGTTCCAGTGTGCTCTTAAATTTAGGCTGAAATTTGGTATTTTAATTTTGTAACTGCCGTAGTATTTGATTTTTATACATTTTCAAATTTAATTTTCTTTGAATACTTACTCATAAAACTTACTCATAAAGTAAAGGAAAATCAAATTTCACAGCGCGAATCTAATTTAATGGCAAACGCGTCTTTTTTGTCGCGCATATCGTTTGAAGTAAATAAGATAAAGATATATAATTTTTCGAAGTAAGTAATTGCAACATTTTTTGTTTATTGATCAAATTTATTTTACCTTCTACTTTCTAAGAATAACTGTTTTGTTGCGAAGTGACAATTTTATTTTAACACCATGGGTTTTGAAACAATATTACTGTAGTTTTAACAGAGTTGTGATATTGTTAATGGAATCATCAAATAATATGTATATAAATTTGCATGATTAAATGAATGACTTTACAGTCGGTCATGTATAATTTTGAATAATTAATTCACTCTGTGGACTTCTGTTGTCAATTCAACAACATTTTAGTTTTTCATATGTATGTATCACACACACACACACAGAGATAGTATAATTTTAATAAATAGATCTTTTAGACTTTATTTCTTATATCGGACTTAATTATTAATATTGAAAATATGTTATTTATTGTTTATTTCTTGTTGTAATATGTTGTTTATTTCTTCTAAAGCTACAATACTAGTTATATAATATCCAACCAAAGTGTAGGTGGTATAAAGTATGATATCCTTATAAATATTGACAAGGCGTCTGTCTGCAGGAGGGCTGTAATGACGTCGCCTATAAAAATACAGTTAACGAGCGAATTATGCGACTTCAGTGCGCGCGATGGTGGTTACTGATGACACAAATTTTAGTGAGGCAGATAAGCTAGTTTAATACAGTATTTAGAAAGATTCAGACAAATACCGTTTAGAAAGGTCATCTGCATAGTTATACGAGTCTTGTTTGTCTCTCTCTATGTAGCAGAACTCACACTGCCTTATTCCTGTTTTAGGTAGTTACTAGGTAATGTGCAATGATAGCTTTACGTCTTACGACAAAACTGGCGATGTACTATCTGCTTTTTAGTGGTTTTAGTAAAAGAAACAATCAAATATATACCTCCATGGTGGTAATGCTTTAATGATTCCCGTAACGAGTTGCGTGAGTCGACAAGTTGAAGAGTACTGTTTTAGAACATTTTTATATTGATATATAAATCTATTGGCACAAATAATTCGAAAAAAAGTCATGCATGTTGATAGAAATCCCAGGATTTGAATTGAAAATATTTAGAGCAATTTGTAAGTATTAATTATACTAGCTCAAAATCATAAGTATCTTATCTCTCTATGTTGCCAAACAACAGAGCTTGCATTGGTGTAACAGTTTAAAGGATGACAACGAAATTACTATGTGATGTGATAAAACCTGAGGAGATTACACGATTGGTGACACGCTGGTGATAATCCCTATCCTTATGATTGATGTTGCGAGATTAGATAAATTTCAAGACCGGTGGTAGTTTGACGTAGTTTAAACATATAGGAAAAGTATAAAAAAACAGATTTTTTATTTCTTTTTTTAGTTTATGGTGACCATCTGTACTAATGAATTAGTGGTAAAGTCATTCAGCGTACCGGCCGGCGGCACGCTGCACAATTATGCACTCCAAAAACCTTTCACGAATACATTTCCATTTTCTTACAATTATTTTTAAAAAATGTTATATTGTTGGTAAAACTTATATTTGTAAAATAATGCTATAAATAAAACTAAAAGGAGGTTCTTCAAAAAAGGATTTATTGCAAGGACGGCAACGCGGGCATGCTGTCTTAGTTAGTGTTGTGAACATCCATAGATTGCGGTTACCGCTTGATTGATTTAAATGAATCTTTATAATATAGAAAAATGCTCTTTTATTGATTATATTTAGATAATAGGATTACTAATTTAAACAGAAAATGGTACGTAAGCAAGATTCTAATAGGTAGACAGACGACCTGACTGAAATTGCAGAATCGTGCCGGACGCAGGCCGCATACAACTGGTTCTATTGGAGATACTTAGGGAGGCCTATATCCAGTAATGAACGTTCTACAGCTGTTATGATGACGAATTCGGTTAAAAAAACACACATATATATATATATATATCAATGCTTGACAATGATTTTTGTTCGTGTTATTGTATTTAATGTGGATGAGAATTTAATACTAATTTAAATAAGCATCTCAAGAAATGACTCTTAAAAAGGAAAACGAATAAATATTGAGTATGTCCTAAAGATATAAAAGGATTATTGGCTACCCGACTAGCTTTTCATTAATTTTTGAATTCAGTACGTTTTAATTAGACCTTGTTACTATTAGTGTACCAAAAAGAGTTACGACTTCTTACTATCTCTGAGATTTAAATCGGTTTGACTCAACGACAATAAACAACAGACGAGGCATCAGGCGCTGCTATCAGACAATAATCTTGTTCGTCATGCCTGTTCGTTCCCCAACCAGGACAACCATTTTATATAAATATTTGTGTTTATTCTGTGCCTGGGTGTTAAGTATAGGTATATTTATGTCAGTATTATTAATTTGATTTCTCTGATATTTGAAAAGTGACTAATTTCAGAATATATGAAATGTTGTGTGAATTATAAAAGATAAATATCTCGCTGGAAAAAATAAGTAGCTCGCTATATAAGTATGCCTGCGAAATGCATTAAAATGCGTACAGTACGCGCCGTATATAAAATACATAAAACAGAACTTAAAGCAAACAATGCGCCTCTCGCTGTTTCTCTAATGGGGACATAGCCTCAAAGTACCCAAGGTCTTAAGGAATTATTCCTTCCAAGTTTGCAAACCGAATTACCGGCGCCAAATTTTTCACGGGTTTTATCATATTTTTTATTGTTGCTTGTTTTGGAACTTGCCCTTTAATTTATCGCTTTATCCCCAAAAACGGCGAGCGTTAATTAAAAAATGCAAAGTACGGTAAGCTCTTAAATTAATTTATGTTACACAATACAGGTGGTTAAATTATTATAACGAGATATCTTGTTTCAAGTATCTTCAAGCGCTTGAGACATCTTTTTTTATATATTTGTTGATTTGTTGGAATTTATTTTATTAATTGTTGGTTATACTGGAACTGCCCGAAGGCTTAAAAAAACATGTTAGCACGATGTCTTCGTACTCCGTATTATGTGATGGATGATAAAAAAATTATGAAATTTAATATTTTTTTTCCAAAGATTTGTTTAGTTTTCTATTTGTTACAAGCTTCATAGCAGCCTATTAAAACTCGTAATAACACAAAGATATCACTAGCGCGTTGAAAACCTTGTGACTTGAAGATTGATTGAGATTTACATCCCTGTGATGACGAGCGTCTATAGGCTGCGGTCACGTTTACCATCAAACAGACCGTTTGCTTATTTGCTGACTTCACGATATGACAAAAAGAGATTATGTCACATAACCCACTACTTTATTAAACCTTGCGACATTCAGCAGTATATGGGTTCTGTGCCTGTGTGATATCCTCATTCTACATACAGTAGTTATACTAATGTGTACAATTTCCTGCCGTATTGTAGACATATACAAGTCACGGTGTAAAAGCTCATTGGACACGAACCGGAGAGAATTGGTATATACGCAGAGATTTATTTTTAAACCCCCATGTGATCTTTATGATGGATTGAGATACAATGCCCCATAATTGGATCCCATAAGTCCAAACAGGCTTCTGTATTGTATAGGAGTTTATTTGCTATAGCTTTTTTAGAGTTATCATATATATTATATTGTTGTTACTTTAAACAGGCCTGATTTAATACTTACAATGTTTTTATATCTCAGTAAATTATCTCTGGCCTAGACTATTTTTGTTAAAATAACAATTAAAGGAAAATTTTAAAATATTCCCGAATTCAAGCAAAATGAAGATATATTGGGCTTAGCAACCTATTTAATGACCAGCATAAACGAAAAGATATTTCTTCTCAAAGTAGAATATTTTTTTGTGCTCATAAAATCTTTAAGCAAAATTTGGCTTACAATAAATTCCTTAAATCGTTAATTTGATATTAACAAAAAATCTTCTTTTATTTATAGGACTGGTGCTTTGTTACTGGCGGTTCTTTATTTGTAGCTTCAAATTAATTCTTGAGCAATTAATTTTCCCAATTAGTTACATTCTTGCCCATATAAAAAGTATGAGTGTAATAAAGATAATATTGATAATAATATTGCCATATTTATTATGGCGACCAGTTTTTAACTCTGTTGCATATCATCTAGTCTATTGTCAGGCGGGAATGCTTATCTGTGGTTGTATGTGGTTCAACCGGAGAACAATAACAAGAGGTCGTGTCTACAAATGAACGGCCATGTTCATTTATAAGGTACAGCGGACAGATACCTGGTAACTTTAAAAATAATAAACGTCACACACGTTGTTGAAAATAATAGTCAATATCCTAGAAACTTTATATAATCAAAATAAAGATATATTGAAACTCGATGAAGACGCAGACATTTCGCTAATAAAAAGATATAAGTATATTGAATTATTTCGACTCAAAATATTTGTTTTTTAGTTTACGTACGTCTTATAAAGAAATAACTTCAATCAATCGTCGAATATATTAATATTAAATTTAAATTATATGTAAATAAAACGTGTTTACCAATCATATGAATATCATATGAATTGATTCGGAAAAAAGTTAATATTTAATGTATTTCACAAATTTAAAATAACGCATTAAGATCACTTAACCTTAGCTAACTAGGCCGTATGTTTCCATAACTTCTTTGAACTACTTCCCATAATATAACATTTCATTGATTGAACAACTGGGCAAATTTGACATTATTTCCCTCTTTTGAGTTTATACGGAGATATTGTACAATATTGTTTTCTACGTTCATACACAGGAAAGCATGTTCCTCTTGCGAACTCTAAAAGACAATTACCAACCATGTCTAGCATGCTTCCGTATAAAACTAAACAACGTTGAATGATCGAGCTGAAAAGCTGAAAACCGTTCAATGGTAGCGCTAGGAGACACGACGTGCCGCGTGACATTTATATGATGTGCGGCTAACGTCCATTCTTTGATTATATTAGCTGCACATAAGCTTTTGTGATATTTTTTGTCATATGTGCTCTCAACAAAAAAACATTTATTAACGCCTTTAAAACGTGGTTTTAATTTTCACTTTTTATTATCCGACGTTTTGGTTACCTTGCAGAAACTACTTTCAAGAGTGACTTTGGAAAATGGTTCTTTGAATGTTTTTGTGTTACTAATATAATTGAAATGTTTAATGAAAAAAAAGCTTGTTGAGTAAATGTTTACTTCCAATCTAAACTAGCATTAAATGATTTGATTTACTGTAGCAGAACCGGTCGCATTTATTCGTCAGACCAGGCAGCAGAAGTCATAAAGTTTTGTTGTTTGGTTATATCTAATATTTTATGAATATAAAGGTATTACAATCTTTTAAAACTGTGTCATGGCTATATCAAACACTAAATGTCCACGTATACGGGTAGTGGGTAGCTAGTAAAGGTAGCCACTATTCCACTTTGCCGGTACCTCAAAGATAAAATCACGTATCTTCTGAATATATATTTTTTTCTTTTAATAAATCTGTCTGCGCTGGTAGACCTTACGTTTCACATAGTTTCTTTAGTGACGTCTGGTAACAAAAGATTTTATAAAAATGTGTCATTATAAGAAATTGTGAAATGTGGTGAAGATGAATTCTCCAGCACTCGTGTGTTATTAGTTCTAAAAGCCAATATCAGCACAGGCGAATGTCTTTCATCCCGCTGTGATCGATTTGCGGCGTACCTCAATAGCGTTCTGTGTGGCTGCGGTGGCGACATTCCATGTGATGTTTGTATGACGTGACGTGTTATGTATGCAGTGCAGCCCACGTGCCTTGACTGAATTACGCCGTACAGCTATCAAATGTAGTCCTGTAGAAACTTAAGATACATTTGCAATATATAATATGCTCTGTGTAGTTATATATCAAAACGTGAAGTAAAAAACTTATATCTAATTGCAGAAGTTTCGCGAAAATATGAAAGGGAAATAAGACACGAGAAGTGCATAAAGCAATTTTTGTTTATTCAAAATGTACTTGGATTACATTAATAATCATAACACACATTATTGTCTAAATGACACATCAACATACTAAAATGAGATACTAATACAGTTCTATTTCAACACATATTTTAAAATAACATAACACTACACCGATAATAAAAAATATCAAGTGTTAAATTTATGCCTGTCTTTGTATCAGGTGTTTTAAGAAGCTAGTTTTTTTAATTTCGTTTTAAGTTCGTAAAATTATGCATCTTTGATTTATTATGAAAAACAAATTGTATTTTTATAAGCACAAATAAATAGACACGGTTGTATGTAATAATTAGATATAACTCGTAATTTATGCGTATCATATTATGTATTATATTTACCATTGGCTATTATTTACTGTTACAACAATCCATTATTCATCAATAGAGAATAACAAAATTTTACAGACAAATCAACGTTATATCTTAGACATATGATACGAGTATCATAGACATATAACAAATATAGGGACGGAAAAAAGATCAAATAAACTAAAATAAGATCTAGGATTTTATTTACTAATCTTACGATATTAAGTACATATACAACTATTCAGGTATAACGATATTCTATTCTCTACAAGATGTACCTAGTCTTAGTCAATACTGTCAATACGCTTCTTATTTAATTTATGGCCACGCAAAACAAGCATTGGATGTATTGTTTTAAATTTATTTTATCACCCTGTAGCATGTTCACATCTGGATGTCGGCCGCCACAAAGATTACCATTATATGGTATTTTGCCTGTAAATTCCACGATATTAGCGTGGTAGAATCGCAAAGCGTAGCTTCACAACAGAATACAAAAAATAAACATTATATAAGCTAAATTTTATGGCACTCATCAGTATCATCATAACAGACATTGGAAGTCCACTGCTAGACATAGGCATTCTCAAGGAAGGGGGAATTTAGGCAATAATTGTCACGCTGGGCAAGCGTGTTTGCAATTGCAGAGCACAGCTTTTGGGACGGGGATGCTGCTGACGAACCCCGCACTATGCATTTTAGTTGCACTGTTTCCAATGGATATACCGCTATCTGTGGGTTTTAGTACCTTAGTCGCCTCTTACGACACCTGGTACAGGCGAAGGTATTATTCTATTCTGTCGGTACCTCATGGCTTTTGGCCAATATGTGGGGACATCCATTGTATAATAAAAGACGATATACTTTTCCTAATATAAGCAAAGCTGCTAGAAAGCTGCTATAAGAACACTTTCAGACTTATATGTAGTAAATTGATTAAAAAAGTGATGTGGAAAAACTACTGCTAAAGTTGTATTTTATTATAAGCCTTTCATTTATTGTTGGATACGTCTCACGCTACTAAAGTGGGTGCGTTTGACGGACAATACGTTAGAGTCCAATGGAATTTGTATTGAAATACAAAAAGAGGGATAAACAGACAGATCCCTCTATAACGGCTGTATAGTATATAATATTTTATTATAGGTGCGTTACGAGTCCAACTACAGCGCGAGCCGCTTCATTGTTTTACGTAATTGTGTTTATTAGTTATACATTTATTCGTATAAAAACAAAGTGGATTTGTTTGTTGTATTTATTTCAATGTTTAGAACCTTTGTAGGAAATTGATTGATTTTATACCTATGAATATCGTGTCTTATAAAGTAAGGTCTTAATTGACATAGATCACTATACAATAGCAAATTATTTAGATTGTTTTCGTATGAACAGTTTTAAATTATCGAAAGTAATATACTAAAACAAATCACCATATCTTCTTAAGATGTCTACTGCTGGAAACAGGCTTCGCCTAGACAAAAAGCACATAATTTTGCGGACCCGTTGGCGCATTCAGTAATGTTTGTATTTTACGCGCCAGGAGTCATAGGTTCAATCCCAACTGGGGCAAACATTTATATGATGAAAATATATGTTTATTTTATCTGAATATTATGTATTTTCATTTGTAATTTCTTTACCTTGTAATTTCTTGTAATCATAACGCAAATCCTAGAAGCTATTTATCACGGAGACCGGTCAATGTATGTTATGTGTAAATTTATTTTAAATTTTTTACTACTGTGGGCAGATCTGTGAGAACAGTCCTGATACAATGGTTCTAATCGGTTTTGGCACCCCAGTTACCGTTCGCTCTTATGGTATCTTTCCACTCAAAATAAAACTTACGAACATACATCGCTCGCGTTGCTCAAGTATATCCAAGTACTACTAAATAGCGATCTAATATTAAAAGAGTCTGCTATAACTGTCGATTGATGTATCTAAATATTTCAGCATCAAATCTTCTCCAGATATTACAAGTAAATTATTACATATTGACTCTTCTAATAATAGTAATGGAAGCTCAGAAGGCTTTATTCGGTACGTTGCGAGCCTCTCAGATAATTCTCTCTGACGTGACTACACAAAATTTCGAGGGCCTACGTGAAGGCCGATATTCAGTAGTCAGTATTGTAATTATTTACAATTAATCCCGCTGGCCTGACCGCCTTTTATTGTTTGCACTGAAGTTCTGTGTCAAGAAATAATTTCGTTTTTAAACTTGGTAGCTTTATTTTTTATTAAGATACAAAATAATGGCGCCCAAGATTAAATAAATCGTTAGACTATTTTACGTTTATACATAACAACAAGTGCAAGTAAGTATTGTGCATAAAGCACTCCATACACACTTAGAAGCGGGTCAATAGATTCGTCACTCGAGTCTTGAAAATGAAACTTATTTTAAAACAATCAATTGAACATTTTTTTTATTTTTAACATTGCTTGTTCTATAAGACATCCAACAAAGCACAAAACGTGTACTGATGGACATAGATTTCTCTAAGAAATAAATAAATAAGGGGAAGTGATGGCAATCGCAGCGCGTTGTATCGTGACGATAATTTTGCTGCCTATTCCTGCCATGATGCATTTGTGCTAGAATGTTCCGGGTGGGTATACCTTCATTTGTCAGTACTGTACCTGAGTCGCTTTTTACGACTCCTGGTACATTGCTGGTACTTTTCTATTCTACCGATAGTCACAACTGTCTAATTAGACATTGATTTTTGTCACTTAACGATTCAAGATTAATAAGTATTATTTTAGTCTATTAATTTTGATTCTCTTGCGAGTGGTAAAATAAACGTAAGTGATCATCATCTTGCATTGCGTTGACTTGGAAGTTTGCTTCAGTAATCATTCTTTCAACTTGATGCCTTTTTGAAAAATCCATGTGACTGGGAGCAATTAATATTTTTCTTTTTATATCGTATTGACTAGTAACAACAAGGGTTATTTCCTCTTTAATTTCATACAATAATAAAAATACAAACATTTTGTTTAAAAATTAAGACTAATTCTAAGTTAGATTAAAGTTCTAATTTAGGATAATTTCCTGTGTTCAGCTGACGTGTATTTATACACTTTTTGTATTAATAAGTTTGTTTGTTACACCTCTGTACTAACACTGAACTTAGACCCTGGAACGAATGGGTCCCTGGCGCGTTTTCATCCGACGTACGTTAACCCTTCCCATCAATTTGCACGAGCGACATTTAAAGGACGTCGTGTGAAATATGCTTTTCAAAAACATACGTACGTATTTACTTAATTTGTTTCATAAATATGTATATATGAAGTTTTCACTATAATATCATATTAATAACATAAAAATAACACAATTCCTATATTTGTTAAGTTAACGTTTATGCAGTCTAATAATTTGAGTAAAACATCAAAACAAAAGTATAAATTTGAACGGGAATTTGACAGTTCATAAGATCACTATAAAATTTTATGGACATATTTTAAGAGAAAACAATATAGGGCATTTTTTTATTTCAGAAATACATGTTCCTATCACAATGCGTGTGAAGCATGCGTGTTAAATATAGTTCCAAATAAGTTTATCGAATTACTATTATAAACAGATTTTTGCTATTATTTATAAAACATGAGTATTAAATATTCCTTCTATTTGGGGCGAAGTTTCTTATAGTAAATCCTAGGATCACATATCCGGAGACTCCGTATGACAGGACACACTAGCAATAACATTCCGTGATGGGATTCGCTGACGGCACTGGAGCCCTTTCGTCGTCTTGACGTCATTAGTCATATGTGAATTTGGTAATGTATTAGTTTATAATTTGTCTTTCAATTAATGGTAATGCCTTCAATTCGATTAAAAACATACATTTGTTTATCATGTAGACAAACAAATGTATGAAAACCTGTGTTTAAACTTAAGCAGCTGAGGTCTTGCTGAAATTTTATTAAATTTCTTACTGTTTTCATCCCGGTAGCATATAAAATAAATCCAAACATGGAATAAATATAAATATTGAGCATTATCGAATTTAATTAATATTTTGAATATCAGTTGAATACTGAATATTACCTCATTTTGTTTGGTTAACATAACCTTCTTTTAGGGAAATACTCAGGAAATTATTAGGAAAGACGTCCAGGATATCTATGAAAAAAGTACTAAAAATACCGAACATAAAAGGAGTCAATAAGAAAAAAACTTTTTCGCATTTTATCTCATTTTAGCCAGTGCAAATAGCTGCAGTACTCCTAGCCGACTTTCACGGTAAAATTCGCGGACTGACTTTACGAGTTACGTAAAAGCGTAAAAGGCAACTCGGCCTCGACGATGTCAGCAAGGCCATAAATATCCTATCGCGTAAGGACTTCGGTGTCAACAGGTGTTAACATTTCACTAAAACACCTCTAGTCTTTATTGGAATACAGCTAGAGATATTGGATTGGCCGCGTGAAGAGAATTTTCGATTACAGATGTATCATTCAAATGAAATTGTAAAATTTATCGGTGTTATTTTGTTTGTCCTTTATATATTTTCGTAATTTATCTTCATTTTTTAAATCAATCGGAATCCAATTTGAGATTATACTGCTATTATTTATTTTAAGGATAGGTTTTTGTTATGACGTAATGGGCTTTCTGATATATCCCTGTTCAATATTTATTTGAAAATTGAGTGTTCCGCTGTGACGAAACGACGAGAGTTTCGTAGGACTAGACCTTTAGATTTAAATTATAGAGTAATTGATATCAGCATTGACATGCCATAATTAACAGCTAATAGCAATAGCAATGATGACAAGCAAACAATAAACCTGAGGTTAAGAAATTTTAACTAGATTTTAATGGTAATGAAAATTTTTTTTTTATACTAATGGGTTCGCAAAACAAGAATTTTATTTTTTTTTCTTACTATAAACCCAATTAAGGTTTATCTAGTAAATCGCAACATATACATAGCTACAAGAGATGATTTTGCAGCCTGAATATAAAATGTTAGATCAGTCATTTCACTTGCTCTCTATCTGCTCTTCCATCTCTGTATAAAACCAATTCTAAGCACTGCGAAAAGGCGTCCTGAAAACAAAGTAAAAGCTATGACGAGACCAGTGTCCGTGAATGAACAGATACTCATTGTGTGGAGGAATCGTGGCGCGTTCATCGATGCATGACTGAACAAAAGTGGCGCGCGCATACATGCATACTATTTGCATAACACAGGCAATATTTTTGGCAATTTTCAAGCCGTTTTAAGCGCCTGTGCTTATAAAAGTCATATCATACTATTGACGTTCCTCAGTAAAAATATCGAAGGATGCAAAGCTGATAAAATAAAGGGCCTTCAAGCTTTTTTTTTAACCATAATTGTTCAACAATATATTTTAAACTCATCCGTGGATAGTTGTGAATATACAAATTATCATTTAAATGTGTTATTTATAATGCAAAAGTCTGTTTGTCTGTTTAACTATTTGTTACAGTTTCACGATTTAAAAGGCAAAAATAGTTTTTAAGAAACTTTAAATTTGATGGAAATTACTTTTTGCTCGAATCCTAAGGAAGTACATATTTTTATATTAAATCCCATAAGAAATAATAAAGCCTACGAGCATTGTGTCGTGTTCGGTAAACTAGTTAGCATAGTATATAGAAATATAATGTAATGTAATAAAATATGATGTGTGTATATTTTGTACTATTTCTGGATTGAGTCTAATCTTGGGTTTTGAATTAGGTATTTTATCATTTTTAAATAACAAAAGCGAAGTGTTGTAGCCAGAATAAACTTAATCAATACAGATTATATCATAATATAATAATAAAAAGAAAATAAAATGCAAATCATTACATTTTTGTTTAAAAGCGAATATTTTTACGTTAATTACAAGGATTAGAGACTAACGCGCGAGCCAGGACTGTATATTTATTTTTGTTGGATATGTTAATTCAATTCTTTTTTTTAAATGTTGTTCCTATTGTTTGTAGAATGTGACACGGAAGGAGTTAATTAATAAAAGAGTTTTTACTTTCTAATAAGAAATATTTATTTATTTGGCTTACAAAACTGGTTACAAACTATATTGTTTAAAAAGAGTTCTTACAACGTGGTACAAGCAGAAAGTCATATCTTTATAAATGTAGGCATTAAAATTATTAATAATAAATATTCAGAAAACTAACTCTGTGCAGCTTAGAGTAGTCTAATAAATACATGATTTAGATTGGATTATTTCTCAGGCTTGAAACAGAATGATGTACATATATACATATGTATATGTCAAATAGCAACATAAAATTATAATTAAGATATTGTTATGCTCTAGAATCATCAATTAAATTTGAGAATATCATCACCATCATACCAGCCATTAAAAGTCATAGACATAGACTTCCCCAAGAAAGAAGGAATGTTGCCCATAATTGCCGCGCTGGGCAAGCTTGTTGGCAATCGCAGAGCGCAGCTTTTGCGACGAGGAAGCTGGTACCTATCCCCACCCTGTACATTTGAGCTGACTTTTTGCCTGGATGTACCCCCATCTGTCGATTCTGGTACCTTAGTCGCCTCTTACGACACCTGGTACATGGGGAGGTACTATTCTACTTTGACGGTACCATACGGCTTCATCATTTGAGAATATAATTTTTTTTAAATGATGAAGCCATACTTTATCAGAACGGAGACCACGCACCGGCAAGAGCAAATTAACCTACAAGTTAAACAGACGATCTGACTAAAACAAAATACAATAGAAACCGTATACAACACAACATATCCTATTTTAAATAAAGTGGGAGTAAAAGCGTCCTTTAGTGAACGTTCTAAGGTTGATTATGAATTTCAAGTAGATGTAATTTTTTCAAATGTCTGCTAACATTACATATATTGGTTAGAGAGAAAAAAGCAGTTTAATTAAAATAGAAGACTATTAAACTACGGAGTTATTTATACATCAAACATCTCGTTTATTATGTATTTATACTGGCAGTTTTTTTTTAATGAACTCGTTGTTACCGAGGACCTTCACTTCCTGTGGACGGAAACTTGTTATACGTATTCATGAATATTGTTCCCCATTCAAAGGAAATGTAATATTTTCGTGCCATCCCTGATTTGGGGATCCGTGACATGTACCTGTTAGCTCTATGCCATTTGTTTACCAGCTTATTACACTTTAAAGAAAGAATTTCTGAAGTGATCTGCGCCTTATATAATTAATTTATTACCTATTTAATTTATTTTTGTAACTGGTAAATGTATCTTTGACATTTTATAATTTATTAACTGCTTGGTCTTTTGTTTTGATTTTTTACCGGCAGAGTAAAATAGTACCTACCCCTTTACTTAGTGTCGTAAAAGGCGACTACGGTACCGGAGCTTACAGATCCAATGTTGTTCCGACATGGAAATCTAGAAATGCAAGGTGGACTGCTTTATATATATATATATATGTATATCATTATAGCTTTTATAAATATAAAATCATTCCAATTCCTCCCGATACTAGGCATAATTTGTCCTATGGGGAAAGTAATCGTCTATACATATCACGCTTATCTTTATAATACTAGCGACCCGCCCTTAATTAAACGTCCAAAACAGCATAATATAGATATTTGTACGTAGCTGAAAACTGTAAAAAACATATTCCGTAGTTAAGTAACGCGAAAAAATATAAGTACTTTTCTTATTCTTTATAGTAAAAAGAGTAGTATTTTGTATATTGATTTCATCAAAAAACAATAAAGAGAGAAGTACTTAAAAACTCCAGTATCGTAATAAGTTCGTTAAAACTTCACCCGGCAATTCCCTGCCAGTTACGGGTTTTTATTATTTGGTAGGCATCTATAGTAACGATTTCCAATTTTTAGATTTTTGCCTCTGAAAGTTAATTAGCGTCTATGAACTTTAAAACTAAGGGTAATAACTGGTTTATTTTAACTACTTACAATACCTAAACATTAAAAAATTACTTAATGACTGACCTCCTATATAATAACACGATTACTATAAACAGGTTAGACATATATGTATGTAATAAAAAATCAAGACTAAGTTTAAAAATTCATTCTTTATTAGAACTTTAGAATTAGCTACATCTTTAGTATTTTAAGAAAAATTTTAAGAAATCTGTCCCCAAAAAGGGAATTATTATCTAAGCAAGGTTTGTGTGTTTGTAACAAATAAATTCAAAAACTACAGAACCGATTTTAAAAATATAATCACCAATGAGAATTTACATCATCAAAAATAACGTAAGTTATATCATTTAATCACATTTTTACGTAAAAAGTAACTTAATTTATATTTTATTATTTTTAATTAACGCGTTTACCACTCTAAACCGGTTTATTAAACATTAAAAAATCTTTACTAACCTTTCTCTGGGGTACCGGTAGAGTACTAAAGTACCAGAACTAAGAGATGGCGGTATATCCATCCGAGAAAGTGTAGCTTAAATAGATAGGGTGGGGATGGGCAGCAGCATCCCCATCGCAAAAGTAGCTTGGCAACACGGCACGCGCGATTATGGACAAAATTTCCCCTTTTTTGTGGAGGCCTATGTCCAGCAGTTGAGTTTTAACGGCTGTAATGATGATGAAACTTTAAAATTTCATTTTTACACATCGATTTTCTGTCGAAGTTTCAAGAAATTAAAGTTTGTTTTATTAAATATGAGTATGTTTCCCAAATGTAAATGAACCGACCGATGTGTCCTATAAGTCGCAAGCCGTTTGGAATAATCCAATGAGCAAATATATAGAAATGAAATAGGATTAGTCACGTTTGATTTGGCCGATCCGTCCGTGCGTGCGTGCGGCGACGCACTCGTCTAATACTTTTGAATATTCATCTCGCGATTGGTTTAAGCAAATATTTTTCACAGACATCCGAAGTTTGCGGACGTTTGATTGTACAGTATGAATCCTCAATGGAACAAACGTTGTTTGTGATCCTAATCACCAAATGAAGGGAAACATTTCGAGATACCGCAACCGAGACGAAGTTTCAACGACACGATTTCCCTTGTTAATCGCGTGGCTTTGGAAATTTGTTTGAAAATATTTTATTAGAAATTATGTTTTCATCCAAACCAAAGACATTCGTTTAAAAATAACTGATGGGTTCAACTGCCAGCAGGCATTCGTAAATATAAGGATTAACGAGTGATAAGGAAGCAACAAAAGTAGGAACCCATACCAGGATGAAAGTTAATGTAATAATAGTTTCTGTTCGGATGTATTTAGTTGCACCTAAATTGTGTGCATAAAACTTGTAAGTTAGGCGTATGTATACTATAAAGTAAGCACATTATATAGAATGGTATATGGATTTCTAAGTCTTAGTTAAAAAATTACATTATTTTTTTACTAACGGAAAAGCCGCAACATAAAATTAGTTTCCCTAACAAAAGTAATTTTTCTATTGTTTTGAAGATAGAATGAGATTTGATAAGGGTAAATAATATTATTTTGCATTAAAAACCACCTAAAATAACGTATAAATAACATACTGTAACGTCAAATTAAAAAATAATTTTACTTAGAAAGGGCTACCCCTTTCTAAGTTATTAGTATATAATTCAGTTTTGTTATGTGTTTAATAGAAGAATATTGTCATTCTCTCATTCTGGCTTTAAAGTTACCTACCAAAACACCAATAAACAAGTAAAAGGTAAATAGGTCAACATAAAGATAAAAAAAAACACATTTGTAACTCTTATGAGTTACAAATGCGTAGCTCATAAGACGTATTAATTATAATAGAGAATATTTTAATTTTAATTTACATTGAAAGTGCTTTCGAATTAAATACCTATTGACAATTTTATTGAATTCTTTCGCACTAATCTACTAATATCTAAACAAAGATTCAAATTTGATCTTTATCTGTACTTAAAAGACTCAAGCAGCTGTTAATGAAATCAGGCGCAAAAGATTTAAGTTTTCTTCAGTGAAAGTGCAGAAGAAGATCCGAACACGATGCTATTTAATATTTATGACAGAGTAACTAATGTTCGCGCCAGCAGGAACGTGTGTCGTGTGATCGCTTAAAACTTTGTATTTGGCGTCAATCAAATCTCGCAAAGTTTTTAGATACGGCGCGGCGCCTCGCATCGATACGATGGATTATGAACCTTACTTGCACGCTAACTTCACATATTTATGCATGGATATTACGAGTACGCTCGATTTGACTAAGTAGCTCTGAAGTTAGGCATCAATAAATAAACAATACATACATACAATACGTGAATATACAAAAGTTATAATGATTTAGGAACTCGGAGAAAATTATTGCTTAAATTCTTAATGTTAAGAGAAACATATTGTACCTTTTTGAGCATAATCATTAAGATGGCAAACTTTGAAGGATTGGCAGACTTGGTTTTATCACGGATAGTTAATGCAAAAAAAATAAGAAAGTATTAAAAGGAAATTACAATACCAATGGCAAATATTTACCTCCTTTACCTCTAATTGGTTGATTTTATAAAAATACTATTTATATAAAGTGCTCAGTTATGTACGGTAAAAATGCTACAATCCATCCATCCATTACTTAGTAAAACTGTCAGATTGACTAACGGGATTTTTTTTAAGAACAAATTTCTTTTAATCAATTAATGCTAGTACGGCTTTCGTAATGTTTCTTTGAGAGACTTGTTCAGTGACTAAGTATGACCTATTTTGGAACCCTAAAATATTGAAGGTGACCACCATGACCTATCATGTTCTTTCCGTGAAATCGTGAATCGAGCGACTCAATTGTTGCTCATAAACTCAGTAAAGTGGGTCAAGTCATATATATAATTTGAAATAAAATCCTATAAACGTATAAATATTAGCTTGTGACAATGACAAATGATATTTTATATGAATATTAAATAAAGTAACGGTACAACGGTTTGTGTTCGAAAGAGAAAATGTCTCAGGTTTCAAAATTGCTCAGTCAATTCAATAATTCGCTTTCCCAACAGTGTCTTCCAAAAGTTTACGAATTTTGCGCTCATGGAACACCAGTAGTCCAATCAAAGTGTAGCCAAAATTCTATATAATTCAATCGTTTTGTAAAATTATAGTAACCGTAAAATCAACCCGATTTCGTGGTCCTGCAATCAAGAGTGTACAGTAATAAATTTCCTAATGTCGGCCGCGTTTAGTTACCCAACCCTTCGTTTTATCTTTGCGTAACCCTAATCAATTGATATTCAAATTTTACTTATTACCTACCTTTACTATTGTAATTTTATCACTTTGACTTAAGTTAGATAATGCTAGTACATTACATTATTTTTATCTCACATATACATAGTGTTTATATATGCATAACGGTTTGTGTATACTAGTAAAGGGTGGTACAGTTATATAGAATGCAATAATGATTTAAAACAATACTTGTGGAATAAAGACATGGTTTTTTAATAAATAAAACACTATTAAAATAATAACACATTTTTTTCTAAAGAAAAACTAAACGAATTTCTAAACTACTGAACTGATTTTAATATTTTGTCTGATTACTTATTGATTACTTTGTCTTTCTTTAAATTAAAGTTTCTATTATAATTAAATAGTCGCAATATATTTTTAATGACTAACATATGTATATAGTTAAGACAAAACTGTAAACTGTAAACCTCAAACAAATCTGTCAAACTCAAGTTTAAAGGTTTTTTTTGAGATATTATGTCACTTATATGAAAACATAGATACATACAGAAATATCGAGTGATGAAGTTCATTGCTATAAAGTTTATACAAACCAGCCAAAACAAAACGAGCCTGTAGAAAAAATTCCGTAAACAAAAATAAAATCGCCCTATTTTATTTGACAAGCAGGCTATAAATATCTACAACAATTGGGTATCTTCGGAAATGATCTGTATAGAAAAAGTAAGGATAGAAGGCTACACTGTAAATACAATAGGCTCAATCCCAGGGATTGCAAATCACACGAGCATTGACAGTTCTCTTATATCAGTCTCACACGGTCCAACGCGCAGGTGGTAGATAGAATCACGAATACTTTGATCAGTCCGCTTAATATAAAAGATGATAATAAAGTGTTAATGACTTCATTACTAAAAAAAAACAATTGTGTTCGACTGTAAAAACCCAGCTGAGGGATCTACCACCACCTTAATGGGAACGTTCTACTGTTATTTGTTTAATTTTAACCCTTTTTTCATCAATTCATTAACAGGTTTTTAATTGCTGTTTATTTGATAGACTCGATTTTAAATGATCAAAGTAACCTTATAATTAAACTTGAAATGGTTACATTTTTTGAGTAAAAGTCGATAGTATCCACGTCTTGAAGTAACGAATTTCATTTTAATTAATAGTGGCCAAGTAATCTTAAACACTAGATCAGCATACCAAAGCTATGATGTGTGATGTTGTGACATTAGTAACATACAATTCCATTTAATTTATATAAATAAAAAACTGTGCTGTTTTTTTTACTAAAAACTAACCTGTGTTTTCTTTTGTTTTAGATTTAAACAACAATCCAAAAACAAAGGTAAGTGACAATTGAATTAACAACGCTCTAGTAAATATAAAAAAGCATAAACGAAACCTGGAGACAAAAAATATTGGCTTGGAAACAACAAAGGGCATTTTCCACGGTCAGTACAGTTGAAAAATCACGGTTACCTTACTGTTTTACTAATAGAGTTGAAATTCGGATAGAATACGGGCGAGTTATCTCGTGCCGTATGAACATAACACGTTAATTGGCAGGCGTGCCGTAAACAATGCGTCCGTAGCGTCGCACCTCACTGCTTTGAATTACTTTGTACGAATTTTTCTGGGGGAATTTACAAACTATTTTTGAATACATACCAGTTTTTATATGTATAATTAATTAATGTAATAACATTACTTTAACACTGTTCCATAAACACACTGTCTCGTGTGCCAAAGGTCGTGGGTTCGATCCTCCAGTCCTCCCAACCAGGTTAAACATTTTCATGATGAGCTTTGTGTTTTTTTATAGGACTCAAATGTATGTTGCCTGATGTCTGTAATACAAATGCTGTAAGCTACTTCTCACGGAGTCAGGTCAGATAAAAATTGGGGTATTAGACGTAGTGAAAGTAATACCTAATTATATAATTTTTTTATTGGAGAATTGTAATAAAGGTTACTTTAAAACTGTAAAAATTATTACAATACTTAAATAATTAAAACTCGTTTCTGTAAATAATCTAACAAAAAAGTAAGAACTATTTTTTAATAAATTTATATTAGGAATAGTGTGATTAACAAACTTTTTTTTTATTTAGAAATGCGAATAATTAAAGAAAATATTTGCAAACAAATAATATTATTAATGCAAACTACTTGAATTATTGCAAGGCTTTGAATCAATCCAATGTTTTGAAAGAGGCGAAATTCACCTTCAAAGAGTCCGTTATACAGATATATATAAACCATGTAAATAAAACTATATTTAAACAGACTAGTAAACGCTTAAATGTTAGATATTGTGATGATGATTTATATTTTTATATTTTTAGCTGAAATATGCAGACGATTTTATTGTACAACTCCAAAAAGCTTGAGTACTCCGACTAAGCGAAGCGAAGATGGGTAATGATACTTCTAAAAAATTTTATAAGTGGATTGGTGTAGAACGTCCTCTGCTATTTGACTCACATAAGTTATACCCAAGGATATTGCTCATTGTTATTGCCCGGGATTACGGCGTTGGGCAGGCGTGTTAAGCAGAGCATAAGTTCCCGACGTCGTTTCGTTTTCTACTTTATTATACAAAATATTTACGCATGGAAATTATATTTAAAATAGTACAATTGGCGGCCTTACCGCTCTGAGCAATCTCTTCCAGGCAACCTTTATGTAAACATTTAAAAAAGGTGCGGTAAAGGTAAAGTTTGATTTGTACTGAACATGTACATATAAAGATTAATTACATATAACGGATTAAATATAGTATTAGACTTCTTGATTTGTAATGGAATTGTATTCCATAACCATAGCTTGGGCAATAAAAGATTTATTTTTATAATCTCGTGGCTTGTGCAGATACTTTATGCGTTAAATTAACGACTTTTAAATCTGTTTAAATAAATTTGTTATCGTATGCAAAAACCGTATTTGTAATAAATTAAAATATTCAAGCATTTCAATAATATGCTAATATTTAATTTAGTATTCTAATAAATTTATGTAAGTATAAATAGGTTAATAGGTTATACTATTAATAATAATAGGTTATACTATTATTATGTTATTAATAGGTTATACTATTAATAACATTTCGATATTTATTACGGATAACTATTTATTTTGTACTGTGTAATGAATATTTCAAGAGAGCGGTTATGATTAATGTTTTTTAAATTGACCTGTAACTTTTTAAAGAATTTTGCAGTTCATATCAGTTAAGTGAATAACTTTGAGATAAAAAATGTTTAGACGTTACAGATTTATGCTGGCTCATCGAATTTTAACTGATATATCTTTTAATACTTATTTACTTTTTATAATAAACACAACTTTCCACACAAACGTTTTGTTAGGCTTAGTATATGTCATTTACAATCTAAACATATAGTTCGTTAATTTATTATTTAAATTCATTGAAGAACTGCTCTATATACTTCCTAATTTATTTTGTTAATTTCTTTTATCCAAAATTTGCTTCGAATAAATACTGTAAGTTCAGCAATTGTACCAGTTTGAAACTTTTTTTGTTCTTATACCCAGTGTATTATTTTAAAATTATGCATTACAGCAAATTAGTCTGAACTAAAAGAACCTCTAAAAAGAGTCTGAATTAATAGCTATTCCTGATATTTAAATGACTGAATTACGGTGTATTTTTTATTCAAATTAGTTAAGACAAGAATATTTTAAGATGTTTTCTATGACAACGGCAAGCAAACTAGATTTTATAATATCACTTATATTGATTTAGAAATGGAATGATTAGTTTTATTACAATGGAGGAGAATAAAACCTTCTTTGCTTCATATTAGGTTTAACTGATGGATCTTTTAACAATATTACTAAGCCTGATACGATATCAAGCTGTTAGTTTTATTTTACAATATGTATTCTTTTTTCAGTATATTTCTTCATTTTGGGAGATCTGTGGTTGCAATCGCAGTTTTGCTTTTGAGATACGCTGCTTGGCGGTGATGGGCACACATGTCATTAATACCTCAGTTTCCTCTTTCTATACTAAAAAGGCTTACTTCTATGATCTGTCAGTACCCTTCGCCATTTTTTAAAGTATTCGGCAAATCAAAATATAACAGTCCCTCAGTTATTCCTTCTTCTTCGGTCAAGTAAAACTTAGTTATCGACATTTTCTATGGCAATAAAGTCAATTTGATGAGCTACAATGCTCCTTTAAAATACGATCCCCTTCAGAGGTCTTAGTGCTCGAGGAAGTCTTCACAATGAGTTGAGCCTTTTGTTTGCCGCACGATCAGTAAACAAATTTAATGACGTTTCCTTTTTTTCTACTATCGAGCTTCAGACTTGACCTCAATATTGGCAAGTATAGATTATTAAGACGTTTTTTATCGATATTTTAAAGTAAAAAATGTCCTTATCTTACTATATATCTAAAAAGTGTTGTCAGATTTGTTGTATGATCCTACTAATTGTAAACGCCGAATATGGATATTGTTGAAATTGTACCAAAATACTTATACACTACTGATTCATCTCTTTTCTAGATTTTTTGTTCTGATTTTAATATTTTAATGAATTTAATGATACATAAATATATACTTAACAATAAATCTGTGGTATCACACTATACCTTTAATATAGAAGGCGTTGTAATCACTTTTATTTTGGTGACTTATACCTTGCGACACTTCATCTTATTTGCGCCATTTCTGAACTTCATAATTATTTATTTACACTTCCGCTTATCAATTTGATACTATTTATTTTTATATTTTGTTACTTAACAATTGTATGACTTTCAAATTGTATAAATGTTTCGGTTACATTGTGGCAACCAATCTCAAAAGAGACAAGAATATCATAGTTTTAATTAATAAATCCAAAAGGTGTCTCTCACGTACTTCCAAATTCGGTACAGTTTTATAAACGTTATTTCATTAGAGCAGGCATAGAACGTCGACTGGTGGACATAGGCCTCCCTAAGTGGTGAGGAATTTTGCCGATTATTGACATGCTAGGTAGGCGTAGTGGCAATTGGAGAGCGTGGCTTTGCAACTAGAATGCCTTTGGACTACGCTGTTCCGGGTGGATATACCGCCATCTGTCGGTTTCGGTACCTCAGTCGCTTCTGACGACACCTGGTACAGAGGGAAGTGCTATTCTACTCTGCCGGTACCCCCGGCGTAATAGTACTGTACCAAACGGAAAAACTAGCGATATCATTTAGTTTTTATGGTGCGGTCTAGCTTTGTGGCAATAGTGTGGCACTACCAAAGCTATAAATAGCCAGCAATAATGTGAGCTTAATGACCCAACACAGATAACACTCATATATTCTGTTGTTACAGAAAGCAAGGTGTAACCTAAAGGGACGGTGGTAAAAAGGTTGATAAAATGGAATTGTTGTCAACTCCAGGGTCCATATGGTGGCCGTTAATTGCTGTTCAAAAACTTTTAATTGAATGAGAGTAGCTAATGGTTTTAAAATGTTGAGAATTAAATAGACTCAAATAAACGTTTTAAAATGGCCAGTTTTAATTAATGTGTATGTCGTTGTATTATTTCTATAATGCCGGGTTATTTTGTTCTAGTGGAGATTTTGGATTACGCATATATGATCGATGTGAGTATATATCCGAAAGGAAGTGCACTTTTTTTCGGGATATGAAATAGTTTATGTGGGAGATGAATGTTGTGATGTAAGTTCAGAATATCCAAGTTAATGTTTGGATGGGTCGTTGTCACTCTTACGCCACGCCAGAACAGGTAACAAGTATGGACGCAATTTGGCACAAATATTATTGGTAGACTGAAATAACATTGTATGCACCCTGCGTCCAGCGCGATCCTGCTTTTTTAGTTGATCGATAACACGTCGGCTTTATCGACCATCTGGAATATTTTAAATTTTATTTATCTCTAGAAAAAATAGCTCAAATCTTTTGTACAGTTTAGCTGCCACAGTAGGGGTGAAAAGCTTGCACTATATTATAATTGACTATATTATAATGCAGTTTCATTCAATTAAGTCGCTTTGGCGTGGTATTCTGGTTGTTGATAATGTGAAATGTTGCATTAACATTTGTCCAAACTTTAGATTAAAAATAGGTATGCTATGGAAGGATTGGTTAGAAAACAATGAACTATTATTGGTACTTACTGATGGGTTATTGTTTATGAAATTTTATTCTAACTTTGGTTTATATGTTTAAGTTACATATGAAACACATATCAATAATTCTTTATCTGTCATAACATTCGCACAAATAAGATGTTTACTGGCTTTGCTGCTTGAGTGTAGTTAAATATTATTTTTGATATATTTAAAGTAACATATATTTTTCAGCGGTTAACAAATGTAACGGCCAATTAAATATCTATACTTGAAGGATAAGAATGAGAAAACCTCGTCACTCATTTGCATTATACAAAATAGTGGTGACGTCACTATTTATATTTTGCATCCTTTTTATTGAAATTTGATGAGCTACACTTACCACTAGAAAAGGGAAGTAAAGTTTAGAGAATTGGGTCTTCAGTGGGCTGAGCAGTCAGTACCACACACATAATATTTTAACTTTCCGGGTATATCTTCTCAAAGGGAAAATAATGAAATAGAAGAGCATCTAACAGCGTGACTGATTGTTTTTCTTTAATATTTTTATGGTTAAGAACAATAATATTTGAACGTTTTTAACTAAATAAATTTGAGCTACGAACTATTTCGAATATAATGATTTGATCTAGAGTTATGAAGCAAATAAGTCTTATGAGATCGATGAGCGACGCCTGAGAGTTAGGCCCGCTTTTCAAATAATATTTTGTTTGAACAATAAATTGCTTTCAATTTATAACGTCTAAATAAATTGTCAACAGTCAATTTAGTCACAACACAAAAAATTGTGCTGAAATTATTTTTTGTAGCGCTTTAACTGCTTGAAGTTTAAAATGAAATTTATTGAAGGGGCCTTGCAAATTTAAAAAGCAATTTTATCTATATATACACTATTACTACAAATGGGAATAACTTGACTGTTTATTTTGTAATCAATAAAAATAAAAAGTATTGAATCGATTTTATTAATACTTTATATAGGCCACCCCAAGAAAAGGGGAATTTTGTCGAAGCGTGTTGGCTATCGTATAGCGCAGGTTTCGCGACGGGATATTGCTGCCCATCCCCACGCTGTGCATCTGAGCTGCTTTGTATCGCCATCTGTCGGTTTTGGTACCTTAGTCACCTCTTACAACACCTAGTATAAGAGGAGGTACTATTCTACACTACCAGTACCTCACGGCTTTTATCTAAAATCCGATACATGATTTGATTTGAACGACAACTATATAGTTGCTCATTGTTTTATATAAATTTTCTCTCTGAGAGCGGACTGCTAGAATGCAATCTGCATAAGTATCAACAAGTGGACTATAACAATGTCGACATCCAGGTCAAAGGTGTATAGTCGCAATAAGCATAATAGTCCAAGAGCTAGCAGTAAAACGCACGTGCCGCGTAATGGCGCACCGGCTAAACTGTCTGTGTCGCCCACAATTAGATCTATGCAGATTTCATCTATTAAATTCTCTAGGTTATCTAGTCTGACAATATAAGAGCTGCACAACATGCCACTTGAACATAAAATTATACGACATAATCTGAAGAGCTGGTTAAATTTAATTTTGATTGATGTTGGATAGATTAATCCATATGTAACAGAATAACGTTATATTTTCGCTTTTTCCACGAACAATCGGAACGCGCAATCGGCAAGTAACAATATTTCAAATATAAAAGGTTAAAATCATTATTTTATACTGAAAAACGATTTTATGGTTTTTAAATAAATAAACAGTTCATATATCAGAATAATATATGAAATGTGTAATATAGTATATCTATATAAATTTTATAACCGTAGCAGTTACCTGTTACTTATTATTAGAATAAATCTAACATCTATCTATTTGAAAGATATACACACAGATTAAGGTACAAAAATATTTTATAAATATATATATCTGACAAGAATCTGATGCTAATAATAAGCGAGTTATTGTAGTATTTCGTTTAATTCAAATCTATATGGGATTATTGAATGGAAGACTGATTTAACCATGAAGAATAATATGATTACGCCACTTTCACATCAAAATCCTTATGGAACCACAAAGCTTCATCGCAAGCAAAATCCTATAAAAGCGGAAACCTTCATAAAGCAATATGCTCTGTCCTAAGGGTTCTCTCTAATCATTTGAAATACAGGCAAAATTTGAAACAAGGTCTCAATATCTCAATGATAGTTGATTACAGAGACTTCGCGCCCTGTCCTATAGTAAAAGTCACTACAACCTGTAGACACTCGTAATCACAAGGATATTACAAGCACGTTGCCAACCTTGTTGACTTTAAGATATTAAGTCAGATTACCTAGTAATTTTATTGCCTCTCTCACCCTTTACAACGGAACACAGCAATGCAAACACACCTGTATGGCGGTCGAAATAGGTAAGCGTGAGGTTCCATTGCAGGTGACCTTTGTATGAGATGTACCTCATATAAAGTTGCTTAAAGTATTTATGTCGCGCACATCTGGCACCACCACCAGAGAGGAATTAGAAATATAATACTTAAATACAGATTTATCACCCAGACACTGATAGCATCATAAATGTTTGTCCTGGGTGGTGAATGAACCCACGACCCTTGGCGCACAGATAGGATCACCACCATCAGCGCCATTAGGCCTGTTTATTTAATAATATTTGAATTCAATAATAATAATTACAAAAGTGTCGACATTGCTCAATAAAAAGCAGTGCAACAAAGTTTCTTAATCCAAGGCTAACCGTAAAGTCGGAGTACGATATAATGGCGGGCTAACAGGCCGGCAGTAAAACACGACCTATTAACTCTTTGGTCCTTATTGTCCCCAATTGACTCACATATCACAGAATATATATTTAATTCAATTACGCTTAATGTTTACCAAAACAGTATGACATCATTTTAGATATTGGCTGGCTTTATACCCATAACATCTTTATAAAATGTAGATAGTATTATTACTATTTAAATATCCAGTATAGTATTTAATTAATTATCAATATTATATTTTTTTAACAAAAAATACATGACTATAGTTATTTCTACCATGCTTATTAGTTAGCCGTTGAATGTATGTACCTATGCAAACATATTTTTTACAGTAATACAAGATTGTTCTCGTGCTCTTTTTTCTTAGAATTCAGCGCCATTTTTCAATGTTGCAGGTTTTATTGATTCCCTTCAAACACTCAAGAGCAAACTTTTGCAAGATAAAGTATATAAAAATATACCTATTAGAACAAAGCTCGATATATTTTTTAAACACATATTTTTTTTAAATACTTATGTACTTTACATATTTAATGAATAGAAAAATGTTGATTTTTCAAATTAATGATGATATTTACAAGAAAAAAATAAACTTTTATCGGACTCGAGCAAGTCTTGAACCTGTATCTTTCTCTTGCTGGGATATTTCAATACTAATATACATGATATATCTGAAATAATACATTTCGGTGCCTATTTGGTATCTGGACAAATATATAGTTACAACGATTTATTCGTTATTAAAAATGTTATAAAGCTATAAAAAATATTTAATTCTGTATTTTCTTAACAGGATATCAGTTTTGTTTTCTAGATAAATCAAGTTATTGTTATTATAATACTCCTACTATAATAGTTTAAGCACAAAGTCCGGATTGCCAGCGCCCCACCACTTGTCAGCGTCCTCCGGGTAATTGGATCTGCAAGATCCCGCCCTTGACGGTAATCAAAGCCCACATTTTGAGCTGTTACTTGGTATTAAATTAATCTGAAAGATTGACTATTACACTTCAGTACAGATCTCTACTCGATATTAATTCTGTCTATATACTATCTATTACTTATTTTCAGAAAAGTGCACTTCACTTTCTTAAATGTGTTTATTGCCACTGAATATTTCGCCCGGAATTAAAGTTCCACAAATCAATACTTCATTATTTTTTTAGGTAGCCTTTATGACTTAAACATTTTAATCTTTGGCGACAACGCTGTATAATTTATAACTATTTATGATATTGTTATTATAAATATTATATGACATTTGCAATAAACAAAACTTAATGTGAACAATGCAAATATATATAAATAGTCGAAGAAGTAAGTAAGTCATTGAAGACAATTACTATTATTAAAAAAAAAATACGAGCAGTATGGCGGTATTTTTTGGGTTAATGTTTAACAATCATTAGTACAACTGAAATTCAGTGTCCATATTGCTGACGTTAATTAAATTGTTCTTATTATTAAAATACTTTGATATCCTTGTAAAGGAGTTAAATATTGCGAGTTTATTTTAAACGAGCCTCCGTTTGAACGTGATTCATTGAATAAATTACCTATTGAGGAGATAAAACGATTCCTCACTTAAATTTCAAAGGCCTCCTTAGATTAATTAAAATAATTAAAAAGCAGGAGTAATTTTTACCAAGAACAAAGGAGTAGCTTAATCAGAAGATTACAGAGAATTTTATGAACTCGACGCCTAATGCTCTATTAAAAAACAATTTCATTTTTTAATAGGCACGGATCGTTTACTTTGTTCGTCTTCATAAAAATCGTACGAAGACGAAAATAGCCATTTTTTTGGGATAAAATATTAAAAAGACTTTAAAGAATTCGCACGGGCAACAATGTGGACGAAATGATTTTATGCATTTATATTCAAACTAGCAGTGCCGCGTGGTTTCAACCGCGTTCTATTGTAGAACCTTCATACTAACTTTGCATATTAAACATACTCCTCTTATACCCACTTAAGGAATGATTTTCGAAAAAATATTTTATGCGTGTTTTATATATATCTTATATCTTTCAGTTTAGAACCTTTATCTGAATTTTATTAGAATTACTTCAAAAACAGCAAAGTTTCATACTAACTTTGCACTCCTATTACCCCTTTAGGGGGTGAATTTCCAAAAACCCATGATTAGTGTTCCCCTTCGTTATAAAAGGAACCCCTGTGCAAAATTTTATATTTTAGTTTTAATTGTTGAACCCTTACAGCTTAGGCAATGCGTTGATATGTTAGTAGAATAGTCACTCAGTCAGTCTTGTCAATGCAATTCAAGTAATGAAACATTAAATGGGTCAAGTGATTATACATATGTAAATTGCAGATTGGGACATTTTGTAAGTCTCTTTTAAAATCTCATGAAATCTTATAGTAAATATAAAAATCGATTGTACTAGCTGCACCAAACACAAAACGTCTTAAGCGACCAACATAAATGTTGACTCGTTAATTTATAGATACCGTCACACTAATTGGAGGAAGCGACACTCAAAATTATATTAAGAGTACCCTCATTCCATTCGCATCACTTCCCTAAATCACCCCGAATACCAGTTGTGAGCTGTCTCACGGACACTGTAATAGTCGATATTGAATAATGAATGATGACTAATTCATAATGATCGTATTATATTCGAGTACATGAGATTCTTATAGTGATAAGAATACATAAACTACGAAAACATGATACATTTCTTTTTTTTCTTATCAGCATTATATCATCCGTAGGTCCAATACGAACCTACTGTCGAATTTAGGCCTCTTTATTCAATTTTATTGAGCCGTTTTCCAAATTGATCCTATATTATTATACATTGAGATCAAATATGAATTTTAAGAAATGTATATTTTAGTTTTAAATTTAACAATCAAATTATCAATTAAAATATTGTCAAAATCACGTGATAAAGTGATCAGTTAATCTAATTCCAAAAATATTGCAATATTTGTACTTCGTTTAGGTAATTGTTTATATCTGTCGTGTGTTTTCCTGAACTGTTAGATGCTTTTAAAGTATCATGTACTAATTACTATTATTATGATTTCTATGGAAATATATCTAAATGACGACATAAATGAAACTAAAATATGTATATATCATTCTACTACCGTAACGTCTACAGTCGGACATGGGGTTAATTAAGAAATTTCTAGAAATACCGTTTGTCTTACCTAAAGCAAGATCCATTGGCTTTACTCCGATTGTCTGTCAGTCTTGTGGGTAGAATACCTACAATGCCTACAGTTTCTATGTACATACACAGCCTTCATTAGAGAACTATCGTGTTTTGTTAGTTAGACACGTTACCGAGGAATCGCTTGTAGGGGTTATTATAAAATTATTAAATGATTGATAAAAACAGCTGAAACTTAATAATATTCGCGAAATAACCAAAAAGTTGTTACTCCCTCCAAAATGTTTTAACAAATCCAACGGCGCACACATATCAAGGCAGCGGTGTTGTAATTCAGTTAGGAAAATTTAATCCTAGAGGCTCCACCGCAAGCTTGCGGCCGCCCAGCCACTAGCAGACGTACCGACGATGAGATTTTAAACGTCACCATTTATCATTTTGTAATTTAAGCCGCGAATGTCTTGTCAGTTAAGCGCAGGCCCAATAAATTCACTAACTACAAATTGATTATTCCTAATTGGTTGTATCCTAAGCTTAGCTTAACTTTAAGAGGTAAAAGATTTTGCTAACTTGTATGAATGAATGAAATAACGAGTGAATAGAATTAGTCCGTGATTATATTAGATTTGGTTTTATGTACCTTAGTAAGTCTTAGAAGAAAATTTAGAAATTATGTTTTAACGCCATTTTTCAAAGAAAGATGTGAAGTAAAATTATGTTTGATTAAGAGTTCGATGTGGTGTAAAAGGTTATGTTGTGATAACAATAGTGAATGTTGAGATGGTTTAGACATGTAGAAAGGATGGATCAAAGTAGAATGACTGCATAAATATATAGAGCGGAACTGAATGGAAGAGTTGGTATAGGACAACCGAGGAGAACAAATCTCAACTAGGTAGAAGAGATATTAAAGAAGGGTCAGATCAGAAATACCTAAGTAGTACAAGCGTGTATGAAAGGACTAATGCGAGTAAGGTATGCCAATATGGTAACAAGTGGAGATAGTCTATACTTACCCCGATGGGACACAGGCGTAATGAATGTACGTATGTATGATTAAAGGATTTTTATTAGTAAAAATTAGTATTTTATTTGGAATAAATATATACAAAAGCTAAGTTCCTCTTAATTTGTGGTGGAAGAATTTCAAATAGTCAATTATAATAGTGTCAGCGGAGGGCAACTCATAAATGCCAGTGCCATTTATAGGACAAGTTTTATGATACATATGGTAACATTTTCCAAGCATGGCAGATTTAATTTAGGTACATGTTTTTTTTGGAATAAATTTACTTTTGTTTACGCCGTGGTATTCTAACTCAAATCATCATCATCATAGTAGCCATTGGAAGTCCACTATAAGATTGATCAGCGCGGCAATTATGGACATAATTCCCTCTTCTTGGGGAGGCCTGTGTGCACCAGTGGACGTTTTTCAGTTAATATGATGATAAAATATTTAGAATATAATAATCCAGTATTAAAGAGTATGCACTTACTTTAATGGTGGTCCGCAAAACGATGTCGAAGTCAACTTTAATATATCTAATCTGTATAAAAGTGTTAAATATATATTAGTTATTCCTTTACATATATAATAACTATATTATTTATTGTACCAATACATTAACATTGAATATCATTTTTAAAATTGTAAAATCGCTCTAAAAGATCTCTTCCAGACAATTTTTAGATGGAAAAAGATAAAGATATTTTTTTGTACAGTATAAGTATGCCATAGTTACGTCAAATAAATAACTTTACAAGCATATATATATATATATATACATACTATATACACATTACATAAATAATGCATATTTATATCACATATACTTGAAACATTCCTTCAACTAAGTATATATTTTAATATTTCTACAGAACAAATTACAAAGATAAGCTAATAAACGTTCACACGTAAATCAAACTGTTTTATTTGATCACGAATCCGTTGAACCCTTTGTTGTCAAATGATATATTATATTAAATCGTTTGACGATAAATAAAATATATGTTATGATCTAGATTGGCACATTTATGTGATGTTTTATAATCGAGCTGATTGATGATAGTTCGCTAAATTTTCACGTGGGCGCATATTTTAACTCTATTGGATATATTTGGCTTAATTAACAATTGATATGCCCACAGTAATAATAAAGCTATAATGAAATTGTATTAATTTATCTGATAACAACAAAAACAAATATTTTTTTCAGACAGGCAAAATTTGAAAAAGGAATTTCATTTTGTATGTTAGTTGAATATTTTTCGCGTAAGATTTTTTTGGAGCTAATAGTGTCAGTTTATGCAACAGTGTATGTGGTAAAGAAAACTGTATCGTTGATAGACTAGGAATGTTAAGTTCAAAGTTATTTATAGAATATTCCTTGTTGAGAATGTTTGTTAATATAGATATCCATGGGCCCCATGGCGCATTTGGTAGTGATTCTATCTTGTGCGTTTGATCCCGGCGTTGTTCTGTGACTAGGTGTTAAATTTGTATTTAAGTAATATATTTGTGATTCCATTGTTGTCTGATTTCATCTCGGATACAAATTAATATATAACGTGGTGGGTATTCCAACGGATTATGTAAATTAAATAGTAAAACCTTATGATGTAGAAAAACTTATGATGTCTCAATTTAAGTACTTATTGTTTAATTAAAAATTAAATCATATAAATACATATGCGAATGAAAGTTCACTATACACACCCTAAATAAAGTCTATTACATACATTTCCTGATTTTATTTACAATTATAAAACTAACATATTTGAAAGCGTTAATTAAAGTTTTAATTGCAGACGGTGTCTATTTGTAATTCCAACCCAAACATTAAAAATAAACTAGCGCAATGTGAACACGCCTGGAATGTACTCCGCTGAAGCTGCACAGTAATTTATTTCTACTTTGAACTAGCTAGTTTTAACAAAATTTCGTTTCCCATTCCCCTAATCTTAGCCTTTGCCATCATGGGAGCATTGCGAGAAATGTCAAAATAATTTCCTAAAGTCACAGGAAAAGGGGTCTTATAAATAAATTGTGACGCTATTTACAGAAATATCATGAAGATTTACATACATACAACCTTTTCATGATATTTCTGTAAATAGCACACTTCATTTAATCTTGAAAACATTCGTTTGCGAAATTAAATGAAGTGTGTAACCTCTGCAAAAACAATTTAATCTGAAGCAGTGATTTTTTCATTGATTGAAAAATCTTTAAATATCATCACTTCTGGCCGATTATCCGACCTTCCTTATTAAGGATATGACGAACATACAAGTTTTATCTTCTTGTGATTTTGAAAGTTCTCATTACGTTTTTTTTAATAGATTCACACAACTTCTACATTGTTCTATCTCTAAGAAGAGGCAATAGAAGAATCACAAATAAAATCTTTAAATATATATTTACATTTTTTCATACACGCTGCCACAGAACTAAAAAGAAATATTCATCATGTATATGTTTGTCATGATTGGGGATTGAACTCATGACCCTTGACGCACAAGATTGGATCACTACCACCTGTGCCATCGGGCCCGTCATTAATGTTACCGATAGAATGTTATACTTTTATAAAACTTACCGGAGTTTAAAGGATAGAAACTGATGTTGCTGTTATATAATCAAATCTAATTTTCTTAACAGATAGCGATTATGAAAAATTGTTATTGAAAGTAAAATCTGTATAAATACGAATGTTCGCCGAATGAATCGTCGAGATATAACCTACTGCCCATGACTGCGTAGATTTTAGACTAGACTAGACTTACCGAATCGGATAGTTCCATTTTTGTTTTGTTTGTAATTGTTAAGACGAAACCGGGAATTTTGTATGAAACATTTTGTATAGATTTAAGTTCTAAGAACAGGACTCAAATTAGGCTTAACAGGTTAACATTTTACTATGTAGGTACCCGAACGTATTCACCCGCTTGTTTCTTACAATTATTACCTATTGGTATATTGAATAGATCAGATAACACGTATTTTATTTTTTACACGATTTTATTTAAATATAAATTCTTAAGTCTTAAAGATGATTAAAGACAAAGTTGTTTGTCTTTTTTTAATATTTGTATTTTTCATGACTGAATTCGTAACAAAAATATTAGAGGTTACATTCGATTTCATTCCCTTGGGATCTCCTAGTGAAATTTTTTTCCTTGGGATTTGAAGCAGCAAGCAATCAATTTTATTCTGTGTAATAGGGAAGGAAAAGATGTATAAAATTTTCATGAATCTAAATTGAGGATTCCTAGTAGTCTAGGGATGTGTTCGCATACCGGGAGGCAATCCCTACTTGTTGCTATCCAATTTATTAAAGCAATGTCTACACTAATGCGGTTAGTTATTTTTTCGTTTAAGTTTTCTTATCCTAATTTTTGGGTTGTATATATAGATGTATAAATATAAAGTTCTGCTTTGTAAGATGCTTGAGCTTAAGATGCAATGCTTGAGGCTACTAATATAAACTGTAACGCCAAGTAGTAACTCAATTTACTACGCGTAACCTTAAACAAATTAAACGAATCACGTCACAGAAAGGAGTCAACAACCCCCGGAAAATCTTCGTTTATCGGTTACTTAGCAACATATGGGTATAAATATCGTTATACATACATTTTCTACTTATCGAAAGTACACCGGGAAAATGTGCATTATGAGTTGTGTACACTTATAGGTAAAACATCGTCTCTTCAGTCCATAAGCAATCCAGATAAAACCAGAAAGCTATTGACGCGCTACCGAGTGGACAGGCCGCCCCACTAGTGTCGCGTTTTTCTACTTCCCGAATGAAAGAGCTTCGTTACTAGCTGTTTTCCTGGCTGTGATTGGCATCGAGATACGGATCGGCTGCGATAATTTTAGCTGGCATTCATTTATGAGGCGTATATGGGAACGCAGCATTTGTTTTTATATGAGCAATTCGACAAGCAATCATACGGTCTAATAAACTATCACATTACCCAGTAATTTCACTATCACACCCTTTAAACCGAAATACACTGCTATTTGGCGGTAGACACAGGCAAGTTTGGTACCGATGCAGTTGACCTAAGTATGCGATCTATCTCTAGCAAATACGATTGTAAATTAAATAGCTCACGTGCTTTTTATGTAATATGAAACTACGTTAAAATTGCTATATTGGCGCAATAGCAGAAAGCTTGTCATATAAACTATTTATTGACCAATTATTACTGGAGGCAACGCATCATTTATAAAAAAAAATGGATACAAGATAGATAATTGAAAATTCTATAACTATGGCTCAGGACCTAACATTCGTAGATATTTTTAACATTTACGTATTACCTGGTCATAATATTCAATTATTTAAAGTCAATATGGAATGTGGGTCACACTTTATGATGTTAAATTTTTGAGAATATAATCGTTTACATAAACCACATTTAAAAAATAGATGTTTTTTATTTATTAATAACGCTTAACGCAAACACTTTGTTTTAGACTCAATTAAATGCTTCTCCAAAGTTTGTTAATCTGAAAAATATTTATCATTAATTTTCTTTGATTTCTTTCTCGTCTTTTGCTTTTGTTTAGAGTGTAACTTTATATAACATAATGTGTATGTCAGTAGATTTTATTACCTACATATCAACCGAAACTTGTGTCTGTTACTGAAATCTCAAATACGACATATTTAGACATTGTATATGTATGCTAAAATGTCACTTTCAAGCCTATGTCAGGGTCAGAAAACACGCGCGATGCGGCGAAGGCCATCCAATTTTCTTATGTAAGCAAAACAGAGCTATATTTAACAATTTTCTGAGAGTACTTCAATATTTGAAGACACTAATTTCTCGACCGTACGACATTCCGAAACAATTTCTGTTAAAAATTCTTTCCATCACGAAAACATTATATTAATTTTTTTATATCAATAAACAATGTTTTTATTTTTAAATAAATACCCGAACTCGAACATACACAAACGCAATTTGTAGATATAAAAAATCATAATAGATGTAATTATAATAAAATCACTCGAGAGGAATCACAAATATATACATTAAATGCAATTGTTTATTATATAAATGTTTTTCCTAGTTGGTGATTGAACCTCTACCTTGGGTGCACAAGATAAGGGCACAAGATAAGCCTCTGCCAAATGTACTATCGGACCCTTTTTAAATGAATGTAAAATAGGAGCAAAAGCGTTTTTTTTATTTCTAAATAAGGTTTTAAGCTTGAATACCAATTTAATTAGTTAGTAGTAAATAACCGTCCAAATAAGCCCAACGAAAATGTTCTGATTCAGAATTTTATATTGATCTCTATTTCCTGATGGAAATTTTTTGGTTTCTAGAATTTAAAATACTTATTTTTTACGTCAGCGTTGTGAAATAAAGAACGAATTCACTTGATTGTTAATCTGAAATCTCTTTTGTCGCTAGTGCAAGCATTTCTTTATATCTCAATACAATAAGATTTTTTCGTAAATTTCAGATATACTTAAGTATTACTATGAGTATTGTGGAACCATACTGCAGAATTACAACTTTCGAAGCAGTTATAATGAAAATAAGAAAACTTTGTAAATACTAATGATTGATTATACTTACTGAACCCAGTGGAATCGCTGGGAAGCAATTAAAGTTCGATGCGATGGAATTGGCGACCGACATTAAGCGAGTCAAGCCGATTTGCGATTGGGTACCTTGAGAATACTCCGACAGAGAATTTTGGATTACCTGCAAGTTTTAATTAGAAGTAGTAGAAGTGTATCACGCCTTTTTACATTTGTGTCCGTGAAGTATACTGCAGTATTTATTTACTTACAGTTGTGTTTGGTTTAGTCACTTATAGATGTGTTGACATGTACGTAAATATTTATTACGATTTAGCACCAATAGATGGCATGAGAACAACTATAAATTGTAATCTGAATAATAAACCACTCAACAACAAAGAAGTCTTATTCAAGAATTAAACTAATACAAAACTGTATTAAAAGAAGAATTCAAAACAAATGAAAGTTGGTAAATGAAAAATTAAGGTTTAATAGTCGGCCTTTACTTACATATTGCGGGTTACGCCTGTCCTACGAGCTAAGGGTCGTGGGTGTGATTCCCATTGTGTTATTCCCTATCTAGTTTTTTAAAAAATGCATTTGTAATTTTTGCGGTACTCTGATATCCATAAGATATCTTATATCCGTATCTCATAAAATTTTGTATACATTTATTTACTTGCGCACAGACTTGAGAAAGGCCTCGAACACAACCCTAACTATTCTACTACAAAAATATGTCTACATTTATTGTCTCTTTGTTTAATACTAACGAAATATAGTTTCAGTCTAGAGAAGACAAGGTCAAAGCCATACGCCTAAGTTTCCCACAAATTGTCAATCCCAGATTCTCCTATTTCGCAAGGTCCCATGTTTCGGATAAACTTTAATGGGTCAAGTAATTTTGTTAGTTGTAAGTGCTAAACTTGATCTTCTATTAAGTTTAAAGAAGTGATATTTTGTCTAGTGAATACTTCACTAACTAACAAAATATACAAATTGTATTCATTTAAAAATCTGGCTTTAAAAACTATCTATGTATGTATAAAAAAAATAAAAAGAAAATGTTAGTAAATTTCTGTTAAGTTATTGTTAGAATTTTTCTAAAACAATTAAATTTTTTTTTTATAATGCCAATTAAAAGCTGCAAGATGACTAAATTCCCTAATAGTTTACAGGATAGCTGGTTCGCTGTGACGATACTGAGAAATTTAAAACAGTTGTACTTTTTACTCTTATACTTCAAGATTAATTTATCTATATTTTATCTATATATTATAAATTTAGAAATTTTACTATCGTTAGTCTTATAGGCTCTTCTATATATATATATACAATTGGCTGACATAGTGCTATGCGCTAGGTTCTAATCAAAATTCTCTTTCATCTCCAGATACGTCAGAAATGTTCTTATTACAACTTTTTAATCTATTTCAGAAGATATGTTTAAAATAGTTGTTAATCTACATGGGAAATACTTGCTTTTCAAATTTTATGAAAGGTGTCCCTTGCCTTTCTCATCGGGAACTTTGTTTGGTAATGTTAAATGATTAATACCCTAAAAGGTGGGTACATTAACATAAGCTTTATTTATTCAGGATTTCTACATTTCCCTATATATATTTACTAAGTATAGCAACGACCAGACACAATATGCCTGTGTGTTTGTAAATTATAATTGAAAAAAGAGCAAAAGTCTTGCAAAGTAGAAAACTTCGCATAGATCCTTCCTTAGCGAACTCTTACCAAAGAGCATAACATGACTTGTTGCGAAGTCGATATTTCTTTTAGATATAGGTGCTTTATGGTGTATTAGTTCAAATTAACAAGTAAATTAACTCGTTGATTTCTCCGTGTTGCCTATCCGGTTGCTTAAGAGCAAGAGGTAGTTTGCAATGAGATTATACTATTATCACAACCATTCGAAGTCGACTGCTGGACATAGGCCTCCCAAAGAAAGGGGGGATTGTGCCTAAAATTGCCGCGCTTACCAAGCGTGTTGGCAATCGCAGAGTGCAGCTTTCGCGACGGGGAGGCTGCTGCCCATCCCCCTGTTTTAAAAGGATATACCGCAATCTGTTGGATCTGATACCTTAGTCGCCTCTAACGACACCTGGTACAGGGGCAGGTACTACTCTGCGGTACCTCACAGCTAAGATCTTATTATAATGACATCAAAATCAAATGAGCTACAACAGGCGCGTTAGTTTATCTCAAACAAAAAGAAAAACGCTCTCTTATTTACTTAACTGTAAAACAAGTCTTATCTAGACTTAGAAATATCCGAAATTATATATATCTTTTATAACATTCAGTAGCAGTAGGTTTACGGATTGATTTTTGTTTCGGATGTCCATTAAGTTTGGTTACTGCTAGGTGTTCCATACAAATGAAGGTTAAACCAGATAAAGTGTCCTTACGTCTAGCCCATCAAAAAACACTTCAAACTCTTATTTAACTGATTCTTTTAAGTGGGGTATCAGCAAAGTAAAATTGTTCCTCTCCCTTATAGCTACCGACATATACCGAAATATCCACCCAAAGTTGCGCAGTTTAAATGCAACAGGGCGGGGATAGGCCGCAGTATTCGCAAAGTTACAATCTGCAATTGCCACCAGGTGTGCCCGAAGTGCTAATTATGGGCAAAAGTTTAGCGGGTACAATGATAATGATAATGATGACTCACTTGTGATGTTATTGTTTACTTACCGATCAATCAATCACTTCGAAATAATTCCGCGAGCGTCTAAGATAAAATTCCTTTGAGCATTAATTACAAGTTATTTGATTAAACTAATAACGAAGTTTACCAGTTCGATGTCTGATAAAGTGTCAAGAAAAACGATCGCACCCAGGTGGCGTGGGGAATTTTAATCGGCAAATAGCGCTTTGCTGATCACTTAGAAATTTCATTAATGCATTTGAATTGGCCAAACACTTCCTGATAAGGATAAATTACTTGCAAATCTTTACGTTTGTTTCTTATTATATACATGTATTTTTGTTGTATTACAAAGAAGTGACTAAAGGTTACTCACAATTACCAATTAATATTGCATTGGTGTCTGAAAAGTCCGGCTATGTTTGCCTATAATGATAAATAATATTAGCGTGTCTGTTTGTAGTCTCAAAATAAACGCTTTTTACTAGATGCCATTATATATATTTTTAAAATTTTTGTTTGCCTATTTGAGGTAATCTCTAAAATGGCTAGACCGATTTTGATGATATATTCTTCTTTCTGGAAAATATCTTACATAACAAGAAGTAATTTAGGGTATACAACATCATGCTACGACTAATAGGAGCGGAGCCTCAATAAAAATGTAGCAAAAACGAAAAATCTATATTATGAGTAGAATATGCTGCCCAAAGTCACTATTCCACGCGGGCGAAGTCGCGGGCACAGCTAGTTTTGTATAAAATCTTACACGGGCGGTATACCTGTTTGTCAACCAAGATGAAAAGAAAATTTTAAATATAGAATTCTATAAAAATTCGGGTGTGAGGTCTATTTGGGACTTTTCATGGCTTGTTCATAGATTTTTGTTTATTACTCCAGATTTCGGGAAAATAAAGATTTTCCTCCAGTTGAGATACAAACAAAAGAGAAGTAGAAACGTAGTTTTTTAAAAACTCTCAAACAGCTAGAGACTTAATCTAGAATTTACTTTTAAGCTCTTGTACAATTTCTACAAGTACCTATTGAGTTAAAAATATCAGTAAATGCGAGCGAAATACATTTTGGTGTTTGTAGGTAATTGCGACGTTAAAGAGAAGGTGCTGATGTGATTTTGATTTAGACAATACAAAAATAATTCTATAAAAATTCTACAAAGGTCAAAACGTTAGTGCAATCCCCCGAATAGGGAAAGAAACAGGCACGAGTCCAGCCTAAAGTCTGAGGCAAGTTTAATATTTCTAGCAAAATAATCTTTTAAATAAAATACAGCATTTTTCGATACATAAAACCTTTAACAAAAATTACTATTTTGCATAATATGTGTGATCATTCTTGCGCATAAAAAAGCTCGAAGGTATTTAAGGAATCCAATTAAGTGGAGGCGTGTTAGCTAAATATAGACAAAAACTAGCCGTCGCGTCATGGCCGCCCAGGCCGGCTAGTGTTGTAAATTCATACAACGAACGCCCTGTGCAATTTCCCGGTTCACGGATCAAAGATAGGCACGGTCGCCCTCAAAGCCATGATCCTATTAGTCAATAATAATACATTCCCACAACATCTCATACATAGACCTAATTCCGTGATAAGTCGCTTAAAGCACTTGTGTTACGGACATCAGACAACAGAGGAATCCCAAATATATAATATACATATATTTAACACACAGACACAGAACAAACATAAATTTCATTACATAAATATTTGTCCTGTGTGGAACTCAAGACCTTTGGCGCACAAGACAGGACCGCTACCATCAGCGCCATCAGGCCCGTCATAATGAATATATTAAGTCGGTATAAACATTTTTCATAAAAACTAAATATACTTACGTCTCCAATCATTCAAACTTAATACGATACGTAGTCCTTATATCGAAATAATAAACTCGAAAAGAATGGCGGCCTTGTGCATCTATCTATCTTTATACATAAAAGTAAGTGACACAGTGTTTATGCGGGATAAACGATTAACTACTGAACCAATTACATTTTATTTTCATTTTCTATGTACAATTTGAGATTTAAGTAAGTTCATATCTCAATTTATAGTCAAAATATTATTCCATGATATCACATAGGCATATATGTAGTTAAGACAGCATAATGTCTATCGGGTTAGCTAATAATATAATATAAAGCCGTGAGGTACAGACAGAGTAGAAAAGTACCTCCCACTGCACCAGGTGTCGTAAGAGGCGCAGTAATTATGGGCAAAAAACCTGCTTATTTAAAGAGTCCTAAGTCAAGCAGGGGACTTCTAATGGCTGGTATGATGATGATGATAATATAATTGTTTTTTCATATTACTATTATATATGTTAGGTGTACAATGGAGTGTATTCCTACTATATTGTAATAAATTGTATTAATACATTAGAAACCCTAGGTTAAGTTTAATTTTACTCGTACCAGATATTATTTTTACTTACCCCTCATGAATATGTTCTTTATCCATTTACATTATAACTAATTCTCAAAAACGTATGTCACACCAAGTAGATAGGTCAATCTAATGTGTTTATCTTTCGCGACAAAGCCTTTATGCAATTAAGTGGTTAAAATTTGTATTCTAGTAGAACTTTGTTGCCTAAATTAGCCGTTTAGATTTAGACCCTTTCTACATAAATTCAGTAAAATTTTAATCAGGACCTTCTATCCCATACCTTTAATATTTGTTCATATCAGATAATGTAACAGAATCCTCAGCTTAATTTATAATGTTTACCTAAAAATAGTTTTGTAGCTAAAACATTAATGAAATAATGATCTTGGTACAATACTATTCTATAGATCTGTATTTTAGAATTCTGTTTTAAATAGTATTTAATAAATAAATTAAGTGTAATTCATTCGGCGCTTCCTTCGCTAGGGAATTCATCGTCGTTACATCGTCAAATTAATATTCTATGAGGTTTGCTCATTAGGTAATAATATATAAATAATATAACAAGCTTAAATTGCCATTTACACTCGTACAGAGTATGGTTGTCTTAAAAATTCATTCAAAAAATTTGTTCAATCATTTATTATACGTTATCATGACTCCGATAAGACATCAGAAAACAGAAGAATCACAGATATATTACTTAAATACATACTCGTATTTAACACCCAGACATCGAACACAAATTATTTTCTTATAAATTTCTCCCTAAGTTCGAACCCATGAACCTTGGCAGATAACATGGGGTCACTTCCATCTGCGCTACCCTGCTGGTTTAAAGCTATATTGGCACGTGTGTCATTTAATTAAATTAATAAATAATTGAAAAAATTAAAATATATTCAAAACGGGATTTGGGCCCGTCATCGCGAGCTTCTATATTCGATGCTCACATGTTTTTATGGTGTTTTAATAAAGATCAGATAAATATGTGGTTTTATTAAAATTGTGTATGTAATGCCGGGTACGGGGGATACGAGAAGGGCTATGATTGATGGACCTTCAGTGCCGGATTATATATGTAGCAAGAGCAAATACGATGGGCCTCGTAAATTGGGAGCATTGCTCATATAGCAATATTTTAGATTTTACGAATAGTTATAATACATCTCTTTTCAGGTGACCTTTATGTAATACACGGCTTTCTTAATTACAAGGTTACATATGCGCATGCACATATCCTTTCTTTAAAATATAATATCCTACCCTATATAGACCCTTCCGACCTTTCTAATCTTAAATTAAAAACTTAAAATTGTTTCGTGTTCTAAGGTAGCACCCACAAGAAATCTCTCAGGTCGTCCGAGAACGTATTTTTTTTCAGTTATACCAAAAATTATCCACGGTCCAGGCCGTTTGTTTGTAAAAACCACTTTCAAGAAGCATTACATGCTCGCAGTGCTTAGTTATTTTTAAACAGGTTGTTACATACTAATACATTTCTTATAGTGATATTTATTTCCTTATCTGCCCACTCATTCATTATATTATAACAATATCTAGCTTATCAAAATATAGCTTTCTTCTTCTACTTTAATTGCATTTACTCTTATCCTTTTTCACCCAAAAGTTGCATGGAAGAATGTTCTTTTTGCGATAAGGCCGCATTGTACTTTGTAATTATTGATTTTTGTCTTCATAAAATAAATAATTTATTATAGTGATTACGTAACACAACCAAGTTTACTTTATTACTTCCGTCTATATTTTATCTTGGTTTTATAAATGTAAGTAAGAGAAGGAGAAGAGAAAAGAGAAGAAAATCTGATACAAAATTCTATTCATATTAATCGTTTTTGTATTTTTTCCATCCATCTTTTATGTTGCTGCTCTGGTTATTGCTGGGATATTTTTTAGCGTTTTATTAAAGCGTCGGGAGAAAACAGTGAATTGAATGTCCGAGGTTTTTTAAAACTTAAAATATAACGGATGCACTGATTCATTTTATACAACTATAGAGAGCAAACCTTTTCCTCTTTTTTTAAATAACAGCTTTAAGCTCTTTGACACAAGAATAAATATTTCATTTATCTTGAATGATGGGAAAGAGAGCACAAATAATATGACACTTGAACTATGACTATAGAAATGAAAGAGCCGATTTTATTTTGGTATGTATACTGAATGCGTCAATAATTTGTAAATCGTGTTTATCAAGTGTAGAGATTGTGTTGGAAAATATATAAAATTTACATACATACATCACGCTCGTGTCCCATTGGGGTGGGCAGAGGCTTCGCATTTTCACTTGCTACGATCTTGGCATTAGTTATGATGTAATTACAAAATAAGAAATGTACAAGGAACTACTATTCATTCCAGTAACTACGGGCTGCTTTTATCTCAAAATTTTTACTCAACTGTAACATACTTATAAGTATCTATCTATCCATTCTCCACTGTTTATTGTCACAACCGGAAACCTAACATATATTAATTAAAAATAACATATGGGAAAACTAATTAGGCAGTGTTGTTTGCTTTAGTCCTACACTATATAGATAGTTTATTCTTACCATATCATATACAATATGCTTTGCTAGGAATTGTCCTAGTGTATATATTGATATATTTATTCAAATATGAAACTGGGAAAATAACAAAAGCATTTGAAAGAGATACAACAAACAGAGCAGAATGTATATTCACGTGATAAGATATTCGCAATAACAGAAATATACGCTGAAATGGAATACATAAATTTGTTTTATCGTAAATCCACCAATTTAGCGAAAAAACATTGTCTATCATTTTTTATTTCGCGTCCACAGTGGCGATGCATCGCTATCATCTGACCGCTCATATTTTAGGCAAAGTGCCTCCATTGTGGATGAGCTTAGCCCGTGAATATTTTTCCAGATTTTGCTATTTTCTCTAGAATTATATTTGTTGCTCTACTTTACGTATGGTGCTATAAATTATGGGTTTTAAGAAATAAAGGATTATCCTTAACTACACAATTCGTACGATGTATATGGGGCATAGTTAAGGATATTTTTTTAAATACCTATTCTAACGACACACTCAATTTACAGATTACTAAATCAGTGTTAAAAAAAAGTTATACGATAGAAAAATACAAAAAAGTTTGATGTTTGAAAAGACGGTGCAGGTGGCATCACGAGTATAAACTATAAGATTGCATATTTTTTATGAAAAGTCAGTTAAATGTTTTTATTTTTACTATATTAAATTAAAACTTACATTTATAACTATGTAGGCTAAGTGCAGCATCCAATTGATATGACAACGTGAAGAGTTAATTTATTATTGACTGTTGTAATGCCGTACACCATTCCAAGATAAATTCCACCATTCCAAAAAAATCAAACTTTAAATACCTTACTTTAATGCACTGGAAATACGAAATACCTAATAATAATTATCATAAATCTATATTAAAATTCCAGCAATTAGACTGTTATTCAGTGAAAAACACTTATCCTGGCCAAACTTTTCATTTACAAATTAGTGGTTGAAGTTTAACTTTAAAATAATTGCAATTGCATTAAGAGTGGCAAGCAAACGGCGGAGGCACTCGCAATTATAAGTTACACGTATCGCAAAACCTGCAAGTTGGAATATATCATGCACCTATAAAGTTTTGTGCTGAGTAATAGGATGTTGTTGTTATAGGGTGTTGTTATAAGCAGTAAATGTATTACCATTTGTCCACATGTCCACCAAGGTAATAAAAGTTTAAGTTTTGAAAATATCGATAATAAAACATTTGTCTGATTATACGGTTTTAGAAGTAAATCAACTTGTTCCAGGTTTCATATATAACCTGAAAGTTCCTTTACGGGGAATCATTAAAAATTTGTATTTTAATAAATCTGTAGAATTTCTGATATGGAAGATTTATACAACAACATGTGTACGACAATATGTGATTCTGTTTTTTATTAAATAAACTATTTTCCGTAATCAATACAAAAACCTGTTGGAAGATAAAATAAAATAGGTCTTTATGTCTTGATAGTCCGGGTATTATGGAAATGACCTTTAGTTTTAAAATTTTATAACACTACATTGAAGATTTAGACTCAGGGTTAGTTTTCTTATATTTTTCGTTGAATCTCGCGTAAGCTCATAACATCTACATATTCAGCGGGTAAAATTTTGACATCAAAATGAAATATGTAGCCGTTCATTCAGAGGGCTATACCAATTCAATACCTTTTTTATGACGTCATTCGTCATGTATAAATTATTTACGCAATATTGAACACACTACAAAACATATTGCCTATCATTTTATCAACCTATGTATACTGTACGAGCTTTAAGTAAGATAACTCTATAATCGCATATTTATTCGCTTATAATAGACTAGCAGCGCCCCGCAGTTACACACGCAGGTTGTAGAAATTTCATGCTAACTTGCACCCCATTTTTACCCTCTTAAGGGAGGATTTCCGAAAAAATATTATGATCGTATTTCATGACTATCATTTGAAATATCTGAAAACAAAAATTTCAAATTTTTTACTCTAATAATTCAGGCTCAGCGTTGATAAGTCAGTCACTCAGTCAGCTTTTATATTAGGATATGGATTAAAGTTGAATAAAATGTTTACCTCTGAGTCTAAATATGATAAAATATTTATTGATTGAAAACGCACAGATATTTTGAGAGATCCTCAGTTGAATGGTATATTTGCTATAATATACGGAAAGCGTATATACGGATTTCTAATACGAGATATTATAGTCGAAGATAACAAATATGCAATTTTGTCACAACTATCAATATGTGATATATGTGTATTAGTATATGAATACGGTTGTCACAATGTCGTGTATAGATAATATTATCAATCGCGGTTGAAAATGAATTAAGGCGTCTTCTAGTGTAGTGTAGATACCAGAAGCCCAGATAACGATGCGCTGACCTCGCGTCGATCAAGCGTGTAACGAGCACCGAGAAAACTGACCCGCACATGTACATAAATGACAACATTAAAGTATTTTTTTTATCACAATGCTTTCATGTGTCAGTTAAGACTTCGAAATAAAATTTTTTCATGTATATACAGGCTATAAAACGTTCAGCAAAAATATTTAAGAAAACTTTTAGAGCACAAGGTAGGATCCCTGCCATTTGCGCCATCGGGCCCGTCACATCGTAAAAGTTGACCAATATACGACTATATTATTCGGTTTTATTATAGATACCAATATGTGTATATACATTACATGCGTTTTGGCATCTATTAGGCTACATACATTTCATAAAAATTGTAAAAATCTAGATCTGCTAGTCTTTTCATAAAATGTGGTGACGTAGCGTGTATATAAATCACACTGCCTCTGAATTTTTCCAATCCGTGTGATTTTTGTTCAGTCGCGAACGCGAACACTCATTCTCGATTGAACAAATAAAATGAGATAATCGAATCATTTGATTTTGCAAGGCAATGCCGAATATTTCCTGATTAGGGAGGATTTAGAATGAGATATTCGAACATTTGTGCAGGTAAGCCTTAATTTTTTACAATCCGCATACAGTATAAATCGCCTCGGTCTTGTTTCGGTAAAATGATATAAAAATCCATAAAATTTTCGTTGAAAAGAATTCAGTTTTATGTAATACGTATGTTACTTTAGTTATTGCCATTCGCTCTAGCCAAGGGCGGTGGCAATCGCAGAGCGTAGCTTCACAACGGGGATGTTGCTACCTATTTCCGCCCTGTGTATTTGATCTGCCCTGTTTCGCATCGATATACCGCCATCTGCCGGTTCCGTATATCATTCTCGCTTTTTACGACACCTAGTGCAAAGGGAGGTAAAAGGAGACCTGGAAATATTCTGCTCTGCCGATACGTATATAATATAGAAATAACAACAAACAAATGGGCCGCATTAGGGATGCAAATGCTAAAGAGTACATGAAACAGACCTCTTAGGACACTACGAAACATGTATTTATAAACAAGTCGATTCCATTTGAATTCCCGAATGATAGCATCTTTTCTTATATATGGCTGACAAAAGGCTTCGAAATCTTTTATATTGTCACAAGGATAAATATAATAAACTAATGCCTGTTCCGGCGTGTACTGTTGTAACAAGAAATACCTTCGCAGCAATAACACGTCACGGGGAACCGCCAAACGTTTTTTATTACATACCACCGCCACATCCCCGACATCTGGGATGTCGGGGATGTGGCGCGAAAGTTAGCGACGACAATGTCGCTCGGGCGATAAGCGTGATGGATGACGTCACGATTGCCTGCCGACCTGACACACGCACATCAGCTTACTTGTTGAGCGCTAACGGGTTGCGAGGGTGGCTGTATATGAGATTGGCATTTTGCAGCACCGTACTTTTTGGGGGGCAATAAACGCTGACGAATCTATACAGTCTCTGCGTGGTGAATTCGATGATAAGATTATAATACAACATCCGTTATGTATGTATTAACTAATAAAATTATGGGAAAACTAACAAAATTACTATAGTTTACTAGTTTCTGCCTGTACTAAATTTCATACGACGGCACATTCGTAATTTGTAACTTGAAAAACGACGACTTGTCTAATTTAATAAATAGGTGGAAGAAAATTAAACTGCTTGATCCTAGAGTACTAGATCATTTTCATACATATTATAAAACGGATACATGCTACAATAAAAAATTATTTTATTATAATTACTTACTTATTACATTTAAGGTTGAAAATTGTCGCAGCTAATGTCATTAAATTAAAACTAAATTAAATTCACAATAATAGATGAATACCTACTTAAGATGCGCAAAAAATATAACCTGATTCCCCGTCCTCTTATGGCAAATATGAAAACCTACTGTTATATATGTCGTGGGGTTGCGGTAGTAAGAGGTAACTTAGGTACCGGAACCGACAGGTGACGGTTACTCAAAATGAGTGGCGATTGGTACTCCAATTATAGGAGAAAAACCCTCATACTTTGAGGGACTCCTATGGTTACGGTTCCGTTATTCTACGGTTGATATGATGTTGATTACTATTATACAATTTTGAATTTGTTTATATCTTATTAATACATTCATTATAACATGAGGATAAACTCTATTGTTCTAACGACGTACTTTCTTGAACGTCCTAGGAATTCCACTGAAGGATAAAAGCATTCCAAAGAGATTTTCAATAGGCTCAGCATTGGGGCTAGATCAAATTAATTGGTTTTAACACTTTAGGGGATTTATTACCGCCATATTGCTTATGCCGTGAGGTATCGGCGGATTAGAATAGTACCTCCCTGTATACCAGGTGACGTAAAAGGCGACTAAGGTACCAGAACCGACAGATAGTGGTATATCCATCTGTCGGTTCTGGTACCTTTGCACAAGGCGGGGGTGGGCACCAGAATCCATGTTACGAAAGCTGCGCTCTGCGATTGCTAACACGCTTGCTCAGCGCGGAAATTATAGGCAGAATTCCCCCTTTCTTCCAGTCCAGCAGTGGACTTTCAATTGCTGGTATGATGATATTGCTACTCTATTTCGGATAGACATCATGTCAATAGTCAGTTTCAGTAATTGTAACGGAAGTAGGTAAAGAATACTCCTGCCATAACGCTAAAATAAAATTTTATATAACAATTACAAGTTATTACTGTATTCATTAATACATAAAACAAACGCGTTCTGATGTAGAACACTTTCAGAAACGTTTTCCCTTTTAGTTTAAATTAAATTATTCCGACATAATATGCCAAATATTCATGTCGGAATATGCATAGTCATGAATCAGTTCGCGTATTTAATAATGAGATGAGACACGTTAACGATTTAGCATTTTAGCCTCGGTTGGCGTATTCAGCAATCTAATGACGAAAGCGTCATTTGTCATTTATTTGAAATTGACCATTGACAATTGATATTTCCATTTTAAAATCATATCGAGAATTTAAAATAATTACAAGAAACTAACATCGAAAGTCATTCAACCAATTTTTTTTTACTTTTATTTTTTTTAGTTTGAACTCTTAATTACCTCGCGGCAACCGTGATATAGATGTTTATGTTTGAATTGTGAAAGCTATGCAATTACTACTCCCACAAATTTTAAGGTTAAATGTTGACTTTAAACTATAGTTTTAGAGAGCCATTCAGTATAGTTGGCTAAGCTGTAAGTGTGCTGTGAGGTATAAGTAGCGGCACATTTCTCTTACTCCGAGATATGTTGCTTAAAGCACAATACACAATGTGTTACAATAAAAATATAAAGTAGAAGATATACAAACATTCATCATATAAAAAATATTTGTGACGGGGAACAAGGCCACGACTTTTGACGCACAAGATAGAAACACTATCGAATGCGCCATCGGTCTTGTCGCCCGCCATTTATTATTGTGTGTAACAAGTCGTGTTTGTTGCAGCCATGTCCAGAAGTTGTGCTGTGGTTTTGGTGCTGTGCGGTGTGGCGGCTGTGTCGATGCCGCCTACTTCAGCGCAAATGCTCACCTCCCAGTATGACAGTAAGTATTTGAGATAATATGTTTATAACGATTTAAATATAGCTTTTATTTTTAAGACCATCATAGCCCTTGACATTTACGCAGTGGTATAATACAATGTCTTTCTAGTTCAGGGCCTTCTTCTATGAGGTTCATTAAGCTGCAATTCGCATATGATATGGCGCTGAGAGTGTTCGTTGGTTTTGGTAACTGTTCACTATCAGATAAGGCAAGTCGATTTCTGAAAACTGTTCTGTTCTGTAAACCATGACCGGGACTCAAAAATGATTATCAAATAAAATCGTCCTTTTGAATACAACATGCATAAACAACTAACGGTGTTTCTTGTTCTACCAAATTAATGAGTTCTTTATTTTGAAATTAACAAATATCACACTCGAATTTGGAACCTACCCATTTTTTCTAGTAGATTACAATTTGAACTCTCCTTCTCAACATCAACGACTCAATATGCAAGAGGATAAAAACAATTTTACTCGTGAGACCACCTTCTTTACGAGCCCGCGATGAGATTCTTAGCAGGCTTTACAAAGCCATGTATTGTTACAACTATATAGATAACAACTTTCCATTCAATCACCATACGTGAATAGTTTTAAGTGAAGCAAATGTATAAGTATTTGCCGTGTAAATTAGGAGGTATAAGTACTTTTTCAAACATATTTATGGTAACAATATTACCGTGTTATCTTTACATTAAAAAAATGTGTTACTTTGTTGCCCCGGGAATCAATAAAATCTTGCTCACCGGAAGCAGTTTAATTCTTGTTTAAGAAATAGGACTTATGTTTCACTTTATAGCCGCAATTTGTTTTTTATTTGTAAATTATTTCTTCATTATATGTCAAAGAGTTATAATTATCTGTAAGGGCTGTAAGATTCTAACAAATGACTGTGTAAGGTAATTAATAAGTGTTCAATACTACTAATAAAATAAACTCATGATAACTAACGGTATTGGGTCAACGAGATACACTTTATCGTGTAGGTACTCAGACAAAGTCGGGCCGGCTAATATAATAAAACTAATATTTAAAAATGTGCTACCTCCATCTCTCTGGCATCTCAGTAGCTTCTTACGATACTATATATATGCTTTCATATTCATCAACCGCCATAAAAAAAGGTGCGTTCACGTTGCGGGTATTTTTAAGAATGACAGTATCTACCTTAATTTTGCTATGTAAACAATCGGCAAGGAATACAATATACTTTATCGTGAATAATTCAAAATATTAAAATCAAATAACCATAACCAACAGAAGTGGTAATAATCCATAGTGTAGTCCATGAGTAAATATGAAAGTGACTGCCTGTTTTATGTGATCACAGTTTAATCTGGAACTAAGTTATTGAGGTGCTCGATGTGAGGCGAAGTCCCCGAGGACGGAGTGGAAAGTGGAATGATATTATTACCGGTCCCAGAAATATTCCTGCAGGGCCCCAATAAAATGAGGTGGATAAAAAGGGAGTTGGAGCTTTCAAGCTAGTTTATATATAATAATAAAAAAATTAATAATTAATGCAGCGTCGTCGGCTCTCATATTGTCGTCTTATGTAAATATAAATGTATACTTTACAGTGTTAATGGTATGCAGAATTTGAAGTTTTGTAAACCGATACTAAAGTTGCGGGAATAATGTATATTAATATACACTCATAGGATCCTCTTGTTACGGTTGTGAATATAAAGTTTTCGCCTTTGAGATTTATGATGAACATCTAGAATGAACGCGTCAAAGAAAGCTTTGGAGTGGAAATAATTTACCGTAAAGGTGTTTTGTAAACAATTATTTAGTTTTAAAGCTACAAGTCTACTCTTTAATGCACTAATGAGTTTTATATAGCTATCGATATTCTTGAGTGATTCATCACTTTACTAGATTTAAAATCTAAAAATATTTTCTAGACATTTACGCGATCATTTCAAAATTGCTATTTTGAAAGATTTAAAACGCGGTTTGTTTAAAACAATCTTTATTAATCATAGAAACGGTTGAAATGTCAAACGCATAGAAAAGTCAAACGAAAAAAGTTAGAAAAGGCCGCGTTTTAAAGCCGTAGGAAAAGATTTTTATAGTGACAGTTGATAGAGCTTTTAGGTTCTGGACTGAAGACCACTCACCGAAAAGTGTAGTGTAGGACATCTACAAGGTAGCTAGCACCGCAGGATCGCTCGCAGATTCCAAATACCGGTCACTCGACTGGCCATGGTATGGTCTCATCATGGTATGGCCATGCCATGGCCTCGACTGGTATGCCCAGCATTGGATGTCCTACAGCAAGTAATTATACCAGCTATTATGTACGATTATGGAATGTATACTAGTAGTATACATTTTACACATTGGCATAATGATATCATGAACCCTTGATAACGACACGGTGTAGGTACTTTTAATTTTGGGGAACCCTTAGGCCTTGATATAAAGAGTCTCCGCGAACGGAGTCGAAGGCTGTAGGTTAGTTAATAATATAGTTTATAGAACCTACAAGATTTTACAAGTTTATATCACAAAGAAGTGTTAATAGCTTTTGTGTGTACTAAGGTTACATATGTTATAGGGTTGTATATGTTATATTTAATTAATATCAACCGCATGTCAAACCTGTGCTATCTATATAATCACCGTCTAGAGACAGGGTTGTCGCAATTTAATACTAAAGATCCAATCTATGATAATAAATACTAAATTGTATTCTTTATCTAATTGTTAGGCTTGCACGGGTTAACTGGTGAGCCAATTTTAATTAAATATGGCAACCCTACTATCCTTGTACAAGTTCTCGTGGGAACCGTGCGATATTACAAACAATACATAACATTTTTTAATTCGATAAATTTATAGAACATCTTACATGTTGACCAAACTCCAAGACAGTTGGTATTCCAATTAGCATAAATAACTTGTGTAACGTATATCAGACAATAGTTGAGTGACAAATATAGTACCTAAATACTTAAAAACACCCAGACAAAGGGCAAATACATATATTCATTATGTACTAAATGTTTTCCCCGGGTGGGGATCGTACGAACATTGGCGCATACGATGGGGGACATTATCGAATGTGCTATCGGACCCAATTTTACCATAAATCAAGAGATGATTATATTAGGTCTAAAAAATGTACCTATTTACTCACAAATGTTATAATTCTTTTCTCTTGTTACACATACTTGAAAATATCACATACGTTAAGAAAATTTTAATCGCACTGCCTAACAAACTAAATGCTATTAAAATTACAAGCCAGATTTTGCGTTTCAGTATGAGTGGCTTACTTTGATTAGCCTGACGTGACGCAACCCTAAGTGAGAAAGCATCTCTAACAAGGTATCATTCGATATACAAGTACTCATAAATAGTTGTAATCCATGTCGCCGCTCAACGGCACGATTTCCCTCAACACCATGTATGTACACATATTAAGAGTGAATAACGATAGTATAAAAGCCGATACTAAGACAAAGAATATATATATTTGAAAAAAAAATTATAGGCTGCATGAGCTTCTTCCTTTGGTCATAATTAATTAAAGAAAAAAATATTTTTTGAGGATCGTCTCTTTTTAATTTCATACACAAAGAAGAATATATACATTTTCTGTGGCAATGGCAATTAGCATATGAAATATTCTAGAGAATAGTATTGTCCTAAAGTCGTACAGATTTGTGAAAAACTTATATTAAAACTACCTTTTATCAGTTTTAGACGCATTCCTAGTTTAATTAATTCCTACGCCAACGTTTATACTCTTTTTACCTAAAATAGCGATAAAAAACATTCTGCACAGCATACAATTTCGTTAAATTAATTTAAAAACAGAATTCTGTTTTTTATTTATTTATTCTATGAAGAGTAATGAATTATTTATCAGTGTACAATTTTAGTCTTAGTGTATTTGGACAATATCTTATAAAACATATGAAAATAAATTCTACAAAGTTAAGTATTAAAAAATAAATTGGGGGATGCCTATGCTATCAAAGTATTGGCAGATTTAATACGTTCAGACAGTTTTCAATTTCACCTTTACAATAGCTGCTGCATGAATAATACGATTGCAAAAACTAAAGGCGTTTCAATTAATTGATTTATTTCACTCGTTAATATTTTAATCACGTTTAGTAAATTGAAGAAATTTTATCCTGGGAGTGAATCAAAACGTCCCGGGTAATGGTCTCATTTACATATTCCATTGTGTGTAAAAACAATTAAAGACCTTAGCGACGAAGCGTTTTCATTTTGCTAATCGCATTGTTGGCGTTTATTTGATGAGTCAGTTATTGAGAACTTGTGAAAGTTTATTTGTGTTTTAGTTTTAAAGGTTTCCTGCTCGGAAAATTTATTTAAATACGATAATATTATTTTAAAATTCTAGTGGTCCATCCCCAATGAAGGGGGAATTTGCCGTGCCATGCCGTGGCAATCGCAAAGCGTAGCTTCACGTCTTGAATGCTGCTGCCCATCCCCGCTCTGTTGCATTTGAGCAATACTGTTTTGAGTATTGCTCAAATTTGTTTGGATATAACGCCATCTGTAGGTGCCGGTACCTCAGTCGGTTCTTACAACACCTGGTAGAGAGGGAGGTACTAATCTAATTGCCGGTATCGTAGGGTGTAAATTAATTTTGATAGCCGTGAGGATAGCAGAACTTTATCTAGCCAGGCGTGGAATTGGCTTTCCTTTTCCAGTCTGACATATTAGTAAGAATACTTGTCTTCTCTTGATTTAACCTCCAGAAATAAGGTTGGTTATTCTTATTTAGAGACCAAACAATTTATGTCATCATCAACATCATCATAGCAGCTACAGGCAATTATGGGTAAAATCCCCCCTTTCTTGGGCAGGCCTATTTCCAGCAGTAGACTTCCAATTACAAAAATAATAATATTAATAATAATAATAGCTTTATTCAACATTATGATACTTAGGTACCTAAACTAGGTCTAGCCTGTTCTTATTGGCACCTAATGTAAGTTTAACCTAAAATAATATTCTTTAAATATGAAAACATAAATACTAATTATGAAAAATATATAATTTTAACATTGTAGTTCATATAATAATAATTAAATCAATATTTATGGTCCATTTTATTGCACTAATAATTAAATTGTATGGCGGGCAAGTTATACAATAATGCACATAATAAAATAATCAGTGTAGCGATATCACCAGAGTGAGCTCTTACATTATAATTGATGTTTACAAATACCCTAGCATATATATTAGGTGTAGTTAATTTTCTCCAATTTGCCTTATGCAAATATTAAATCTTATGTATAAAGTCAATAATTTATTTTTTACAAAACACTTGTATGCTGTTTTTACAGAACATAAAACTAACTTACGCAAATTACAACAAAACTTACAACATATGATGATGTAAGTCTTGTTGTAATGACTAAAATAAAGTAAAACAATTAAACTATATTATAATAATGTAACATCTCAATAAATAGGTACAACGTATGTTTTTGTAAATTTTCCAACAGAATAAAAATGTAAACGATAATTCACATTCAGTAAAATAGGTTATATTTTTATATATTATATACTTTTACACAATTCAATGCTTATTATTTATTGTGCGGATATATTTAATTATATGAAGATTTCAATTTTATTTTCATTTCAATTTTACTTTGATGTCATTTTAATTTTACGTTTCATGTCATAATGAAAAACGTGACATCAGAATAGAGGTAGCAGAAATGATTTCTAGCGGAAATTATTCTTTTTCATTGTGTATTTAAACATAATGATCGTAAATGAAGTCTTACAGTTGTTATATAAAAGTGAAAATAGTAATCTATAGTAGTATATGTTATCTCTTGGTTCACATTTGGTTTGATTCCATGACTTCTAGATGTATATTTTCGGTAGATATCCCCATTGCCAAACAGTCTATTTTTTTACTATTTTTAGAATGGGGCCTAACAAATATTGGCAGGCTTATAAGTCTTGAAAGAGTTAACTTGACTAAGTTATGTAAAGAGTGTATACAGTTTATAAACTAGATCTTCTAGATAAGTTTTAAGAATCTTAGTCAATAAATATAAAGGACTACTTCACTTAGCAGTAAATAAGCGAACCTTACTAGCCTTATGAAGTTACAACCCGTTGATGAAGCATGCTAGCGCGTCGCTTCTAAGCATTATTCCTAGTTCAGTGAGCAGCCGGCCTTCCCATGTCTATAGGACTTTGGCTCCGGTTGACCTTTCACATGAAAGGCCTTGCGATCATAATTACTAAACTAACATAATTTCAATCTTGAGGTGCATATCGACAAAGAAAGATTTAAGAAGTTCTACTGAAATAGCTTCATGGTATTGGCAGAGTAGAATAGTACCACCACTTTACCTACCCTCTGTTATAGTGGTCGTGTAAGGTGAATGAGGTACCGAAACCGACAGACGACAAAATACCTGCCCAAATCTGTGTAGCTCGAACAGTACTCAAATCTTAGCAGTGAAGCTATTTTCGATCATAGTCACCAAACCTGTTTAGCGTATAAATTAAGAATACAATTATAAATATAGTCGTCAGTTATTCTATAATAATCTTTTGGCTATATGACGATAGGACGATGATAAACAATACATAAAGTAAACAAGCAAACTTGTTTGCACAACACTTCTTCGCTTTAATACTGATTAATTTTTATACATTCGAAATAGAGGAATGAAGCAGCTTATTAAGATATATATATATATATATATATATATATATATATATATATATATATATTCCGACATTTTAATATATTGTAAGCCTATTTGTATGTTATACTAGAAATGTCATACGTGTTATATTAGAAAAACAAATAGCATTGAATTTATTTAAAGATACACTAAAAAACTAATGAAAGTCCTCTATTGTTGGGTACTTTAGATTATTTTTGTTTCTATGTCATAGTTAAATAATGGGAAGTATTTGATTAATTCTTAAGTAGTAGTTGAGATAGATTTATATCATAGAATCTAATTAGAGATCCCAACCTGGAAATTGTGCCGACTTCTTGAACATGTCTCCGCGTACCGTAGTTAGTCGAATTATGAACTTTGTAGTTTCTCATAATATGTTTGGTATTAGTTCAAGGGGTATCATTAAATTCACACTAAGTCTGCGGTCTTACTCTATTGTTAGATCAATATGTGACTTCGATATTAATAAATAATTAACAAATTTAGTGTAACTTTACTACATTGCTATAAGCTCACATTTTTTTTGATAAATCTGGAATGGGAAATATGTTTTATACCTTTTAAAAAACTTTAATATAATTTCGGACATATAGGAGCAGAGCCACGTTAACAAAGTAACGCAAATTGATTGAATTTTATTGAAACTTTATATTAACTTCCTAATCAAAATTACACATAAAAGAGTCGCCTATAAAATAAAGACAAAACAACAAACTTACTAGGAGAGTTAAACCAATTTTGCCTGAGAATATAATGTTTCAACAGATATATTCAAATGAAGACGCGATAAACCATCTGTAATCAATAATTAATTATCAATTCAAACTCTCTCCTGCGCACACACAAACACACATAAGATTCACGCTTTTCATTTACTCTTATGTCAACCAATAGTCAATGGAGCGAAGTCACTGATTTACAAAACTCAAGTATTCTTATAAATTAAGTTTGAATATACTGAGGATCTCTATTTTGTAAAGTTGCATATTATTACTGATTGTACACTTGTAAGTATGCAATATTCAGGGAATAAATAAAACTTATTTATTGAATTGTATTTGAGTACGTCATTATCTAAATAGATTAGAAAGAAACCGCATCAGCCACCAATAAAACTACAGAAAGAACTGTAGCATTTGGGTTCAAAAAAATATTTGACATAAATAAAAGTTTTTACTTTTTTAAAAATGAATGGTAGTTATGAAATGTAGCCACAGATAATAAAATTCAATTTCACTGAATCTAACGAGCAGCTTCATACTTTTAAGTCAAGCATTCTAATGCATAAAACACCCAGCAATCAATGCAGAATTTGCAGTCTTCTATTTTAAAAAAGATTGATGCACAGTTTTCGCTTAAGATATAGTTAAGAAATAGATCTATTAGCAAGAAAAAATTAAAAAGGATGTACCGATCATCTTGTTGTACATAAATTATTGTAGGGGAGACGGTGTAGTTTATGTAAATGGGAGATTTGATCCATTTTGTGCTAATAGATGACAATGGTTTGGAAGGGCATCGTGGTCCTCCCTTAAATATATATAATTAAGTTTCACTTGTTTTTTATAAGTCTATATCTCTCTACAATTCGGATACATCCTTAGTACGTGTGCCTATGTATATAAATACTGTGCATTTACAGAAATATATTGATTTAGCACTATATTAGAAATATATTTATCTTGGAACTTTATCTTTTTATGTAACAATTTTGTGTCAACGTGTTTGTTCGGAATGGACTTGTAAGCTATTGAAACGATTACGATAATGTTTGATCTAACTTGAGATCGATATATTTTTTCACAATAAACATAAAAGTATAGTAAATTTATAAAGGTTTACATTACATTACATTACAAGAGATTAACATTTTACACCATGTAATATTAAAAAAAAAATCAAATTCAATTCTGAGTCTGCTCCATATATGCGTGATATTTCGTATTAATTAAAACTTATATTTCATGAAAATTACTGGATTAGATAGATCCCATATTTTATTTCTGATATTTTTGCTATTCAGAACGGAAAATGAAAATACTACAATTTATAGTTGACCGTTGTGATTAGCAATTAAATAGGAAAGTATTTTTTGGGTTAACTCTTAAGCAACAAAAATAAGACATTGGCTCTGTTTATCATTAAAACAAGCATGAGGCAGCCAAACTCAAAGGTAAAAATAAATTAAATAAATAAATTTGGTCGAACTTTTCTTCATAATTATATTAAATCAAACCTTACCGTGACTGCCGCGTAAGCGATAAAGTTATAATAACTTAACCATCGACTAGGAATTTCGCGAGAGATGATAATGTGACTTTGCTCCCAAAAGCCCTTGTCTCAATAAAACTCACGAGAAAACTTATATTACTTGCTATCTATTGGATTAATCAGGATATCGTTTGTGTTGTATACATAATTACTCTTGCGGATAATTTTGATTGTGTAAAATAAAGTATTTTTATTTTACATTTTAAGACACAAAGATTCTTGTCTAAATCCTAAATAAATAGATAGTTAAAATACATTAATGTGTGACAGCAAACTTACCTAATGCTTACATTTAAAATACAAATTATAAAACAAAAAACGCGAATAAATATCTACATTTTATTCACCTTCAGATTACAGTTCCACAAACTTGAATAGAGTTGTAAAATTTATTTCTCTTTGTTCTAGCGTCAGCAGCTAATCCAGACAGCAGGAGCAATTGGGAAGCCCTCGGAGGACTTTACGCTCTCCTCGCCCAACATGACGCACTTGGAGGACATGCGCTTGCTCGCAAGTCTGTGAGGTCGCCGTCTCGCCGCCTGCGTTTCGGACGCCGGTCCGACCCTGACATGCCACCTCAGGCGCCCGTAAGTATAAAAACACTATTTACAATATTTAATAAGAATCAATGCATCCTACAAGCCGCAAAAAATATGGCTGCTGTTAATAAATGGAGCGACACTAAATATTCTACCAACTATTACCCTAAGCATGCAACAGTCCTTCGAATATGCACATTACCATGGCATAAATATTATTTTTCGTACTCTAAATCTTCTCACAAAATAAATCGAAGCTATAACACAGTTAAACTTCAAATTCACCTTTGGATATTATAAGCTCCCGTGATAAAGATGGGAATGGCTGAATGTGCGTGCCTGTAAGAATCAGAGAAAAGAGGGTAATAATACCCTCTCTTAATAAACATTTCATAACCTGGGCTATGAGGATGTGCATCATCATCATTACAGCCATTGGAAGACCACGCCAAGAAAGGGGGAACTTTGCCCTTATTTGCTGCGCTGGGCAAACGTGTTCGCAATCGCAAAGCGCAGCTTTCGCCACGGGGGTGCTGCTTCCCATCCCCAACCTTTGCCTTGGAGCTACACTGTCTCGGATGAATATACCGTCATCTGTCAGTTCTGGTACGACAGTCATCTCTTACGACACCTGGTACAGAGGGCATTATTCTACTCTGCCGGTACCTCGCGGCTTTTGAATACTAATAGGAGTATTTTACCGTCAAATCATTTAAATACGGGCTACGCTCAATACAATAATCCAGTAAGTGATTTTTGGATATTTTTTTTATTTTATAACCTACGGTCACCGCTATCAAACCTCCTTTTAGACATGACAAATTTTTACAATAATAAGAGTTGCTAACTAAAGCATTAACTATGTATACTAATTGTACACCAATTTTATATAAATTTAATAATGAATTAAAGTTAATGCTGTGAAGATGTACATATACTTTGATACTTAGCAAAACAGTTCCTATCTATTTTCGTATATTGCTTCGGAACTGTTTTACTGTGGTTGAATCGGTCAAAGTTTTTTAAGAGTTTTCCTTCTAATTAAATCCACCGAGCTTTCGAGGGGCGAAGTTTGAACTGTTTAAGCTTTTACTAATTGTTCTATAAAACGGCCCTTAAAGGTGCTTCTTAGATTACACCATACTTCTAAACTCATAAATAAGTATAAGTTTTAATTATTAATAATATTTGTTAAAATTCTCGTTATATACGTTACAAGTAATCCTTCATATGGAGAAACTGAATAGGCGCCTAACAACCGTAAACTTATAATAGTGTTACGAATATAATTTGGGTTTCAAAGTAAGTAACTGTTTCCGTAATTTGATGAAGACGCATTCAAATTAGTCCCTTTGTTTGATCATACTTATAATTGCTTCCTACAAAATGTGTATTGTATTAAAACTAATTCAAAATAAATAGAAGCTTGAGATTTAGACTTGAGACTAACTGTACATTCCAATTCTAATAAATGATGATAGTAGACTTCATTTTGATTTGGGTTAGGCGTTGGTTGTTAGTTACCTGTTTAATGAATGCAACATTGTTTTTACACACGTTACCTCGCGTCAGTTTTATCAAGCAAAAGAAGGTTACCAAATATCTATAATTTTAATATACAGGTGAACAAGACGTCCGTTTTATTCCCGCTACTTATCTTTGTGCTATAAATCAAAATATTTGGAGAGCTTAATCAAAATTTTGTAATAACGTATCTTTGACCAAATGCAACGTCCTATCTTGATTGTCATTATATTTGAAGTTTTAGTGGTGTAATATTATGACATAGACAGATAATTCTGAAGCCTATAGCACGTATTTGAGTAACATAAGATGTTATAATGAGTAAAATATGCAACTTTTAAAAATAGATTAAATCTTATTTATAACTTCACAAACCCATTCTAAATTCCATTTTGTGAATGCAAGCTATAAAGGCGGACGGATAGTTGTGTAGTCACTAGAACAGACAGGATCAAAGTGGCCATTGTGACGTCATCCGTGACGGGGTAGCGAATGTGTGCCCACTTAGACAATACGGGAGCCTACTGAAAATATCGACCACTGTCTGGCCAACAAAGGTTATTAACACAAATTATTGCTTATAATCTTGAAACTCGTGAATTGATAAGCTTCTAAAGTGGTTGAAATGGATCATAAACCTGCGCTCAAACTTCTCAATAATATCGTCTTATACACAGAGTACAAGTTGCCTGATAGCCACCACCATGTACCACTTATATGAGGATAGAGCTCAAATTTCTGTCTCACAAGTACCAGATAAGACTGTATGCCTCCCCCGACAATTGACACTAGTTAAAAAATTAGAAAATATTATAAATCCGATGCTGTTACTGTAATTTTCTTAATATCGAATACATTTTTTTTACGTTCAAAATAACGTTTTATATATGCATTAGTTGGTAACCTCATACGTGACCACACAATTATTAAATCTCATCCAAAATGTATAGCTTAGAAAGTTTAGAAATAGCTTAGTCCATTTTAGCTGTCAATTTCTATCCGTAATTGCTAGATTTGTTTAGTAAGATCATATTTTAATAAATTCTATAATTTGATAAAATACACCGTAAGTTTCGATATTGAAACTATAAAAACAGTGATTTATTAAAAAGAAAAAATAAAAAGAAGTAAACGCTGATTTTTACATAATTATTAAGAATATGCATGTTTTTACTTTCTAAACATCATACAATTGATAATTTTAATTAAAATGTGCGATTGATATATACTCGTATATTGTACTCGTATATAAGGTTTGGCTAGAAGTCATTTCCGTGTATGATAAAAGTGCATATTGTTTCTAAAGTCGTAGTTTCTAAGTCGGTGTGACATTGGTATACGATAGTTAATATAAATATGTACAAATAAAATTAAAAGAGATTGCATAAGTGTATATATCAAAGTTAACAAATTAAAAAATATAAAAAATAAATACAAGGGCTGAATACAGAATATAGTAGAGATAATTCACGATAATGGTATGAAAGGAAGACAATCTCTTACCAATCCGGTAAAAGCAATTTTATTGTCGTCGCCGGTATTTGGCTGTAAACCGGGCTTACCACGCGTCTTCCTTTGAAAACTCAATTCACATGTGGCTATCAGTGACTTCAAATGGTTTGATAACATCTTCTATATGATTATATTCTTTGTCCAACAAATTAACTTGTCATGTTTTTGGTTCCAAATACCATTTCCTAAGCAAGATATGATGATGAATGGCTATATAATATATATATATAGAAAAATATATGTTTTAAAATATGATTTGTAGACATCAAAATACTTAATATATATGCGGTTGGGATTCTGGCCTTAAATCTTCATGGTAGATCCAAACTCATGTAACTGAATTTACTAAGTTATGACACCCTTTCATCCCTAATTTTATAAAATCCATCTTATCCCTATACCCCTTTTAATGCAACTACGGTTAGATCAAATTGTACAATAGGTACTTATATATATATATACTCGACATTACAGTTATATTTTATATTTGTTCTCTTACATATATCAATGTTAAAACACAATCTAGTGCTTGAGACCTTTACCCAGTAAACATCAGTCTTAATGATGCTTCTAAATTTAATAGCTAGTCCAATCAAAAGCAGACCACAATTTTGTGTACAATTTTGTGGGCCCAATTTTTTTTGTACTCACATTTCGTATTTTTTGTTCTATAATAAAATTAATTAGCAAATAGTAACAGAACAAATAACAAGTATTTAACTAGAATTGTGAAAACATCATAATATATTTAAAGATCTAAAAAACATAGCGAAAATGTAGTAGGATGATTAAATTTTTGCTCATACAATAGAACAAATGGCAAGAAACAACTATTGGATTAGAATAATTATGACCAAATATAAACAATAATAATTTGATTGCCAACACGCTTGCCCAGTGCGGCAATTATGGGCATAATTCCTTCTTTCTGAGGAGGCCTGTGTCCAGCAGTTGACTTCCAATGGCTGAAATAATGATGATAATGAATAATAACTTATTTACATAATCTATTATTAAACTTGATTTTCCTTTTCCACGATCTAATAATACAACGAAAACATGATCTACGTATGATTTTGTAGTGGATGATATATATATACTTAAAATAGCGTTGTAAACCAACGCTTTAGATTTTCAGTTTCCATGAAATTAGAACAACTAGAAATTAGTAACATTTGCTGAGTATTCGAACAAAACCTTTCCGAAAAGCAATTATATGTGTGGGATTGTAGATGTACTGTTGCATATTAAGCAGAATAAAACATTACGCTTTGACTAGCACCCTGATAAGCTAGCTAGGTGGAACTTTCATGTGGTATCAACATTATCAACAAACGGTAGAGTGGTTGTGTTGACTTGCTTCGCGGGTTGGATTCACAATGCAGACTCAGTCGTTTAGTCCAAACTACTTTTGCACACTGTGCGCTCTATACAAAGTTTACTTAACATTATATAGGTTGGGCTACTAAATGCTTCTATACTAAATAATTCGCTGATTATCTGTCAAGGTTTGTATACGTATATAATGCTAAGAGAAGAGGGTTAAGTTTACCAAGTGAAAATATATTTGATAATACCAATTAAATATTTACGAAAAAACACCCATAATTTATTTTAAAGACAGTGGAGCAATGGTTCGTATTTATATAATGATGAATTAATTAAATCATAATAATAAATAAACAAATTCACACAACATCTCATACATGGAATTGTCACTGGGATAATTTATGTACTTTTGTTACATCAGACAACGGAAAAGTTACAAATGATACATAAATATATATCTAATGCTCACACTAATCACAAACACCTATCATAAAAATGTGTTCTGGGCGGGGATCAAACCCACGACTCCTGATGCATAAGGTAGGATCACTAATGGTAGTGATATGGGTGTGAAACCAGGCCCGCCTATGCTTTATATATATACTATCTAGCACACTGGCGAGCCGCCCTGATTTCGCACAGGTGCAATGAGTATAAAAAATGGAAAGAAGAAAGACAATACCATCACCAAGACAACACTAAGTTACCTGTCACCTATGACGACTCCTGGTTCAGGGGAGTACCTCCCTTACTTACCTTTGTATTTCACTCTGCCGGTACCCCACGGCGTTTTTTTATTATGTGATATTATATACTAGTGATAGCCTGTTAGTACAGTGATATTGTAAAAAGCATTTTGTTACAGCTGGATGAGGTGATGGACGACTCAATGCTGGCCCTGCGCGAGCTCCGCACGCCCGTGCGTCTGCGTTTCGGTCGCCGCTCTGACGAACACGCCGTGCCCCATGTCTTTCCCCAGGAGGTATACAAGCGGCTTCTAGTACTTAGATGTCAAACATGCACGCGGTCCTCGATGGCCAACGTCACCATAGATTATAAGACGCTCTGGTCATAACGATGATAAATAATATATATAAGGAGAATCATCATCGTCACAGCCATTGGAAGTCGCAAAAAGGGCAATAGCCATAATTGTGGCGCCGGGCAGAGTGCAGCTTTCGTGATGGGGATGCTGCTGCCTATCCTCACCCTATGCATTTGAGCTGTTTCGGATGGATATACCGCTATCTGTTTATTCTGGTACGTTAGTCGTCTTTTACGACAGCTGGTACAGAGGCAGGTACAATTCTACTCTGCCGGCACCTCACGGCATAAGGAAATAAGGTATTATTTTAAGGGATTTTAAGTAATATTTCCTAGGAATTTCACTTGAACGAGCTCCGCTGTTTAGCGGTAGTATTAGGAACTGAGGTACTCAGACAACCGACATCAGAAAGCAAGTCCGCATCTCTTATATCACCAAAAGTAGTTTTGATGATATAAGAAAAGATCTCTCAATAATGTCTTGCTTCAATCCTATGAACAGCGGTGTTGTTACTATTGTATTAAACATCGTGTGAGTATAGAAGCATTTTTAGAAGTGATATTAGTTCAAATTTATTCTATTGACTATTAACCTAACATATCTATATATATATAAAAGAAAGTCGTGTTAGTTATCTATATATATAAAAGAAAGTCGTGTTAGTTACTCCACTTATAACTCAAGAACGGCTGAACCGATTTAGCTGAAAATTGGCAGGGAGGTAGTTTAGAGCCAGGATAAGAACATAGGACTTTTTATCCCGTTCGACAGCCTTCCCGTGTGACTTGACATGAAACGTCAGTCATTATAAAAAGTGGTATAACAAAAAAGAATCAGACTTGGAATAACAAAACGCAAATGACAGCTATATAATTGACGTATAATAACGGATAGGTCATGACGTATGGATGACAATTTGATATTTGTAAGAAATCAATAATAAAACTATTTCTATTAAATAAATAATTAACAATTATAATGTAATGATAGTGCCATTGCCCATTCGTAAAAGTGAAGTGAACTATAAAACTCGGTATGGTTGAAAATTTGAGTTTTTAGGTGAAGTTTAATTAATAATGCCGCGGCCAAGATAATCAAATCTTTCCCGACAAAGCCGTGATGCAAGAAGAATGCGATATACTGCAAATGAAAGGACTGAAGAAGAACAAGAAATTGCACGTGAACAGCACCGCGATAGTATGGATTCGCCACTTATTTCTAAATCGTTCAAGACACATTGCAACGTTGAATACTGCAATTCAGTTAAGTCCATAAAATATATTTGCAAATATGTCATGAAAGGCAGTGATATGGCGGTTTTTGGATTACAATCCTCGAATACCAACGATGAAATTTCACGCTATCAAGTTGGTCGTTATGTGAACTGTAATGAAGCGATTTAGCGTATATTCGTATTTCCCATTCACGAACGTCATCATACTGTTACGCATTTGGCGGTGCATCTGGAGAATGGTCAACGAGTATATTTCAAGGCTTCGAATGCTACGCAACGTGCTGAAACACCTCCAGCAACTCCACATTGACCAGTTTTTTTGCAATCTGCCAAAGCGATCAGTTTGCACGAACTTTGTTTTACTCGGAGATGCCACGTTATTATACTTGGAATGCTTCATCAAAGAATTTTCAAAGACGGAAGCAAGGCGATGCGGTTCCTGGGTATTCTGATGTACGTTCTACTAATGCTTTTGGTGGTATGTATACAGTTCACCCAAAGAATAATGAATGTTTCTATTTGCGGTTGTTGCTGGTAAATGTGCGTGGGCCAACGTCATTTGAGTCACTACGAACTGTTAATGGTGTAATATTCTCAACATATCGTGCTGCATGTGAAGAATTGTAGTTATTAGAAAACGATAGTCATTAGGATACGACAATCGCTGAAGCAATTATCTCTGCATCTGCAAGTCAGATACGCACATTATTCGCTATCATAATTTCGACATGTTTTCCATCAAACCCATGTAACCTGTGGCACAAATACAAGGATAATATGTCAGAAGATATTTTACATCAAATTCGTATCAGTTCCAGAAATCACGATATTGAGATGAATGAGGAGATATATAATCATGCTTTACTCTTGATCGAAGATATGTGTTACCTCATGTGCAATTTATTAATCAGGTTAGGAATGCCAGCACCATATCTTGAAATGAATGACGGATTTAATCGAGAATTGAAACGGTAACGTGAATATGATCACCAGGAATTAGATTTAGTAGTTCAAACGAAAGTACCCCGGTTGAATTACCAACAAAAGGAAGTTTATGATACTTTAATGAAGGCAATCGATGATGAAAATGGTGGTTTATATTTCCTAGATGCCCCTGGTGGAACTGGCAAGACATTCCTCTTGTCATTAGTTTTAGCAACTGTTCGGGCGAGATCTAACATAGCGGTTGCAGTTGCTTCTTCTGGAATAGCAGCCACATTGTTAGAAGGATGCCGTACGGCTCATTCAGCATTCAAATTACCGTTAAATCTTTAAACTATTGAAGAACTAACGTGTAATATTGCAAAACACTCAGCAATGTGCAAAGTTTTAGGGGTATCGAAAATCATCATGTGGGACAAGTGCAAATGGCGAATAAACGTGCATTAGAAGCACTTAACCGAACATTAAAAGATTTACGCAATGACTTGAGATGTTTTGGAGGAGCAATGATTTTACTGTCTGGCGATTTCCGCCAAATACTGCCAGTAATTCCAAGATCTACGGCTGCCGACGAAATAAACGCTTGCCTCAAATCGTAAAATCTATGGCGCTATGTGAAGAAACTGCAACTGACAACAAACATGAGAGTTACATTGCTTAATGATACATCTGCTGAAGATTTCTCGGAGCAATTGCTGACTATCGGTAATGATCAAGAACCTGGCGATGAATCGAGCGGATTAATATTATTTCCAAATAATTTCTGTAATTTTGTCTCATCAAAAGACGAACTTATCAACAATGTATTTCCAGAAATTATTTCTAATTACAAAAATAATGAATGGTTGAGTGAGCGAGCAATTTTAGCGGCTAAGAATAAAGATGTAGATAACCTAAACTACATAATTCAAAATAAGATCATTGGAACAATGCATTCATTCAAATCTATTGACTGCGTCACAAATGAAGATGAAGCCACCACCTATCCAATTGAATTTTTAAACTCTTTGGACCTGCCTGGCTTACCACCGCACAATTTACGCCTAAAGGTTGGCACCGTAGTAATCATGCTTCGAAACATAAACCAACCAAAACTGTGCAACGGTACGCGTTTAGTGGTTAGAAAATTAATGAACAATGTAAACGTTACGAAATGTTACGCTACGAAAATGATAGGAAAATTCAAAGGTGAGAAAGTTCTCATTCCGAGGATACCGATGATCCCAACCGATATGCCGTTTGAATTTAAAAGACTTCAAATTCCGATACGTCTTGCATTTGCCATGACCATCAACAAATCACAAGGCCAATCCTTAAAAGTTTGTGGTTTAAATCTAGAACATTCATGTTTTTCCCATGGTCAATTATCGGGGCATGCTCACGGGTCGGAAACCATCTGCGTTATTTGTTTTTGCGCCTGATAATAAATCAAAAAATGTCGTGTATCACAAGGTACTTAAATGAAGAGCAACCTATGTACTAAAATAGAGAAATAATTGTGAATGATTAATGTACGTATTTAATTTTTTTGTATTTATTCCAATTTAAAAAAATGCTTTTTTATTGCCTTCAAGGCGAAACAAAGTTCGCCGGGTCAGCTAGTAATATATAGAATACAATTTTGAAATTTTTGTATTTTGTAAACGGGTTTAAGCCTCTAAAAACACCCGACAAACTTGTTTGTCGACTTGGTCCTTTAAAAAGAATTATATATATTTAATAGAAATTTCAAACTTTAAATTTTCAATACATGTCTAAAACATACACATATCTGAAAATTAAATTAAGAATGAATTCCAAAAGTTAATTAATCTTTGCACATGCCATTTTACTTTGTTGTAGCACAGGGCCTGTCTAATTTAATCACGCCCGCGCTCGGCCTACATCATCGTAAAATTTATCATTTCATAGCAATCTTTCAATTATGCCTCCTGAGATTTTTAAGGGCGAATTGATGAGATTTTTTTATGTATATACCAGGAAACGGTAAATTAAATTATATTATAATTACTGCAGCAAAACCACATTGGAGAATAGAGTTTTTCAGTTAGGTTTCCTAGTTACATCTAACATAAATGAAACATTTTTATTATTTAAAATAGATTTTAAGAATCATAATTTGTATTCCAATCTGAATTCTTTTTACATCTTTAGGTCCATAAAGAGCACATGAATGAATGGTTTTTCCACTTGCCTAAACTTAAAAATAGTTTTAAAAAATAAATGCAAAAATCAATTTTCTATGTAATACAAAGTGTATATAAAATTGCAAGTATTAAACATGGCATCTTGTATTATTATATAATGCTGAAGTTTGTTCCGTTCTTTTGTTTTTAATGAAACCCATACAATACCTGCTTATCCGCATCGACGCGCCGATCGTAAAATCTTGATGCTGTGTAAACCCAGTAATGAAGTTATTCGCCCTAACAAGGCACTATTCGCTTTACGACGATTGGCCCATTTTATGACGAATGGAACCATTCCTTGCAATGCAATAAGACCTCTGGTGTAGAGCTGACCTTAAAAATTAATATTATGTTAGAAAAATCTTAAAATAATAATATTGTGTTAGGAAAATAGTAAAAATAAGAGTTTTGTGTACTTTGAAAGCAGAAAGGATCTACATTTCAAATATATGTAAATTGGCGAGTATAGTAGGCGAGTATACTATATCATAATTAGATAGAAAAATCGGATAAATACAATTACTTAATACAAGTAAGGGGGATTTTTATAGTAGAGAAAAAAATCGTTAATGCTAAAATAATTTTATATAATTTTTGCTACTGTTACATATATTAATATTAAAACGTGCTTCTATTGGACGAATACCTTTAAATTTAATGAAATATTCATGCGATAAATCATGATAACGACATCGCAAAAAGGCATAGTTACATACTCTCGCATGTGAAGAATTTTAATAAAAGCTTAGCAGCGAAGGGACAAAATATTTGCCTTTGTCAGCAAACCTGTCCACGAAGCCTTGAGTAATTAAGGGACAATCATCGAGGCACATCAAGTTGAGACACGGAATCAAATAATTTGTAAAGCAAACAGACCGAATATTTTACCTTTTTGTTTATCAACAATGATTTCAATGAAAGTAAATTAAAACTCTTAACATTCTTTCAACCATCTCTGTTTAAACATCTTTATCACTGACGACTCGTTAATCTACTTTGGTATTATAAAGGAGGTAAAATTGTTTATTTGTTAATGATAAATTGAAACTCGTAAAAGTCCTATTTATTTGTTTAAATATAGTTTGATGACACCCAAACGTGTAACGACAAAGTAACGTGTTTCTAAATTGTTTTGTTTTACACAACTTTTTTATATGTGAAACTTTTATAATATAAGCAATCTTATTAATAATTAATGGAGATTGGTAATTTATTATCAAAAAAGTATATTAACTTTTTCTATTTAAAAAGACAAGTTTAATAAAATCTTATTGAGAGTCACGTAACGTTGCGTGGAAAATAACACTTGAGCCATTCATATGCTTTTTATTTGTTTTGCTTACATATTCTTTAATTTATTTCCATATGGTAAATATTTTTTTGTTTTAGGAACAAGACCGTGCTGTGCGTGCCCCTTCCATGCGCCTGCGATTTGGCCGCCGATCGGATAACAACATGTTCCTCATGCCCTACGAAGTGAGTAGCTTGAGCCATCTACATTTGTGATTGATTCTACTAATTCATTGCTCTTTAAAGCTGTTGCTACAGAACGGTTGCTATAGACATTAACCGCTATTTATTCAAGTTTCGAGCTTTTCTTGGGGTCCTTTAGTGTAAACCTTTACTAAATAGATTTTGTTCTTGGAATTATCTATTCGCTATAGAAAAAAGATTGTAAATATTTTTTATTGCTGCTATAAACATTAATAAGGCGATATTAAGTTCTCTTCCTGTTAAGGCTATAGGTAGCCTAATATTTTATTTTGGACCCAGTGATTATATTTTTATAGATGCTATATAACAGATTTTGACTAAACTAGTTATAAGTAAACTTACTCTTGACTTTGGTAGGCCAACTGACCGAGAGTTAGTTATCAAAGTACACACAACTACCTCAATCTGTCAAAACTTCGTAATCCATATTGATCTATAATAGCAAATTGAGTTCAAAATTGACCGTGAAAAATTTTCACATTTGAGTAGATTGATCTGTTGCTTAATCTAGACTAGATTAAACATATTTTTTTTAATTTTTAGCATTTAACATTTTTATGTCGTATTTAGACAACTAAGATGTACAATTTCCATCAAGTGGAATTATCAAAAGCTTGTAATTCATTTTTAAAGCATTACACTTCTTACAAAAGATGTTTGTATTAGACGGCTACCTTTCTTTGAAGATTCGTCTCGTAAAGAAATCATAATGGACTGATTTGATAAGATAATATACCAGAGATATCTCTTATCAAATCAGTCCTTTATAATTTCTTTTGTACTTACAATTATCTGATATTTATATTTTAAGGCAACGTACAAAAAATAAAGATTTTACGCTGAGTAAAAAAATGCTCGGATCGTTTAATTGTATTAAACTATCCGTGCATTTTTTAAAGTAGTTGATAGGTAATGTTTAAGAAGTAATTAAATAAATGTTTCTTTTTTAAATACAAAAATAATTGTTTAAAAGTTATCAACATTTTGTCAGGTTGAAAAATACATCTTATTAGTACCTACGTGAGTAGTAAATTGCGTGTGCTGCCAACTAACTAAATATAAACGAAGCGTTAACATTGGAATTCAAGTACTCAATTAATTAGTGCGGAACTCCTTGTTGACTTAATTTTATCTTTAACAATTTTCATCATATTAACATCAGCAACTTTAACTTTTACTATACTTTTTAATTACTTATACTCTTGAACCGTTTGATATGTATTATTATTCTATTTATTAAAGAGCGTCGTTGTGTATTAAATTGTCGTTTAAAGAGCATCTGGAAATACTGTATTTATTTAGACATATGTAGATAAAACAAATTTCGAATAATATCACACCTGTGTTTACTTTCATATTTTTTACCAGCTTTAGTATGAATCTAAATAGGAGACTATTATATGGAGCACAGTTGTTTCGTATTTTAGCAGAGTTGCGATGCCAAATTTAAACACGTTAATTATTCCTTATTATAGTGCAGTCAATTTAGACCATATTAACTATAACTTTGTTTTTGTTCCAGTCTGCCCTGCCCAAGGACGTGAAAGCCAGCTCAGTTGAAGACGACAGGCAAGATTAAATCAGCTTGACATATCGAACGTATAGAGTAATACCGTCTCCGTACAAACAGTCACTAAGTACTAAGGACTTTTACTTATCAAATATTTATCAATCACTCGACTTTTAGATGTTACCATTGTAACTTATGTGTACATAATAACCATTTATCCCCTGTTATTAATCTCCAGATCTGCCACTTTCACTTCTGCATCCGACGATCTGTGATCCCCTTATTCTATATTTCACTTTCAGTCGTAGGTACAGTTTATCCTAGTCGATATTATAATTAAGACTGTCTCTTCTTTGATCTCTTGTAATATTTTTATTGTAGATTTGTGTAGCGAAGTGTTATACATTTTTAGAGCTGGGCAAATGTAAAACACCTTCGCTTCGTAGTTATTACTAAGTTATCGCGATTATCATCAGTATTTGAGATGTTGTAATTCAATGTAAAACATGGCGTAATTATATACACTAAGTGTAGCAGAATATGTTTAATTTTGTATAGATATTAATTAGTGCAATTGATGAGTTGAAATATAAAATATTGCCAACGGATTAAATGTGGTTTTATTTCGTCATAAGCCTAAGACATTTTCTTAAAACTATACAATGCGTAGTAGATGTTTTGGACTTTGAGCTCACTGTTGATTTCGATTCGATCAACTATATATAGACATAATTGTTCTTAAACTAACGGTTTGAAAACGTAGCAATTGTCAAGAGTTAGCCTTGATTGACGTTAATTATAAATATCTAAAAGCTAAGTAAGCTGTTATATATTATAAAGTTACACACTCATTTGAAAAAAAACGGGCACCTAACCACTAGTAGTGTATGCTTGCTAGTAGTGCATATGCTCGTGAAGTAAAAGTTAGTAAAAATTTTTGTTTGTTTTTTCTTTAATAAAGTAAAAGCAGATAAATGTATAGTATCGAGTGTGACCCCCTCTAGCTGAAATCACAGCTTGAATTCGTCTGGGTATGCTAGTGAGGATATCCCGGATGCTTGCGGAATATGTTCCCACTCCGCGGTAATCACATTCTTCAGCTCTCTGATGGTCTGCGGAGCCGTTGTACTGATCTCACGCGTCGTTTCAGAATGTCCCAGACATGCTCTATAGGTTCTATTCTTGATATTAGGACTTCAAGCTGGCCAATCCAAACAACGAATGCCGACCTCTTGCACATACGCTTCCACATCGCCAGAGCGGTGGGCGCGAGCGTTGTCGTCCATAAAAATTGAGTCTTCGCCTAAAGCGGCCCATGTGGGTTGCGCATGAGGAATAAGAACTTTCGTTATGTATCGATGTCCAGTTAGTGAGCCGTTTTCAATGAAGACTCTACGATCTTATTCGATACTGTTCTGTACGATCCATTGAATTTATTTCTGTCCAAAACGTAACAGAGCCCTCACCATAAGGTGTGATTTCTTCAAAACAAGCCTCTGCAAAGCGTTCTTCTCGTCTTCGTAGCATTCGCCGACGTCGATCTTCACCGAACAGAGATATCCTGGCTTCATCGGAGAACAAACCTAAGCCTGGCACTCTGTGCTCAGGGAGTAACTTAGGGCAGCGGGTCGGGCGATGACTGCGTAAATTGGCCGCGAGAAGCCTCCTCCTGACCGTCCATAGACTAATGCACATTTCTTACGCCTTTGAGGTTGTTCTTAAGGCCCACATACGAAGACCTGCGATTTTTCAATGCGCGACTCACAAGAAAACGATCATCCCGTGGTTGGGTACATAGTTTTCTTCCAGAACCAGGCCTTCTCTCGACGCAACAGGTGTCTTGATACCGCTACCAGGTCCTTTGAACCGTCGAGCGACCCACACTTAACCTCTAAGCCACGAAGCATTGGCTGCAATCCTATTCGAGCAGCGCAATAATTTTGTTAGCTTTTACCACTATAATAGTAACACTATCTATTGAGACAGTTAAACATCAATAAATGAAGCTTAGACAATTAAGAATATGAAATAAATTCATAAAAATTGACTAAACGTTATAAAAACCGATATTATCTTTTGGAACTTCGCAACAAAAATATAGGATAGAAAGTGGTTTTCTGTAAAAACGAGCATCAAACGAAAATTTGAATTTAGAACGTACTGTTTTAAATACTACGTCATTTTTACAACCGGCCAGTAACATGTACAAATGATTGAAATAATTTTGGTACCGTATTTTTTTTAAGAAGATTAGATTAGCATTATGTGATATGTATACGTAAAATCAATACCGGTTTTTTGTGATAAGTAATTTAATGCAATGAAAACATGATATAATGTACTGTTTATTATAAAATTTCCTTAAGCATTTACAATGTTATACTCTTAATACTTGAGATCATAAAAATCAGACTTATAAAAATTACTAGAAATTTAAAACGTACTTAGCTACTTATTAATCTAAAATTACTCAATACAAATGAAAATATATATATTATATATAAGGAATTTGATTAACCTTAACCTTTGAGGACTGTTCACGGTCATTTAAACTTTCTTTTATGATGACTCTTCCTCTATGATATCGTCTATGATTTTCTTGTACTCCTTGATTCTTTCTTTTGCAATCAACGACTGTATTTCAACTTGTATTACCAAGGCTCTATCTAAAGGTATTTTTCTAAGTTGCAATGCTATGTTATGAGCGAACACTTCGAACTCGTCAGCCGTTTTACTTTTATGAGATGGTCCTGCTTCGTCGGGGTCTTCGCTTTCTACAGCATTTTCTACATTAGGAATTATACGTTGAGATATTTGTCTATTAAAGTTTTTATTGTGAAATTTATTTTTCTTATTTGCAGGTTCTAAAAAGGCACCGACTATTTTGTACGCTTTTTCGTCGTGTTCGTTAATGTGGTCAAGAAATTCTTGCTTTATAGAGACGACGTACGTATCGGAGGTTAAAGAACCGTCGTCATGAAAATTTAATTCTTCTGCAATTTCTTCAATTGATTCGCTTTCGCTTAAACTGTCCGGTTCCAAGTCTTGATCCTGAAAAAATCAACACTTACTTAAAAATATATTTCATTAATCAATATACAGTTCATAAAAATCCCAATGCAAGTTGAATCATCTACATATTTCAGCTAATGTATAGAAAATATTAATTTATTACTCATTTACAGCTAATCCTTTTTAATTTCCTAATTAATGAAACCCCTATGAAAGAGTTTATCGCCAGGTTTCATGTTGTAATGTGTAGTGAGTTATGGCGGGAAACATATACGTTTTTTATCAAAATGTAATCGTATGTTATTCATGACTTTATATATTTTTTTACATTTTTGCATTTAATATTCATAATAAAACTACTGTTGAACCTTTTTTTAAATCTTAAGAACGGTTGCCGCAAGGGAAACGGAACGTTGAACAAGAAAAACAGTTGAACAAACCGCGTTCTAAAACCGTTAGGAAGCAGTTTTTTTTATAACTAAGAAAGAAGAATTTCAGTAAGTAAGACTATAAGGGATTTTAGATGGACAACATTTTACAATGGCTTTTTTTCTTATATATTTTATAATTTAATAATTTTAAATTTATTATTATTGATATGAGATTGGAAATTTCATGAATCATGCCACTAATCGAATTCAATCAATTATTTTTATTTTTTATCTTTCTGGTTTTTCTCAGAACACCGCTTGTGGGTATATTATAGTTGTTGAATGCGTGACTAAGATTTATCTAATTGGACCGAAATATTGCACTTTTGTCCAATAAGATTATATTCAAAATTTCATGTTTATATTTAATCTTTAATAAACATTTATAAGCATGTATCATTGCCACATACCTTTGTTTCTGCGTTTATTTCTATAACACTTTTAAATTCATTAAGCCATGGAAGACGCGTACTGACTTTATCATAACCACCACCACATATTATTCTTCGTTGTTCTAGGTGATAATACGTCCGAAGATTTTTAATTTTATTTCTTATATCTTTTACAGTCAAATTCGGCAATGTCATCTGCTCCAGTATACGTTGATATGCTTGCTTTCTCATAACACGATTTTTGTAGCTTTGTAGTGATTTATCCCATAGAAAATTATACTTTTTATAAAGTTTTATTAACCTTAAAGTATCCGCTTCTGACCACCGAATGACCATTGTTGATGTACTTGTTGATTTATTCACAGTTTAACAAAAGAAATTCAATAGACAATAGCACGCGTCTGTCTTTATTTGACAGCATGCTTTTACTGATACAAGCGTCGCGACGTTGCCGCTTTCGCTCAGTTGCCTTATCGCTGTTAACCCTATATGAAAAAAGGAGACAGAGCGAGTCGGTCAATCGAAGCGTTCGCTCCGCGCCGCTTTACTTATGGATCTTGCTACAATATTTCATATCGACCTTATTCGTTTCAAAATAGAGCACATAATACAAAGTAAACTCAATACATTTCGTTCAGGATTTTTATTATTTAGTTGATTTATAGAACTCATGTTATAATTTTAAGTACTAAAAATATTACGCAAATCTACTTTTTAATTCAAGGTATATGTTGTCTTATGTATAGTTGTAAATGGGCTCTTATGCTAGTGAGGTATAACAGTTTATGGCTAGCACCAACACTCGGTTCAGAGGGGGTGTGTGATCTTATTTTTTTAAATATATGCAAATTCAATACAAAGTTGACATAAAGTGAAAAAATAAAATATAAACTAGCAGCCTACTTAGTAATTATTCCAAAATGCCACCATGTTTGCCACCATCGAACTACTCTAACATCACATTTAAACTAAAATCTATATTAATATAAATGTGCTTATAATTTACTAACAAGCTTTTAATTTATCAATATTTTGGTCTATGGGAGAAATGTTTCGACGACAGCACTTCAAATTCTCCCATCAAACAGAATTAAGTAATTGTATTTCTTTTGGTAAAGTATCCCTATTAAAGAGAAACGTGTTGAATCAAACAAAGAACTTTTACTTAGAACAATCAAATTTTTTTTTTAAGTTTTTCTCTTAAGAATCGTTGTCAAATGTATTTTAAGTTTAGGTTAGGTGTAGAAATTTACGGTTCATGGTGCGTTCATGCATACTTTCTAGCGCTATATGATGAAAGAAGGCACTTCAATGCCAATTTTAGGTTAAAATCGCTTTAATTCCATCGTTTCATACATTTATTCAATAAATAAGAGGATATTTTAAAGGATGTATTGTAACAATTTATGTTAAAGCATAAGATATTAGATACAATAGTTAGATTACAAGATAAAATTATGAGATTTGTGAATAGGGTGATCATGGCCTGCGATGATCACCCATGATGTCAGGCTACCGACTCTAAAAGTTATTGTAAATTGTCTGCTAAAGACACTGCAGACATTTAAATCGAATGACATGAGTTAGTTAGTAATATTCTTGTAAACAATTGATAACATGAATAGCTAGCTTAACTGTTGATTTTTTATTCTAACTTATTGTTTTGTCCTAGCAGTTTTCATATGTAACAAAAATATGTTTCAAAAACCAAGTAACAATCGTTGGCACATTCTAACCACAGAAGTAAATTTATACACAATACCAAGTAGACTTACCAACTGATCAGGTGCTAGAGTGAAAACTATCTCTGAATCTCACTCAGGCTGTGTCCAGGCTATCCTGGGAGAAGTATTGGGCCAGCTTGGCTTAGCAACTGAAGTGGATAAATTTAAATAGATATTGTTTATCACCTGCAATACCTAAGTCTTGGTCAACGCTAAACTGCCATGTTCTCTCTAATTATTCGGCCATGAGACTAATAGTGTGTTTGGAGAAATTCTAAAGTCTATTTGAACTACAAGATCTGATAAAATTTGATTAATCCACCGCCTGGACAGTTTTTTCGAGCCTGTTCTTGATGTTCAACGATGCAACGGCTCTCCGAGCAGTCGAAGTGGTTTAAAAATACCAATTGAAGCTTTCAGGGTCCTGAATGTGGGGGCGACTAGTTTACAGAGTAGACTTTAGGAGGCGGGACCTTTCAAATTTAACATTTCAAGTGCCTCTTATTATCGGGTAATCACTACCAGTTTTTATTATTATTTAATAATAATGTTTCCCCAAAAATTGTGGCACTGGACAGACGTATTTACAGGAGTATATACAATCGCAGAGCGTAACATTGCAACGAGCTGCAGCCCATCCCCACCCCCTTCCTTGTATTTGAGCCACGCTTTGTATATAATAAAAATTGTATATAGTAAATATGGCGGTATAAAGACGTACGTCTTCATACCGCCATATTTGTATTAGTTCTGGTACCTTGATCGCCTATGATACCTGGCATAGTGGAGGCAAGTAATATCACGGAATAGCGTGTTGGTGCATTAATAGTATAGTAAGTAAAAAATCAGATAAACTTAAATAAAACATCAAGTAAAATCATATCAAAATGTCAGAATGAACTTTGTCCCACAATAATGAAGTATTTATAAGTTATATTTTGACACTAACTGTACTTATTCACCGACTGTATGTTAAGTGTTCACTCTGTGAAACTTTGTTTTTGAGTGATTCGAATGTAATGCGGTATGAAGGGTCTTCATTGAACTGAAAATTCTTGAAACACGTAAAATATTTTTTAATCATTCCTTAAGATTGTGAATAGGGGTGTGCAAAGTAAGTATGAAAGTTCTGGTATTTTCCAATATTCCATTTTTTATATATATCCGGATATCATATATATATATATATATATGTATATATATCTTCTATATATATAACTTTGCGCTTAGACCAATAAATAGAAGCTGAGTATAAGTGATACTACATACCTAGGTTTGTTCTACAATAAAACGCACGTGAAGCCGCAGGCCGCTGCTACTAATACATATAGGAAATAACTTAAATATGTCTAACACTTACCTAATAACAGTTTCACTTAATCCCGAATAAATCTACAAGACATACTTTTATAAATATTATTCTGTACACACATATATTGGCACTTATTGCTATCAAATTGTTTGTCTACACATACCTTTTAGTATTACATTACAAATAGAATTAGAATGTACTCGTAGTATTAAACTTAAATACATTTTAAAACAGTTGACAGACTATACTATGAAATTCCATACCATGTTTTATATATCGAGAAATAAATGTATCCACTTTATAATGGTTTACCCGCTTAAATTACTATCCATTAGAAAAATTAGTTTCGATTCTCGAGTAGAACAGCGTAACGAAAACAGATGGAATGACATATAACCTAACAGAGGACACCTTCCTGTATGGCTCAATACAGACAAGTATACGATATTATCGTAAAATCACCTACAGTCGAGGTCGTCGTAGCAGAATTTATTCCCCACCACATAAGTATTCATTTTATTCTAAAGGTTATTGGTACTAAGCGTTACGTGGTATACTCGGAGGGATGTTCAATGCATTTAAATATGCTATTGCTATATAGTTTATGTAGACATTATTAGCAGTGTTTCTTAAACTTTTTTATAGGTGTAGAACATTTTGTTGGTATAAACTAATGTATATATTTTTCTATTAATCAGGTCGACAAACAATCATGCAGCCAGCGTGATAGTAAGCGTCATAGCATATAGACGCTTACTATCACGCTGGCTGCATGATTGTTTGTCGACCTATAGACGCTTTTAATATCACTAGTGCGTTGCCAACCTTGTGACTTGAAGATATCTCTTCAAAACGCAATGCGAATGTTATGTACCGCAATAGTAGGTAATGCAAATACTATTATACCTTCTTTTTTCTGGATTTGTTTATTTTAAGTTTTGCCAATTTAGCATATAGGCAGCTTAAATGTTTAGGAAGAACGTAAGTAGTACGATGATAATGATTCTGGAAAAGATTCGCGGGTAGAAGTTTTTTCAATCTTGTGTCTTTTTGTAATAATCATATTGGAGTATTTTCTAACACTACGCGTTAACTGCTCATAATAAAATTGCTTTAACAAAGATATCATTGCCATCATCATCATCTTTTGTTAATCTTGAGAACCAAAAAATGTTAAATGTTAAATATTATTTATTAATTAAATAATTAAATGTAAAGAAAAATATAATGATATAAAGAGATATGATTTAATACATAGGATTTTTTTAACAAAATAGTTATTTAGTATATTTTTAAACAGAGAGTTTTTAAGTTGGGCGGTAGTTCGTAAAAATAATTTATTATAAAATTTTTAATATATTATTGGAACCACCTGGACCACCAAGACTGGTTCTTAAAATGGTTTTCCTTGAAAAAATACTTTATTCGTACTAAGATAACGATTGGTAATACGCAGTTCCGTAAATACTTTTTACAGCCTGTCAAAAGGAAAAAATAAATGTTTCCATAAATTTCTCAATGACCGTTTCAGTTCAAATTCTTTGACAATATGGGACTATTAAATACATAAAATATCGCATATTTCCCACCGGGGTAGCCAATTTCCATAATTGTTGATTTTTTTAGCTTGGATCCTGACATACTCGTATATAAGAACATTCTTTGCCTCTGAAACATTAATTAATCCCTTCATACGCGGGCACCGTTCAAGAAGCAGATCGCAAGACTTCTAAAATTCTCTTGAATAGGGTCAACGAGAATAAATTTCTTTTATAGTATATGTAATATTATCAACGATGTAATCAGAATGTTAAGATTGTTCCGAGAAGATGGGTGAATAAAAAAAATCAAAAGTAATTTCATAGGGTTGTGGAGTAAGCATTTGTTAGAGGCAGAAATTAAAAAAAGATAAACTTTAGCTGTGGTCCACATACATAAACTACGAACGCGTTTCTTTTAAAGTCCTCCAAAAGGCTTGCTTGTAAAAAGGACGTCGAAGCTGTATATTGACGTCTAAAATACAATCATATATTTTCAAATGTACCTTCAGTGATTTCTTACCTGCATTTTCCCACAGAACTTATAGCAATTAGCATACGTGGAAATAAGCAAAATGAAATATTAAATTGGATCGCATTACATAGGATAAAGTAAATCGCGGTAATGCAAATAAACTTTCTTAAGTAAAAGAAATTTCGTTTCTTTTGAGTCCTGAAAACTTGCTAATTGTATCTATTGTGCTAATCTAGACACCATCACCCAAATGGTTCCGTCTATGTGTTGCTGAAGTTAAATAATATGTTTATGTCCATAAATGTGAATTTGAGTGATAATGTGAATTTATAATTTGTAGATGTTTTATTGAACATTGAATTCGTTGTTATCATTTAATGTGAACTGTTGGAATATAGCATTTACTTATAAAGGTTTTTGTAGATAATTATAGTTTATAAATGATTTAATTTTGTTAATATGACAATTTCTTTTTGTGAATTTATTATTGTGGAAATTGTAATAAAAAGAAAGGAACAAAATAAAACTACAAACAAAATAACAGAAAGCTGTTTCGATATGTCACATGTTTCGTTACAATAAAAAAACTGAGTTAATAAAGAGAGTCGTTGAAACGAAGCTGTATCTGCCTTCAAGTACATTTTGTATATCGACCGAAGGAGTAATAAGCGTCTTTTGTATCACTAGCCAACTAAACACAACATAAGTAAATAATAATCTAACATTTTATTACACTACATATAAAGCATACATGTTTATTTGTTTTTTAGTACTCGTATTTTATTCACACACGCTAATTAGGTAAATAATACTAATCGACAAACCTGTTTATTATATTGAGACGTTCTTAACTACGCAGCAATTCGCGCAGGTGACAGTTCCTTAGCCAACCTCTTATAGGAACCCTTTAGTCATTTAATAGGGCTGTCGCTTCAATACATTATAAAACAAGATATCTTGACAGACGTTGTCCTGTTCTAACATACTTAACATATTCTAGCATGTGTGCGTGATAGACCATGCTAAGAACTCGCTTAGCATAGTCTATCATGCAAACAAATAGTATATTTTCTCTAAGAAAAGTCTAAGACAAAATATATTATTTATTTATTTTATTTTTGAATAGTATAAGAGACTCATAATTACAAGTATACATTCTTTAATTCTTTCCATGAGGTACCTACCTCTGTACTATGTGTCGTAAGAGGTGGATAAGGTACTAGAACCGACAGATGGCAGTGCATCCATGCGAAACAGGAAATTCATACAATAAGGATAAGCAGCAGCATCCCCGTCGCTAAAACTACTTTCTGAAAGTGTCAACGCGCTTGCCTAGCGCAATTATGGGCAACATTTTTCCTTTCTTGGAGAGGCCTATGTACATGAGTGAACTTCCAATAGCTGTAATGATGATGATTTTTTAATTTTATATTCGACGAGCTGTGCCTGAAAATCCGTTCACATGAAATAGTGACTTTGGACAGCATATTTTCTTTAAAACATATATTTTTCACCCGTTTGACCTCATTTTTAGTAAACATAACATATAACATGCTAATAATTATAGCGTGATGTTATAAAGCCTAAATTACTCGTTTTATCAGCTGTCTGACAATGAAATCCCTATCAAAATCGGTCCAGCCATTTCAGAGATTTATAGCAAATAGACAATTTTTATTATGTTATTTTGGTAAACGTACCGTGTACATCCATGTGTATATAATAAAGCACTTATTTTAATGTTACAAACAGACATTCTAATTTAATTTATATATATTTATGTAGTGGTATTGGTTATCGACAGATTTATCATTGGTAAGATTCTACATTTTTACCCAACACGGCGTTTTTCCCAGTTCCCGCCATCACTGCTGCATTTTATAGGTTCTGCCCAATGCTACTTTGACATGCTAATATCCACTAAGCTACGACAATTTATTTTGTATCTTCTCTTTTCTGATCGATAGTTTATTGTTCTATTTTGAGTTTACGAATTAGGCCAATATTGAGTACCAAGTTTCAGAGTCATTAATCGATAATTATTTATCGATAATTTATTTACAGGATAGAATTTTCAATCAATACTCGCGTTACATTTATTTGGCGCTAGCCCTACCACCGAAGTGTTTGTGACCCGTCTCCCAGCGGGCTGCTACGTTTCGAGCAGGAAGCAGGGTTGTCATCCTGTCGGCCGCACTCGTAACCAATTGTAAATAGATTAACACCAAGACATTATTGTGACGCAACCTTAGCATTTAGTTAATGCTTGTTCAAATATGCTATAGACGTAGTTTTGATTCTTCAGTGTTGCCTGTTACTGTTGGGTGTGGGTATGTTCACAGATATTTTTACTTATTAGGTTTCTCTAGGATAAAAAAGTATACGACTTAATGTAAATCGTTTCTATTCGCAGTCAACGCACAGTACCGTCACTGTATAATCTATTTAGACTATAAAAATCTAATTTGTAAAGAAAGAATTCTTTTACGAAGATAGACAGATGTAATATGGGCAGGTTTCTGCAGTTCGACGACAGCTGGCGCCTATTTTACATTCTTCTGGAATGTCCGCCGTACTCTTGCCAGTCCAGCTCTTCTAGGAAGCGCAGCAAACCCTTACTATTGCCCTTACAAAAGTTCCGATGCATCGTGCATTTTTTTTCTCCCTCTACGCATGTTCTGCATAGTGGACTATTATTTGACGTAACCTTTAGGTTCAGCTAAAAAATATATATGTTCACAAATTTTGCTCTATATACCTAGAGAATATTTGAAGACCTAAGATGTCTAGTCTAGTCCAATGTTATCTCTAATTATATCCAATTGTAATGCATCGCTTTATTAAGACATGGGTGACGCATATTTAAATCAACGCTATTTATAAAAGTCAAGTACTTCGTTATTTTTATTACCCTGACCAACAATGATGACGAGATATGAGTAACGGTTCATACATCTGTTAGATGCGCACAGTTACCCTTTAGACGTTTCATTGCTTCAATGAATAACTACGATGTTTGGCAAGTTGGGTATTTTATTTTCCGAATTAATTTTCATCTTAATTCTAATAAAACCTCTGCACAAAAACAAAATATCATACATCAAATTAATGATATTTTGTTTTTGTGAAATCAAATCAAAATAAATTAAAATTAAAAAACTCGAAAGAGAGGAGAAGAGAGAAAGATATAGGCTTTGTAAAATAAAAGATTGTCGAACATTTGGTTTTGTTAATGAATAACTATACTACTACTTATTCGGGAAATCATGGATTGTTTTTAAAACTCAAAATTGAAATTATTTTCACAAAGAGTAAAATTTATAGTTTCAATGGTCAAAAATTATACAGGTTTCAAGAAAGTAAGGCTTTGTAAAATTGTCTTGTTAAAGTATTTTGTTAAGACTTAGTTTATAACAAGCAGTAATACGTATCGTGTTCACATAACCAAAGTTTCAGACATCTGCCAAGGGCCGTATCGGTAACTGATGTACTAACAAGTCTTCCCTTAGGATCGTGCGGTATACATACGATATCGTAGGAGAGTAGACGGGGAAGTTTGTAATTTAATAGTAAATGGGAACTTAAATTTAATGATTCCACGAAATTTGCATGTATTTTCACGTATTTTGCAAGGTATTCGTAGTCGACACACAGGGATATATATATATATATATATACATATATATATCTACGTTTAGACGATAGTAAGTTAATAATAATAAGGTTTTGAAAAATAACCTAAATAACGATTATGATAAAACTTGAGATTTGTGGTCATAAAACATTTAATTAAATACATGTTTCACGGTAACGGATCATTTTAAATTTTTCCTTCAAGTACCTACCCTTCTTTGTGTGAATTTAGTTTTATCTTTTGTCGTCCAAGACATTTTTTGTATAACGTGCCGGGGATGAATCTTATGCCAGTTTATTTTTTTTTAATTACGTGAACATAACAAATGACAACAATGTTGACGTATTATTATCGGTTACATTATTTTATACAATATTTTGCTTGAAGTGTAAATATTTTTGAAGTAACCCACTTTAAATATTATTATAAAAAACGTGTCAATACAAAAAAAAATCGCCCAAAAAAAACACCCAAAAAATGTGTTCTCAATTCATTTAATAAATATTCTTACCTAATTACAATAAATTTTCTGTAGAAGTAAAATATCTATATGAAATTGTGCGTTCGATATATTTATATGTATACGCAGAAATGTATAGCTGTGTATCTACGTACTGTTGACAATGAGCTGTGCAATATTATGTTCAAGGATTTTAATAAGATCGTTGTTTAATCGGTGAAGTAGTAAGAATAATATAACATTCAGCCATCTGTTTATATTTTATACAATATAAAAATATATAGAACTAATTAGCTACATGTATAACTAATAACATAGGAAATAATCTCACAAAATAATGTTTACTGCAATTTTAAGCTTTCAAACACAGTGTTAGCCTTAATCATGTTTAAATCATTTGTATTTTCATAACTTTGATAAATTACTGAATCGAAATTTCACTCCAGCGATCTTTGCCAAATTACTCTTGTAGACAGTCCAAAGACACCCAAAAACAAACCCGAAACCAAGTTCAACAACCTTGTGGAAACGATAAATATTCACCTGAAAAAAGGAAAATACACACTATATGTCAACTTTTATAAACATGACCCAAAAATAAACTCGATAAAATTTCTGTGGAATCACGATAGAAGGCGATAGAGACTCACTTGCGGCCTGGAAGCCGTGGCTTGCAGTCTTTCTGTCTGTCACTACATATAAGTGCTAGTGAAGTTCAAGGTTCACCTAATTAGTATTGTTTACTTTTCTGGTACGAAAGATTTGATTTAATTTTACATGAATGTCTGTGTTTTTTGTGCTTCATAACATTAAGTTTATGTTGTTCTAACTGAGTGCCTAATATATGTGAGTTCCATATTATACGCAAATATTTACCTACGTTTTGAAATCTGACTCAGGCAGGTATTCAGAATCTAATCTAGCGATATTAATATCCAGCAACTAAGAATCCAGCTTGTCGGAGACTATTCAAAAAATACTTAGTTGTTAAAATACAGTATTTATAATTGTTTTTTATTTTTCTGTGCTTAGTTTTTTTTATATAAATAATAATTATGTAAATCTAAAATATATTTTATAAAAGAGATATATTATAAGAGAGGTGAGTCATGATTGGTTCAAAAGGTAAGTATAACAGTGTTTACATTAACCTTTCATCTCGGTCAATGTTAACAAAGTTTGGCTTTGGAGTCCACCTGGTAGGCGGAATGCCGCTGAAGCATCGCAGGTGAGCGTCAAGACGCGTAGGCGCGCCGCCCGCCGCCCTCAGTTAGAAGCAGGCAAGCACGCCGCTCGCACGACTCGCCGCACAAGGTACCCACAAAAAAATGCTCAGCTTCATCTAACTTCACTAATAAACGCTCTAAACCATCCACGTACTTTTACTCGCTAATCACCTGGCGACCTCGACATCCGTGACTAATCTCGCGAGGTGTTCGGTTACAAAAATAATCTGACATGACTTCATGGTACTGAAATAACGTTCGGCGGTCAGCTTCCAGGCTTTGGCTCTTGCATGCGTCTTCATCAAGGCTTTATAGATGTTTTATGCTTCTTTTTCTGTGGAAACTGATCGATTTGCTAAACAATCAACGATATTCTGTGACGTTACTATTTAATTTTTAATGTTTGATTTTTTTTTTCAACATTAGTGAAAATCAGGTAAAATCAAACGGAGATATTAAAGTCTAATAATAGCGTATAGTTATTCTTGTATGTTGTGTAGTCTGGATTACACGTCGGAATTATTTCGGACCTTGATGACGGTATTGTTAACCTTGTTTCTCTAAAAACAACTCGATTGACCTTACTGCCAGTCCAAACATTTTCCCTGAGCTGCATCTGGAATAGGTTGGATATATAAATTGGAATTCTTACGAGTCATCTTCATGTTTTATCTCTTTATCGCAACATTCCTGATTACTTTTAAATAGCATTAGGAATAAGGTCAATATTGTAGTAATTTTTCATTAATATACACAAAAATATCTTATATGTAGTCTTTTTGCATCAATTTCATAACGTAAATATTATAACCACTGAATTAAACGACAAATCTTTTAGATGCGAGAAATGTGTTTTAATTAATCGGTGATATATTATCCAACTGCAAAACAACTGAAAAAACTACATTAAATCGTAACTCTACACCGATTTCATTCAATAAAACCCGAGAAAGTCAGTACATTGTTCCATTTATCAGAAAAAAATTACAAATACCAAAATAAGTGCGCAAATATTTATTACGTAAATAGAGTCGGACACGAAAATAGACAGCTATATCTCGCCGTCCACGCGGCGTCTTCCGAGCGGAGTGGTCGCCGTTCCCCCGCCTACGCGGGTTCGGACGAAAACTGAAAATCTTTGGTTGAAAACGTAGAGAAAAACAATAAACTTCAAAGGTATCTTAGTGCACGCGCCAAATGACATGATCTCAATTATTTTTATCGGGCAGTGCATCTCACGTGTAATTGAAAGAATTTGCATAAGAAATGATAATGTTACATTTTTAACAACGTTAATGTTCGATGCACTTTCGTCTTCTGCACAAGAGTACTTTTCAGGAATATAAAGTATTCTATAAATTATGTTTGCATTTGATCTTGACTCTTGCTAGTCAACTATCATAACCACATTATTTTGAAGATTAAGTGTAAAGGCACTCTAATGTATCTTATAATAAAGAAAAATAATTAGAAATGATCTAAGACGATCTACGAGTATTTAAGTGAGGCTGAACTTACCACAACTAGCATTGAGGGCCGACCTAAACATTCTATAAACGCCATTAATGAGTAAAACTCAGATATTACGTCAAGATTAATTTTAATTCATATATGAGTTTTAGCATTATTCACAAATTAGTTCATAATTTCGACTATACTCAAATACGTAACCAAAATAAATCATTACAGATTAATGAACGCAAACAAAAGCAATAATCAAAGTATTTGTTTTAGATGTCGTTAAACTTTACCGGTAAGTTAATTTTCTAAAAACAGAGCCATTAATAAAATTGCTAGGTATGTTTGAAACGACCGCTTTTCTTTTTGTTTTGGTATAACCATTTTTGTATTTCCATATTATGATTTCTAATTATCATAATTTAAAACGTCATAGTGAAATATGATAATACTAGTTCTTGTAATGAAAAAAGAATTTAATAAGTAACCACAAAATACGTTCAAGTATATAATGTATATGACAATTTAATTAATTACACAAAAACACTTTTTGCGCAAAGCACCTGTTTTCGCACAGTCAAACAACCTAGCCGTTGTTAATGAGTGGCTAAATTCAGCACTCGAGAACCGGAATCAAATCAAACCCCTGTTTTCAACTGAACCCGGTACTCTGTAGCGCCGTTAAAATGAAATAGCGATGCATTGAGTAATGAAAATTAACGAACTTGGACGGTGAATATGTCAACTTAGTCAGTGAATGTGTGAACTTGAAGATTTGTTTATTGTGTTCAATATTGAAATTTCAATTCACATATCAATTCAACGATGGCGCCTGCACGCCATAAGAGCAATATGCGTCATACCTTTTTGTCAAGTTTGTACAATTGAATATATTGTAATTTAATAAACAGCGCCTACAGTTGGATTTATGAATTTTAACTTTCAATAATTTAAATTACTTTGGAATTCAAATGTTTGATTTGATTTATATATTTTAATAGTACATGTCCACAAATGTTATAACTCGGTGCTTTTGTTGCGTAGATAATTTCTTTATTTATTGTTTTACACGGTAACCATTACAAAAACTATTACAATACAGAAATCAAAAAAATCGTATATTCACTCTGTATTATTAATAGAAAGATCCTACCTTCGAGTATTTTATCATAAAAAATTTTTGAAATGTTTTAAATGTTATTTCATATATAATGTTGTTATCAGTCATAAAAAGGACATATTACATAACTTATTCATACGCTTGTGTATGTTATTAATTGACATATATATTTATAAAACTTTGCCATAATTTAAAAAGGGGAAACCTAATTGTCATTACACAGTAAAAACAAGCGTAGGTACTTGCATGATATCTATCTATACAAATGTAAAAAAATAATGACTCTTTAATGTTAAAAAAACATCTTTAGTTTAGCGTATATATATTGACGGGACTTCACTGGCTTATGACAGAAGGCTTATGTTACCTATAAAATCAAATTTTAATCCAACAAAATTGCAGGCACTAGTTATAATGAGTAAATAATTTAACCTAACAAAACTGCCTATTATAAATCAATGAGCAAAGGATAAACTCGGATTGTCTCATTTATCGGGAATCGAATCCGATAACGTTTACGCCTAGGCCGAATTCGTGTATACCAACCACATCGTGACCGTCCAAATGAATTATATTTTGTTTTTCGCGCCGCCCGCCCAATCACGACCGGGCCGCACCTTCCGTGTCCGTTTCGCAACGGCTACATAAATAAAACACACTAAAATATTAGTGGAGTTCACTTATTTATAAACGACTGTAACAAGCTGTTAAAGACGTGTAATCAATTGGAACGTTACTGAAATAAATTCTGAATTATATTTATTTCCTTTTTTATTGTCATGATTATAAGCAAGGAATTAATTAAAGCCTTGTCACATACACTCCCTTTATATATTAATATTTAAACGTTAAAAATGGCATTTAAATACATTTTATTATCATCTTAAGAGTCTTTTGGATAAAGAGTGCACAGTTTTAGCTAGGCGAGAAAATTTGTAAAACGTTGTATTGTTATTTAAATAATAGTTTAAGAAGATATTACTTTATTTTATTATTATTAATACATACTTATTTCTTACAACTTTGTTCGCATGCAAATAGAAGAAAACAATTGCCCTTGTTTTGAATTTTTCGCCCTAAAAGTAGATACAGTGAAATTCAGACGTAATTTAAAAATATATTTCAATTAGATGTTAACTGATTGTACTAAGATTTAAATAAACTGTGTCGCATTATTTATACATAATAACTTGAAAATTTTAAAAATATAATCTCAACCTTCAATTAGTAAAGGAAATCGGAAATAACACTTGCACCATAAATAGTCCTCTGAGTTGTGTGGCATTCCACACACGGTATAGACTTTCTGGAATGCTCGGTCGAAATCAGAATTGTCGAAAGCTTAAGAATTACTTATTTGAATCTAAGCTAAAATATGTTTCTACCTGCGGCTTCATCCGCGTGGACTACACATAAATGGCATACCACAGATTTAATCCGAAATGTAGCCTTTTTTCTACTCTCCCTAAGCTTCAGGTAGCGGCAAATTTCATCGAAATCAGTTTACCAATTAAGCCGTGAAAGCGAAACAAACGATCTTTTGAATATGTAATATAATACTATGAAGCCCCCATTTTCAATAAAAAAAAGAAACGCTGTAGTTGAAAAAAAAACATTAGTTGTATCCATTAAACAAACACTAACTTAACACACGTACATTTTTATACGGGAGAAAAGATCTATCATCTTAAATGTATACAAATATTTATTGTACCTACTCTGATTTAATTTTGGAACTTTCTGAATTATATACCTTTTAATACACTAAAAAAAAATTAGAAAAACGGCCCCGTACATCTACACAAAATAGCGTCCATTGCAACAGTAGACGCATGAACTGAGTCGTCCCTGAATCAAATATCTACTATATCCAAAAATATTTGAACAACACATCTGCCCACTTCCAAAAAACTTGAGAACGTTGTTTATTTAATCTGTCCGTCAACTTGCCGACATTAACGAATGGTCTCCAGTGGATAAATAACTCTAGAGCTTCTTGACAAAATCATTACTGTGGGAGTACGTCCTCCAAAAATTGATATTAAACGCGATTAAGTCGTTAAGAACACTTCATAATTTCAAGTACCCACGAGCAATAGGTTGAATAGAATACACAAAAAAATTTGGCATAAATGTCTTCAAGGCATTCTTCTCTTTTTGAAGAGTTAGGTTATATAATGTTTTGTTATAATTTTGATACTTATGACTATTTAGATATTTTTTGGATACTTGTGAAAACTCAAAGCAGCATTGGGCATCATATACGATATTTCTAACAACAAGGTTGACAAATACACAAATACGATGAAAAAGAAGTAGAAATTTTTCACATGTTTACAATAGGCTAAATGTCCACCTGGCTTAGCCCTTAGTTTTTAATACAAAAGCTAATAAGAAACAATAAAATAATACGACTTCAGTATAATAGTCGTACAGTGCTCATGAATATAATCATAAAAGGGTTATCTACGACCACCAAGTCTACCAAACATGCCTTTATTAGTCGAAGCAGCTCGTTCGCACCTACTCACCCCTAGACGTGGGTCATAAATTTTATTACATACTCAACGCGGCTGTTAACACCACTGGGGGATTTATCAATACCTATGTTAATGGACACTATCGGGATACTCTGAAATTCCAGAGTTATTTTAGGTTCATTGCAACATTTAGGTACAATGAGAAGTTTCATTTAAGACCCTCTAAACGTTGATCGATATATATACTTCAATAAGTTTTTCGGAAATATGCAAACATATTTCCAATAAAAACATGTTCTTTTATTTAACTTTATGGTAGTCAATCCGATTTTAAAGTTAGAAAAAGCGTAATAAAAATCTCAGTTATAAATAGGTTCATGATTATTGGATTGTATTCCCATAAAGATTTACTCATTGAATTTTCTTTTTTTCCAGCGCTGAACGAACGAATCCAAAATGGCCACCGGCCCGAAGATAGTGCATAAGCAATTCAACTCGCCCATCGGGCTCTACTCCCAGCAGAACATCAAGGAGACGCTCAACAAACACATGCAGAACCTCGACAATGGCACCGTCGGGTTAGTAGCTTAAATAAATTAATATTTAAACACAACATAAAAAAACTTAAAAATAACATAATTCTATGAAATTTCGGAAGATGGAGGCTACGTAATAATGTGCACATAGCAAAGCCGGCTAAAAAGTAAACACTTAATGTTACTCATTATAAAATAAATCAAAAAAGCTAATTACATGATGAGAAAAATAACTATTTCACAAAATAAACACAATCCACAGGTTTATCGGCAATATCAGGCATATCTTGCTCGATCAAATAATGAATTACGTCGTATATTCTACTCGATATCGTAATGTATCATAATTTTCTTTTCCAATAATTGAAAAAATAGTTATATAAAAACACGACATTATAAATAAATACTGTGTTTTGTGAGACAAGATAGCTTTGACAGCTTTCTTAGTGAATGTAAATGTCCAAAATTATTCATCCCTGTAAACATGTATAAACAACATATAGGTTCGTTAAAAACTACCATTCGGTTTAGCATGCTGACAGATATTGACATAAAATAATAAATAATAATAATTAAATTGTTCCCAATCTATATATAATCCTGAGTTCTATATCGAATATGCCCTATAGTTATTCGATTAAATTATACAAAGCTTATAATTAGTGCTTAATTAATTCTATACCTATTCGTAATTTAAAAGGTAAACACCTTTTCGAGTGGCCCTGAGAGACACCTTCCATTTCGGTGATTATTTTTACGCATCCCCTTCGGTGCGCCCAATTCCATTGAACGTTCATAAATATTTGTGGAAAGCCTAAACTTAATACAGGAATTGCCTTCGGGGCTTTTCGTAGCATCAATCTTCTTTTATTTATCATTTTTAAATTGAGATTATATCTTCCTTTAAAAAAATCCTTTTTTGCTAACAAAGGTAAAATGTAGAAGTTAAAAATTGCATTCACTCACGTAACGTAACGTAAATTAATAAAAAATCTCTTGAAGTGTAGATAGATTGGAGACAAAAGTTAATTTGTCTGAAGAGTTATTCAGAAAATAGACCCTACTGCCGTGACAAGACTAAGATAGTGGTTATTTTTAGTCTTCTAACGAGACCCACAGTACACGTCATATCAAGCCTTCTTAATGTTGCTAAGAATAATTAATGCCCGAAAGAGCTTTGCCTGATATTTTTTTCGCGGGTATAAACCACGTGATTCTTAGGGAAATTGGATTACGTCAATAAATATAGGTAATAATCACACAACATCTTATACATTTCCTGACCGACCTGGCTCTCTTAAAGCTCTTGTGTTACAGACATAATTTTAACACCCACACAGAGCAAACACAAAAATCGTCACATAAAAGTTGGTCCTAGTTGGGGACCCACAACCCTTGTAGCATGAGATAGGATAAATACCATTTAGGCCATCGGGTCCCACTTAAGTAATATAGGTGACTGTAGCCGCGGAGGTGAAGAGTCGAAGAAAATGTTAAACAGAAGTATGAAAGAAGTATTTAAAGAGGGTGGCACACGACCAATCTTTGTGTAGTACCGGCAGAGTCTATGTCCAAAACGGGACAACTAACTACTACTACTACTGCGACTACAAACGATATATATGCTGTACGAAGAAATTAAGATTTAAAAGATATGCCTTTTTAACAATTACAAAGTTCTACCTCGGAAGATATGGTATTTAGACTATTCCAAGATTGTTGAGTAACTTACATTATACCTTTCAAGCTCATACGTTTCAGAAATACGAGATTTCCTCAGAAAATCCCAGACACAGTTTAAATCCGACCCGGCATAATGCTATTTCCCCAACCTCGCTGCGCTTTTAGCGTTACTTTGTAGAAGTATGTATGGCTATGTACAAACAGGATTTTCAAAATGTACGGAAAAAATATCTGCAGGAGGTATCATTTTTAGGGTTCAAATGTAAATAATATTAAAAAGCAATTTACTCACTAGAACATTTCATTAACAGCCTAGACTTTACTTTCATTCTAACGTGTTCATATTGGCAGTGTATATACCTAAGTAAGTGATTATTACTCGCAGGTTTTGGGCTTAAGCCCAATAAAATGAAATAGTAATGCACAAAAAAAAGTCGCAATATCTATGTTAAAATATCTAAAATATTCTAAAATAGAAATGGAATTGATTTTCCAGCGTTGAATCAAGTCAAATATTATACATCAATAACTAAAACAAACAATTAGAGGATGCACAGATAGGTAATGAATTTTATGTAAATATATCTACGGAATTCTTAACGACATAAACTTGTAATTTTTTATGTGGGATTACTTTCCTCACGGTTAAAAGCTTGGTTGCTACTGTAAATATTCGTCTATGCTGGCGCGAAAGAATTCGCTGGTGGCAAAATATTTGAACAATACCCGTTTAATGTTAGTGTAGTTACAATATTGGAAACACAAAGGCATTTTCTTATTATAAGAAGATATTACGATTAAAAAGAACGACGTGACTGCTCAAACAAAAAGAATATCATAGCAATTTTTGTCAACGCCGATGAATAAACGCTTATCTAAATTTGTATTTGTATTTAATTATGACATTTTGATCTTTGCTTGATTTTTATTTTTTACTGACAGTTTTTGAGCCATTATACTAGAAATAATACAAACTAATATATTTACATACTAAACACTAATTATCGTATATCTATTGTTGTTTATTACGCCATATATTTTCATAATATATTTTTTAATATCTTTTACACGATGCTTCTTTTCTTTCCATGGCCGTTCATATTTATTCGACAAATAAACCATAGCTCCGGAGGTCGCTTCACTAAGCTTTTAATTAACTCTCATAAAATATGTTTTATTTTTTCTAATCCAAATATTTTCCTGACTCGGCATCAACAAATATAATCAAATTTAAAACTCAATATAAGAGTAACCGTTTAAGTTTATTTTGTGGAACATGAAAATAGGATTTATTGTTTGGCAATTGAGATCCCGTTGTGTTAATTGCTCAGTGGCGCAACTAGGATCTCGCTCCTAAAATATATGTCAGCCCAAGGTAATCTCTGCTATATATTTATAGTTACTTTACCTGTTTCATCGTCAATTTTGGTATTTCATTATTTTTGACTCTCCCTGTTATCCTATTTCGTATATCAATTTCTTTTATATTTCATTGTTTTTGATGTTCCTTTTTAATTACTTTACAATGTTGGTAGCTCTATAAACTTAATATATATTAATGTAATCGTCCGTCAATAATTATAGTTAGTTACTTTTATATATATATATTTTATATATGTGTGTATGTAAAAGCTGCAAGGAGAAAAGTGATTCCGTATAGAAATAGTAAATGGCTCCCTTAATTAGAATCCTAACAGTCTTAGAGTTTTAATAAAAAAAAAGAATGGAGACATTTGATTTTCCCCTGATATCTCTGAAAACCCGATCGAACGCGAGTTAAGCCAAGGCGACAGTTCAGTGCATAAATAACGCTAGCGGCAAGACAAGACAGAAATTTCGGCAGATAATTGCATTAGCATTGTATATACTGAAAATTGGATCCAGCCCCACGCAGACCACATTCATCGTTTTGGAGCTGCCCACCTGCGGTTAGCTGTGATTATCAGTTTGCTATTGATCGCGTGGCAATCAACGTTGCTTATTTATTTACTTTCCAATGGCGATTTCATAAGTAATTTCCTAGTCGCTAATATTATTTGATTGACTGAAAGCCACGTCTGAAAATTTATTATGCGCATTCTATCGCTTATTTTTTTTGGCTGTAGTTTACTATATGATCATATAAAAAAAGTAATTAAGAAACAGGTTTGTTTTGTAGTGTTGGCATGTCTAAGATGGTTTATATAGATTTATAAGGTAGTTTTATTATTACAACCATAAGTTCAACTTCAATTAATATCCAAGGGCTATCAAAATATTCAGTCTAGATTGCATAATCAATGCCGTGCGAAATTTTTAGAAAATTAAGAGCCAACACAGTTAATACAACGTTATGTAATTTCATAAGGCTTTCTAGAAATATTTTATAAAGTACTTGTTTTAGTTTGAGAATTCGTAGTTTACATAATGTTTTTTAATTAGAATAAACTTTGAATAAATATCGAATTTGATAATGTATGATTTCACAACTGTAGAGTGTAAAGAAAACTACATGTAAGAATTTCAATGTTGACTATTTCTCGATGAACATATTCGGGTATCTATATTTCGTGGCAGTACTACATAAACCCATTTTTAGCCATACATACTATGTAGCACTCTACTTGAGTCTAGAATAAACTAAAAGTGCAATGACTAAGTGGCTAGCGATGCAGGAAGCCGGGATAAACAAACGCACGTCGATGCGTGCCAATAAACGCATTCATGACTCACCCACGTGGCCTGTTCTGATAATATATGTATGGTGATAGCGTAATGGACGGTACTGCAATCGTCCTACTTGCAAATTCGTAAGTGCGAATGAAGGAGCGAGGAAGAGGAAGCGCTATTTACATGAATTGATTACATCGAGTAATGTTCTTGAATATAATGTCTGCATGGAGAAGTTAGATTTCTAATACCTATCCAAATATTATAAGCAGAAAAAATATATTTCAAAAACTTCTGACCTGATTTTGGCAATTCATTCGCTAATAGAAAGCTTTTTCTAGAGCCTTTTAGGCTATATAAACTTGTATTAAGAATATATTATAGGGCTTCCTACTTAACGTTCAAATAGGTAAACGGGGTTTGTTGTTTTATACATTTGAAACAAACAAACTCAAACCTTTTACCAATAAAAAGTTACGTAATGTATATTTTATCGCCATATTCTTACGAGAAAGAGAGCTACGGGTAAAATCCCAGAGCAATGCTGGATTATGCCTTCTACATATTCTTAGCTTGGAACTGATGACAAGTTTTAGTAGAAAATATTCCGAACCTAACTAATTGTCAATCGTACAATTCATTGATTCAATAGATAACATTTTAATATTAGTATTACGAAAAGGTTCAAACTCTACAACCGAAATATTATTTAGCCTATCGTCATAGTATATTTTTACTAATATTATAAAGACAAAAGAATTTAGTACCTACATTATTTATTTAATTGTCATATTCGTTCATAAATTAGTGGCCCATGAACGGAATTAAAATTAAAATTTTCTCGGTAACAGGATCAATGAGATTTTTATATGTATCTACCCTAATGAAGTCAGGCTGGGCCGCTAGTAATTAATAATTGAACTTTTATTGATGCTGTTGTTTTGACGAACAACATTTTAACCTGTTACATTACATGTCTAACTTTCTATAAATTGATGAGTACTCTTAGAAGTTCAATTTACCCATTTTTTTATTAAAGTAACTCTATATTTTTCTACACACAAGAGGATATTATCCTTTCACACCGTTTACTTAGCGTACGAACGGAAATAAAAAACGGTTTTCATTTGTGAGAATGGTTTAGGTTTCTGGTATTGTATAAATTATATGAATTAACTTCTAAATTGAATCGTATTATACAGTCGAGGTGGATTATAGTGTTTTAATGTTAATACGTTAAAGTATTAACTTCTTTTCCTTCGGCCTTTCACGGTAGATATCTTTGCACTAATATAAATAAATAATAATAAATTCGCACAACATCTCATATATTGACGTGACTCCGTGGTAAGTCACTTAAAGTACTTGTGTTACAGACACCAGACAATATACATATATTTAACGCCCACGCAGAATAAATACAAATATTATCATATAAATATTTGCTCAGGGTGGGAATCAAATTTGCGACTCCTGGCGCACAAAATAGGATTACTACCATCTGCGCCATCAGGCCCGTCAAAGATAAATTCAACATTTGAAAGTTGAATTCCAAAAAACACTGTCTTTAGTAATATAAAGTCATGGTCAGACATTAAAAATTGGTCGTGTTTTAATTTTAATATCTCTATATTTAGTATATTTTGTACTATGTATAGTTATCACAAATCTATACTATACTCAAATTTGCATTTAGTTAACATTAACGCGTAAAATTTCCTATCAATTGAGAACTTTTTGCAGTTTAGTGAAGTTGGGTCTATATGTGTAAACAATTAGAACAAGTCATGATGTTAAATATTATTTTAACTATGTATTGTATAAACTTGCTTCCTATGGTTTTTACTTTGGTCAACTGTCTCAGACCTGCAGGTTATCCTGTGTTATTTCCATAAAAAGTAATAGAAGGTTTGTTACTTGATTATATCACGCTCATGAAAAAGTATTGGTTAACTCCTTACACAGAGTAAAATATCCAATAGTTTATTTAAATAAAATAATAGCGGTGTTAAAAACTTCGGTATTTAGAGACTACCTGTGTATAAAAGATTACATGCACCATAGACATCGTCCAAAGATAAACTTTAGTACCGATTTGAATGCCGTTGACCGTTCAATTATGGCAGGCAGAATACAGGGGCACTGACATTTACGTGGACGAAATTTAGCGCTGAGCCAAAACGCATTCCACCTCCAGTATGTGGATCATCAAAGTAACCGAATATATCAGCGCAATGTGGGATTCGTCTGTGCATGCGTGCACTCGATTTGTTGTTGCATTTTTTCTTGTGCATTTTTTAAGTTAATAAAAAATGTGTACCTACATCAAAATACAGTTTTTTATAAGTGAAATTTAAGAATACAAGGGCTGTATATATCACTATATGCATAAGATTTGAACACTATTAACACAGTTTATTTTAAGTGGCGTCTCCCAGTTAAGGCTTATTTTTATTCAGTACCCTAATCCTGTATCTGTATTATTTCTAAACTGAAGCTTTATTAATTTAAATCGATAATAGACAAAAATAAATCATTTCTAAAATGCCAAGTCGAGCAAATAATTACGATACGTGATTTGATTTCTTATTATTAACCGACATTTCAAATTGATTACCGATCTCGGCCTTCTGTCGGGAATGGCGAAAAAAAGTTAAGATAACAAACAAATGAGGAAGGAGCGTGCGCTGACCGCAGTCGCGACGCGGCGCACCAGCGCATAACACTGCGCATGCGTGATAATTTAAAAAATAATATTCATAATTCGGACCCCACCGCGAAAAGTTTTCTAAACGCTTTCTTTGCAATAAAACTTGTTTGTTTGTCCTTATATGATTAATCTTTTTAGTTGTAACTTTAAACAATTTTAATGCATTATTTTGTTGTTAATTTATAGTTAATGACACGCGATTTATAAATTTGGATACAACATTGAGTCAAAGTGTTGGCAACAAACGATTGGACAGTCATCCGAATAATTCTATGAATAGAAGTGTATTAACAGCTGTCTTAATAAATAATAATTTTACTATTGTTATTGCTTACTTTATTGAATTCCAACGGCACGTGTTATTGTGTTTTAATTATGGCTGATGAGATGGAATATGAAGGGTGAGGTATTTTTTTAACTAAATCAACTATTAAATTAACATCAAAAGAAAAATCTCTTTTCTATGAATAGTGTGATAATAGTTTTTTAGATTTAAAGATTCATTTGTAAAGTTTTGATGAGCAAAAAGTATAGGTATAGACATGGACATATACTCGTACATATAGACAATAGGCATAGACATGATGACTATATTATAACAATGTCTCAGTTTTGAGAAAAAGTAATATTAACAAAATTACTCTTTTATATCTACAAATCTATCTAGATAGATTTATAAGAATATGTTTTTTTGGAACAATTACAGCATAAAAAAATAAGCATTCAAATAAAACACCTTAAAACAAAACTATATGTGCCGCCGTGACACAAATCACCTTGTAAATTGTTTCAATTTCTTCCAATTGTACCTTGAAAGAAAAAAGAACCTAAGTTTATTAAAATCTGGTAACGTATGCTAGAACTTATTTATCTTATTCAACAAACATTTCAAATAAAAAGTAATGAAATCAACATCTTCCAAGTAAACTTTGAAAGTCTATCAATATTCTCGATCAAAACATTTATGTGACATTGACATCGGCCCGGCAAAGGCTGTGGAGGTGAACGTAAACTCGATACCTTTATATGGGATCCCAGGCCCAGACACATGGTCGAAACGACCCTGCGTCTGGGCCTGGCCACGGCTGTATAAGATACAAGATACATAAAACGATCATTCTCATTATGACTTGAGATTACGAACTTGCTGAAATATTTGATTTTGCATAATTTTCATTAAAATTAAGGCGTTTGAGAACCAAAATATGGACAAAAACCTTTTGTAGTTACTATCACTATTACTCTTTATTGTAAACCCAAAAACATAATAAATAAAGAACTTGACCTTCGGGTGAAAGTGAATATAAAGTATGGAATATACTTGAAGTTTAACATACATGAAATAAACTATACACAATTAAAATATATAGGTCTTAAAAATTAAAAGAATATGCATATATATATAAAGACATATAATAGATTTAGGTATATATTTACAGTTATAGTAATAAATAGCGCTCCTGGACGAACTTTTTAAATATAGTCAGGAATTGAGTATAATTGGCCAGTGAATGATTGCCTTAAGAATGTAGCATTTTGATCGTTAAATAACTATATAACCTTATAGTCCTCTCGTGCAATAATCTACTACGTGGTTTAATTTGAGATAACCTAACCACCATCATAGTAAGAGGAATAGGCGTTTATAAATATTTACATATATCTACAAGATTAAATTAGCTATCAGATTTGATTTAAATATGAAGCGAATTATGACCTCCATCTGACTCCAACAAGATTTTTGCAAGACCTCAATATGCTTGTTACAGGCATTCATTTATAGCTTACTAAACTGATCATTATAATATCTGATCACACAATGAGTGAACGAGAAAAGGGAAATGAAGCGAGTAAAAGCTAGTCATTGATAAACCTTTACAAACGAAAGATATTGGAGACACTATATTTGCATTGTAATACTTTTTTAAAATTAAATCAAAAGAGGACAGACTAATCCAAAAATAATAATGAGCAAACAAACCTAAGTGATTTTTGTACTTATCTGCAAATTTGATCATATAAACAAGATGTTTAAAAAGATGAAATTAAATTAAGAAATCAATATGAAATTCAATTCTATAATTATAGAATTGAATTTCTAATTATAATTAGTAAATAATTTTGAATGTTTCAGAAGCGTTTATCGGCTTTACTTAACTTGTTAACAAAAATATGAAAGTCATATTAAATGTTAAATGAAAAAAATATACAGGCTGAAAGTATATATTAGAGTCATACTTTGTATTTTTAATCAATGCAAAATTATACAAAATTTTTTAGAAACAAATCTTTCCTAGCCTATGGCATGTGCACTGTATTGTAATGTTTTGTTTGAGCTATGAACTTTGCATTGTTAATTTTATTTTAGTTTAGTTTTTATTAAAAAAAAATTTTTGAAGTATGCATGCAAAAACTTTACAAAGTTGTTTTACGCCCACAGCAAACAGCTCGTTTTGATGTAATGACGCTGTTTTCTCTGACCTTACCTTAACATAATTAATCTATAAATTAAAAATATATTTCAAATTCATAAAAACGGTAACTGTTTATGATAAATACACTGACATCTTGCAATATTTTATTCAGGTTCGTAACTTTTATATTTTTATATAAAAGTCACATTATTTTGTTTGTTTATTCGATAAGCAATGAAAATGTATTCGATAAGTAGATAAGTAATTTTATATTTGCCCTTTCCAACTCTCGACATTAACTCAATAAAAGTTGGATTAGTCAGCAGCTCTCTTGCATTGCAGTTTTTTTTTGCGGCGTTTTCCCACGTACCGTTCATCTACGTTCATTCAATGTAGTTAAACTTTTTACATAACTTTCCGAACGATGGAAATTGGTTTAGTGAGAATGTAAAGAAACTTGAAGAAATGTAACGCAAGTTAATGCCGACATCAAAAATACAAGTTCAGTGTTTGTACTAAGTTTCGCGTTGGGATTTGTCGCACGTTTCTATTGCCCATTTGCGATGGACGGAAAAACTTTTATTATCTCCCGTTGCTTTTTCAGGAAACACACAATAATATGTTAAAGCTACTTTTCAACAAAAGTTTGCCAGGATATGTAACAGCTATATCGATCATTATAGGAGGACATATGTAATGACCATAAAAAAATATCTAAAGCCTTATATCCTGTATCTTTATGTAATAAAATATTTAATTAAATTTAACACATGCAGTTGACATTATTTTCGCCCCATCAATGTTAGAAACATGTTATTTATTATAAATACCAGCATAATTATAAATCACTTGAATTATGCTTCGGGCTAATGAAAAGAGTACTCTAGTACGATTACGAGCCAACTAATCGTTATCGGAGAGATGGTTATTAATAAATTACTGTTTACTACTTTTACGTTGCACTCCAGATTTCTTTACAAAAATACGCACGAAACTGTTTGACTTTTGCCACATTTAGAGGTAGCCTAATGCATTGTTTTTTAAAACAGATATTGGTTAATGGTGGAATATAACGAGTCAGTGTAAAACAAATCTTTTGTATATATTCGAATAATTAATCTGATATTTGGAGACCACAGACAATCGATTGATCACCGATTTTTGTCACTGTCAATCTGAGTATTGATAATAGCAATGTTGTTGCAGTATCGACTTTAACAACCCTGGCACCGACAAGCCAGCGAACCTCGCCAATTCAGCGGTTCTGAGGATGCTCGAGGAGGAAGAACGCAACCGCAGGGGCTACCCAAGTAAGTGCTTTAAAATATTACACTAAATCAACCTTTCCCATATTGTATTGCTACTGTTTCTATATTACTTTTCGTAAATGTGAAATTTGCTACGTAGTTCTTAGAAAGAATAGCTTAATTTGTTGCAAAGAATACGGAATTCTTTAGTGTTAAGTTAGAAAGTTTAATTCGTATAATACCATTATTTACGGTTATTTATTGAACTATCATGTAAATTTTTCTCTTTTAAATGTGTGCCGTCCAGTTTTTGTATAAAAATAATAAGTATACAGTTGTTTTTTTAAGTGAATACATGCTGAATCTAAATTTATACATTAATAGACATATATTTAAATTTAAAATACTGAATTCGCAAAACGATATACGCCAATTCAATAAAAACTGGAAGTGGAATCCATATATATAATATTTATCCATGCGGAGAGAATTTCAGCATGTATTAAAAGATTCTTTTAGCTTTATTCTCGATTGTTATCTGAGCTTACTAATGCTACTAAATGTTCCGCACTGCTTCGCCAGAGTTAGACCCCACCCAAGTGCAGGCGATCATGGACAACTTAGTCCGGTCCAACCACCGTTTCGATTCCCAGTGGCCGCCGGAGCCGGCCAGGATGAGTGCGGCGCGCAGCTGGGATGGCCAGCTCAATACCACCGGTCATGTTTACTCTGAGTTCATGAAGGCTACCAAAGGTAGAGCCTGGTAGAATAGACGCTTCTATGTATCACTGGCTCCATTGGTCGCATGAAGAACTTAGACGTCATTATTAATGAATTTCATACGTTATTTGTACTATAAATGTAGGCAAAGTGTTTAATTTGAACAATTTTAGGAGAGTGACTGTAAGAAATTTAATATTGTGCATGAAAACGAATCTTTTCGTTATATTTCGACCGTATCGTTTATCGCGCATAGTAAGCGCATTTATAATTCATGAGAATAAGTTTATTGTAACGATAAACATTCTGGCAGTATTCAACTCGACGTTAAAATTGACAATATGAACTATTTACAAAATACATTAAGGTATGAGAAATCCTTATGTTTTCAATAATTAGTATCCTCCTAGTATATGAAAATTATTTAATTACATGAAATTGGTAGCTGCAAATCATGATACACGGCGTCCCCTATAATAGTGTTCAAATCTATACCAACACTTTGATTATACCGCAGCGTTGAGTTAACGGAAAATCGCAAAGAACTTATATTTAACAAGTGATCATACTAATAGGCTGCCATTGCCGGTGTACGCTAGAGTGCCCTTACGTTAGGTCTAATACACGGCTTCAAGCTGGAGGCGTAGTGTAATTTGCCAACTCAATTATAACATAATTAGCACTGCTGACATCGGTGCACAATTCTAGTACATTCCATTCATATGATTTATGTAGCCATTTGTCGATAATATATTCACTGTGTTAATTGTTGTGTAATAAATATTTGCTATATATTAAAACTTCAATTTTGTGAGGATTACAAAAAAACAGCGGAGAATTTCATTAGATATACTCAAAATATTTTTTTTGTAACACACACTAGATATTATACTATATGCTAGATAGTTATTGTGTTTGCTAGCATGCTATTTTATCGTAAAAATGTATATATATCTTTAAATGAAACTATATTCAATTTCAAAACAGTAGCACGAAGTATTATTTAGCAGATATTAATAACTAGAGGCCTTCTCGATGATTCCGATACCGTAGAAATTTTATTTCCGTTCTTGGGTCCTTAACTATAAGTTAAGAATCCAAGAACGGGAATAAAACTAGTAGACTACATACAAACTTTTAGATACCGAGAATACTTGGTTGACAATAACAAACAGCAAAAAATAATTATCCCATTTGGTGTAGTAGTTCTAGAGTTATGCACGTACATACATTTTTACGTATTATTTTTATTTATATCCATATTATAAAAGTTATAACAAATCTTATCCTTCGAAATCGGTGTAATATCAACATCAATTTACCTAGTAAAAGATATCTTTGTTCTGATATTCCTATACTTATGTAGAGAGTAGAGATATGTAGAGGGATACATCAAAATAACTATTATTTAGCACATTGTTAGCAATGTGATCATGTTACATAAAAAAAAGTTATATTCAAATATGCATCATTATTATTAAATATATTGGTTTATTTAACATTATAGATGATATTAAAATTTATGAATTGCCGTGTCAAGCTAAAATGAAACGTTTAGTTATGGGACACCGAGTCTTGTCGGAAACGGTGATTCATGGGGTACACAATGAATGGATGAGTCCAAGAGTGTAATGACCGAATATTTAATTTCGTACATGGAAATGACTTCTTTGTCTGATCTCGTCATTTTAGGTTTGACAGAAATACGCCTACATATGATGAAAATCGTTCATTAGTGGAAAGTATTTGGCAAGGATTGGAAGCTGCTAAGAAAATGTGCCTGTACCTGCTATTGTTCTTAGTATTTCACAGTCGACAACGAAGGGACACTAACGAGCGACATGCCTGAAACCGTGTTTGTAGGTAAAGTGCGATTGTTCATATTAATGTGATTGTGGTGTTTATGGAGTACAAAGTGGCGAATATAATAATGGGCGTTGAAAATTAATCACGTTGTGGTAATTCTCGTTATTATACGCACTAAGAATTTCAAATCTGCTACATCAATATTTTAAGTGTTTTTGAAATTGTGTGTGACATATCTCTTTATGTGCACTTAAAACTGCATTGTACTATTATAGAGACGAGAACATATATTTTAGCATCTGTTAAAGAAACCAAAATGTGTATGCTCAGGTAATCTGTGGAATGTTATTTTGGTACAATCTAAGATTACAGCTAGTCTCAAGAAAATATTTCTTGATATATTTTCAAAGGTTTATTTTAGTCCGGAGAAATATTTTTTTCCAACTTTTATATGCAACACTGTGGTGAAAAAGTCATACATACAACCTACATTCGTAAATAACCTGACTAGATTTATGACTACACCTGCAGAACAGTACGAAAAGTTAATGTTAATATTAGAAAGATGCCAGGCGGAATTACCACGTGCGAATTCACTTTCAGATTTATTGTACCTTAGCTATTTCTAACGGCCTTGATACCCGCTATTTCTCTGTGAATAACAAAAAGTGTTCACTTTGACGTAACCTGCAACTATTTCGGATGACTCGACGCGAATGCTCAACAGCTTCATGAATCAAGGGCTAATAATATACGAGTGCTGAAAAGATACGAATGACAAATGAGTATATTTCGATACCAGCTAACGAAACGACATGTCGGCTACATATAATATGCACGTTAATGACTCATGACAATGAATTTGCTTGTTTTGTTGACATTGAAGTACGAAAACAAGAGTGTGACATTCCAAGGGAAAATTATTAATAGCGAATGAGTCGTGTAAGTACCTCTTACAAGTAAGGATCACAATAAAAAAAGCATTCTTAAAAACAGCATTCACAGTAAAATATCCTATTATATAATATGCTATTGCATTTTGTGCAAGGAAATAAAACCATATTTATGACAAGAGTGCAAGTTAACTTTGATTTTTCATATAAAGCCACTGAGCGATAATTATTGTAAGCTATTAACCGCCGCATATTAAATTAGAATCTTAAGAGGGTGTAACGTTGCCCTCCATGCTTTCCTTAGCATGAAGCAATTTGCCAGCGTTATTAAAAACTGGTCCTTTAAATCGTGTCTACTCGCTTGGCCGGCGATCTGCGCCCAAGTATAGCTAAGTGCCTTAAACAAGTTAATAACAAATTATCTGTAGCCGTTGGCGTCGCCACCGTTCGGCTATACATATATACCGTTTGTAATTTATGTGCATCTCATGCTTCAATGGATGAGGTAATTGTCCCCATAATACAAGCAGTACACGCCACACGATTCTCATTTTATAATTACTACGATTACCCAGTACATGATTCTGAGTAAGCAAGACTATTCTGACTGACCGCAATCCTTGACACTCTACCTCTGAATTTGCGTCTAAAATAATCACCGTCATCACCAGAATCCGTGGCAACAAAATATCTGTACATTTGTTGTCTTTATCTTTTGTAAGTTTCTCTCGTTTTACCAGATCCAGTCCACATGAAGTACCACGTCAAAAAGAGAATTACTCGCGTTCACCAATATGCGTTCCTGTGAATCCATACATTTAATTATCGAAGATTCTCGGAATTATATTCTAGAATTCAATCTGCATTAGATGAAATCATATTCTCCCACTTAGCTACATAAACTCGTTGTTTCCCAGTAAATAATTAATGAGAGCTGTGTTAGCTTCTATTTCAAACACCATCAATTTTAGAATGCAGATGTGACGAATCTTATGGATCAGGGTCTCATCGTGGGAGGTGTGTCCAGTTCTGCCTGTCAGCGTAGGAATATGCTGGTGGGAGAGAGATGGGTAGACGTGTCCTAAAAATGTGGTCTCTCAAAATATAATATGCGGTAGATATTTGTGCTCACCTGCGGAGCGGCCAAGTCGTCAAACGTAGTCCTGACGAGGTAGCGGTTGGCGCGTCTTGCGTTCCAGCTAGTTGATGTGACTAATCGTGAGTCTCTTATTATAATACCGTTGTGATCACAAGTTGTAACATTTTATTTTAGATTTATGTGCATTCCGTGTTTGTTTAATACAGATGTTTGTGAAAAATTTTAGCGAATTGTGTTTTATAAGACTAAATTGTTTACGGCTATGATTAAGATTTTATCATTGTCACAAGCCTGAGTGTCATATTATTTCCAGTGTAATAAATAACATTTCTTCAAATTATTATCGCTTACGAATATTGCGACAATTCTCTTCACCTCTTTTTTGTAATATTTTCTGAATATAAGTATGCGTGACTCCAAGAGTAGGTCCTCGTAAAGTGTGTGGATAAGTTAGCGCGTCAATGTCGACTAGTCAAATATTTTCGTTTAAGGGGTAGGAGAAACTTGCTCTTAAGGTGAGATGAAAGAAAATCTGATACAGATACAATGTTAATAGAAGAAATTGAAAGTCATGCTCTCGATATTACATACCTGCGCTTATATTTACCCAAATTTAACGATACACTGTCGCAAAATTTCCAAAGTTTGACTTCATTATCAAACTACGCTGCCTTCTGAGCTAAAGTTGTTGACTTTCCTAATATTGCCTCATAAATTGATTTCCAATACACTATTCCTGAAACTATGAGCAAGTTTACACTGACAAGTTATAAGACAGAAATTATTGTTTTAGATAGGTGAAATGACGAACTGATATCGAGATAGTCTCCATAGTACCTATATCGGTATACTGTGTTAAACATTTAAAAAAAACCAAATTAACATGGTTTGAAAGGAAATTGATGTTAACTTATTTTTGTATAACCACATTTTAATATATACTACTCATGAGTAAAAAATCTTCTCTATGCGTATATCACGGTTATGTGTAGGACAAAATACAATAAGAATAGGTACTTTGATGTTGTCAAAAATGTGTGCTATATTATATTTTATATTCTTAAATCACACTATAACACTTAAGTTACTGTACATTTTCTGACATTCCAATCATCGAAATATTAAGCTTTCTTTAAATTTGGTCTATTATATATAATATAACACAATATGCGTGTGTGTAGGGTAGGAAGTTGTAAAGTTAATTTTTTTTCGTTTTTTGTAAGACTTATCAATGTAATATGTATAGTTAATTTGTTATTTTTTATTTTCCGCTTTCTGGCTCTAGTCCAAGAACGCGGTAGGTAGGCCAAGCTAATTTAAAGCGAAATGTCTCATAATAAGTGTTGAATTCTCGAATGCGTGGTCTACTGATTTTATCACACGCTGACAGAAGAGATAACAATACACACTTTTTACAAAGTTGTCGGTTTCCAAAATTATATTTAGATTAGATGGACAACAAGATAAGTGAAGATTTTATTTTATATTTTAATAATCATCTTTTTTGTGATTTGTACAGAAGTTATTTGATTTTGAATATCAATAATAACTATGGCTTTGAATATACATAACATAAACAAATAATTTTCTAGACATCACTTTAGTAAAGTTGTCATTACAGCAATCTAAGTTTTTGAAAATATCTCAATAGAAAGCGAAACTCTAAACATACAAATATTAATACGGTTCACGAAAATGTACTGAATACTTAAATAAATGCGTTGGTGTTCACAAAAGATAAAACTGGATAGTTACATGATGTTCTGCGACAAAATGTTTTCGATATTAACCTAGTTATTACTTGTTGCAGGCCAGAAGAAAGTAGTGTGGCCACCTGTGCCAGAAACGAACGGATACCACCAGACACCGCAGGTGAACACAAACACATACTTTACATAGTTTAAAATTCATTCAAGAACACTGTACATACAACTCACGAATTACCAATCAGGCAGCTGCATATAGCCAAAGCTTGGGGGGCGGAAATTAATTGCATGTATAATTTACCCAATTTCATACTTTTCGTTGTTGGATAAAGGAATAACGATCCTTCATATGATAAGTTTATGCAGAGGTTTCAGTTTGTCTTTCTTAGTTCTACTATCAATCAAAATCTATCGTATCCAACAAAGTTAAGGTATAAAAGTACGTGGAATATATATTTACGCTATGCGGTATTCAATCTCAACAGCAAAGCCCTGCACACAACGCGCAGCACTCCCCATCCGCGCAACAGCAACCTCAACAACCTCAGTACCAACAACCCCAATACCAACAACCCCAATACCAACAACCCCAATACCAACAACCCCAATACCAACAACCCCAATACCAACAGCCTCAGTACCAACAACCCCAGTACCAACAGCCCCAGTACGAACAGCCCCAGTACCAACAGCCCCATCAGCAATCCCAGTACCAGCAACCGCAGACTCAGCCCTCGCACTGCGAAGGCCGCCGCCAAGAGGCCACTGGTCTCAGCAAGCTAATCCCAGTAGGGCCGGGAGTGAACGCAGCGCAGGGCCCCCAGCGCCAGGGACCTCCTTCCCCCGGTGTCGCGCAACCCTACCGCCAGCAGAGCAGCCGTTGGGCCCCGGTGCCCGCACCCCTTTCCCCTCAGGTATACAGGAGTGGAACGACGCCGCCGCCGATAGTTTGTAGCTATCACTTCTGGACATCTGTTTTATTCTAACAATGGTTTGGTGGGCATGTGACTTTCGAACTATTATGAATAAGATTTAGATCAAATCACATTTATAATATATTTTATTTCTCATAATTTGGATGTGATAGTGTTACAGGCATATTATTTTAACATACAAAGTATATTTTTACGTGAGAACTAATTTGAAAGCATGTCTCAAGTCACATACCCCGTATAAAGAATACATATCGCTTCTTTAATACTGGTTTCGCTTTATACATTTGCAAGCTGCATTATACTCTTCACTGTCATAACTACTACCTACGCTTTCACCAGCAAAGGTAATAGGATTCATAAATATACTCTATTGTAATTAAAGTCAGCCGTTACTTTATTTATCTGAAGTTATTCGACGGGTTTTTAGTACACTTTATTTTATTCTTTGCGTGAGAAAATATTTTCTTAATGTGTTATTTATGTTAAACGTTGTGCACTTTACCTACTAATGTATCGAATTAATATTGTCTTCTATATACAAAGTATGCTTGATATTTTATTTAATATTACGTTCTTATTTAATGTTTAATAATACCAAAGTTTGTTAATGACGAATTCATAGCAACCACTAAAATCATTGTAAAATAAATACGTTTAATCCTCTACCGCATTTGTAAGTGGGACCACGTGACCTAATATTTACCTACTGATCTTTATAACCAGACGCAGGGATCGCAGCAGCAGTACTCACCATCTCCGTACTCCGATCAACCGCAATACGCGCCGCAGTATTCTGAGCCACAGTATCAGCCGCCGCAGAAGCAGTACGAGCCGCCTCCATCCACTATCACTTTGCGTCCCACTCCCCCTGTCCACCAGCAGCCACCCCCCGTGTTCGCAAGCCAGCCAGCCACAGCGTCATTTAAAGGTATTATTATTCAAAAGTTAAGAACCTTCAAAGCTGAATATCCGAGGTAGAACTCTAACAAAGGTGTGCGCATGGGTTCCTTGCTGCCGCGCTCGCATTGCTGAGTTCCAATAAGAAGAAAGAGGTAGTGATATAGTCATGTGTAATGTGACATAATATAGGCCCAAATTACGCGTTAATTGTGTAATAATAACTCCTTACGAACCTGAGGAGTGCCTCTATTTGCTGTAATACGTCGCTTCATTGCAACGAAACAAGATTATGCCATTAGCATTCACTTATTGTTAGAACATTTTTGACAATATAAGTATGTACTTTAAAGTTTACGTATCAACTTTAAAATTTTAAGGAATGTAGCTGTAAAAGATATCTGATAATCACAGTTTATACGACTTTATTTCGGCCTCTACTTTCTAAAGACATCTGGTACCGAAACTACTTTGTTCTTTGATAACAAGCGACAAAGTGCTCCCAAGTTACGACAAATCATAACCCTAAAGTAAGCAAGTGCAAGGGCTTTATTTGATTTACAACAGTAATATCAACGCGCGTAAACTTTTAAGTACGCGCCAGATACTACCATACATGAGTACTAAAGTGATATTGCCTTTATATTGTTTCAAAATTGCCCTTTTATACCTGCCATTGTCGCTTTACAGAAGTGACATGCGACACGTAAAAGCTTTCATAATGCTAGCGATGGCAAGTTATTTCATTTTATTCCTTTGTGAGGAAGAACCGCAGTCAATCTTACTTTTAGCACCTATCTCAAAGCTAGGTAAAACTACTATACACTTACCTTTGTAAGAATATAACTTCCTGTATTAAAAAATAAATAAATATAATATTTAACAAACATGGAGTTTCCAACGTTGTTTTTTCTAAAGGTCTGGGTAGGTATATCTTTAAAAAAATAACTACTAAGTATTAGTTAGCTTTCAAGTTACACTAGTTAATTATTTCCATCTTATTTATAATTAAAATGCTATCTATATCCTCATGTAAAACTATATATTAAATGTAATTATCTGATAGATTTTCTACATATGGATGAAATGTCTAGTGGAAATTTTTTAAAGGCGATAGGATAATATTGTAATTTAGAAAAAATTCTTATTCACATGATTTGTAGGAGGTATCAACATGCGTGGAGACCAGAAGTGGCCACCACAGTCGGTTAAGGAGGCCGTAGAGGCTGAGAATGAGGCGAGGAGACAGCTCGCCAAGGGGCCCGCCTGCCGACCGCGCAAGGTAACATGACTTATTAAAAACCCTTTTACAAATTTCTTTTACACACTTTTATATCCACGCAGCAAATACACAACATATGACAACAATCAAAATACCCTGATTTCTTTATCATTGTAAATATATTACTAATTCTATAAATATCGCTTCAATAACTTCACTTACACAACTTGTAAATACTTTACATTCGCATTAAGTATTTTACACTGCTTTACCTATATATGGAGGTACAGGTATAAGCTGGTGCTTTAACAAAATACTGGTAGGTTGTTTTAAATAAAATGAACTGGTCGATATAATCCATACTTAAAGTTAAGAGTATCTAGCAGTAACTGCCTGAAACTAAGGTAAAAAAGGTAAAATTTATTAGAAATTGATTGACATTGTTATTGTCATAATAAAGTTACCTAAATATTTACTCAATAAAAATTACAAGCTGCATTTTCAATAATGCAAATAAATCAAGAATAAACAAACGAACCTTATACAATAAATGTGTTGAAGCAACCATTTTGTTTTAGCCGCGGCAATTATCGCTTGCCGAATTAGTTGCCATGAACGAGGTGTAAACAGCATATGTCCGTCTGTCCCGCGTATAGCCGGACTTAATGCCAAGTCGTAAGTGCCCGTTTGGGACAGTGTGCCTCTCTCACGGACGAATACACAAACACAACTTTGGGAGTTGTTTCAAACACTTAATTGAATTCTATGTGGCTTCAGGCTTCACCAAATCAGATTTTACGTACACATCATAAGGATACGAATAAAATAATAGTTTTTCTTACGAAATAAGATTCATCATTTAATATTCCTAGCCACCTGAAAGTCAACTCACATTATGGAAGCGGTGGCGTTGTAAACCAACCACTTTGACGTTAGCTAACCAAATTGAAATTGTCTAGTTGTTAACATTATTTCAGAGACTAATAAAACGTTTGTATGCTGTTAATTAGGTACATAATAACAATCGAGATAAATAGTGTTGCGGTAACATCGTTGGCAAATAAAAAGATTCTTTATTCACTTGCCAACGCAAGTCTTTCATGACATGACAGCGCAGGTGTTCTGACATTTCTTACTGCTGTCGCTTGTCATTTATCTAGTCACATCGACGATAGTATTTGAGCGCCCCTCAAGGTTATGACCGTTTGTGGATTCGGACATCAGCCTCTTCTATTAACAGACTCCGGCTCTGGTGGAGAAACACACTAGCATAGATTAGTCGTACGCCGCCACGTCAGTAGATATGTACACCTAATGCGTTCGATAGGCTTCGCAATGCTATTATATGGGCTGACAACCAAAATGGAAACGATATATCGTGTACACCATACTTCTAGCTATGGTTATGGAAATATCGTTCCTATATCTTGAGAGACTACTCTAGAGAGAGCCACAATAAGCCCTCTGGTCTTGTCTTTCTGTCTATTTGTCAACCTATAGGTTCATAAAATCATATAATCGACTAAAATCACTACATGGCGACAACCATACGTTTCTTCCTCTATCTATGGCTTTGCGAGGTAGACGTCTTTAGGAACATGCATGGATGTATATGAATGCGAATTTTGGTAACTACGTATAATTGTTCATTTCTGTTATAGATAAGACGAATGAAAGTAATCGTCTCGACATACTTTACTTTCGTAATATCCCATTTAAAGTGGCTTCTGGTAGTATTGTTGGTCAGATATACGGCCGAGCAATTTCCTATAATGTGATATCTATATGCGATATTGAACTTTGTGTTACAGGTAAAAAAGGATTACTCCCAATTCTTCGCGCAGAACGCTCTGAGCCACAACTACCCCGGATACCGTGCGCCCCCAGGCACGCAACACTACGAGGAGCTATCGGGCCGATCATCCTACTAATACAGAACAAACCCTTTAGTCTTACAAATTAACTCACCTAAGACAAGATATTGTGAATAATACCTACGTTAATTATACGTAAAATTCACAACATGCGGTCTCATCATTGTGAATACGTCTTAGATATCCGAAACAGATATAGCTCATCCAATTACGCATACTCTTTGTTGCGCTGAATTCACTAACGACAAAAACGTGTCTACATATCAATTTTCGGGGCAAAAACATTAGTGGCGTCAGGGAAACAAGGCATTCATTGTCTCATTACTGAAACAAAGTGAAGTCTCGGAAGGACTTCGAGTGTACTTGTATAGACTTTAGGCATTAAAGTCTTGGGGCATGTACGCGGTTGACACAACCAGTACTTATTTTTAAGTTTTAATTTATTGTTAACCATTAATTAGTATGTAAGCATAAAATATATGAAAACTAAACAAAAAAGATCATCTCATCTTCATTTCACATTACATATAATTTTTATACATAATTAACTTTTCGATGTAAATGTGCGGCTTTATACATTGCGAACGTACGCGAACAAAAATATTTGCTTAATAATAAATACTGTATATAATGCTCATTACCACGTACTAATGTTATAAAATTGTCTTCAAAACAAGTATTTATAATATTAGATATAATCAAAAGTCTGCTTTATGCCTAATCGGATATTAACATGGAAATTTATTTATCAAGCAAATAATTGGCAAATATTAATGTACCTAGTCATGAAGAGATTATTCAAATATTTTGTGTATAAAATGTTAAAATTGCATTGTCTATTTGGTATTATGTGATTATTATTTTACAGAATAAATTGTACCAAATGCCTATACTCGTAGTTTTTATTTATATCCCAGCTTTCTTAACTTAAAGCAAGGAATGTGGCTTAGTATGTTTTGAAGCCCAAAGGTAATTTGTTGGTAAAATTAAATTAAAAAAAAGAATAATATGTTTTTGTAGGTATTCTCACATTGACTTTCCAGGTATTATCTAGTAATCACGTAACGTTGCGAGTTATCATTAGTTTTGTTTAGATTCACGTTGCCAATTTACGCCAACTGTTTTGTTAAAAAGAAGTAAAAAAAATATTAATTTTAATTATTATACCTATTAATATTTTTTTCTCCATTAAAACTGTCCTTTTGCCTTAAGGAAAATATGAATGAAAAAATAGCCGAATAGGTTAGCCGTAAGAAATGGTTAGTAAGCCGTTCTCAAATTTTTAAGCAACATTCATTTTTATTCATCTTTACATAGTATATATAAAACAAAGTCTCTTTCCCGTAGGTTTCGTATGCGTAGATCTTAAAAACTACGCAACGGGTTTTGATGCGGTTTTTTTAATAGATAAGAGTGTGGTTCAAGAAGAAGGTTTATGTGTATAAAACATGTATAATATAGTAGAGAAACATTAAGAATAAGTTTAGAGTTTTCTATTGTGATGTAGTAAATAAACACATTTTTCCGTGATTACATTTCAAACGCTGACTGAACCTGACGAGATTGATCAAAATAATGTAGGTACAGAATTGTAAACCTTATTTATAAGACGTACAATGTCATAGTAAAGGTCAAAGGAAATAATAAAAACAAATATTACATACGAAAATAGTGTATTATCATAGCAACATACATACATTGTGTACAAACCACGTCATATCATTGTTTACGAGTGCACTTCCAAATGCTTCCAAACGATAACAGCGACCGCTAAGCTACCACCAATGTATGTACAACAAGTCCAATAACCCTGTTTCGAAATACATCCTCATAAACTAGACTTATTTCTCTAAGATTACAAAAAGAGAGAGAGAGATTACCATTTGACTAAGTCGGTACAACGGGATCGTTAATGAAATAAACGTACCTACTAGCAGCGCTCTGCGGTTTTGCCTGCGTGCACATTCCCGTGAGAATAAGTTTCGTAAGTAGCTTAATATAGCATCAGTTCTCAGCCAGTAAGTCCCGTTAAACTAGGTCTAGTCGTTTAGGAGTTAACCCGGAGATAATTGTACAGTTTTCACTATGTATTACCTACTATTAATATTATTATCTGTAAATTGAATGTGCAATAAAGTGTATTATTCTTATTACTGTTGTTTTACACTTAGGCCTGCAAAAATCTATATTTACACCCAAAGAAGGCAACGAAATAATAGCATATCCTAAATATATGGAAGAACGTCTTTTTGTACTAACAACTGTCTAACTAAGATGTCTAGCATATCAGTTAGCTGTCAAAAATGGTAAGGCACATTTTTTTATACTGATAAGGGAATGGCAAGTGTTAAGTGGCTCAAAAGTTTTTTAAAATATTATCAAAATTTGTCAATTCGTAAAGCTGAAGCCATTTCAGCTGTTAGAGCAATGGGATTCAGCAAGAAGGCCGTAAGTATATTCTATCAGTTGCTCGGAAATGTTTTTGATACGTTTGAATTGACCCCTGGCAAAATATTTAACTGCAATATATGAAACGGGAGTATCTGTTGTTTCTAAATTCAAAAGCAAAATATTACCTATGAAAGGACTAAAGCAAGTTGGTTCGTTATTATCTGTTGTACGAGGGCAGACTATGACAGTAGAAATAACTCTTAACGCTGCTGGAACCTACATGCCTTCACCGATGATTTTTCTAAGACATTGCATGAAACCATAACTTTAAGATCATGCTGCACCAGGTATTACAGCAGTTTGCAATCCTCGACGCTGGATAACTTCAGAAACATTTTGTCTTGGTTCAAAACTATATCAAATTTTCCGGATCCTCCTTTTACTAACTACGTATTGTTACATCTAGATGGCCATCCTCGTTTCTAAATTTTGAGTATGACTCGAGGGACCTAGCTCACACACACAAAATTCAGGCGTTGCATTTATGAAGCCACAAGAAAGTATTGCGATTATGCTGCCACAGTTTGGTTAAGATACATCCTGGACGTGTAACTGTATTTCAAATAAGTGAAATATTTCGTAACGCAAACTTTCAGGCAGCTACAATGTCTTCCGCCATTAACACACACAGAAAATGTCATATAACTTAAATAGTTTTACTGACGCCCATTTTAATTCTGCTGAGACTGATATACAAAAAAGCAAGACTCAACGAAAGAAGTCGTAGAATTTTTTATCTGGATCAGTACCGTATCTGTAACAGTATAGTATACATAGTCATAACTGTATCTTCAAAGGCCACGATATATTTTACACTAAAACTCAACATCTACCACTACACCTAGAATGGAATTAATCATCGAATGTTACGAATAAGTCGCACCAAACGTACATTAAACACCAATCTTAACTTGCATCTGATTATTCTCCTAAACCTCTTAATCGTGAAGTTTGCCGTGATCCGATTAATGCCTTCTGTTCAGCGAAATGAAAAAAGAAGACTACCGACAAGGAAAAACAGCCACAATTACCTCAATAATTAAAAAAATTGATTGATTAGGAATTGATAGAGCTGGAGTTTTAAAAAGCCTTAATGAGCCTCGTCTTAATATATATACTAAAGACAACACAAAAGAGCAGTGATAAACATTTGCTTACATTGTAATGATATTAATTAATAGCAATTTTAACATCGTTAGACCTTAGGTAGTCTGCCAGCTTTGCGAACGTTAGGCTCACAAGGCTTGTGCTGGCGAGGACAATGATCAAGATCTGGAGGAAGTACGGAAAATAATTAGCCTACCCCATGATGTCTTAATCTTATTATTCTAACATACGCCATAGTATGAGGCAAGATGGATTTTTGGAATGCTCGTATTATATACTTATTGATTAATTAAAAAAAGTTATGTTAAGATGATTTTCCAAAGACTGTAGCAATAGATCAAGAAAACGTGTTTTTTTTTGTTATTTTCCTTAGCTTCCCCATTATGCCATTCCTTCTCTATATGTTTATATTTATACAAATCAGGTAGTCTTTTTATCTTATTTCACGGGAAAACTGCTGGTACAAAGGTTTCTAAGACTTCTTTTCATGAGAAATGGACAAGAAATCACAATTGACAAACTTCCTTACAAACTTTTTTTAATGAAATAAGAATTGTATATAATAAAATAAAATTGGATGTTATCCAATCATAACTTCAATAGGTTCTACTTATTGGTGCTACCTTACATTATACAGGTAAGTTTTCTGATAGTCCCAAATGGACCGCTTTCTCGCAGCAAAAACTATATTATAAACAAATAATTAATTATCAACTAATATGTCATCTGACTGGATTTTTCCATTTCTGCTCTCTCTCCATTTTCGTAAATGTTAGTTAAGATGCACTTCGAAATCAGGACAATTCTAACATAACCAAATGTTAACTATAAAAAAAGCAATTGTCAGCAGCCGTTAGCCACTTACACTTAATATCACAGTGGTAACCAAGTTATCTACAAACATAGTATGGCTACGCCTACTGTCAGAATTATTCGTACCCTACACTAAGGGTAGCCCTCATTATTTAAAATCAGTATCAAAATAAAGGCATTTGTCATATACAACAGTCGTTCATAAAAAAATCTGGTTTATGAATTTGGGAAAACAGACAAATTGGAGAATTATAATTTAATAATTGCGAATATGTTTATGACCGATTATGGTCTGATGTGACAACAACAAACAATTTTATATGCACGCGTTCATATAAGGTAAATTGTAGTAAACACGAAGGAAAAAAAGAAAAAATGCGAACGATCAATGGTTAGAAATTATTCGATACATGATCTTCATTTTATATAGTTACGAGATTACTTCCAAAAGTCGCGTACGCAATATATTATGTTAAAAAATACTCAAAGACAGAATAGCGGTATTCTAAAACAGGATAATTTATTATTCTTTATGAAAATAGCTTGTAGCTAGGTTCACTAAAACAGGAGTATAATGGAGGATGTTTACCTTTTATAAATATAGTTTTCAACTAAATTATTAAAAAAGACCTAATGCGAGCATTGAATTTGATTTTATTTTATTTGGGAATGACAATAATTCTATAGTATACTGCAAAAAACAGACTAGTGCAGTAATGGTTTCACTAGTATTGTATAAAACGCCTAAAATTCTAAATTAACAAATCTTATTATTTGTTCTATATTATATTTTGTTCATTTTTATAGTTAGGTACATGTTTTAGAAATGATTCGCTGAATTCTGTTAAATGTATTTCGGGTTTCGGAAGAACAGATGACTGATGATTGGATTAATGTCAATATAATCAACATTACCATCTTATGTTGATTACACAAAAAGATCGTTTACTATAATGCCATTAATAATAACCACAACTTGTTAGGTGTGGTTAATCGTAAAAAAATAATTTATTAACCTGGTTATTATGTGTATAATCATGGAACAAATAAATATATTGAAATTAAAACAAACATACAAAGAGATCTCATCGACATTCCTAATAAATGCACATTACACATCTTTATAACTATCCACGATGAACGAATGATCGTAATTAAATATGTTCAACATCCCGATTAAGTATTTTTCGTTGAAATTTAATGTTACATTATAATAATTATTACAATTAATATACCATAATTTCAAATCAAACAAAGGCCACAGTAGCTTATTGAGAGTATTTTACATAATAAACTCTATTCTAAAACATAAGTTTCACACTGAAAATATACATTGAAAACAATAATTATTAAATTATAAAAATAGCATTAAACCTAAACTGAAACAACACTCAAGTGTCATCAATTTTGACATCACCATTTATATCTAAAACAAGTTATTTTCGACCGAAAATTGTATTGTTACAAAAGTAAAATAAAATGACACGACTTTATTGGAAACAATAATAAACAATTATAAGGATAACGATAAGGACATTGCCTATATCCTCGGAGTGATTTCTCCTGTATCCCTCTCCTCTATATCGACACACTCTTAAATAAATATTGTTAACATCAACAAGTGATCTGATAATACTATTTATGAACTGTATCAAATATATTCAAAATGTTTTTTAAATGTCACTCGGTACTGGCAACACCGACCGATTCTTTATTTTGCCAGGCTAAAGTAAAGCGCACTTGTTCGAATTAGTAACATTGTACTTATATTGTATTCAAAATGTCACTCGGTACAGGCAACACCGAACGATCCTTTATTTTATCAGACTGAAGTAAAAGCACATTTGTCAGAATTATTAATATTGTACTTTATTGTAATCAAAATGTCACTCTGAACTGGCAACACCGACCAATCCCTTATTTTGTTGGACTAAAGTTTTTGCGCTTTCGCGCACTTGTCCAAATAAGTAGTATTGTACTAGTATTGTAATAATTAAAATGACGAAAATATATAACTAATTTTATATATCTCAGTCCCTCAAATTGAGAATATTAATGTCAAATTATATTGACAAAATACCTATTCTGAATAAGTGCTAACGTTATACTAATCACGAACTTACCAATATCCAAAGTTTTCTAAAGAATCAATTAGTTTTAAGTCACAGTTTTTAAGAAAATAGCGCATAATAAAGTTGCAAAAGGACATTGAAAATTCAGAATTAAAAAAAAAATTCCGCTACAATTGTGACATCACTACTTTTAAGCTCACGGATTTACGATTGAGAAGAGTGTTACATGTAACTATCAGGCGAGCAAGAAGCCTTGGATTTAAAATAGGAGATTGTGAAACTAAAACTTAGAATTTGAATTACAATTTCTTACACAGAGCTATGTCGTCTTAATATTCATGATCATGGGTACCTACATAATGAGCAAATAGTCAGTATGCCGCCATGATCAGACGAGCGAGAAGCCCTGGTTCTGTTGGATGGCCTGCAAGAGATAGTACTTGAGGCGCTCCTTCGTCTTGTATCTGGGCAGGTCAAGAAGGTTGAAACATGTGTGGGCTACGGGGAAGTATCTGTCGTCGGCGACTGCCTGGATTCTTATCTGGACAGAGATATATATGGTTGTAATGTTGTCTAATCATTGATTTTTGTCCAATAAAAATACTATCTAATAAAAAAAATACTTCATTAAATCTCACATCTTATGATTTATGAATGAAATTAACTGCAGTTAAATATAATATTTATAAGTAAAATTAATATCTATATACATGTTTTGCTTTGTCTTTCCAACTCTGGGTTGTTTAGTAAACTTCCTCACATATTATAAAAATACAGTTTATGTCCACTTCTAATAATTAACCACTTCAAGAAACGTTGTATCTTATAACAATAGAAGTTGCATTCATCGTGGCAGCAAGCAATTAGTATACATATAATGAATTAAGCACTAGTAAGGACACCACTGAACGCATCTTCGGATCGGTCAAAGTTATGCCTCTTTAAACCAATTCTACGTTCCACATTGGCCAGAATTTGATTGAGATATAAGCAATAACAGCAATTATGCAGATTCGAAAAGAAATAATACAATATAAATTACAGTTTTACAATATAAAAATATATATGTAAAATACTTACTTTGATGTCCTCCATGCCCTGTAACGGGACTCGGTCGCTGCCGGTGAGGAACAATAGGAACTTTTTCTTATCTTCAATGGACAACTCGTGGAATATTTCCCAGAACCATCTATAGACAATAACAAGAACAAATATGAGATGTATGTTAAATGATTTTTCCCGCAGACAACTTTATAACTATATTAGATGCCTTTACTTTATATTGTATCCCTCAAGAAATCTTGTTATTCTGGGACGAGGTCCACGTTTCTCTTACTTTCTGACAGTCTAACTGTGAATTAAAATGTTGCCGATTTCATAGAGAAAAATAGAAACCAGTTCTCCCACGGGAACATGTTTTCGGGATAAAAAGTAGCCTATGTTATTCCACAGACTATCAATAATCTCTGTGGCAAATTTCATACCCAACCTGTTTATACGTGCTTTGGTAAAAAAGTAATAAAGATCCATACAAATCTTAGCGTTTATAATATCAGTAGTACTATCTGGTTTTTGTTTTGTATGCTACAAATATGTATATCTTTATATATATAATTCTACTGTACGTGTGTATATCACTGAACTCCTTCTCCTCCAGGGTGGCGCCCTGGATGGTTTAGATTCACAAACCAGCCCGGCAGATGGCGCTGCGGTCGCTATATAATGCATTCAAGTGGGAGTCTGTAGATGATTCAAATTCACAGGGCATTCAGGCTATTATCAGGACGTCTGTCGGGTCCGCTAATTTATGTATGAATAATACGTTTATAACTTTTTCATTCAAAAACTACTGAAGAGATAAGAGAGACTATAATCCAAAGATACTAGCTAGCAGTTAGTTACTCCTAACTTCGAAATCACTAAACAAATAGATGGAATTATTGGTAAATACATCTGCCGAGATAAATGTTAACAGGTAATAACATGTTGAGACTTTTTTATGTTTTTCGTCATTATCGACGCTAAACCTATAAGCAGCACTCGTAACTATGTCCCCTACTCTAAATTTAACTTTATACTTTTATACTTTAGGTGCAAATTCAACGAAATGTTAGAACTATCTTTGATTACATTTTGGTCCGTTTCTGCAAACTTGTTACAGACTGTAGTCCTCTTAGTGTAGTAACATCATAGTGTAGTAATATCATAATCTTTTTATACGAACATTTATAATTTTTTATTTTCTGTGTACTTAATATTATGCAATTAATATAATAAAAAAATCCATTAAATAATAATTTATATCAAGAAGTCTGAATTTCTCAATGTTTGTGTGTAAGCCTTAAAATACTTCACTAATTTGCTTTTCTGCGTTAACATGTTTAGAGGCATAAATAAAAAGAATGTAATAAAAAAATCAGCCGACAAAATGTTAGTAAACTTAGTAAACCCTTACCTGATTTGCTGGTCGGTGGCGGTGTACCCGTTCTTGTACACGCAGTTGCTCTCGAAAATCTCCCAATCGTACTCCTCGTTACCGATCACCACAGACCTAAGCTCGTGGGACCTGAACAGTTTTATTATCCTTCCCCCGCACACCTAAAACAAAAGTGAACGTTTTTATACACTGTTGCAATATGAGGTCAGGTAATAACTGTGGGCACAATAGATGGCACTAATAATGGTAGGATCGTTTCGTCATATCCATGGTAAAACCACTCAAAGCCATGATTACAAGATTTCACCTATTGCGACACCTCGTTGAATAGCTGATGAAACGTAGATATTATTAAGCACATCTGCAAAATAGGCGCCATAATATATCTTTAGATATCGTTAAAAGAAAAATAAATCATTATCATTTGAGCCATTGGAAGTCCACTGCTGGACATAGGCCTCCCCAAATAAAGGGGGAATTTCGCCCATAGTTATTGGGCAACCGTGTTGACAATCGCAGAGCGCAGCGATGGACGCGACGGAGACGCTGCTGCACATTCCCCTGTGCATTTGAGCTACACTATTTCGGATAGATAAACAGTAATCTGTCGGTTCTGGTACCTTAGTCGCCTATTACGACATCTGGTACAAAGGGAGGTACTATTCCACTCTGCTGGTACCTCACGAAAAAAATATTTTTTATTTCAAATATTTATTTTTAAGTTTTAATCGTCCACAATAACTTGTTTTGTTATTTTACGTACAATACTCGTCATTGGAGACATAAAGAATCTTATTTTACAAGTAAAAAAATCAATAATAGTAATAGTAACACTCACACAATTTATGATATCTAAGCTGATAGCCCAAAATGTGGTTATTTTAAAATAAAAATGAATTAAATACAAATATCTCAATAACGATTAAATTTAGGACAGGGTGTTTTATAATCAAAATAGCCAGAAACGATGCAAACTACACGTAAACTACAATGGGTAAAAACTCGAAATTTCGCACAGGAGTTCCTTTTATAAGGTATTTATATAAGTGGAGCATTAAGAAAGGAATTTCTTCTAAAGCTTAACACGAGTGCAACCGCGGGGCGCTGCTAGTATATATATAATTCCTAACACAGCCTTACGTCTTCGCCTATATCATTCACGATTGACGTTTGTCATCGACAAAAAGTGAAAAGTACCTCTCTATATTTTTTAAATCCTGAAATAAGAATAAAACATCTAATAAGTATTTCATATAAGTGTTCTAAGGTATAGTTTACCTTTTGGAAGCCTTGATTGAATGCCATAAACTGGGTTTCGATCGATGTGTTTAGTAAGTAGTCGACATAGAGTTCGACGTACTCCTCCTTATTGTCGTTGGTCACCGGAATGTTGTCGCCGTCCTCTTTCAAAACGTGAATATGGAGTTCGTCGAATATTACAATGTCCACTGCGAAACATAGACCAAACACCTGCAAATAGCACATGACATAAGAAAACTACTAGAACATATGATAGAACGTTGACTATTGCTAAATTTTATAGTTTAGCGAAGGTTAAATGTAACATTAAGCGAGCTTTGACTTTTGCTAAATTAAACGATTGACCTGATTAGGAATTAACCTAATACTCCATTACCACGATTGCGACACCTTTTGTAAAAGATACAAAGTTCTAATTATTTCTAATAATATTGAGAAATAATTTTGTAATCACCGACCGATATTATTTAAGATGTTAGGTTATAACGTCACACAAAACGTCTCAGCTAGCAGAAAACAATTAAATCAAGCCAAGAGCGAAGCGATAAATCACCATGTTACATAAAGCTTCGTTAAAACAAAATAATATTTACCTCTTCCACATCATTGCCGGAATATTCCAGCAAGTTTTTGAGGCTGGTAACAACAGTCGGATATAGGTCTGATATATCATCCAACATCAAGGTCTCGCCGAGGATCTTCTTGTACAGGACGAGGGGGAACGGTACATAGATTATTACGGAGTTGTATATCGCTAGGCCGTATATAGCACCTAAAAGATAGATTTGACTTTAACTAACCATCGGTTCCATATATAAACATCAGAGTATATAAAAGAAGGGTCAGACTCATTCCAAATGTCTGTTTATTACGCTTTCGCTGCTTAACGGACAAACTGATTTTGAAAAACTGAAGGACAGATTTAATACTTTTGATCCCGAAAAATGTTTCAGCATGTCGCGATAACAAGTGAAGATGCCGCGGGCGGACTTAGCTTCGTACAGGTATTACTTAGTGACTCCTTACGTGATGGTCGCCACGCCTGAACAGCAATTATTGGCAAAATTCCCTTTCTTGGGGAGGCATATGTCCTACAAAAGACGTTCTGCGGCTGATATGATGATGATAAGACATAAAATAAATTAAAACTTTATTGCAGCAGTTTTTAAAGGTATATTATATTTGTTTTGTAGCGTTTAAGTTTAAGTAGTGTAAAGAGGTGAATGCGTTAATTCGAAGGAAATAACTGTAGACCTGTAAAAAACCCGTTCTCCAATTCGAATTCATACAACTGAACATGATTTTATTATTCTGTATATGGAAATTTATTTTATTTCACTTCTGCGTTCATATAAATAAAAAATATCAAATATTATTATAAACATATGGTTCATATAAACTACCATTTCAATTGTGATTTGTAGGTACATTGTATCTTGACTGAAAGCTCGCTAAACATATCATTACAACATTACTGACTTACCAATTAGATAGTACATCATATCATCTTCGTAGGGGTTATTCGAAAACCAAACCATATTGGTCTCTTCGGATTGCTTGAACATCCCGTACACCGGGTTAAGTATCTCTTTGAGCAATAACATGAAGAATTCTTTTCTCACGCCACCTGCGTCCTCTGCTTCTTCGCCAACAAATTCTACCTATAATATTAAAATAACGTGGTAGTAGTTGATAGAACTCCGTCGTGAGTGTTGATGAACTATGATGTGCAATGATCATAGCATCGATCCTAAGGAGTTAAGATTTTTTTTCCGGATGAACGCAATGCTTTACTATTTAGATATCTCTTCTAGCGCCACCGGATAGGCGAGGCTATTTTTATACAAAGAACCCTATGCCTTATTGTGCACCCCTGCAGGATCGAAGCGAGACTGATGGCTATCATTCAAGGGTACCTCTGAGGCCTCGTGGCCATCGTTGGTGACAGAATAAAACAAAGTGTTAAGGTTAGGTATTTATTTGCTATATATATATATATATATAGTTTGGAAGGAAGTTCGTAGTTTTAGTTTTCATATCAAAAATTAAAAAATATATATACGTTTCTACTGGACTGCTTACGGGCTGAAGTTGTCCCGGGCTTTGCCGGGATACTAACTGGAAATGATAACATCTGGTCACCGTTAACGAACTACGCAGATTACTGTCATACCTTTTTGATTTGACCTTTGAGAAACGTGCCCCGTACGAGAAAAGTGCTCTATTGCCGATTACAAAAAAATACTTACCCTAAGCGGCTTCTTAAGATTCGTCGAGTCATGGTTACTGATTTGCTGCATTGTATCTCTTACTATGTGGTTCCTTGAAACTGTCAGAAGCAGGTACTGTTCGCTCCGGTGGAAGTCAAACGTGGGGTCATTGTAGAACCTAGCGAATGTCCGCGTGGCCGCGCGGCTGACGGCCACTTGCATCTGCATTCGTTGGTCAACATTCAGAAGCAAGGACTTGCATTTAGCGTCGAATAGGAACGGGTAGTTGCACATATGCGGTTGACCTGACTGTAGAAGAATAAATATGGTTAATTATTATTTCTTTCATCATTTATATACACTTGATTCACGAAGGTATAAATGTATAAATTATTCCGCCATAAAGAATGGTGGAAAAAGGAGACCACTGAACTCGTCAGTAGTCTTCTTTTTCAAGTTTTTGATGACACAGAACACAACGGCGAAGGTTCATTGGGACTCTGTAACGAAAGGGTTCTCGAGAGTGCGTGAGAACCTAGTTAGGAAGAGTCCCCGCGGGTGCGTGGGGACTCTGTACGAATTAAACCCCCGGGTACGTAGGGGAAGGAAATGTTCCTGCAGTTACCATAAGGGCTAAGTAAGGAGAGTTCTTACTGGTGTGTGCGGTGCGTGGGGATACAGTAAGGAAGAGTTCCCGCAGGTGCGTAGGGGCTCTGTAATTAAGAGTTCCCGCTGGGGCATGATGATTCAGGAAGGAAGAGTTCCTGGAGAGTAAAGACTCAGGAAGAGGTCCTGGGGGTCTGTCACGGGCAGAATGGTGGAGGGAGAAAGTTCATTGGCCCATTGCATAGATAGAACCAGCATATTTCGACAATAGTACGTTCCTCATTTCACTCTAGAAGGAGATGGGATTATCCCAGATCAATAAAAAAAGGAATATATGAATACTTAAAACTATTCATACTAAATCATTATTACCCGATTTGAAAAATGTTTGGTCAATCTTTTTTTGTGTATAATAAAATCATTGAATCACTCTTTGGTACTGCAGCATTTCTAAACGAAAATATGTATCATATTTAATATTATGTTTTGTATGTATCATTATGTTGTGCAAACAAGTAATAGGCCCACGTGGATGCTAATCACCGTAGCCTATTTAGACTATAGCAATAATACTCGAAATATTCGTAGCATGAATATTACGAATGACTCGACGATGACGGGCTCCATGTCGCATTAGGTAGTATACCTATCTCATTTGCCAACGGTCGTGAATCCGATTCCTACTCAGGACTGTAGCAGTAAGGTTTTGAGTGTTGTGTTCTTTTGAGATGAAAACACGAGCAATTGTTGATTAATATATTTGATGTGGTTCGTTAAACAGTTACAACAAAAGTGTGTTCTATAGCTTATCAATATAAAATGAAGACACATTATTATGATAAAATATTACAAATTAGGGAATAGTGCCTAATGCAAATCGATGTGCAATGGTCATGTGATTAATCTGTTCTAAACATTTGGTACATACATGGCTGCATGATGAGTTCATAAAAAATGATGCAATAAAATTGCCAAAATAATACAGGTATGTAAGCACAGGACTAACATGATGTTTGTTCTGTGTCTGGGTGTTAAAATATGTATTGTACACATACCATTAATATTATATTTGTAAGTTCTCTGTCAGCTCACGGAGTCAGATCAAAGTATAAGATGTTCAGTTAATTTATTATTATTATTATTGCAATGTATACTTCTGATTAGATGTATGAATAGGAGAGGTCCAGTCCACCAATGTATATTCGTAACTCATTAAATACTTACATTGACATCAGATAACCAGTTAATGTAGTCTAAAGATATGTCGATATAGTCACAAAGATCTTCGATGTAGAAGCATTCGGCTGCTATTTTTGGTTTTATCGGATTTAAGAAGTTTATTTTATTCAGAGACACCAATATATCCAATATATGAAGAATGTTTTCAGTAAAATATATTTTCTGAAATAAAAAAAAGTGTTTGAAAATTTACATAAATTGCATTGGCTATATCATTAATTTATTTTAGTTACCTTGTTTGTAGATACCACTGGTTGTCTCAATTCGTAAACTATGACGCTCTTAAAAATATCTACTAGCATTTCAAAATAGTCCACCGACTGCGCCTCCCACCAAACAATGACTATCCTTTTAGCTTGGGCGGACATGTTGTTGAACGCCTCTGCGAATGGACCCTGAGAGAGAGAGAGAGAGAGAGATACAAAGATGAAAGTTGTGTGATCGTATTAGCTCCTTTTTGTATCATCGTTAGCAAATATAGGTATATGTAAATTGTGGTATCTTACCGTGTCACATTGCAATTACTTATTTTTAAAGTGTAATCGGATTATTGACTTAGAAACTGCAACATGACAAATTTCAAATTTACTGGTACCTTGAAGAAAGTATACAATTGTGCACAAACTTAAAAAATAATATTTATTGCCTTGGGGAGAGTACCCCCACCCCTCTATCTCTATCGTAAGTCGACTAAGAAAATGGAACCACACACAGATTGCGGTATATCCACTCGAAACAACGTAACTCAAATATAACAGCGCAAGGATGTTCCACCTGCCAAGCGCGGCGATTATGGTAAAATTTCCACTTTTCTAGGGGTGGCCTACCCGTCCAGCAATGGACGTTCTATTTGATTATTATAATACATTTTGTAAATGGTTTTCTAACCTGCAGTTCAGCATATCGCCGAGGGTTTCTCATTTCGTGGTACAGAGGAATTATTAGGAAGACTCTAAGTGCTTCTGCGTCAGGTGGGGAAACTATTATCTTCCTTATTATATTTTCGGTCAGATGGCTGAAGATCTAAAAAAATATTTTAGAAAAAATATTTAGCATATTATATTTTTAAGTTGTAGCTTAACCATAGTGCTTGGAACTGCAGAAAGGACTCTCATGTAACTCTGACGGATTCTTTGATATAGTCAATCTTACCAGTTCTTTCGCACGTTCGTTCTTTCTAACTTTCGCAAGAACGCGGTCGAGCTAGTCTCTAAGCCCGGAGTACTCTACAGTCTTGACAGAGAACCCGTGTTTTCTCAGTAACTCCTACTACTTACTAGTTACCTACTTGGATCCTGTAGATAGGGACGCGTATCACCAGTAGAAATGACTCGTATATAGCCCAGTTCGACTCTACGACATAGTCATTCTCACTAATTATTTAATGAGTTGTCTAGCCAGCTGCTGATATATAACGCCGTACCCACTATTGACGTCGATGCTGGCCATCTTCACTTTGTAGTTGAACTACACGAGCTTCACCAGCAGAAATGACTCGCATATAACTCAGCTCGATTCTACGATATAGTCATTCTCACTAATTATTATTTATTGAGTTGTCCAGCCAGCTGCTGATACATAACGCCGTACCCACTATTGACGTCGATGCTGACCATCTTCACTTGGTAGTTCAACTACACGAGCTTCACCAGCAGAAATGACTCGCATATAACTCAGTTTGATTCTTCGATATTTTTACTCTTACAAGTTATTTAACAGACGAGTTGTCGAGCCGGCTGCTAATACATAACGCCGTACCTACAATTGATGTCGATGCTGGCCACCTTCATGTGGTAGTTCAATTGCACATGTTTCACCAGTAGAAATGACTAGCAAATAACTCAGTTTGATTCTTCGATAGTCACTTTTACCAGTTCTTTAATAGATGATTTGACCAGCCAGCTGCTGATACAAAACGCCAGTCATGTTCTTCTAATATCGTCGCGGGGCGTCTTCGTGCTGTAGTGAGACTACACGTCTTTCGTCAACAGGAATGACGGATCTTATCAGAGGCCTTACTGTAATCACTCTTACCAGTTCCTTAATAGATGAGTTCTCTATCCGGCTAATGATGGCAAACGCCTGTTCTGCGATCTTGATGTCGACCCCGGGCGTCTTCGTGTTGCAACCGAAGTGGTCGTAGTTAAGGAGGAACGATCCGTTAATGCACGCTATGGACCCAAACACTATTTCCAGGTAATCCATTAGATCCTGAGAACAAGGCAATAGTACTCTAAATAAAAAATAAACTGAACAAGACGCTTTACGATGTTACTCTTAAAGTGAAAATTAACAGAATATGTTGGCCACCACCTAATAAAATATATGACACTCGTATGTTACTTGCTGATGTACTCTTACTCTATATTCGATACTACACACGCTAACCCTATGCGATACAATCAAGTATAGGGTCGATCAATAATAAGCGGCCTAGTCTCGGACTGGAATAGTCAAGCAATAGATTCCTTGAAAATAATGTTACATACAGTCTAACAATTGTCTCGTTATCATTTCTCAAACGTACCTGGTTCACTATATCGGAACTGTTGAAAGCTTCGCAAGACGTCAGCTTGGATAGACATAAGGACCAAATTTGGTTCGAGTGATCCGGCACCCTGAAGTCAGCTGATGCCTTGTCAATGTTGGTTAGTAAAAAGCTGTGGTCACCGCCCGCGAACACCTTTATTGGACCGCTGAGGTCGGGGACATCCTAGAAAGAATAAGGTTTTATATAATACATGTTATAAAAACAAAATACGCTTACTTGATTTAGGAAAAAAATAGAATTTGAGCTAAAATTTAATGGTGCAAAAATATATAAATAAATGATATTAGAATAAACATCGTGTTGTATTTTAATTATGTGACTATTGTAAAGAAGGATGCGGTATTAGACATACAGTAGAATAATTGAATATGCGAAATTTAGTCCAACGTTTTATTTATTGAGTTAAAAAAATCTTATCTGATTTAATTTTTACAAAATATTTTATTATTGACATACTTTTGATACAGTTTCCACATTAGAATGATAAAACCATTATGGATTACAGGTAACGATAATACAACAAAACGTTTAGACACCAATATAATAAAACATAAATTTTTATTCAAAAACTTCTTCCACTTGCCCACTAACAATGACCAAAGTGATACTTATATCAATAAAAAGCTACATTAAAAACTAATGCAAGAAAAAAAGCATAAACTAGAATAAGCATTTATGAAACCTGGTCCATGCTACTACAAACTAAACGTAGCCAGACAGTCTGTTATATACAACACGCAAATGCACTTACGTAGTTTTAGGCAAATAGCATCTTTTTTTAAGAAGACGATATTATAATCGTGCATGTGTCAATAATCGTCAGGGATAGTTAAAAACTATATAAGTTCCTATTGTCAATCAAGTTAAAATAGCAAATAGTAAAATTTTAATAGCAAATAAATAAAATTTAAATCTTATTCACTAATGTTAGATACGCAATATTTAACTATCTCTGGCATCATGACATTTGTATAAAACGGACCAACTATTAAACTTAAAAAAACTATACGACAGTTATGTAGATTAACTGATTATGTCAGTAACAGTACGACAACGAGAAACTAATAAGGCGTGTCGAGAAGTTTAATATGGTATTATTATACTATAAAAAAAAATTATGATATAACAATTACAGTAGCGTTAAAAAACGTTAAAGCTACAAAATACATTCATTCTTGGTTACAAGTATTGTTAGTGGGCTACTGGAGGCATTCTTAGTGCTAATTCAGAGCACTAAGCAGACCCTCATATATCACGTACTGTTTTCATTGGCCATTTTAAAGTAAAGAACTAAACGATACGTTTAGTTACAATACGAAAATATTATCACAATAATAGCAACATTTAAATATTAATTATATTTAAGATTAGGCAGTACTTCAATGTACAAAAGAAAAATAAAAACGATCTAATATTACTAACAGCTTTATAGATTAAAGCAATTTTCAAATAACTTTCGAATTGTAACATCAATAAACGTCAATGATAACAAAGATGAAATAATATAAATATACAGATATATTTTTTTATCTATTTATGGCCAATTTCAATAGGGCAAGATGTATGTAGGTCTCACGTGCACGTACGTATACGCTTGCACGCACGTGTCCGCACTCAGCATATACATAATAAAGTACAACCCATATTAGTTGTGTACCGCTGTAATGTAATTTTAATGGACTCAACGTTTCGTTTAGAAGAACCCGCACTGTAGTTGGGATCTGTGAGGTACTCCTCCACCTTCTGCTTCTTCTTGTGCTAAGAACAGTGTTACTATTAAAGAGTGAACTGTGCTCAGATTTGGAAGCTGCCAGCGAACAGCATTCTGAAATTCTTACTTATCAAACATATGAACATCTTCCAATGGTTTTAGATATAATCTGTGAAATTTACAACACACTGTTTAATTTAAGCAGAATTAAAAGAATACTTTTTGTCAGACAAGACATAATATTTGCAGTTAACCTGTATTTGTAACCCAATAGTAAATAATTTTAAAAATTACCTTGTAATAAATGTGCATGATATAAATAACTAGAATAGGTATTTGGCTAGTCATCATATTTACTATTAAATCAATATTCTAACTAAATATAATCCCAAAAGCATAATTACTTAAATTTAGTAACAGCAGAAAAATGCCTTTTTAATATTATTCAAACAGTATAGTGTTTACAAGCCTTACAATCATCACTTCAGCTATCCACCGCGTCAGCACAACAAGAAGTAATCAAATTAAATGAACATACACTTAAAATAAATTACACACAACTAAGGGTGTTTTTAAAATCGATTAAAATCTAAACAGGAACTACATGGTCTAATAAAAAAAAACTCACTGGGAATGAAGCTAGATTGCAGGTACGCAACAAACTGAGCAATTAATTTCTATTGCAAAATGTACGTGTAATTTAGCTACCAATGAAATCAAATGCGGAACAATATTCACCTTACTTTGCCCTGCATTTTCAGTCTGCATAAAACAATAGACATCGATGTTAGTAGAATATAATGCACTCTTTATATTTCAAAAGTTAATATATATATTAATAAAGCTATTGTTAATGTATATATATATATACATTAACAATATTAACAATAAATATATATATATATATATATATATATTTACCTTTCCCACACCAAAAATAATATCATTTATGTATTATTACCATTTTTATTTGTAATTAATAGAACATCTGATTTTTTGTATAAATAGAGTATAAATATAAATTTTAATAATATGGAATAATAAATAAATGACAAAGAATTGGGTAGTGAGCCATGCCAACTTCTTGATTTCTAATATGATTAACACCGTATGAGATCATAATGTCAAAATCAAAAATATTTTGTACATAACAACATCGAACGTACATCACTTAGAGAAATTTGTAATTAAATCATTAATCGAACCTCCTTTTTATATCATACTAGCCGCCCGTTCCGGCTACGCACGGGTATATTTAAGTAATAAGTATGCTAATTAAAACGACCATGAATCACTAAATTAGAAAAAAAATGCTTATCTTAAAACCCCCCTTGTACACTACGTTGGCTGTGGTATTTGTTGGTGGCAACGACACGTATTGATTTTGAGGAGATCCTACTCGAGAAAGTGCCACATACAATCGATCTCGTCGAGTTAGTTACTCGATGCGCTGCGTGGCAGCCGACGCCGGCATGTATTTTTATTTTAATAACATGATATCTTTTGAATGGAATGTCCGATTTCAATAATTCAAAAATCATACATTAGGTATTAATACAGTTTTTAATATTTAATTATTTATTTGGATAAAAAATATAAATGATATGGCCTACACGGTATTATTTTGATCGGCATTTCTATCAATTTGTTAATTTTAAGAAAGTAGTTATAGTGTCGTAACTACAATAGTCGTAATACATATAATCTCGCGAAGGTTTTTGTAGATATTGATATATTCTATAATATTGTCAAACAATTTTGTCCTGTCATTAATATTCTTCGCAGCGTATACGGTGAAAGACATTTTATGGCTAATTTTTTTACACCTTTGGTTCGTTTTAATAAGAATTTCTAAAGTAATCTAGTACTAAATATAGCCTATGTTACTCTATGATAATGTAGCATTCTAATAAAAAAAGATTTATTAAAATCGATCTACTAGACCGATTTTAATAAATCTTTTTGAGTTTATTCGCCACATACAAAAATACAAATCTTTCCTCTTTTTAATGTTAGTGTAGACTAGCAGCGCCTCGCGGTTTCATCCGCGTATTCCTGTCCCCGTGAGAATAATTAATAATCAGTTTAAATAAATGTTATAGCGACTAAATTCTCTTTGACGTTTCATGTCACGTTACGCAAATCGGTACCGTTCTTCAGAAATAAATAGTTTAGTTTACAAGACTTTTTATATATATATATATATATATATATATATATATATATAGATAAAAGAAGGAAATGTTGTTCTTAAGCAATGAGTTACCGCTAAAACAACTGAACCGGAATTCAGCTGTTATAGAGGAATGAACGGAACATAAAACACCACAAGAACTCGAATACTATAACGAAATTCAGATTTATTGAATTATTATTATCATAAACGAGATGTTGTGTTAATTATTTTTATTATAAACGAGATGTTGTCTGAATTATTATTATTATTATAAGCGAGACGTTTCCCTGTTTTCCGAGCGTTGTACAGCTGACATAAAAAAATAAAAATTAAATTTAAAACATATGTCTAGATAACATGACCTCTATATTGCCGAGCTCCTTCTGCAATCACTTTTTCGGCTACTTTTGAATGTTTAAGATCACAAGCTTCATTAACTAAGTAAAAAAAATATGCAAGACTTTTTTAACCACTAATACTAACATTAACTAAGACGTTCGGGTGATACGGGTGTGATGTGAATGCTTAATGCAGGCAGCCCGGTTGCTCGCAAGCGCCGTGCCCGCATATACACTGACACATGACATAACCACTACCGACATAAAGCTGCGAACTGGGGAGTCATCGTTCGGAGTGAAAGGATGCAGACTGACCAGATTACCAGCGCACGCCTTTCCAGCACGCAAAAACGCGTTGCGTATACGATCAACAATCTGACATAGCCACTACCCACAACACTAGGCTACTAACTGGTGAGTCGACGTTCAAAGTGAAGTTGACGGGCGAGGGCACTAGAGCGAACGCCATATGCGGACAGCCCAGCTGTCCGCGCGCGCCGTATCCGCACGCCAAGATGCGCTCGCCCACGCGACACAAAAGGTGACGGCGACCGCACGCCACTTGCGTCACGGTGCTTCCCATCAGCTCCATCACCTATGGAGATAAGGGCATGTGAGGTGGAGCCTGGTATGCTGTTAAGGGCTAATTCAAAACATTATTTTCATCTTAAAGACAGCTCTTTATACACTTTACTTTCTAAAATATTTTATAAATATTATAAGACAAATTGACGGGTCCTTTTGTCATTCGGTAGCATCATTGCCTTGTGCGTCCATGCTTGTGGGTCCGTCCCACCCAACGCAAACAAGAACATTTATTATTGTCTCTGAGTTATATACAAATATTTTAAGAAATGCACTTGTGTAACAATGGTTTCATATCCATAAGACAAACGCTTTAAGCTTATATATAGGCGGCATGTGAATGTATGAGATGTTGTGTGAATTTATTTAAAAATATACATTTTGATATGTCATTTGAAAACAAAATGATTCTTCTGCTTGAATATTTGCTTAAAACATATTTCTTTTATTATAATGTACGATTTAAAATATATTTTTTCCTCCAAGAAACCTAAACACAAAGTGTCATACCAAGTAACAACTACAATAAGTTAATGCAATATTTTTTATTATATTAATTTCGTTTAAAACCAAACATATCGTTTATACTATAAATTATTCTAAAGTTCAATCTACTACTACGAAAACATTAATATAATATAGTATAATACACACTAAAGATACAAATCCACTGCAAGAACCAAATAAGTTAAGGCTTTTTATTGGGTATGTATATGCATAGGGCCAAATGTCCTACCAAATCAAATATATATGTTGGTTGATAAAATAAAAACATATCTGATTTATAGAATATTAGACATGTATATATATATATAGATTGTCAAGCAAAACATACCTTTTTTGGAACTAGTTCATCCTTGTTTGAACCATGTCCAGTCTGACCATATTCCCCATTCCCACATGTGAACACTCCTCCATCCAAGGTCAGAAATGCGGTAAAGTCTTCACCACATGAAATATGGCAAACCTACAAAAGTGATTTATTATTATATATATCACATAAAATTTTTATAAATACTCAGTTAAGTGATTCAATGTAAAGGTCTTTTCTATTCTATATTCACTGATTAATAAACTACCTATATAAAAAATTATATGATGAATAAGATAATTTAGAAAAAAAATGAACAAACCATATAAGCAAGTAAGAACAAGTAATGTTTTGCACTTATTTTCCTTTTATTTATTTCTTATAATATAGCATGCTATAAGGATAATAAATGGTTGTTCATAGGTATGCAGACATTCATATTCTAATGACACTTAAGACATTGAAAGTAATGTGTCCACAACCTTGTGCCTAGAAGATAATATGTGGGTATGCTATGATATCACTGTCTTTTGAGTCCTGCAGTGAAGCAAAATACTGCGAGCCATGAATCATGAAAAAATGACAATTAATTGATTCACTTACTTTAACATTTCTCAAGGATTTCAAATGTGATGGAAAGCATCTGTTATCCTTATGTTGTAATCCTAACTGGCCATGTGTATTTTTTCCCCATCCAAAGGCAGCACCTGACCTATTTTATGATAAAGATATATTTTATATCAATAAACACTTTATTATTCTTTACAGTTATGAGAAAGGAAATGATTGTGGTTTGGATCCACTTTGCTATCACTAAAACCATATATTATTAAATTCTAACATACCACAGTCCAAATAAAAATGTTTTACAAATATTTTTTTTTTTATACATAAATATTGGTGTATATATTTTTTAATTATTATTAGTGTTAAGTTTCAAACAGTACTTTGTTATTAAAAAATATCTACTCACTTAGACAAAACAAATGTGTGGTAACTGCCACACACAATCAAAGCAATAGGCACCCCAACAAGAGTGGTGATCTGTTGAGGAGTATTTTCCTTATTTGATATAACGCCTAGACCACACTGTCCATACCCATTAGCACCCCATGCATAAAGGTCACCCCCTGAAAAGTAAAAACTATTAATCGGATTCAAATCTTAGAGAATAAGTAACATTAACTAATTATAAATATCATTCCAAGATATTTTTTATGGTAGGATTATTTGGTTACATTAGTCAGTAACTAATGTTACAAATTATTGACCCACAGAAAAAGGTTTAAAATTGAAAATACAGTCAAAACCGGATATAGCGTCATTGAAGGGACCATATATTTCTGACGTTATATCCGATAGTTGTTATAAGCAAAACCTAGCAAAAGTAGTTAAATTATCATAAGTACATATATATCTAATATAGAATAATATATAGTTTTCAAATGAAGTGTAATAAAAATAAATAATGTTTATTAAGAATAATTGGAGATACAAGATGTACCAGCTGCACTATAAGACTTACACTAGTTTTAAAAGTAATCAGTCATTTTAGTCTTTTTTTTAAGCCCACTCTCAAATGTTTTGCATTTTACGTTTCATACTCCTCAAGTTATGAATATCATTGGTATTAAACTGGTCGTTAAAGGTCGGTCGTAACAAATTTTTGCAAAACTTATAGCGCTAAGAGCCTCGGAAATGATCGGAGAAAGAGTGTAGGTAATACGCCTAAATATTATTACTTCAATGCTTAGTAATAAGATCTAAGATCGTTTGTATTGTTTTGTTTTGGTGGGACTAAATGCGGTTGATCGTTTTAGTCGATGAATATCAATATAGTTTCGTCGTTATAAACAATACTTCGCTATATCCGATGTTATTATAGCCATATGTTTACTGAACAGTTTACTGACTGCCTAGGCCAGGATCTTACAATCTGGTCGTAATAACCGATCGGTCGTTGTAGACGATGTCTTTATAATCGGTTTTGACTGCATATTTAGTAAGAAGTAATTAACTGAAAATAACAATTTTAATGATATTACTCAATATATATGTAAGTAGTACTTACTGTTTGTTAAAGCTATTGAATGATAAGATCCACAAGCAATCTGTACAACATTTTTTGTTGCTAACAGTCTCACAATAGAAGGAACATCATATGCCCTTGTATCATTTTTAGGGTCAAGTCCAAGTTGTCCCATACTATTACAACCCCAACTAAAAGGCTGGCCCCATTCATTCAATGCTAAGGAATGTTGTAATCCACATGCCACTGCTGATATTTTAAATTCTTTCAACTTTTCTACAGATGCTGGCAAAAAAATTTACAAATACATATAAAATAAGAAAAGATATAACTAATTATCTTATCTCCATTTAATTACAATATACAACATTTAACCGATAGCATATTATACAATAACAGAAGTCAAATTGATATCATATATTTATAATGTATGGTGATGATGCCACAAAGAATTTTAGTTAAGTGTATGCATATGTTATAACTAGGTTAACCTGGATGTTCTCCTTCTTTTGACTCCGTGTGTCTTCCTAGTTGCCCTACATCGTTGTTGCCACATGAATATAAGTGGCCTTGATTAGTCAAATATAGTGTGTGAAATTCACCAGCAGATATAACTCGAATGTGACTACTCTCTTTCCATTTAGACAGTGTAGGTTTTAATACCTGGACAAAAAAAAAATACTTTATATAGTTATCATTGCAATTAAGAAAAAAAATTAACAAGATATACTATCTATGTCTTAAATATAGTTGATAATATTAAATTATTAGAAGCAACAATGATCAACATAATGATAATTTGAACAATATTATTTCGAGAGACATAAAATCGTCAGAGTTGTACTTACCAAATCAATAGATTCCTGGCCTTCGATACACAGTTCGTGATGAGTTGCATTGCCCCAACAAAACATTTTTGTGTACCTACAATACTTAAGGACTTGGTAAATGACTTTTAAAATTTAAAACCTAAATTATAACCTTAACTCTAAACGTACCAGTCTATTTTGAACGGAGGTAGTTTTAGTTTAATTAAAATGTTGGATTAGAAGTCTTCACAGCAATAAATTTATTTCAGCCATCATAAAATAAAATAATACAAACACATTTTGCAAAAGTCGAGAACAATCTTCTAATATTATTGTTTCTTCTCGATGAAGATATACGATTTTTGATACAGTGGTTGCAACTTTCGGAGTTTGTCTAGAAAAATAGCGTCTGGCTACAAAACTTTAACAAAAAATGTATTAAACAGGAACACTTTGTACCTTTCAAGTGTCAAACCGTCAGTCGCTCTGTCGACGTACAGATGACAAATATGACAATTGTCCAGTATCGTAACATTCAAACGAAAATACTTATAATGAAACATTTAGTTTTTATTAAATTAGTACAATTTGTTTATATACGTTTATTTATATTTCAATAAATGTTTTTTCGTCACAGTAAAGATGAAAATTGTTTAATTGTTTCAACCTGAAAATACTAGTTTTCTAGCATTTATGTACAATGCCATCTATTGACGAATAAAAACACATTTCACATTTACCGCAACCTTTGAAAAATGATTGGGATTAGTCTATGGTAAGGAGACGGGAGGTTGATCGGCCATATTTGTTATTGTGCTCAATGGGGATTTATTTAGAACAATTCGTTTGAATTTGGACTGCAGTTTGTGATGTTTTTCACTTACGTGTGTACTTTGCTTAAAATAATTTTGTAGTGATATAAATAATGTACTATATAGTTATGCTTATCTAATAACCGTGGAAATCTGTTGATACCCCCAGTGGTAATTCGCTGAAATCATCCAGCGAAATTTATTTTTAAGTTATATTTAGTAAAAATAAAAGTGGCGGGGGCATCAAATAGTAATGGGAAAGGGGGACGCCAGGCAGCCCCGGTTGACGTGGGGTCACCCTTGCTCGATTGGGAGGAAGGTGACCATTTCAGTTTTGAAGACTCTGAAAGGTTCGAAGAAGATTCGTTGTGTAGCTGGAGCTCGGAACCTGAAAGCCTATGCAACAATTGGCGAGGATGGCGCAGACCTAACCCCACACTAGCTTGCGCTTCGACGAAATCTCTGAAGAAAAACGATGAAGGTAATTGACGCTCAGCTGGTCCTTTGTTTCGGACTATCGGAGCGACGACAATGTGTTTTTTATGCCATCATTTAGCAATCAATTTAAATTACGGTCCATTTCTTTCATAATATATTACTATTATCTAAATATTCACGTATTTTCATTGAAAGTTTTGATGTCATGACCTGTAGGTACTTATTAAACTGTGTACGTATTGTGTAGTGGTACAAAGAACAGGTGTTGTAAAGTCATTTACCTTTGAGTGGACTGAGCAGTTAATAATAATACCTTTGGTTCCAAATCCCTGCCAATTACTGTAGCTGTGCTTTTCTTTGTTGCTGTGTATTGGTTTTTGTTTCTTATATGATTATTATCATTTTGATAATGGAAAGTTTATAATAGTAAACTTTCACAACTTTCACTATTTTTTTTCTTTAACCAATTTAATGTGACTGATGTGAATTTGTACAACACATATTTCTATATTATCTATTGTTTTACAGAATTTGATTTGTTTATGAAGTACTTGGTTTTATATAATGTAGCTTAAAATTCCTTTTAACCATTATCTTGGGCATGTTTAATACTTTTATATTGTGTTACAATTGTTTTATTATTAATGGTTACTCTTACTTTGGAAAGAGGTCTACTTACCAGATTTACATAGTTTATTTACTTTTCTGTTTTTATCAAGGGTAAACAAAAATTTTGATACTAAAATGGATTTATAAAATAATGGTACACTATTTCAAAATATATGTTATAGTAGGTGTATGACCTTGTAATATAATGGTAATGAAAAAAATGTGCACCTGTTTCCAAATATTTATCTAAGAACGGTGTTTATTCTTACATTTCACATAGCCATAGTTCACTAGTACTCATAAATTTGTATTTTGTTTTTACTATATGGGTATTTTGGGATTGTACTATTTTTTAAGTTATTCACTTTGTCTTAATGGGAATTGTGTTGTTTCTAACAGATGGCAAGATTGGAAAGGTGCAAACACTTAGTGAGTTAGCAGCAAAGTGTGTGGCCTGTCATATACCATTTGAGTTGGTTGAGCATGTCTATCCACCAGTACCAGAACAACTTCAGCTTCAAATAGCATTTTGGAGCTTCCCAAACAGCGAAGATGATATCCGGTTGTATTCATGTTTGGCCAATGGGTCTGCTGAAGAATATCAAAGGGGTGAACACCTTTATAGAGATAGGGCTGTTAAAGATGTCCTTCAAATTGGTATGTACAAAAAGCTAGATTTTTGGCTAGCTATTATTTAAAATGTTAAATATTTAAAGTAGCGGGTATATAAACAAATATTTTAAAGTTGATTTTATTATTAAAAAATATTAATTTAGAGATATTTACAAATGCCTTATAGTTCTTAATTTAATCTTAACTCAATGGATAACAAAGATTGCATTTATGTACTTGCATAGAAGTAATTAAAATTAATAATACTGTTTTGGTATTCAATAAAATAAATCGTAATGTATTGAATTTATTATATGTTCTCAATTTCTTTTAGGATTCCATTTATCAGCAACTGTCTCACTTTCGGTGCCCAGGTCTCAGTACAATGTAGCAGTGACATTTGACAGACAAAGAATATCTTCATGTAATTGCACATGTTCATCTTCTGCATATTGGTGTGCACATATTGTAGCTGTCTGTTTATATAGGATAAACTTAGTAAGCTGTCTTTTTCTATTTATAATTAATGAAATTAAAATGAACACTGATATATAATTTGTCATAGTTCTGGTTTCTAGTAGAAAAACCTTTGTATGACACATTATTTATAAATAGTAAAATATATATTTTTTTATTCAGCCTACGAAAGTATGTCTCAGAGCACCAGTATCAGAGTCACTACAAAGGTTAAGACGAGATCAGCTGCAAAAATTCGCACAATATCTGATATCGGAGCTACCGCGGCAAGTGCTACCCACAGCTCAGCGCATACTGGACGAGTTATTATCCGCGCAGCCGAACCAGATTAATACCACATGCGGCGCGCCTGATCCCACCGCGGGTGCTTCAGCCTACGAGTATACCTCTTGGTTTCTAGATGAGAAGACTTTGCACAACAATATTAATAAGATATTAGTGAAGTTTTGTGTTCCAGCCCCTATAGTGTTCAGGTGAGATATTAATTATGATATTTTCAGTGCACTTCCACTTATTCCGTGATATTTCGTTAGAAATGCTTTAATATATTAATGGATTACGAAAATGTATTGTGTTGTATTAGTATATTGCGTAAGTAAACTTACACAATATTCATTTATTTATTCGACTCTGTGATAAGTAGCATAACTTAAAGCACAATGTATTACAATTATGATACACAAATGTTCGTCACATAATTGTTTGTCCTGGGTGGGCATAAGATAAAGACAGTACTAACAAATGCTAAAGAATTAAGTTGTTTATTTTTTATTTTACTTAGCGTATTTGGTGTTTGTCTTTAAAAATATGTTCTCTTAACATAGTCGGCGTATATTTTCCTACTTTGCCTGTTAGCAAATTTTGCGATGTAAATTTTATTATAATATTATGATTTTATTTACAATGATTTTTGGTTTTGTCTCGTATTATTAATAGATATAAACATTACGTTAGTGATTTGATCCATATGGTTCGATACGGCTGTTAAGGGGTAACAAACATTTTGTAGTGACGTGAACTATCTTAGCACAAGCGCGCCACCCGCGGCGGCCGAATGGTCGTCACTCTTGCGCCCTCTGCGCGGGCGAGAGCCCGAAGGCATGTGGAACCTGCTATCCATCGTCAGAGAGATGTTCCGTCGCAATGACAGGAACGCCATACCGCTGCTTGAGATTATCACCGAGGAAGTCATGGCTTGTGAACAGGTATGATTCAATGAGAACTTTTTTGGGTACGGATTTCAGGTGACCATTTATTGTTTTAGAATTTGGAATACCTGATTTATTCCGTAAAGAAAGCAGGAATATTATATCGTTGCTTAACAGTTGCTTAAAGTTGGTTATCTTATAGAAGACCAAGATATTTTGTAGCAGCTTTGTGTATGTAGTACTAAAACCTGTTTGGTGGCTAGACTTCTTGAGATATCAGTGTATGTATCAGTCTAATGCATGTTGTCTCAAATCAAAGGATTTTTTATTGATAACTAAAGAGTTAAATAAACGAAACTGGAAAAGATTTGTTAGTGTAGTTTCTATGAATGAGCTGAGAGTTCCATTTTAACGGGCATAAATCTGTATTATATTGTTTCCAGTTTATTAATAGTTCATTTCATGAGACTTAGAAAATCTTAACTAAATACTGTAATTGTCGTAATAAGCATATACATACACAGTATCGTCTGAGAATTACGGTAACTTTACGGTCTGCCATAATGGCCCAAGTCATCTAGTTATGACAGTTGTAATTTACATTTTAGCGATTTAGGATTTTACTTCCTTTTTTCTATTTTTAACTAATCTCAATCAATGATTCTCCAATGTAGTCCTCATATGTATGGAGGTCAACTTTACTGACCCACTTTTAACCTTCGCTTCTTCTAAATCACTTTCACAAAACGCCTAAACATTCCTCTTTCATCATCATTGAAGTTAGTCAGTTATTCGATAAACCATGCTCTAAAGAACCTTGAGAAGAAGGCAAATTAGGCGACCAATTGGTCATTAGTATATAGAAGGCATTTCTTCATTCATCTTCTATTTTATTTTATACAACTAATCCATGAACAAGAACGGTCAGTACCTACAACGCCCCGTATGTCAGACAGATATCAACACAAATTAACCCATATAGACAAAGCTTGTCAACCCACAAACCATGTCTATGCCCTGGCGATCGCTAAAGCCGCATAATTAGTCAGCGGCTATAATAATTAGGCTGTTCTTATCTAACGTAAACTTGTAGAATATACAACTTTAATTTAATAAAATTTGTTGAATATAAAATAATGCAGGACCTGTTTATTAATTGTCAGTTACGATTCAATGTAACACTAACCAAGAGTCTCATTTGGATCTCATGAGCTATGTGGGGACTTCACGATTCACCTAGTTATCTCGCAGGCTCAGGCATGGAGTAGCTTATTCATGAACGAGCTTGCCTACTCCTCTGGTGGCACTTGAACTTTTGAATAATCAAGCATTAGATTCATCTAAAAGAGAAAAAACATGTGTGTTTAAAAATCAATCAAACAATTAGATCTTTATTGTCGATACAGCTTTTAAGGTTGTTATGAATAGTACATGTGTCATCCGTACCTCATGGGCGTGTATCCTCATGGGCGTACTATGTTTAGGTATGGGTAACACCAATTATTGGGTTCAATGGTATAACTAACAAGTCAGGCATCAGCTTTCATACAGGAACTCTTTTAAATAAGTAGTAGCATTTTAATATTAGTAATTCTCGTATTTTTTTCTTGAAACCGCAAAATTTGCCAGAAACATTGAAATGATCAGTAGTATTCTTTGAAGTAGATGTCGTAATTAGGATTGTTCAACAGATAATTGTGTGGTGGTACAGCACAAAAGCGGCTTTGGTCGCGTGGGGTGGCGGCGGCGGGGGCGGCAAGCATGGCGGAAGCGGCGGCAATTCGGTTGCTCAGCACGCCTGCTCGTCGCTCTGTGACGAGGTACGCTGTCGCTTATTTTAGTATTTGCGATGTACAGAGCTCTGGTCGAAACCATATTATCGAGATCTGTTCTAGTCGATATGACAATCACAATTTTAACTTTATGATCTTTTCTAAGTTTAAAAACTGATTAAAATTTTCAGATTGTCTATTAATAAGTTAGAGGTTTCTCTACCTAGCATTCAAAATAAGTCTTTACCAATGAGGTATACCGTAGCTATAACAGAAAATATTTTACGTATTGGTTGTGAGTACCTAAGAAAAATGCATTTATATGCATATAGTTTATTTCTCTGACAGAATTTCCTTCATATGCCGGATCACCCAATCATTTGTAAGATAACAAGATTGTGAAATAAGCACAAAAATATCAAAAAACGTATACATCAGCATACAAAAAGAACACACTTAGTCAATACTTAACGGCTTAACGACAACGAAGATGTATATTGTAGCATAAAAATTGTGGTTTAACAGGTCGTTGTGTTATGGCGCCTCGCCGCTTTGAACCCGGCGCTCGCTCCGCACGAACGCGACACACTACACGAACAATTCACACAATGGCATATGAAAGTCCTTGATAAGGTAAGTGGCCACTATAAATAAATATGGCCGGGAATACTATTTTTAATACCAGATCAAATGAAACTTGTTTTCAATCTCTCTCTTCCAATATGATTTTTCTTATTTTTACGTTATACTATCACTAGATTCAATCTTTAGTGAGCTATTAACAAGTATTAGGATAAATAAATAAGTTGCTTATAATTAAGGTTAACTTTGATCAACTGAATGTATTGTATGAAAGCTTTATTTGTATTTCTGCTTTAATAGATTATTTAACTGTTACCTTATTTTTTGTATTGTGTACGATGTATGTAACACATGTTAGCATGGCGAATATGTGACTTATGATTACGGAAAGCTTTTTATACCCCCGCTAGTTCTTCGGTTCGACAGTTTTCCTCAGTAAAGTGTCAACCTTCAGGTCGCAAAGAGTCGCAACACCCACATTGGCAGTTCGCACTCGCGGCACGCGTCGCGTGCGCATTCTCACCCGCCGTACATCAACGGGATCAGCGAGAACGAGGTGTTCCCCGGGTTCCACCCCGCGATGGAGGCTTGCTTTCTCGAGTGGGACGACTACCCTATACCCGGCGTCACCTACACTAAGGATCTGAATCCGCTGTACCATAGCCCGTTCACTATATTCAGGCATCATGACAAACAAAATGATAGTGTTCATCAGGTTTGTATCATATTCATAATATATCTTGTTCTACCTTCTTTCCAATTATACAGTTTTCAAATTTAACAAATATGGAGTTATAATTTAAACGACGATATCTAAATTAAGCTCAAACTCATGTTTGCTTTATTCGAGTAGGTTTATTACTAACAAATTAGAATCGTCTATATAATAATAATATCTATTACAAAGACGTCCAAATTGAACTCGAGTTCATCTTAGATCGAAAACATTCGACTAAAACTTCACAGTCGAACTTAAATCCCAATGGAGAGCTGAAACAATACATATAGTATTAATAGTAATTTCATCAACAGGTCTAATACCCAAATTATCCCAAAGCCTCCAAACTTTATCTATACCACCATATGTACTCTATCTTCTTCAGAAACACTTATACCGTCGCATCACTAGAAAAATCCATTCCACTTCCACTGTCTCCGGTGTATTTTCAACTAATACATAAATTTTCTGCTTCTCTCGCTTGGCCTGGCCTGGCCTGCCAGTTGCCTGGTAGTTGCCAAAGACCCCTCTTTAGAGGAGAAATATCAAATGTAAAGATAATACCTACATAATTATAATAAAAGAATAACATTACTAAAACCATTGTTTTGAGGCTAATGGTTTAAACAATTCTATTCAAAGCAGTTTTATCGTTGACATAGTTTTTAACCTTAACGTGTAATTCTTATTAAATCTATTCAAGATGTCAAGATTATGTGATAAAGCGTTTCTAGGAAACGCAGATCGCTGTAGTTTCTCTCAATTATTTTTCAATCAAAGATATTACGGCAATGCCAGATCTCATTAACCCATCATCTCCTGCAGATTTTTTTTAAAGGTTCATGTCATATTACGTAAATAAAGGCTAAATTTGAAGATAGTAGTTTTTTACGTGATACGGCATCATTTATTTTCCACAAGTTGTGACTTATATTAAAAAATACGCTCAAACATATTTATTTTTGCTTATCAATAGGTAAATTCGTCAAAGGCGGTACTCAACAACGAAATGTCCCTAAGTTATCGACTTACGAACCCCGATCCTTCGATGCAAGGCCATCGCACAATAGTCCACAGGAACAGTCGAATCAGCGTTGACTTGGCTATACCCGGACCCTCAAGTCAGGTGAGTTATCTACTTTCCATGGGAACCGATTAGTTATCTGGCATTTATTGGTCTAAATTAAATTTAATCGTAAACGTTAAACCGACATTATGATTGTTTTGTTTGCCATATTTTTAGAATATCGAAATTTCATTTGACCCCATTGTGAACCATTTTGTAACAACCGATTTTATAACACCATCATCATTTTAGCGAACTAATTTTGACAACTAACTTTCTTTTCTACATTATATACTTCTCTCATTTACTACATTAGTAGGTTAGGATAGGTCAGAGTCCTGACAGTTGCATTTTAAATCAATTTAAAAAAAAAAATTTCGACCAACTGAGACGTTGGTATGAACAAAAAAAAAATCGGAAAAATTTATACACAGGCAAACGTGATTTCGATCAAGTAAAAAAACAATTAAACGAAACACATTTCAATAAAATGAAATTTGGCTAAAAAGAAAATCGTACTTCTGATACGAACTATTTTACGTAAAGCAGTAAGGTTCTGGAATGGAGACCACGTACCAGTATGCGCACTATAGGACGTCCAGCCACAAGGTGGACAGACGATCTGATAACGACCTGAACCACAGGATCGCACTGGACGCAGGCCACATACGATAGGTCCTATTGGAAATCACTTGGAGAGGCCTATGTCCGCTGTGAACGCTTTGCGACTGATATGATGATTATGTAACGTTAAAAAGTCTTTAGGAATATCACGTAGTGTCATATTTTATGGCAGGTAGCTTCAATGATACGGAATCACCCAACGTGTATTACAGGTTGATAGAAGAAGTCCGCGATGAATTAATGATTAACACACATTATTAAAATAAACTTTCTATATATGATATCCTATATGATGGTTGACTTTTAATAGTGTAAATAATAATAGTCAATCCGGATAATATTGAACTATCCTGGTAACTTTGATCGTTCCTTCCAGTAGAATAAATATGTTAATCTTTAGAATATCTGTTAAAGTTCACTATTCCAAACAGTTCTTGAAATCGATTAAAACAATCTCTATTGGATCAGATTTACAGTGTATGAAAAAAAGACAATGCAAATTGACACTATTAGTTTAATTTTACCCGAATTTACTGCACCTTACCGTAATAAAATAAACATATAAAAAATTTTCTTAAATTGACAAGTTTCGATACGGAGGTTCATATACGTTCAGCTATGCCAACTTAGAAGGGAAGGAGGACGCAATTAAAAAAGTAGAATAAGAATATCAAGATGTATAAATTTTAGAGTTTCAAGAACGCATGCTTAGTTAGTTTAATTATTTAAAAAGTTACAATAAATTTTGTCATATATTTATGTATTTTTATTAGCCTTGTGGCTCTGGGGACCCAGGACCCAGCGCACCGACCCGTGACTCGGGACCCAATGATGGCAACCACTCGAGTGTTTCATCAGAAGGTTAGTTTTATTATTCACTACCTATCCATGTTTTCTTGTGTAAACGTATACTTGTTATAGAGATTAGTTGAAAGTAATTAGTTTTTTTTATTTTGATGTTTTCGTGATAGATTTATTATTCTAGATTACAATAAAGTAAGACCGACCCTTGTAAATTTTATTATAAGAAATTATTGAATAATGGCAGTATATTTTTGAAACATCCATAAAAGTTGTCCTCCTATAAAGTTTTACACGTGGTTTGATCAAACCGTATTCCTTTCGTTTTCGACTTCGGTATTTAGTTAGACCGACAAGATACGAGTGTGTTCGCTGAGATCATTTTGATAAGTCGACGATTTCGTATCTAGGTTTTTGCGAAAACGAAGAGGAGATTCTCCAGCAAAGTGGCGGCGACACAGACTCGCAGGAGTCCAGTTCTCCCCCTGTGTCCTCGGACGACGCCCAGCGGCGAGTGTCCAACGACGACTCCGTGTCGGACGACGAATGTAACATTTACTTTTACGACTCCGCCGCTGCCAGGCGCGCGGTGGTCGGGGAAGGCTCCAGTTCTGGCGCTATGGTAAGTGTATAAAGGCTGATAATAATAAACTTAAAATTTGATATAGCTTGGGCCTTCTTAGGCTAAAATAGAACCTTTTGCTTTGATCTGGCTGTCGGTTTAGTTAAAGAATTCTTAGCAAACGCGAACGCGTCTGCTTAGAAATTGCGAGCGAGATTGCGTTAAATCGGACGTACGACTAGTTCATTAACATCTTCGTTTAGTGTAACTCGAATTTATACGCTTTACCAACGCAGTGAGGCTGCACTGACGAATCTTGCTTATCTTAATTTGATCGGAGCCGGTATTGGCCAGGGCACATATTATATCGCTCCTTTGTTTTTATAAAAGTTCTCTTTCGGTGTTTTTAAGTAAATTGTGACAAAATATAATCTTATTTACTATAGTTGAGTAAAGAACTATAGATAAAACGCCATTTAATATATCACATAAGTGATAGGTATATATATATATATATATGATCGCAGCAATATACTTATATCTACATATATCCGGCGCCGGTAGCTCGTCGGCGAGCGTGACGGGCAGCTGGGAGTGCGGGTGGGAGGTTTCGTTCGCGCGCGCGGAGGGCTTGCAGGCGCACGGGCACGTGCGCGAGGCGTGCGCGCTGGGCGCGCGGCTGGCGCGCGAGCTGCTGGCGCGGCCGCCGGCGCTGGGCGGCCCGTGCGCGCCCGCTCCGCACCACGACCCGAGGAAGCCGCGGCGGCGCCACACGCTCTCGCCGCGCCTGTGCGCCGCCAGCCACCGCCTGTCCTGCCTCGCCTCCGCTACGCTGGCTAAGTGCGCTTTTCTATGTACGGTGAGTGATGACCGTATTTGGACTACTCAGCTGGGAAAATTTATAAAAACAGGAACTAGTTACAGGAAAAGTCACTAAGGTTTACCTTAGTGACATATTACAGTATCAACGACGATAACTTAGTTGTTAGCGTAAGAACAAACATGCTCAAGTGATGGTTGGCAGTTGCTGAAAGAGTTTTAGCATTTTTTCAACAACAGTCCGGTGCAAGTAGTACCATATTTAGTTAGTAGCATATTTAAACATGTAGATAATTTTATGATGCAGGCTTTCGATTGCAAAGCGTGTTGCGTAACGGGATCCCTCTCTCTTTTGCATTTGTCTCGCTGTATATCAGGCGAAAGACGCCTCTACACGTAGTACATGGGGAGGTACTATTTTACGGCGATACCTCCGCGTCTGAACACGTCTAATATTTAATATTAACCAATGTCGATATCTACTCGCAATTATACCCGCCATTATGTGTAAATATTTTGATTTCCTGTTAGCTGGGACGCATACCTATTTCTCTACTCCTTTTATTTGCAGGTGTTAGCCGAATTCAGCGAACATCACGAGCTCGCGTTCAGGGTGGGATTATTCGCCTTGGAAATGGCGCGGCCGCCGGCCAGTACCAAGGCGTTGGAAGTAAAATTAAATAACCAAGAGACAGAATTGGTTGCCCTACTGAAGAAACTTCCCACAGGGCCCGAACAATTAGCTTTGGCTCGAGAGAAGGCTGAGCAGTTGCGCGATGGTACTTTAAGGTGAGTCAGTATGAGGGAAATAAATGGTTATTAATTGGAATAGTGCAGTGAGAGAAATAAATTGGACGAATTTATGAAAGAAGTTATTGTGATTCAGCAATAATATTGGTTGGGTACTGAGTTTGAGATCAATGCAAAAATATCTTTGTTTTAGGAACCGAGGTCCCGCATTACTGCCTATTGCCTTAGCCAGTTTCTTGTTTGACGTGCTCGTCTTATCAGCAATTGATAAGGGTTTACACACGGTAAGTATTCATGTTTATATTTATAGCAGTTATACAAGTAGATGTCGGTTGCAAATGTTATGATATTTTTATGTTTCATACATACGGCCTAATTTCGTGATTAGTAGCTTAAAGCACTTATCTTACGGATATCAGATAGTAGAGGAATCATAAATATAATGCTATATTTAATAGCAAGTCATAGAACAAAAATCCCTCACATACATATTTAGGTTCATATCATCATCATAGCAGCCATAAAAAGTCCACTGCTTGACATTGGGGAGGCCCCAAGGAAGGAGGAAGTTGCCAATAATTGTTGCGCTGCTTGCTTATCGTACTGGCACTAACAGAGCGCTCTGCGGTTTCATTTACGTAATTCCACTTAGTGACTATTGGGGGATACAATATGTTCATTATGTCAGTATAGTAATTTTCTATTAATGATATAGTTTATAAAATCAGTTCAGTCATTATAAATCTGCAAAATTACAATTTCCGTGTATGCTGTATTACTTAGAAAATAAGATCTATAATGGTGAAAGAATTTGTAACAAACAAACTAACAATAAAATCTTTCCTCTTTATAATATTAGATAAAATCGTAATAAAATATTTAGCATTTATTTCACTTCGATTTTATTTCCTATATAGTAAATATAAAACCAAACGAAGTCGTGAGTGGTCACTAGTAATACGTAAGCGCTGGACTTAATATTTTAATGTGTGACTCCGGCAAAGAATACCCACGGACGAGACACGGTCACTAGTAATACGTAAGCGCTGGACTTAATATTTTAATGTGTGACTTCAGCAAAGAATTCCCACGGACGAGACACTAGGCTTCGAAGCGGCCGTCGCAGCCCTAGGTCTGAAAGCGAACGTGTCCGAAGCGGAGCACCCCTTACTGTGTGAAGGGACGCGCAGGCAGCGTGGAGAACTGGCGCTCACACTCTTGTCCTTCTACAAAGATGATCCTGTTAAATTGGCTAGGATTATGAACAAGGTATGCTTTTCTGAAGGAATTTAAAACAGTTAAACTTTTAGCGACGATTGAATATGGCAAGACCGCGAATACGGAAGATCTGCGAACTAAGGTGGTCGATTCCAGCGACACTTTCCCTAATGGTTGTCGGGTTCCTGTATACATGAGGAGCGTTGAAAAACTTTATAAGCGCGATGCAGGCTCTACGGCGTATATAACTGACGTAACTTGTTGTTGAGTAAAAATGTGTGGCGCCACGTTTTGGGAGTATTTAAATTTTGTCATATTAAGTATTAATCACTTTAAAATGCTGTAAATTAGTAATAATAATAAAATTCTTTAATATACACCAAACAAAATATTAGACTAAATCAGTAATCACAAAGATCAATAGGCGGCCTTCTTGCAAAAAGCGATCTTTTTTTTCTAACCTTTAGATGGAAAGAGAGAATGAAACGAGATGAAATGATAATGAATGAACGAGGTAGTTAGACGTGTAAATAAGATATATAGAAAGAAAAATGTCTATGAAATCATTTTCTTCTACTAGTTTCAAACTCGTTAATTTGTGCGGTGTCATAATACCAAAACAACAAACACAACAATATACAACCGTTTTAACCCTTTTATTTAATAATTTTAGTAACCTTTATAGTTGAAGAATAGTGTTGCTTTTGATAGTGATCATGATTTCTTAATAAAATCAGTCATATCACACTCCTAGACGAAGACTGCGACAGCTGCAGCTTTCTATACACCTTTCAAAATGATCGCATTGGGGTGCATGATTCGAATACTTTTAGGAAAGAAAACTATTCAATACTTGTTTGTTGAGATCTTCCTGCAAGTATTAGAAATTAATTTAAATTAGCGAATAATTCGCGATATTTTTGGAGATGTGGAAAATGTATTGTAAATATATGTATTAAGTTGATACAGTTTTGATCTCAAAGTGTGATATATGTGAAACTTCTCCAATCAACAGATTCTTGATCGCGACATTCACCAGTTGACCAAAGGGCCGATGGTGAGCATGTACTACACGAATAACCTGCGGCTCGCTCTCGCGTACCGCGCCGATGTCGCCTCCAGCTCGCAGAGCTACCAGCCGCACCCCGCGCCCTGCATGCCCTTGCAGGTCTGTATTCGTATAACTTCTCAGTACGGCTAATCGGTGCGATGGAATTGACGTCTGAGTAAGATCGAATTAGATTGTTAGTCTCCTCACTCCTTAGGCCTCACTTCGTTTGCCCATAGTAATTAAAGAACAGTATTACTGTGATATTAATGAACAATAAAAAATTGTTGAGATCACATTTAAGCCTACATTATTTGCCTTAAGTTAACACAGGTATATATGGTGTAATAATTAAAAATATATATATTAAGGTACTAGCAAGCCAGTCCGACTTTGTCCGAGTACATAGTATTTTTTCCCATCGATGCTGTTGCAATTCCTAGGTCTTAAAACTATTACACTAGTACATATTCTATGCAAACTTCCCGACTTCGTTTAAACCTAGTCCTCATAATTGATAACACAAAAGAATTATCATCATATTATTAATAGTTGCGTACATTTCGCCGATTTATTTTTATTTCTAGATTTCTACCCAATTCGCAGTATCCCCTGATGTTACAACTAATTTTTTTTTAAATATGCTGTAATCTACTTTTTAAAAAAGTATAGGTACCTCAAATACAATATGGTATAGCAAATCGTGTATTATAACTTCAAATGGTAAACTCGAATTATTAAAGCAACCGGCGTGCATGTCTTCGGACAAGGACCGGCTGAGCACGGAGGGCGGGCCGTCCCCGCCCGCGCACGCGCACCCGCCCGCCACGCACGCGCACCCGTCGTCTCACGGGACGATAACGCACCTACAGAGAACAAAGGACTCTAGGTGAGTATTGTTAAGAGGTAACCTCTTAAAGGAAAGCGGTGTATAAACTTATATTTTTTTCATAATTTTTCTTTTTCAGCATTTAGCTTTTCTTCGTTTATTTGCATCAAGTTTAACTACTTCCTTTCATGCACGCTCGTTTGTTCTTGGTACCTCTGACTTGGCCCTTCTTGGTGTTTATAAGGTCTATACTGTCAAAAAATAAGTTAGGTTATTTTGGTTCTCATATATGAAACTAGTAATTCATCCCGGTCTTTTTTTTATTTTCATCAACGTTTTACAGAGCATATTTTTCAGTCTTAGTGTCGTGACAGCCCGTTAACTCTTAATTTTACTGGATTAGCTAACGCGGCTCACGCGTTTTATCTGTTTTATTATAATAAGCAATGAAGTCTTACCTTCTGCATCATGTTTGGACACAATGAAGCTAATCTACAATTCTGGTGACCGATCACGATGTTGTTTTACAGGATATTAGAATCTATATATAATGCTGATCGCATTGTATATATTTATACTTTTTATATACGTTTTATTAACAAAAAGGTGTTACGATTATTTTCTTATTAATACTTTTTCTTAAACTTTTTAAGGTATAAAGGCAAACGCATCTACCCTTCCGTGCCAAACCAGCCGTCGGAAGCGTCCGCGCACTTCATGATCGAGCTTGCCAAGTCCGTGCTATTAAAAGCTGGAGGCTCATCAAGCACCAGCTTATTTACGCAGACCTCGTGCGCGCGGGAGCATCACGGCCCGCACAGGTCATCTATTTATATCAACAACATCATTACCATAGCAGACGTAGAACGTCCACTGCTGGGCATAAGCTTCCTTAAGTGGGAAGTTTGCTCATAATTGTAACACGGACTAGTCGTGGTGGTCTTTCCCTCAGTCGCTTTTCATGACATCTTGTACGTGAAGAGTTACTCTTCTGATGCTCCACGGTGAATCTATTAAATAGCAATTTATTAACTCGCTAACTTAACTTCAGAGGAGACAGAACTTCCGCAGCTGGAGATTTGTTTAACGTTATGGCGACTAGGAATAGAATGTTGTTAAAACCACCACAGAAGCGATTCTATAAATAGTGCCTTTTATAAAAGGTCTTTCCGTCCACCTTGTTGAGCTATAATTCAAATTGCTTATTTTATTATGAATGATTTTATAGGGGTCTACACATGGCCGCTTTCCAGCTCGGCCTCTACGCCCTCGGCTTACACAACTGCGTCAGTGCAAATTGGCTCAGTCGGACATATTCTTCTCACGTCAGTTGGATAAATGGTAAGTGTTTTATGCTTACGCAGAAGTGTAAATGAACCTGAATGATGTACGATTTTCTTTATTCACAAAAAAGTATGGCGTTAAGTGGTTTTATGACGGAGATGATATGTTTTAGCTATTAACGACATCTGTTGGTGTTATACGCACCTACTATAACTCACTTTCAAACATTCTTGTTTGGTCTAAGTTGATTTCATACTCTTATTTATCATTCAATAATTTTAATTTTCTGGATACAATGTCAAAAACTTTTCTCGGTGATGCTGGAACTGACGTCAGATCCAGTCAGCATTATAAGTCCGAAAAATTTTTGTCGGTAATACTTTCTAAATGGAGAATACAAATTTTGCGTTCGGTATTTTTATTATTCGGTTACTATAGTTAAGTGCTGCAACAAGAGATTGACAGTCGAAATTAACATTGTGTAGTAATATTATATTAACACGATAAAAATGATTGGATTTTTCATTTTAGTGTTTGTGATTAATCTGTACAAGCCAGAATTATAAGAATATACACTTTTATAGGACAAGCAATGGACATTGGAGCCCCAGCAATCTTGTTCCTCATAGATGCCTGGGAAGGTCACTTAACACCTCCCGAAGCAGCGGGTATTGCAGATAAGGCGAGTATAATTAAGCAATCAAGCTAAAGGATTCGGTATTAAAATGTTTCGTAATATGTAAGAAACATAATTAAGATACATCATTTGCATCATAAATAATGCAACTACTTTTTGTTTTACATAAATGGAAGGCTTTTTTGATGCCATCAAAAAATACCTGAGGAGTTCGCTGAACCCCCTAACTCTTCATGTAACCCAGCAACATCTAACAATATGCTTCCAAACTATTTCATAACGAAGTTTGAAGGTGCTTTAAAAAGCTTTTATATTCTATCTAACCACTTAACAAATCAGATGGTTTAGTCACATCTCCGTTTCAGTCAGTTTTAATATGTTTAAATATGTAAAATCCGTTATTGGCTATATGTTTCGATTATATATTGTTAATTAGAATATAAGAGCTGTGGATTTAGAATAAATAAAAAATTCCTTTACTTATTTAATCATGTCTCAACTGTGAGATTTTTTTGAAAGCAAAAGGCTAACTCCTCTGGCGACTGTAAATCGATAAAATCACACGGAACGTCACAAATAGCTCAGGATTCCCGTTTCTTTCGTAATGTTCGTATATTTTGGGTCATAACGGCAAAATAGTGTAAATCGAATAACGAAAGTGGAAAGAAACGCGTATCCGGCACGGTGGTCACGGGCACGGCGGCGCAGGCGTCGACGGGGCGCGACGTGCACACGGTGCGCGCGGCGGCCGAGCTGGCGCTGTCGGTGCTGCCGCACGCGCACGCGCTCAACTACAACGAGATCCAGCGCGCCGTGCTGCAGTGCAAGGAGCAGAGCGACGCCATGCTGGAGCGCGCCTGCCTCACCGTCGAGGCCGCCGCCAAAGGTAAATCTCACGACCCATAATCTCAACCCTTACCCCCGGTCCCTCCCGCCCTGTTTCCTGGTAGGAAGGACTAATCACAGAATTCCCTTGTTATACATAGCTTATCGTAATTAGATTTTATTAATGTAATATTTCTAATGTATACTGTGCATATTCAATACGTTATATTTTTCCATCATATTGCTTTCTATTACTTCTTCGTTTGTTTTCGTACGATAGGAAAATGGATATATTCCCCTCAATTGTTTCTAACAGATAATTATTATTCTGCTAATTAAAAACATGCTATCAAATTTGCTTTGAATTATAGCGATTATCATTATTATCATCAAAGCGGCAGTAGAGCGTCCACTGCTGGACACAGGCTTCTCCAGAATACGGAGAAGTTTTGTCTATAATTACCGCTCTTGCATGCCTACTGCTACACCTTATTGCATTCGAATTATTCTTTGTCGGTAGTATAGTAGTAGATAGTGCTATTTATTGGTTACGGTACATCAGTCGCCTCTTACGACACCTGGTACAGGGGGAAGTACTATTATGCCGGTACCCCACGGTATAAAAATAATTAAGCAACCTCAACCCAATTGATTATATTGCAGGAGAGTACCAGTCCAAACAATGTGACAATAAATAAATAAATATAATATTTTTTTACGATTTATTGATTGATATAGTCATTTATGAATTGATTCCAAGATCAGTAACCTTTAATTGTGTTACAGACATGAGACAATAAAGGAATTACAAATTTGATGCTTAAATACAGTATCAAATATAATTACAAATAAATAGGGTGGGTACCCTAACGACCATAACACATACAACGACATAAACGTGCATAACACCAGCTAATGCGCCATCCAGCCCGTGGCGTCACTGTCATTAAACGCTTAAGCCCTGTTATTCACATTTCCAATCTATAACCTGCCGAATCCAAACAAGAGAATTAAAATTACAATATAACTCATACCTCTGATTAGATTGTGCATTGCATTCAGGTGGCGGCGTGTACCCCGAAGTTCTATATACCGTCGCCCGGTATTGGCACGAGCTGTACCTGAGACAAGCAAACGAAGACACCGAGCCGGTAGTGGAGGAGCCACAGTACCGCGCGCCGCCGCCCGTGACTGTACACGCGGTGCCGTACCCGCTGCCGTTCCCTTTCACCTACCACCCGTACCCGCCGCCGATATATCAACTACAGGTACTTTACTAATTATCTTAGTATTCAATTTTGCGGAGTGAAACATCAGAGACAAATTCTCTTTGTGAATCTTGAAAATAATTACCATAAGGTAGCCGTATCGTCGAACAAAAAATAAATTTAATACAAGTCTTGTATAGAAATGAAGTTGAAGTTACAGTAATGCGGTACTGTACTTTTACTACCCACACTTACCAGGTTCTATTTTTACATGGACTTGCTCTTTTCTGCTAGATGCTAGAGTTTTTGACTATATATAAGAATTACCGAGATCAAAGATGAGAAATAAATGAAGCAATTTCATATATTAATATGTGAAGCAGAAACTTTGTACTGTTTTTAAGGAAATTACGCATATGGATGGACGTGAAATAACAGAAATATTAGGGGTTTCTAAAAAAGAACTCTAATGTAAGATTTATAAATAATAGTCAATACATGTTAAGTGACATAGGACAAGCAATAATAATTATATTTCTGAACTAAATTATCAAGAATCACTTTATCGTTAATCAGTTTTATTTTTGTCTACATTCAAAAAGATAGACGTCCTGACCCAGAACGCTATCCAATATTTTATTTTTAATGTTGATGACAGAGAAGTTACTAACTTCCGTCGAATCACTCTTGTTCCTATTCTCTATTTCTTTAAAGTGCCTGTACAAAAGATTAATTGTTTTGTTTTTACAATATGTTTAAAATTGTAAGGGATATGCCTTTTAGAATGACAAATCCACGACACTAGCTATTTTTACTCTTGACTCTTTTTTGACAAATCTAAGACATTCCATATTTCGCGTTTTACTTCTAAAACAGAATATATTGAGGTAGAATATATAGGCCCATCAGTGGTTATCATCATACGGATACCTATCTAACCATAAATAATATGTTACAATTAGTGATGTAACTGATATTCGTATTCGCGAATATCCGCATATTTTTCCATATTCGCGGCGAAAATTATGCGAATATTTAGCGAATGTTTTTAATAATCAAAAAGGAAATTATTATTTGGATGCATATAACATAACAATGTAATAGATAACACCTAAATATTTTTATTAAATCATACTTCTATATTCTAAATTAAAGTCTCATTTATGAAAAAAGAACTTCAGAGATCTGATCAAATCTAACATTAATCAGCCTTGTGTCAACTATGTAAGGTTTGCAAGTTGTAGATTAACAAGTTCATCTTGGGATTATTTGAAATTTCGAATCATAAATACATTTTTAACGCAGATGAAAATTCTATAAATGTGTCGATGAAAAGAGAAAACTCATTGACTTCTAATGAAATTCACATATTATAATAATAGAGACGATGCAATTTTATGTTATCTCGAAAACGTAGAATTCGTGTTGAGATATGGTTTGATGATATGGGGTAGTAAATAGCATAACTAATTGGGGTAATAAATAAATAGAATATAACTGTGGCACAAAAAAAATATTAAAGCCTTTTGTGGAAATTCGTCCAAATCATCTTGCAAACCTATCTTTAAAACCAAGGTCTGCTGCTCCTACCATCGCTTCACTTTTATGAGTTTTGTCAGTTTGTGCTTCAGCATAAGGCTGTTTTTTGAAGCATGTGATGCACAGAGTATTAGAGACAGATAATATAATTATAAAGAGGTCTTAAGGAATGTTCCCGAAACGTGGTTGCGATGTGTTTAATTCTTTTTTATTTTAAAAAAGATAAAGAAATATCTGTATAAAAAAATTTGTGTTAAGGAATTTATGTAGAAAATGTAGCTATTTTTAGTAATATACTATTATTATTGAAATTTTCATCATATGTAACGGGACATCGTTAATGATTTGTATGCTATTTAATTAGTAAAACATGAGCTCCTTTTATTGTTTTAATACCATTAATGCCATGTTTTGTGCAAGTAAACTTTAGTTTTAAAAATAAGTTTTTATTCGTAAGTGGTTAGTGATATAAACTTAGAAGGATTTACAAAGTGTTTCTAACTGGTTTGTCTTTCCACTGAACCTTGAATTCTGTTTTCAGTACGGAGGCGCTCCCGCACCTCACCCGACCGCGTCTCAGTACCACGTGCCGCCGTACTACGTGCGGTCGCTGGTGGCGCCGCCGACGCACGCGCCTCACCCGCCGTTGCCGCAACATGCGCCGCACGCGCCTCTACCACAGCACACGCCGCTGCCGCATCCGCCGCCGCGGCCCGTTAATGTGAGTGTGCCTTTACGGCATGGCATCATCATTTAACTGATGCGTTTGGACAATTGAACTATCAACAAAAGCATTTGTTCGTTGTTGTTTTTGCCTTTAAAGTCTTGCTTTGTGTTTCTTTTAAATATAGATTTAAGGAATTTGTTAAAAAGGCAAAAAGTGCCTTGCAGAAGTCAAAAGGTCTATTGCGTTTTTATTGACTTGGAAAACGCTTATAATGCGAAAGGAATTGTGGAAGATGGTTTGAACATTTAGAAAGGATGGATAAAAATAGAATGACTGCACAAATATATCGAGCGGAAGTGATGTAGGGGTTGGTATAGAACGACCGAGGTGAAAATATCATAACCAGGTAGAAGAGGTATTAAAGACGGGCCAGGTCAGAAATACCAAGAATAAACGACCGTGTATGAATAGACTAATGTGAGTAAAGGAAGCGAGAGAGGTTTGGTTTGTTTGTAGCAAGTGATGATCCATGAGCTCCACCTACCCCGTTGAGACACAGGCGTAATGTATGTATGTAAAACTAGGTGTGCAGAAAATCATGTGCGTAATAGAAATGTTGAATAAACTAATATTAGATTATCAACGTTTTTAAGTGTTTATTCATGACATACAATAGACAGAGCTCTGTTAGTCTTCTCAAGTTACGTTGTAACCATTTCCAATCTAGTGAAAGGAGTAACTATTACTGGAAAAATTTCAATAAGATTAGATTGACGTAGAGATTTTCTCACCACGAGCCATTCGCCAATCTCAATATTCAAATTTGAATCGTATAAAACAACCAGAAATGGTCCCTTAGCTAGTCGTTTCATATAATCGAGACCGTAAAATATCATATAAAATGAGACATTTGTTTACGCAGCAACATCCTGCGCCGATCCCGCCGCCGCTGCCCGCGACGCACGCCAGCGTGAGTGCGGGCGTGGCGCCGCTGC
>JACJUM010002878.1:12736599-12753866 GCA_020976665.1 Heortia vitessoides | reverse complement strand
CCGGCGCCCGGGCCCCCGCCGCTGCCGCAAGCGCAGCTCCGGCGGCTGCTGGCCGCCTACCGCGTGGGCATGCTCGCTCTCGAGACGCAGGCCCGCCGCGTGCACGACGACCGTCCACAGAACAAGTTTGGAAGGTGACCGTTTTTGTTTAATAATCAGATGGACCTAAACTATCATTACAGATTTATTTAACCTGACACGATTGTATTAAAAACTATAACATCGTAACATATGATTCTGTATACTACGATTTAAATTAGTTACACTACCCATTCCACTAACTACCATAAATAGCTAATTATAAACTTATATGCAAAAAAACAGGCATCTAAGCAATTAACCATTTCAAATGTTCCTATTGGTTTGTTTGATAATTATAGGTAGTTTTACTTTCATAATTTTGTAAATTAATAAGCAAATAATCGTTTTCGTCAATGTTATCATAAAATTTTGATAAAATTTATGGGTTTTAATGCTAAAGTTCGCTAGTAGTGAATGCACGCTAGTAGTGCATATGCTTGTGAAGTAAACTGGTTGTACTGATCTCACGCGTCGTTTGAGAACGTCCTAGACATGCTCTATAGGATTGAGGTCAGGTCTTTGAGCTGGCCAATCCAAACAACGAATGCTGACCTCTTGCACATACGCTTCCACATTGCCAGACCGGTAGGCGCGAGCGTTATCGTCCATAAAAATTGAGTCTTTGCCTTAAGCGGCCAATGCGGGTTGTGCGTGAGGAATTAGAACTTCCGTTATGTATCGATGTCCAGTTAGTGAGCCGTTTTCAATGAAGACTTACACTGTACGATCCATTAAATCTATTCCTGCTCAAAACATAACAGAGCCCCCACCATAAGGTGTGATTTCTTTAAAACAAGCCTCTGCAAAGCGTTCTCGTCATTCTTCGTAGCACTCGCCGACGTCGATCTTCAACGAACAGAGACTTGGCTTGGCTTGGCTACATCAGAGAAAAATACCCTATTCCAGTCTTCTTGAGTCCATGACTCACAATTTCGAGCAAACCTAAGCCTGGCAACTGTGCTCACGGAGTAACTTAGGGCCGCGTGCCGGGCGATATTGGCCGCGAGAAACCTCCTCCTGACCGTCGCTAGACTAATATGCACATTTCTTACTTCTTCGAGATTGTTATTACGAGATGTACACAAGAAAACGATCATCCCGTGGTTGGGTACATGGTTTTCTTTCAGAACCAGGCCTTCTCTTGACGGAATTGGTGCCTTGATACCACTGCCAGGTCCTTTGAACCCTCTTCGAGCAGCGCAATAATTTTTGTAGCTTTTTTTACCACTTTCTCTAACATTTTTGAGACAGCTAACCAGCAAGCTAAATGAAGCTTTGACAATTAAGAATATGAAATAAATTCATAAAAAATGACTAAAAGTTATGAAAACCGATATTATCTTTCGGAACTTCGCACCAACAATATAGGATAAAAAGTGGTTTTCTGTAAAAACGTCAAAGGAAAATTTGAATTTAGAACGTACTGTTACTGTTTTTACCACGGCATTTTTAAAATCGGCCAGTAACATGTACAAATGATTGAAATAATTTTGGTACCGTATTTTTTCAAAGAAGAATAAAAAACAATACCGTTTTTTTGCAAATGAGTGTATTTAGAAGAAGAACCTTTGTTTATGTATTACACGTTAGTGTCGATTCTTAGTACTTTTTTCTTTAAGGATACAAAGAGTCGACATATTTATGTGTTAAAATAAAAATACATAAACCAATTAATAATTTGCACCTGTGTATTACTGGATAGAGATTTTTATACAATATTTACTCGAAACAATTTCAACTAGTTCATTTCTTTAATGTATTTTTAAATCAGTAAAAGGTCAATACTAAGTAATATACCATTCCTGGACTAATCGATTATGGTTTATTTTTTATTTAGCCGAATTATAGTTCGAGGGCAGGATTAATATATATTTTTTTATACGTAACATTTTCTCATTCTTAACCTTATGATTACACATGTTCATATATTGTGTCAATTACAGAAACCCTCCATACGGCGAACACGTGAAATGGTTGCTACGTATATCGAAGCACCTCGGCGCGCAGTACCTGCACCAGTTCTGCGTATGCGCAGTCAACTCAGTGGTGTCTCCGTTCGTGTTGTACGAGCTGTGCGTGGAGTCGGCGCACTGGCTGGCGCGCGGCGGCCCGCACCACCTCGTCATGCAGCACCTGCGCGGCACCCTCGCGCCGCTCGTGCAGAAGTGCCAGCAGATGTGAGTGCTACTAGTGCACCTGTTTATGTATCGTCAGTGATACTTCAGTACCGCGCTTGTAGCTTTAGTGAATAAGGTCCATATTCTATCTTTTTTTAATTGTATTCTCAATTTTATTTGCAACTGCTAGTTACGCGGTATAGCACTGTCATTAACGATATGTTGGAACGTTTCTTTTAAGTGTGTCATGATTCAACATATTAACCATTATTCACCACTCATATCATTATTATTCTTTGAGTCGTTTTATATTTATGTTATTATAAATTGTAACTTGCAAAAAATCCTGGTCGATGTTTAGTATTGTAGTAGACTTTCAAATATCTTTATTAAAATCAGTGAGTGAGAGACTTAAATCGTCAAAACAAACTATATCTTTTTCTATAAATATATATCTATTTATTACGAAATAACTCAAATAACCGATCTACGCTAATAACGTTATAGGGTTATAAAAGTCATTTAAACAAATACATGATGTATTAACGGTCTACTTTAGTCTGCCAGCAAAGGATGGGTAAAAAAGATTGGGATTATAGTAGGTTAATTATGCGAGCCAGAAAAGAACTTGCAAGAAAAACTGTTGGTAATAAAGTTATAGTTAACAAACCCTTGTCTATTAAATTAGGAGTATTATTTTTAATAAGGTTTTATCGGCCCCGCAGGTACATCCAATGCATACACCAAAAGCTGTACCACCTGACGCCGGTGGAGTACGAAGAATTCGTTAGCATCGTATTGTCAGCGCGCACCGCCTTCCAGCTCACGCCAGAGGGGAACACACAGTTCAAAGAGTGGCTCGCATCCTTGCGCAGGTAACACATTTGTTTATCCATTCCTGTATAATTTTACGTTATCGTTTAGACAAAGTTCGATGTATGCATTGCATAGTTTAGTTTTGTCGTTTCAAGTAGAATAGCAGAGGATTCTTTAGCGAAGTGTATATTTATATTTTCTTTAATAGTGGTAAATGATTCTCCCGGATCGGACTCCGTATCTCATACGTTAGAAGTAGCACGACGACAGCTTCCCGTTGCATTCACACGGCGCATCCCTTGTTATATGTAAAAGACCGTAAATAAGTAACAAGATAACAGAGAAGACGTCATTCTATATACGTCACGAAGAAAGTGAGCTTACACGAGGAGTTGGAAACAAAAATCCGGTTTCAGATCGAAGTCCTGCAAGAAGGACCTGTGGACGCAGCTGAACGCGGCGCTGCAGACGAACGGCAAATGACGTCGGCAGCCGATAGTTTGTATGGTGCGCGCCGCACGCAAACTGTCACACTACACCGGCCTGCGCCGGCCCCGCTACCGCCTCTGTCTGCACGCGCTCTAGCGCGGCCTCGCCCGCACGCGCGCGCGCGCACCCGCACCCCGCACCCCGCGCGACCCACCCCTGTCATTAATATTACTTCAAAAGATTGTAAAGAGAACCTTTTATCGTAAGACTCCTCGTGTGCGTGCACGTGAGCTCCGATAACAGTTTGCGGTGTCGTGTTATGTATTTGCAATTGACTATTCTATAACATTATTTCTGTAAAATTGTAAAATTGAAGATATACTAGGTATATTCGGCATGCTTTTTTGTGAATAATATCTAGCCTATCACTTTCTGAATTAGTGAAGTTTAATGTAAAATTTTGAGCACGTATTATTTGCGCATAATGCTAAGTTGTTAATTGTTCCATGTTTGATTAAAGTTACGAAATAATCAATTGCAAAAACAGAAGTTTAGACCATTCATTATGTTTTCTTTCCCTTGGCGTGCTGTCTATTGGCACGCAAGCTAACCTTGTGTGCATATCCACTTTTCCTGCGTTCAGAAACCTAGACGTATACTGTGCGCCACTAAGTTGTCTGTTTGTCACATCAGTTATGTAAATTGTTTGACGATTGGAATATATGGAATATAATTCATATTAAAAAAAAGGCCGTAATCAGGTGTTTGACGAAAACTCCGAGACCGTTTCGTTTCCGGTCGTATCCCTCTCTAACGATCAACTTTGTGAGATCTATATTATATGAGTAACTAACTATTTGAGAACGTAGAAACGCTGTACTTCCAAGAAATCTTTTTCTAACTGTTGCTTACGAGTGAAACCTATATATAAAAGGTAATACGATACCGATGCGTCCCTCGTGTAAGCATTGATACGCGCCATTTGCTTTGGTCTACCAAGATTTACCCACTTTATTAATAAATGCTTAACAATCGAGCATTGATTTAATGCTTACGTCTTTCGCGAGTGTGGAAAAACACGGCATTAAATCGCTACAATGCTTTTGTTAACGTTTTGCAATAAAAGGTATAGGATACGCTTAATTTGTAACACCATATAAGAAAATGGCACTATTTTTAAAGTGTAACTATCGACTTGGAAATTTAATTAATACGAGCGAGTTTATCTTGATCAAGGAAAAAAAAAACATCTATATAATAAATAAAACTCGATTAGAGGGACTTCCATCTCATTCGTACGATAAAAATATCGCATCGGTGATCATAAATGTTGCTAACTCCTCACGCGTAACGTAATATCCGTTAACGTTGAATACTAACTGTGAGCTAAAAGTAACGATCCATTATAATTATCACGGTGTTGGCTAAACCATACCCAGCGCAATTCATCGAAAAATCTAGATCTCAACTTGTAAATATTTCTTAAATTCACCCCATGCTTTGTTTGCTCGCATCACTCACGAAATGGTATTAAGCTCATGTTAAAGGTTGTGCTTATAATAGTCTGAGATTCGGTTGTATTGGAATTATATTATAAGGACAGAGTACGCACTATCGGTACTCGAGTCCAAAGGAGTTTAGCAACATTTCGCTCGTCATAGGAGGATGTGCAATTTTAGCAAAATGTTTTGGTGTTGAATGAGAGATGAATTAATTTGACGGGAGGAAAGCGATATACTTCAGTGCGGTTCGAGAAGACAGTTTCTGACCGCCAAATTAATTTGATATATGGACAAAATTTGTTTTTCGTGGCCGTAACCTTCAATTTCATTTGTATATTGCACAAAACGTTGTAAGCCTTATTTTTTGTGTTATTCGTCCGCTCATATATATTTAGTGATGTTTAAATGTAGTATTTCAACACATAACTATCAACTAGTCAATAGTGTCGAACGTCTGTCACGCGTGCGCCGCAGCGGTCCAATACTGCAGTTTAGTTTCTTCCCAGTTTTACTAGAGTGTAAGACACCCGTTTGACTTTAGTATGTTCTGTACGTACCACCACTGGCGGGTCTGCAGAGTATATTAAACGATTACCATTTAAAAATGTTAACCATTACATGACTTACTTGCGTCCAGATTGATTTTCGTTTTGCTGTTGTATCCGAACTTTCAGTTATGGTTAACATTTTGTACTTTTAGTTAATATTTTGTGTATTGGTAGACAACTGGTACTTCGATTTGATATAGTAAATTGTACGGTCGACTAATGCGGTTGTAGCTAGTCCGAATAATTGAATAACATCAAGATCTTATTATACTATATATAGAACACGAATGCTAGTCAACAAAACAGACTGCTCAATTAATAAAATGTTTCTGAGAATTATAATAATAAGTTATACAGATATAATGCTAGTTTCGTGAAATACTTTAACCCATTATTTCTATATAATGAGATGTTTAATAGAATGAACAACACATTTGACAGTAGCGTAATTTGTCAGTTGTTTACCAAACAATAACTAATCAGTGTGTATGTAGCGAATTATCTAAAGATCTCCGTAATATGTTTATTCTGTAAGGATTTAGAGAATATTGACATCGCTCATTGTATTCGTCTTTAATTTTCTTTTAGTTTAATGATACATTTTATTTTTCCGACTGCATTAGAGCAAAATGTCGGTTTAAATGACGGAATGTTTATTAAAAAGTAAAGTATCTTATTGTATAAGTATGATTGTGCACTTGGTAGATTTAATATTTTCGATGAGATGTGTTTGTTGCGTGTAACGACTCGAAATGGGAATTCGACCGTTAATATTGTGTCCATATTTATTATAATATAGGGCAGCATTGCGCTTTGGAAACTAATCAAATATCGAATTGTATAATATATTTGGATGTGACTCAAAAATATATCCGAAAAAGTGACTAAAAACTCTGAAATGTAACAATAGTCCATATTATATTGAGGGTTGACAAAGGATGTCAAGTGACCTAAGTAGGGGCGTTAGACTACAGAATATTACACAGAATGTAGGCGATGACCGTCGATACACTATTTTTGATATTCTCTTGTCGAAATTTGCAGTTTCATGATTGTTTACGTAATGACGTCTTATATAACTTAGAAGTGCGTTCGATTTAACTATATTAACTTTATTTACACATTTATATTATATTATATTATTATATTGTAATGCAAAGTAGCGTCTTGAGAGCCTTTTAAATAGAACTATATTATATACCGCGATCGCGCTGGCAACAAATACGGAGGCCTTAGCATTTCAGGCCATATATAAGAAAAGAAATGCAGAGATGTGTTTGAATTACTAGAACATAAGACATGACATAGAACATAACACCAGAGTGACGGATAAATATGGGATGCCTATACTTTGCACTCTGCCTTAGAACTGAAGTGTCATTTCAAAGTCAGATCGATACCGATATTTACATGCCATGCTAACGAGAATCTGTCACCTTATAAGTGTATTTAGAAATTAACTGAAATGTATTGGTAAATTAAGGAGATCTTCCAACCATAAAGCAATACTAAAATATCATTTTATAAACGTATTATATAGTCATTGTGATCTACATATGTTATATCATATTTTTACAGTTTATATTGTACACTCAAAGCGTGTGAGTATTATATTACCTAAATGTAGTATTGGAAAGAATGTGTTTTTGTATTCTGTATGAAAATGTTTGTGCGTCAGATAAATTCAAAATAATTGCAAAAAAAAAACGTAGATATCACCAGAATCGCAGAACGAGAAAGAATTGCCTAGTTTATGTTTTAGAGGATCGGAATTTTGAAGGCTTTTGCTCAATTTACTGCAAGATATGTCATGTCAAACGACGCGACGTGCGGCGTAAAAATTTGTGCCTATTTTTAATTCAATATCAAAATATTTGTGCCTTGACAAATTTTTCGACATTGAGATTAAACATAAAAGATGTCAAAATTAATGAATTTGAACACAGCAAGATAAGGTGTAATTTGTAATCTGTAATCGATATAATTAATGGTTTTGTAATAACTTATTTGGCATAAAAAATATTAAGACCTGTTTACTCTTTATTGGTATAAAGAAATGCTATTTACAAACTTTTGCTGTTGTGGTTCATCCGTGTATTTTAGACTGTATAAGACTGTTTTATCACAATTCAAAATTGATGTCTTATATCGGCCATATACCATAGGCATTAGAATAGGCAAAATTATAATATGCAGTGTTCAACCGGTCGGTATAGTGTCTGACGTTGCAATGATGAATTTGTTGCCAGCTTGTCGCCAAGTAGTTTTAGTTCGAATACCTTTGTAAACTAGATGTTAATACGCATTCGTACGAGATGGATGGATGTTTTCAGCATTCAGTAGATAGTAAATTTTAGAATGCTAGTTAGTATAAATTGTCATCCGTAAAAAATTGGATAAACGCTACGTGAATACGAGTACACATTATTGGGTTGTCATAACCGGAACGTTTCAATAGTATTTTTGGAGTATTTTCTGTCGTTTAGTGGTCATATAGAAAAATAGTTTTTCAGTTTGTCGCGCAACAATTAAACTGTTGCCTGTTGGTTAATAATGCGCTTTGAGTTTCAAATTTCTGTAGCAATGTGAGAGCGTCGCAATAGTTGATTACCATTGTATGACATTTGGCATTAATTACGACAGTAAATTAGTTACTTATTTTTGTAAATTGCTAAGGTGGAAACAGATCTCTTATAGTTTGCGATATTTAAGATGTCACACATGGCTACTGTACAAAACTAAATCTGTCAATATGTATTGATGGGTTGTGAACTCTACATGTAAATAACTCTATTGAGTTCGAAATTGGTTAAGAATTTTTGACAGATCTGTGTATAATTTGGTCTTTAGCCATGCTCGACAGCTGTCACAGTGACGTTACTCATATGATTTTTAACAATACTGTGATGAATACTATGGATTCCTTTTTGACTTCTAGTACAATCAGATGAAAATATGATTAAAAAACTCTGTAACGTGCAGCTCTGTAACGTTAACTCAAAATAACTCCATTTATGTTAGCTGTCCTGTTCTCAATGACATCTGTCCCGCAGATCATCTTATAGTTTGCAAACGAATGACTACGTTTACTTAATTAATGCAAATTATATGTTTAATATATTTTATTATTACTATACAAGACATAAATTGATGGAAATATTGCTGTTTACCTTTATTGCCTTTGCGGCTCTCTCAGTACTTTTATCAAACTCAAAATATTAATGTTTCGGAAACATCTTGCCGTCCATGTTTATTTGCAAAGCTATAGAACTAAGTTTTCGTCTTCAACGTTTTCCTAATTAAAATTCACTACTACGTAAAATATCTATTTATATTGAAAAAAAAAATCAGAAGGTAATATACTTACGCATTATTAACAATCCCTGGTATTATTTGTCAAATAGCATAACCTCGTCTATGGCATAAGAGTGCTTTGACATTTTGTCTCAAAGAACTATTTTTACACTTTAAAGCGTATTTAAAAAATAAAAAAAGATAAATATATCGTTAGTTGGGTAAATTTAGAGAGTTAGTACGGAGCATATTTTAATTAGTCGTTTAATGCATGTTCATAGTTGTAATTTTCCCAGTATCAAGAAAGGTTGCGAGATGTATTTTTGGTGTTGTGGTATTTTATTTGCATTATCACATATCAGTTCAAGGTTATGTATGAAATCACCTGGCACTACTTAAAAATTTGGGCTTAGCAACAGTATTTTCATTTTTTTAAATTAGACTTCAAAGTCGCCAGTATTTAAAATAAGCTTAAGTGTGTGGATCAGACATTCTGTATATTTCAAGGCACTGATCTCACTTAGCGTTAGGCGAGCGTGCGTTCTTTCTACGTTAAAACTGTTGGAGATATGTAAGAGTGGCGTGTACGCCGCGTGACCCTTCATAGTCGTAAGAAGCGTCGTCTTATGTTTCTCCCTTTCTAGTGCCCGCTGGTCATCTGGCTCTCTCGCCACATAAGCCATGTACAATAGGCGTAAGCCAGTACATCGAATTGAAAGAGTGAGAGGCGCCAAACGTTGCAGCCACTGGGTGCGGAAAACACGGGCACGAGACGTGTACGCCGCTTGAAAATTTCGCTTTTTGTCATGTAGGAGAAAAGCGCACGCTAACAAAACGCGAAGTAGGATCAGCGATTTAAACGATGAGTGTTGTATTTTATGGGGAGGGACAAACGAAGCTTGATGCTCTGAAAGGCTCATTAATATAATAAAACTTGTCATGTCTATAGGTGCCTCTCATTTATGAGCTTAGTAATATATAAACTTTTTCGAAATTAATTGTTTTGTGTGTTATGCTTCGTCTTATATGTGCAATAGGAAGTGTCTAGCGACATAATGCAACTTTTGGCCGCAGCCGACAGACTTAACATGTGAAATTCGGCCACGTGTTAAAAGCGCATCGCGTGGTTTTGCTCTTTACTCAAGTTATGGCTGCACATAATTAATTGAAGACGTAAAATAATTGATGAAAACAGCAGTACTCAAGAAACAGCATGTCTTTTCCACTGCCTTCCATTTATATCTAGCATTATATTGGTCTACAATTAGGTTATTTATTGTTCAGTATATATCTCGAGCAATGATATTGACTTGGGCTATATCAAACTAGGCGGGGGGCAGAAAGTGTTTCAACACAGTTCGAACAAGAAACTAGTAAATATGAAAGTAGCAAGATACGAGACGTGTTGGTGCGTCAAATTTGATACAGTCCGGTCTTACATTTCGTCCTGTAATACTCATCGTGCTGAATTCTACGTCACATCACAGTCAGTTAGGATGTATCGAGGACTACAGAATTACAATTCTATTTAGTTCTAAATCAATGATGCATAATTATTTTATACATCTGGATTTGTAGTTTAATTAATTATACACTTTGTAAGTGTGGTGTCTCCGCCTATTAAAGTATGTAACCATTGCAGAGTTGGAATGGCTACTTATTTAGTGTACGTAATAAAGTATAATGATATTTTTATTATTCATATCGCATATTATGTCATTTGCAATTTTGTACGAGGAGTGACAGCGTCGAAGATGTAACTGTTTGTTGTCGCCGTATGAATTCATCTCTGAACATAAAAAATTAATTTATATTGCCTGAAGGTTAAAATGCCGCCTCAAGCAGTTTTGTCTTTGCATCAAGTCGTTCCTTGTACGCAAGCTGTCCGCCGTATAAACTTTGCAGGACGTAAGACTGACAACAACTTTGTGAAATAGTCATGTGTGGAGTCTTACTTAATTTTTTATCCCAGGATGTCTGTAAACAATCTCATTGTTAACACTGTCTGCACGATTAAACCAACCTAGCTTTCGACGTCAATCATTGCCTAAATTACCAGTAATGAAAGTTCCAGAATTGTTTTACGACATCCTGTATAAATATAGAAGTGCCCATATATTATTATATTGTATTTATTAAAGTATAGCACTAGACATTTTGCTCCGTTGTCGCAAATGGTTGTAATAATAAAAGTATAGATAATGTTAATTAGTAAAAATGATAGACTGTTTTGCACGATTTCTGGTTTGACCGTGGTTGAGACAGTGCGTTGGTCGCTTCTCATGCAAACAAATGTGAAACACTTTATGATGACAAGTACCGAGTTGGAGGTATTCTATTGTTGCATGAATATCGACGACGAATACACATCATTCAGAACTTTACCTACTTACTTGAAATATTCCCACTTATATAAAAATGTACGTTCCCACTCGAACTCGAAATATTTTGACCTCTAGTACATTTTTAATATTACTTTTACGATTACACATATTTTAAGTCTCTTTTGGCAAACATACTTGAAATAACATTATTTAATTATTCAATATACTTATTCTATATTTAAGATATGTCTGTTTTATTTGCTCTCGTGTTCCAAATATCCCAACCTTGATATCCTAAATAAACCTATTTATTATAGGTTAAGATACTGACTTAATATTTGGGTAAATATTATCTTGTTTCTTTAATAAAATTATCTACTAAAGCGAATTTATAAACTTAAAGAAAGTTATATTGAAATAGGTTACAGGTCAGAATGCTAGAATCTAAGCAATTTGTACATATTTAATACAGCGTACTCAAATTACTGAAGCGAATTAATGTTGTGTTTTATGTACCTTCTTTTTACGTATTGTTTAGGAGTATGTACAAACTCGATGGAATTAATTTATTTGCAACATCAAAGGCTCTATATATTATGTCTAATTAATTTGAGTAATCACAAGTCATGTGAAAAAGGATTAATAACAAGAAAAATAATGATAGTTCATTTGACCGTGTTGTAGCCGGCATGATATTGGCTAGACCTAGTATCAGCTAGCAGCAGGTTGGTTGGACCTAGTTCTACCTAAAATGATACCGAACAGACAGTTCCTACAGAAATTAGAAAACAATCTGCTTATACTAGATTTAACCAAGAGTAGGTTACTAACTGGTTAAACCTTGCCGCTTTTCGGGTTTTAGCCGTAACATCTAGTATTTTTCAAAGTTTATCTAGTATTTTACCACTTTTACCGAACATACCTACTGTAAAATACATAATGATACGTATTTAATCATTTAAGCTAGATTTTTTCGGATGAACCTAATGCTGGCTCAAAGTCAATACTAGCGTCACCAATGAGTATATGCTTAGACACTTCTCGCTCTGCGAGACTCACGTGAAGCGTGGAAACACCTACATGGAGGAATTTGCGTTAGTTCAAAAGTACTTAGTAGGGATAGGTTTCTTTGTTATATTATCACTCGCGCCTTTTATGGAAACTTTGTTAGTTTTCCTAGTTAGAATACCTAAGGTTCATAAATTAAAAATACATTAATTATGCTATACATCACATTTCAATTTAAGATTAGAAATAACGGACCCGTTGTTAATTGCAAACTTACCTCATTATCTCAAAACCTACCAACATCATTATAATAAAAAAATTAATTTAATCATTATGAACTTATTATATTCATACGAAATACTTATTTCACTTCAAACATGTGCGCTTCCAGAGGCAGGACTGATATGTAATACGTGAAATAGATGTTATTACCTATGTTACTTCTGTCAGGTTAGCCTTAAGTATTTATCTTATTTTAGAGCGGATTCTTTTTTATTATTTGCGTAGGGTTTGAATACAATTAATTGTTGATCAATTCAATAAAACCCAGATAAATACAAAAAAATTGCAGCCTTATTGCAAAAGTGAACTTTGTATTTATAATTTAATAAAATGGAGAAGCGAGCATCGTCCGCATTTTTTTATTCTAATTTCATACACAAATGTAGCATAAAACGCTAAGTAAAACTTAAATCAAAATCAATTTTATCTTCACAGAGAAGAACTAATATTGGTTGTTGTTATTTTAATTTGTTGCTGGACTACATAAAGATTCTTGTATAAATGTGTGATACGCAGATAACATAGTTTGGATTACTCCAATAGTAGGAGAGCTGATACCAGTAGATTACTTGTACTATTCCACTTCATATCTATTGCACTCTTCTTATTATCTGTACCAGTTGACAATAATTGGCATAGTAACTATGTACAGGGCTATCTGTTATTTTTATTCCTGCATGATGGCGCTGGTGGTAGTGGTCCAATTTTGTGCGCAAAGGGGTGGGTCAATCCTCACCCAGGACAAAGTATTAATGTGGTAAATATTTGTGCTTGTTGTGCGTCTGGGTGTTAAATATGTATTTAAGTCTATATTATATAGATGATTCCATTGTTGTCTGATATTCATAACATAAGTGCTTTGAGTGATTTAGTTGGGCCAGTATGTGAATTTTTATAATTAAAAATGTTTATTAAAAATGTTTAGACTCGCATATGGAAATGTCTCATGAAAACATCAAATCCGTTATTTTCCATCAGGTGATTTCAAATTCAATTTCAATCCCAACATTCCGGCGCCATTTGACTTTATCCTCATATTCATATTCAGGTTTTTTTGGGAATATAATATTAGTCAAGACGAAGACACTTCCCACTAGCAGGGCTCTGCGGACTCATCAACGTAGTACCCGTGGGAATATAATAAAGCTTGCGATTTGTTGATGTTATAACGTTTTTGTAATCGGTCCAATAGTATTTGAGTTTATTCATTACATATAAACATACAAATCTTTTCTCTTTATAATCTGACTGACTCCAACAAAAGTTGCTTAGAGCACTGTTGCCTGATGACCGTAACACAAATGAGTTAGGGTCATCAGTCAACACAGGTGTTTCAAATATGATACCCAAATAAATATTTTTAACACCCAGACACAGAACAAACCAAATATTCATCATATAAATATTTGTCCTGGTGGGAGATCAAACCCAGATAAGGTTATTACTATCAATAATAAGTCTTACTCACTTTAAAACAACAGTGTGAATATATCCATGTGAAAGCGGTAAACTTTCATCAAGCGGTCTACAATGTAGTGCGTAACAAATGTTAGGCAATAAATAATATTCATTAATAACATTAATTGCTTAAGCAGTTACCATTATCTATCGAATTACATTATTAAATTGGCCTTCATTATGCATGTCATAATGATTCAATTAGGAAATACTACTATTATTATTGATGTAACTGGTTATTATATGTAATTGAGACCTTTATTGGAGTTAAGTCTTGTTTATAAATATGGCGATACATTTGCATCACAATACAATTATGAGTAACGGGAAAATACTAATAACAGAGAATGAAAATTCAATTATGAATTTTGAGAAACGCACGGCATTCGTTTATATTTAATCTCGGGAATCCGACAAGAAATGTCATTCATCGTAGTATCATTTATGCTTCGCAGTTTTTGGTCGTAGCGTGATATAGCCTATATAACCTTTATCGAGAAGTGGACTTTGTATAATCATATCTATTGTAATACTGATTTTTTCTGACCTTATAGTTTAGGCTCAGCGTTGATATGTCAAACAGTCAGTCATCGTGTTATATAAAAAGATTTAACATTTTATTGAAATAACTTTAAAAATCAGATAACTTTCATACTAACTTTGAACCCCCTTTTACCTCCTAAAGTGATGATTCTAGAAAAAATATTTTACACTCGTTTTATGATTTTCGATGAAGAACCTTAATACTGAAATTTATTTGAATAACTTCAAAAAGGGCATAGTTTCATACTATCTAACAGCTTTAGAAGGTGAATTTTCAAAATCCTTGCTCAGTGCTCTTCTACGTTATAAAATGAACCTCTGTGCAAAATGTTAAGTTTCTAACCCTTATAGCTTAGATCCTGCGTTGATATGTCAGTCAGTCAGTCAGCTTCTACTTATATATCATCATTCCAGCCATTGTAAGTCCACTGATGGACACAGGTCTCCCAAAAAAGGGGGAAATTTCACCCATAATTGCCGCGCTGGGTAAGTGTGCTGGCAATCGCAGAGCGCAGCTTTCCTGACGGGGATGCTGTTGCCAATCCCCACCCTGTGCATTTGAGATACACTGTTTCGGATGTATAGCGCCATCTATTGTTTCCGGTACCTCAGTCACCTTTTATAACACCTGATACAGAGAGAGGTACTATTCTACTCCGCCGGTACCCCACGGCGGTCTTATATATATATACAATATTAGTTTTCATGATTTGCACTAGAGGATATTTTATCTTGATTACAGTTTATAGCATATAGTTTCCCGACTTGTGCTCATATTTTAATGTAGCCCCAAGTAAAAAATGTTCAAAAATAATCGATTTCAAATATTTTCATTTTGTTATTAAAAAAAGTTAGATTTCTTTACATAGAAACTCTTACAATTAGTTCTATTGATATACAGAACTACTTAGCTGTGAAAAGAAAGAAAGAAATCACTATCGTAAGTATTGAACGTGAGCTTTGAAAAAAATCGAACGCTCTGTGTACATTAACACATCATCATATCAGTCATTGGAAGTCCACTGCTAGACATAGGCCTCCCCAAGAGAACTGGAGTTTTGCCCATAATTGCCGCGCTGGGTAATCGCAGAGCGCAGCTTTCGCGACGGGGATTCTGTTGCCCATCCACGCCCACATGTACATTGGAACCATACTGTTTTGGATGGATATAACGTCATTTATCGGTTTTGGTACCTTAGTCGCGTCTTTCGACATCCGGTACTAATTTACTCTGCCGGTACCTTACAGTATAGATATATAAGAAGTATGTACGTGCATATGAGAAGATAGAATCAGTTGCAATTGCCAAATCTTGTCATCCTGTCAATCACTTAATAACCGATAACTTTTTAACGAGTTGGTGTAAGACCGAAATTTACTTTTTTTTCTTTTTCTTATACAACAATGTCAGCATCAAGCTTCATTACGCTGCCATAGTGTACCCAGCCTTAACTGCTCCACACCCGATAATGGTGGGCAAAGAGGCCGCATGTTCAACACGGCAGACGAGCGTGACTAGCACGTGTCGCAGATTGCATGAACACTGTCAGCAAAAACAATTACATTTAGAACTAAAGACGTCGCCCGAGCGGATTAGATAACTTTTGACCAATATTAAAGATTAAGTTATCAATCGAATTTGTTAATTAAGCAACAGTTTTAATTATGTCTGTTTTGTATATACATGTAGGTGAAATACTTATATTGCAGTTTTGTACCGGATAAGGAACAGAAAAACAGTGGTATCCTGGGAACTTTGAAAAGATATAACGATGATATGACGAATGATATAACGAATAGATGGATGAGTGTATGCCGGTAAGTTATCACATGTAAAATGCGCTGATTTTATTACAACATTTTTCATACTTATTTATATCTTTGTCATAATGCAGTATGTAATCGCATTCAATTATCATGATGCAATTATGAGATTTTGAGTGCATACTACTTACCTATCATTTTAATTAAATAATTATTCGATATTAAAAGTATGTTTTACTTACGTTTGTTAAGTGTAACTAGATTCGGCAAATATGTTACCTAGGTACTAAAATTCAATAAGTATTTGTTTTAGATAAAAATTCAATTGAAAACTACTTCAGAAACCACGGAACGGTGGAAACAACGCGTCAGCAATAGAGAACAAACTTCGTTTCCCGATTGCACTTAGATAGATGAGGCAATTCACCAGCGGATTTAGTTATTTCAAAGTTTACCTAGACTATTGGGGATAAGGAAAGTAGACAATTTGGAATGGATTTCACGACTCTTGCTCTAGAATAAATGAACTGTATTATTGAAATATATTACAGGTTGATGCAACTGACGTCCATTATGTAGCCAGCTATATAATTTGGTCAGTACAGTATATATATTACAGACATATCTAAATTTAATCAAAATTGGGTCTACATTTGTCTTGATCCTAACATTTTCTTGCTTCCTCTTGAATATTTAGTTGATACCAATAGCGATATCCATCGATTTTATCTAGAACATTAGGTCAACGGATTACTCATTAATTAGGTACATAACTAACTTCAGAATTAGAGGTAGTGGTTTCGATTCCCATCCAGAAAAAACATTTAAGTACCTATATGATTTATATAGAAGATTGTTGAAGATGTGGGTATAAATTGTGCCGACGTGACGGCTGCATTTCGAGCGTGCAGCAAGAGCAACGGCGATACGACAATAGAAAAGAACCCGTGGAGGGAAGGTAGTGAATGTTCGGATAATCTTATTGCAAATCTATGAGTCTATCGTTCATTTGTGCTTTGATCCTTAAACCAAATACAATTAAACCAATTTGTTACATATTTATATAAAATACAAGCAATAGCAAATATATTATTAACTAAT
>JACJUM010002878.1:12724461-12736589 GCA_020976665.1 Heortia vitessoides | reverse complement strand
CATATTTATATAAAATACAAGCAATAGCAAATATATTATTAACTAATCGTGATTTATCGAATAGAAACCCGATCATAGTTAACACATCGTATAATCCGTACATTATTAACCTATATAGTATTATTATAGCAACCAATTTAGTATTTTATGACTAGGTGTAAAAAAAAATCCATGTGATATTGATTTTCTTTTTATATAATAATATAAACTTTTTCGTTCAACTATATACAAGTGTATTACATATCCATATTTATATCAGTCATAGGTTGATTACTTATATAGAAGGTAAATATATTACTTCGACCGTAACTAGAGGTTATTCACCTTTCACTGTGCAAACAAAAACAAAATAATACAATTATTATAATGTAATATCTACTTACCCTTAGTTTTATTATCACACTTTTACATCACATCGATATTTACAAACTAAGAAAAATAAAAACAAACGAAGACGCTCGCCTCAGGGTAGGGTTCCGTGTTTTTCTATTAGGATCATGTAAAATCTAACATACTTATAGTTTTATTAGCTTTATCTTATAACTTCATAAAGTATCTTATTGTCATGATCTCTTTCACATTACTTAATACAACATTTTGAAGCAAAGGAAAATGCATGCTATTATTTATCATGCTTCTAAATATATTTTCTATAGTCGACAGCACTCAGCGCTTTAGCATTTAGTTATTATCTAAATACAATGTAAACGAATTAATGGCAATGACCTGACTGCGATGTTTTACATATAGGTACTTCTAATCAAACCACGTGTAAATTAGTACATACACATTTGTCGTTTGCGGCGATGTGTATTAACAATGTACCGCACAAATATGAGCCAACGGTAAACAAATCCGTGCCAACTTCGTATTTGTATACTTAGGTATATATAAAATTTAAACGCCCTTGCCATATCTACTATTATTAGATGGTTTATTTATATAGACGTCGGCTGATGCGTTAATATAAACAAAGGGATCTGATGCAGTTGATTTTGCATTAATCATCAAGATAGTGAAAGGTCACAGCGGTTATTTTCAGGTCACTGTTTGTGTCATATATTTGATGAATCTATCGCGTATCTTTCTGATAACAATTTACAGAGTACTTCGTTTATATCTGAGCCGTACTCAAAGAACTTCTATTATTCTCATGATAGTATGAAAGCTAAATATTATTATGTTAAATATTAAATAAGTTTGAAATATAATTAATGCGTTTCTTAGTGTTCCGTAGAGTGCCATTTATTCTTAAAAAACTCAATTGTATTAATTATTTTGATCCTATTATTCAGGAGAAAAAAAAACAGTAGCTAGGTTTTATCTTCAACTGAAGGTTACTAAATAACTAAATTAAACAACAATGGGTCACCCTCAGTTATAATTCTGAGGAGGAGCCGCGGGCAGCGGCTTTCGCCCTGCTGATTTATTCTTTGTATTGTGTAAATAATATTTTAATATAAACGCGTTAATATATAGACAAGAAATTAAACTTGAATGTTTTCAAATATAACAGTGAAATATGAATACTGAAAGTGGGCTTACAAGTGCGGTGTACAATGGTAAAGTAACAAAAATATAATAAAGGTACTAAGTATATTTAAATCTGAAACTAAATAACAGTCGAGAGTACAAGTAACTAAAATATTTATTACACTTAATTGCTGTTATAACAATGACACTACTGTGTTTATTAACATAAGGTGACACTTAGAGACATTGCTTTCAAAACACACGATGGAAAATTCTTCAATTAGGTTTGCCAAACAACTTGTTGTATCAGTTCGCGTACGTACAGTTTACGTTTTACTTTTACTTATCGTCTCTGACGTATTATCTACATTTATTCTATTTATAAAACACGATCTGGAAAACAGTTAAAATGTACTTTATGTACTATTGTTACTATTTGTTAAGACAAAATCTGATGATTATTTATTGATTTTTAAATAATGCCTTTGATTGCCACACCTCAAAGGTAACGAAATACCATTAAGTTATGGATCCACTTAAGTCGATTAACCAAACCGTAGGACCCTTTGTCTACAGTTGTGCGAAACATCAAGACAACAGAGTTCAGTACTTCTCTAAAATAAGCTTTAGAAATTGATTTCGGTTATGAAATTAATAAATTTTTAAGCCGTGTAATGACCATCACATAGTCGGGCATAATGGCGCATTCAATAGCATTCAGCGCAAGTAATCTTGTGCGTCTAACAAAAACACGACTTAAATAGTCGTGTTTGTTAAATATTTATTTAAGTATTATATTTGTGATTCCTCTTTTATCTAATGTCCGTACCACTTGTATCATCACTTGAAGCTACTTACCTCGGAGTCAGGTATACAAGGAATTTATAAATATATGCATTCATAGTTGAATGTTATACATCCAACCAACTCGAACACACGAACTGTCGGTCCAAACTTTGTACCAAACAAGCACTGACCGACTCTGGCATGGTCTGATCTCGAAGTATGGACAGGCAGCTATTGCTTGTATGCACTTGCAGTTCCTGTCAGCAAAATAAACTTATGAATTTATGTCGGATCTATGTATCTTTTAGTACATGAATTACATAGACATACCATTTTCCGTAGGCTTCGCGTTATATTGGTGTCCTTTTGTCGGATTTTGGATTCTTTCTGTTGCTATGCTTATTTTATCGCAAGCCAGTTTCACGCAGTTTTTTAAATATTTTTAAGGAATATTTCTAAGTAGAATAAGCAATAATGTGTTGCATAATATAGAAAGACGACCTTATAAACCAAAGGCGTTATCAGACTATGTAGACAACCAAACCTTGTTATGATACATTTACATTATTCGTTGGTATTATATTATATATGGTACGTATATATTTTACTTAGATATAGTATAATGCTACATACCGATGTGGAATTAATTCTCATTTGATATTAAATAATCTTAATAATGCTTACTTGCCTAAATTCTATTGAGTTGGAATTACTGGAAAGCCAAAATCTTAACCAAAGTACGAAACTAAGGCTTGGTTTTGTACTTCGGTTGAGATTTTGTTTCGCTGATAAATTCATCTCAAAATATTTTTACCACCGATTTAAATCCCTATATAAGAATTGGTAAATTTCAGATGCTGTCCGTAGTGATTAAATTTGTAGAACTGATAATTTGCTTTACTTAAGAAAGGGTCAGCAAAATAAAAAAATAAAAAATGTTATAGTAAAACATATCCCGAATGATTACTTAATTTATGGTGATAAGCTGTTAAGTGGTCGTTTGCAAGACGGCTAATTCATCATTAGCCTTATAGGATATTTAAAGATATAAGTATTGTGTAATGTTGGATCAGGCATTTTTTAATGTCAGAATAAACAATATTTTTTATAAAATTAGATGCAATGTGAAATTATGTAAATGATCGACGCCCCTGATAACTTCATAACATAATATGATTTATTTGAAAAAATAGGTCACCAAGTGGCCTTCTTTAAAACTAGTGTCCCGGCAACAGACGGTTCTTAACATTAATGCGGCGATTTCGTTATTACATCCCATTAATTGTTAAATACTATTTAATTGTTGCTAATTGTTTTTTCCATTAATACCGTATTATTAAACTATCCATTAAGTAACTATTTTATGCGCTTTCCCTTTTTAACAATCGCATTCTTAACTGTTAACGTAATTACCAAGCCGTTTTTAACCCAAATGTTGGATCAAGGGCCATGTTATATATTCATCTATATAGTACTTAGTAGTAAAGGGAGTAAGTATATACTCTTGAATAAAATGGCTGGCCATGATTCATAACATACGGCTGCTGCTTTCTTAAAATATAAAAAATCATAGAGGTACATAAGTCACTTATAAAAGCACTACAAATTTTAATTGTGGGGTGAACACATAAGTGTGGAATATACTAGTGGGAATAATAATTAGGATTAATCAGAATTCAGCAAGTTTGCAAACTTTCACCCTTGGAGACCGAACATTTTGAATAGTTCGAAAGTTTCAGGCAAATTACGTAGAAGGTTACCTTCCGTGGTAAATAGGTTTACACGAAAAGGTGTTGTATTATTTACATATACACTGTATCTTAATTAGTTAATTGCTTTATTTAGATACAATTTTATGATAATGTGTGTGCCTTAGCCATATTTTAGGTATATGGTACCTACGATGGAATTAAACGCGTAATTTACAACTATGGAAATAAATGTGAAATAGTAGTGAGTACTTCTACTAGTAATTGTAACAATATAGGTGTATATAGTTACATGATTTAGGTGCTAGACCTGCTATGAATTTAATACCTACATTCACTTTATTGTTTCACATTATACATAACACTGATAGCAAATTATTACTTTCGGTCGGGAAAGGATAAAGTCTAAATTATTTAAATTAGAATAAAGTCTAACTTTATACTAAACTAAGCTGTAGTTAAAAACATTGCTATTCAGTTTAAATACGGCATCTTTTCATCTAGTCGGAAGTTTCGAGTTCCGTCTTGCATTTAAATAGATAGCAAAACAAGTATTTTCTTTTTATATAAATAAAAAGAAAATAATAATGCGCTATTGCTGTCTTCCACTTAACGCCCATGCGTCGGTCCCATGGAAGCGCGCCCGCCACCGCGTGGCCGGCGATGTAATTAGCGGTGTTTGTTATCACATCGAGTCGATAACGACAGTTTGCCCCGTTTCATTGGACAGGCCGAGGGCGTGCGCGCCACCGCCTGCTTCTATAAAACCGACTAATACTTATACAATGCAGCATTCATTGCTCGTGCGCTTCACGTGACGCGTTCGCGTTCACTTGCCATTGTTTTAACAAACTTTTGTTACTTCTTCAAGTATTTTTATTATTTAACTTTTATAACAAAAATGGCTTACCTACAGTCCATGCCTAAATCTGAAACAATCAAGCTCCGCGAGAAACATGTTGGGTATGTTTTATTTTTATCATTATTATTCTTAGCTATGTCTCGTATTTTGCTATTTTATTTTTGTTATGTATAATATTCATGTGTTACAGAGCTGCTTGCCAACTTTTCTTCCGCTCGTCTCCATTGAAAATTGTCCGTGGCATAGCTCAATACATGTATGATGAAACTGGCGAGAGATATTTAGACTGCATCAACAATGTAGCACATGGTAAGATATAAGTACTGAGTGGAATCCCTAAAGTTTCCGTTTATTTGGTCATTTGTTTTACCTATATATTATTGTCGACAGTTGGTCATTGTCACCCACATGTGGTGGAAGCAGGTAGAAATCAAATGTCTCTCATATCGACTAACAACCGTTATCTCCATGATGAATTGGTGATACTCGCCGAGAGATTAGTGAAAACTCTGCCTGAACCATTGTCGGTCTGCTTCTTCGTCAACTCTGGATCTGAAGCGAATGACCTCGCTCTAAGGCTCGCCAGAATCCACACTAAAAAGACTGATGTCATTACATTAGACCAGTGAGTATTTTTTAAAGTCGTGTATTCATTATTGAAAGAGATCTTATGGAATGAAATGTTCGTTGGTATTTGTTTTACTCACATCTTTGAATTATTAAATTATTCGGGAATATTTTCAACTAAATTTATTGAGAATCTGTAGAAATAGCTCATTGAAAAACCATGAGTTCAATTCCCAAAAAGTTCTGATTTCACATTTTACATATTTTCATTAAGCTGTGCCAGCATATATTTTTTGTAAAGCTTTGTACAGATTCCCGATGTTCATATAATTTCTACCTTTCACTATTAAAATCGAATGTGTTTGTAATTCCTTTGTAGTATTTTGAATTGTGTCTTATTGTACAACGTTAAAGTTAAAAAAAATTGCGTGCTTGATGCAAGCAATTTTCATTCACGATCTCAATTTCTCAGTAAGTCTAATTCTAACGAATATCGTTTGGTGAGCTTCGAAGTTTGCAATAAGTTGAAAAATTAAATCTGCGAATACTTCAACTAGACCGTGCGGATTCCGAAGAACTCGTCAAGAAACGATTGTTCGAAGGAATTTTTAATCCAAGCGTTGAAATCTCAAATATCTATTAATTTACATTTATTGGGAATGTAAATATTTCTCAATATATACTTTGTTTACTATTTATATTTTAGTCCAAATAGGACTACTATCTATACATATTATTCTTCTATCTTCAACATATATGGCTACAAAAATCACAGAAAACCACCTGTTTAAAAAAAACTTTGATATTGGATATTATTTAGCTTAAAATTACATTATGTAACAAATAACTCACCCGTAAGTCAGTCTGTTGTCTGACTGACTTATGAACGAATACATAAATGACTGAGAGATGGAAGCCCTATTGTAATTTAAAGAATATGCCAACGAAAAAGTATGTTTGCGTGAGTGGCGACTTTGCTTGTCGAAGTTTTTTTTAGGGTATTCTAGCGCTTGTTTGTTTCAGTGCATATCATGGCCATCTTACCTCTATGATTGATGTCTCCCCGTACAAACTGAACCTCCCCGGAGCCCCCGAGAAGCCAGAGTGGGTTCATGTGGTAAGTTCGTCATGTATTTGATAAACCCAAGTCTGTAACATGTGGAGTTTTTTTAGACCCCCTAGAAGCGTTCAATCGGTTTTTTCAACAGATATTTAACAGATTTTTAACATCGACTCTTATTAATGACGTAAAATTTTTGTACTTTTTACTGACCTATATAAATTATATTTTTTTCAAAGATTTCTTTACATCTAACAGCCAAGCACAAAAATATATTCGTTACCAAAAATATTTTATTACAGCTGTTTAGACTTTTCCATGACTTTAATTAATACCTCCAATTAATGAAAGTGGTTCAGCTTAGGATCAAAGTTTAACACTGGCATTTATTCAACGACACTTATCGGTTTAATTAAATTGAGTGTCCTTAGTACAGACGAACTAAACTCGATAATATTTTAGTTTATTATAAAATGTACTCAAGATATATTTTATCATTTTGAGATTAAGAGGGCAATGCTTATTAAAGGACTTTTCGGTCACAGGCGCCAGTGCCCGACGTGTATAGAGGGAAGTACACGTACCCAAAAACCTCTCAATCAGAAGAAGAACTCGGGAAACTGTATGCCAATGAAGTTGGCAAATTGTGTGAAGAAGCTAAACAAAAAAACGGTGGCGTGTGTGCGTTTATCGCGGAAAGCCTTCAAAGCTGTGGGGGGCAGATCATTCCCCCTGATGGATATATGAAACGGACCTACGAGTGAGTTCAATATTATTTTCACTTTCTGTAAGTGGTGATCATCTAAGTTCGAGTCGCCGAGGGCTATAGAATCCCGCTGCGTGACGAATATGTTTACGAAATAAACTGTTTAGGATATATGTGCCGTATTATGTGTGAACGAAATTAAGTCGCTTAGTGATGTTCTTTTAGTAGATTAAAAGATCGCATTTATTATTTTATGCTGTTTTGTAAAGTTTATTAAGACACCATTATATAATATCTAGTAAAAATGCCCGTGAGTAACTTTTATAATTAATGTTTGGACGATTTTACATATTTATTCAAATTTTTTTATTAATGTCATGGTGTATTTAATTTGTTATCAATTAAGGCACTTTGATCATAGAGTTTTATAAATAAAGGCACTACGAAATATGGCAGATAAACACAGAAGATAAGTACGCTGCAGTTACGATAGTAATAAAATGTTTGTGTGTTCACCCGTGCACGTGAATACGTAATGTCAAAGATACAAAGTTACTCTTAGATAAGGGCGCCGCTGTCACAGTGTTTAGATATTGATTATGGTGGTTCTACTGTCGATAACGCGAATCTAGGACTGGATGTAGCCGGTAAATTGTTTCTGATTTCTATGCAAATAATAACAATATTTTTTTTATGTTACAACTATGTGCGCTACAAATAATCGTTCCGATAAAAAAATTACTAGCGCTTCGTCAACTTTGAGAAATGACCATTTAATGTACTAATACTACCCAGTTATCCAAGTCTGCTAATAATTAAATCTCTGTTGGGTTGTCAAAACTGCAAGAGGATATATTTCATCTTTACCGGTCATAAATTGAAATAAATATTTTTAAATTTAATAAAATACTATATAATTCAGGCTCGTGCGTCAAGCCGGAGGAGTATGCGTCGCTGATGAGGTGCAAGTTGGCTTTGGCCGCGTCGGCACGCACATGTGGGCTTTTGAAACCCAGGACGTTGTTCCTGACATCGTCACCATGGGCAAGCCTATGGGCAATGGACACCCAGTCGCTGCTGTGATCACCACTCCTGAAATTGCCAAGAGCTTTGCTGACACTGGAGTAGAATACTTCAATACGGTAAGCAGCACCAGACATTTTTTAATTACTATGACAGGTATAGCAATCCAATTGCCAAATAAAATGGTTTGCGAGGGTAAAACAATTTTAAGGCCTGATAAGTATAGGTATAATGCGTATGCGGTTAATTTAGCTTCGACCAGCCAGACAACAGTCTTGTTGGAAATAAGTGCTTGCACAAAATATTGATTTTATTCAGTATAATTTTCCACTGTTCATAGAACCTACAACATTTGTCTCTCATCCGACAGATCTGGACCCACCTAACTTGGATTTCCGATAATGCCACCAAATTATTTATTTTATCCTTTTCATACATTCATCATATCGACATGCATATTTTGCAGTAATACAAAACTCAAAATGTTAACACTTATGTTATGGTAAATTTCTTCTGTGACGTTACATATACAATGATCAATCTATTAGCAGGGATATGTAAATAAGCAATGCATGAAATCTATAGCATATAATAGTTCAAATGAAATAACAAACAATGTAGCCTGTATTTACAATTGATTCCAAACAATTCAAAGCATCCATTACTTATTAGGGTAAACAAATGTAAATTGTTTAAGTATTTTTGATTCCTAACCTAATCCAGAATCAAACGTGAAGCCTGTATTTGTTTTTCTTATCTTGTTTTAGTACGGAGGAAATCCAGTCTCCTGCGCAATTGCTAATGCAGTGCTGGACGTTATCGAGGAAGAGCGTTTACTGGATCGTGCCTCAAGGGTAGGAAATCATTTGCTGGACCGCTGCCAAGGCCTGAAGCATAGGCATCGGCTGGTCGGTGATGTAAGGGGCAGGGGTTTGTTTGTAGGAGTTGAACTCGTGACGGATAGGGAAACGAGGACGCCAGCAACGGCTGAAGCGAAGCATGTTGTAAACAGGTGAGAACAAAGTGAATTTAACGACTTAAAAAGACGAACATGTGTTCCAACACAAGTTCACTTTATATAAATCAAGACAGTGACAAGCCAGTCAAAGACTACTAGTTCCTGTATATTATATTTAGTAGGACATGTATTCTATTATGTAGCATTTTTTTTTATAAAATAGAAGAGATATGTCTCTCTTTTATAAGTTTTAATTAATAAATAAATATTGCCCTGTAATATAAAATTTATGTATATGAAAGTAATGTTGAGAAACCTTTTAACAGAATGCGGGAAGAGAAGATCTTAATTAGTCGCGACGGGCCAGACAGCAACGTGTTGAAGTTCAAACCACCGATGGTGTTCTCGACGCAGGATGCAGATCGCCTTATTGATACCTTGGACCGGGTGCTGACTGAACTGGATGGCAATGTACCTAACCTTAAAATTGAGGTTTGTACTCAAACTTTAAAACTTTCAACCTTCTTAATGTAGATCATTCAGCCAATGTTATATAAGCTTTAGTAAAAAGTCACGAAAAAGTGCATTCCATGATAACATCATAAGATCAGCACTGAAATTGCCAGCTTCATAGAACTATCAACACGCATAATATTTATACTAATATGTTGAAACATTAAGATATCACCTTTGACGTTATGTCATATCGTATGTGTTAGCGAAATTGTACATTGTAAGTGCGAAATTTTAATCAAATATATATTACATTCTTGCATACTATACAGTCATACCGCGTTATAAGGACTTGCAGCTTTTCATCTATATATCTAACATAGTTTTACATCTATAGTACTACAAAGTACAAGACGATGGCATTAATAAATCTGTTTCCTTAGGTCCGTGTTACTCCCATCAATGAGGAAACTACAAGCAAGGACAAGTTACGGAGTAATTCCATGCAGCAAACCGTTAAAGCCACATGATCTTGGTTTTTAGTTTATAAGGAGTTAGGACCTTCTTTTTAGACTAATTAGATGGTCTGGTTTGTGTTCCTAAATAAGAAAATTTATGTTACCATATAAATCTCTGTTGTTCTCCTTATTATGTATAAGAATAAAATTGTAAATAGTAAATTAGTTTAAGATGACTTAAGTATTATTAAATTGATGGCGGTAGAAGTGAAAATATTGTTTATATAGTGATAAAAATACTTTAAGAATTATTTCAACCTGAAAATAAAAATAAATATTTTGGAGATGATATTTTTATTTTTTAACAATCAGAAAAAGTTAAATTGTAGAGAAAAACATTTTGCCAGGAAATCGAACTGAATTTATTTATTAATTTGCGACGCTTTCGGCCGTTAGTAAGACACGGTCAGAGCAAATGGCGTTTTGAGCTTTCGCTTTCTGTGAATACTTGTATTCATCGGACTCGGGACAGTAACTACATTTTCTATAGCTAGCCGTGTGCGCGCCTTTACAATTGGCACATTTAGGGGGTTCTTCAGAGGAGTTTCTATTGCAATTGTGTGTTGTATGATTTCCAGCGCATTTAACGCATCTCACCAAACCAAAGCAGTACCGCTGTGTGTGACCCCATCGTTGGCACCGATGACACTGAATTGGTTTCTGAATCGGAGGCTCCATTTTCACGTTCTGCCCATATATAGTTTCCACTGATAGTAATTTCGACTTATGTGTGGTCTCTTTTACTGCTACAACAACTAAAATAGGACATGTTCTTGTCTCTTTACCTTTCTTGACGTGCATTTTGTGAATCCTTTTAATGGGAATAGTAGCATTTAGCAAATCAGACTTTAGTTTCGTTAAGTCAACATCATTTGGTAGCCCTTTTATGACAATTTTCATAAAACTGTTTGACGATTGACTAAATGTATGAAACGGCAGTTCATTTTCTTCACAGTAATGTTTAAGAGCCTTATAATGTTCCAAGGTTGGGCAAAGTAACTTAGTTTCTGATTTAACACTAGGCATATAAAATTCAATGCCCTTAGAAAGTATTTTTTTGGCATTATTTGTGTAATCGTCGGAGCGATGGATGTAAATAGCCGGCACCTTCGATTTTATTCTTGGCCACTTAGAAAGTAATTCGGCGTCAATACAACTTTTAAAGGTTATAACTGGGAAAGTTGAGGCTGCTGGTTCTTCATTTTTTCCAACTGCTATCTCTTCATTTTTTTCAACTGTAGGTTCTTCACTTTTTCCAACCGCTGGCTCTTCATTTTTTCCAACTGTTGGTTCTTCATTTTTTCCAACTGCTGGCTCTTCATTTTTTCCAACTGTTGGTTCTTCATTTTTTCCAACTGCTAGTTCTTCATTGGTTGATATCTCGCACTGTTCAACAATCTCAGCAAGCGAATCTAATTCGTGTTGGCTTACGTTAACTTTTATCTTATTTGAAGTATTTTCTCGTTTCCGAGATTTATCCTGTAACATATAAGAAACGTTTTAGTTAAACCATAATTTCGTGACATTGTTGCATGTAAGCTCCTCGTGTAGAATAATGTACCGCCTAGAATTATGCTTCGGCAATGCACCAATTACTTGATATTGCTTTTTGATTGTCATCTACTCTTTTGATGTAGCTCGATTAGAATGACAGTGACGAGTTGAAATGTCGTTAAGTACCGGCAAAGTAGAATAGTTCCTCCCCATGTACCAGTTGTCGTAAGAGGCGATTAAGGTACCGGAACCGACAGATGGCAGTATATACATCAGAAACGGTGCAGCTCAAATGCACAGGTTAGGGTTGCGCAGTAGCATCCCGGCCGCGAAAGGTGCGCTCTATGAATGCCAACACGCTTGCCCAGAGTGGCAATTATCGGCATAATTTCCTTTTCTCATCTTTCTCGGGGAGGCCTATGTCCAGCTGTGACTTGACTATTCCAATAGCTGGAATATTTTATTTTGATTAAATATAAGGTGATTGCGTGAAACCATAACTTAAGTCACACAAGTTTA
>JACJUM010002878.1:12591586-12714461 GCA_020976665.1 Heortia vitessoides | reverse complement strand
TCTTCATTGGTTGATGCCTCGCACTGTTCAACAACCTCAGCGAGCGAATCTGATTCGTGTTGGCTTACGTTAACTTTTGTTTTCTTTGAAGTATTTTCTCGTTTCCGAGATTTACCCTGTAACATATGAGAAACGTTTTAGTAAAACTATAATTTCGTGACATCGTTGCATGTAAGCTTAACCAATGCTATATTTCTTAAACAGCTTAAATTTTTTAAGAGGTTTACAACGATGTAATTTTTATACAAATTACTAATATAAATCGTAAAAAAATACCTTTAGAAGCAAATAAAATATTTTTGATTTAGATTGATATAGTTCTATTTGGTTTTCATATTAGAATAATAACTATATAAATCGCACTCACCTTCTTTCCTTTGTTTTTGTTCATTATTTAAATTTAATGAATAAATTTAATTATTTAGTTGAGGCTTAGATAATTTAACAAGACTATCTGACCTCTATGCTGACTCTTTGTTATAAAATATATGCTTACCCTCATAACAAATAATAATGTAACACCTATAGTTATGCTTCGGCAATGCACCAATTACTTGATATTGCCTTCTGATTGTCATCTACTCTTTTGATGTAGCTCGATTAGAATAAAAGTGACGAGTTGAAATGCCGTTTAGTACCGGCAAAGTTGAATAGTTCTTCCCCGTGTACCAGTGGTCGTAAGAGGCGATTAAGGTACCGGAACCGACAGATGGCGGTATATCCATCAGAAACAGTGCAGCTCAAATGCACAGGATGGGGTTGGGCAGCAGCATCCCGGTCGCGAAAGATGTGCTCTATGAATGCCAACACGCTTGCCCAGCGTGGCAATTATAGGCATATTTTCCTTTTCTCATCTTTCTCGGGGAGGCCTATGTCCAGCTGTGACTTGACTATTCCAATAGTTGGAATATTTTATTTTGATTAAATATGTGGTGATTGCGTGAAACCATAACTTAAGTCACACAAGTGTAAGAGTATGAGGCAATAATTTATTTCATTTCTGAAATAATTTCCTTAAAATATCAGTAAGTTCTGCTATATAATTTGAAAAATAAAGTCGCTTTTATTTGTAGTATGCTTTCATTGTTGTATGCCTTTGCTACTAAAGCCACACTAATTATTAAGTAGGTAGTAAGTAGGTATAGTTTTTCGTTCATAGTAGCTTAGACAATTTTTAGTTATTATAAATTAGGAAGGTCTGCCAGCGATGGGCTAGTGAACAACAACATCCAACAAACATATAGACGGAAAAACATTAAAAATTGTTGTAATAATGAAATATTGTATGTACCTTTAGCGAAAAAGATACGTTCACTGCCATCTGCACATCGAGCCCGTCAAATTATTATAATTTTAAAAATACTTAATCAATTGTTTAATCAAGTAAGCGACGAAAATTTAGTTTTTTGGTAAACAAATTCTAAGCGATAAGGCATACCCAGACTTTTTGAGGAATGTAACTTTTTAATCAGTAACATATACTTTATCGCAAACGACCTCCGTGGGTATATTAACAATAAAGTTGCCTGAGCTACTTACCATATAACATCAGCTATTTAGGAATCTTTGTGTATTTTATTTGTGCTTTTGATTTTGTCTGATATGCGTAACAAAAGTGCTTTAAGGGATTTATCTCGAAGATAGGTTTTTATAAGATGTGATAAGTTTTTTATTTATAATAATAATCATAAATTTATTCAAAAACAGAAACATGCATATTTCAATTGCAACTCTAATTGCGTTAATTAAAAACTGTGCCAGTAAAATTTTTATTTTTTAATATTTGTTAGTACACTAGGGTTTAGGTGGTACACTTATATAGTAGAAGTTGATGTTAAGAGACGCTAACTTACGTTTTAGGGATATCTTTAAAATAAGGTAAGACATGATTAAAATTATTAGGACTTTTCATGCAGACAAAATATTCATTATAACGGTAAAATATGAACCACATCGTCAATAACATGTCACGATCGATAATAATTGTTATATATCCTAGAGTAATTACTAAAGATTTGTGGACGAATGTTGTTTATTAATAAATTTTCTATCAGGTGTCCAGTCGCATTAAATGTAGACGGTCAGACATAAGCCAATACTTTGGGTTTCGATCAGTGTCAAAATAATAACAATTTTTTTTAGACCAGGTCAACAATGAAGCAAATAGTCCTCGTAACCGTCATAACAGCCTATAGCTGCTTGTAATTTCACAAGGGTATCATTAGCGCGTTGCCTAGGAAGTTATTGTTACACACATTGACCAGTAATTTCACTGACTATCTCATCCCTCAAATTGGAATACATCAATGCGAACACTGTTATTTGGCGGTAGAAATAGTTAAGGAACAAATGTTCGCGTATTTTCTAACGCCTAGAATTACTGCAGGTACTTGTAAATGTTTTTATGGTATCTGCTTTGATACTGTTCGAAATTAACAGCAATGTTTCTCACAATCAGATTCACTGACAAAATATATAGGTAGGTGTAACAAAATAACCCACAAACTTTATTTGTTATTTAAGTGATATATTTATAATATATATACCTGTTTTATTTGATATCTATTTATTGAATTTTAATGAACAAAATATTACAAAATGAACAAATGGCGGACTTAATGCCAGTTGGTATTATCTCCCAGTCAATCATTATATGAATTAGAAAAAAATACGTATAGTGTACAGACAATAATAACGGGGAGAGAATGCCACTTTGCGGCACACCAGCATCAATTTCCAACCACTGGAACAAATCTTTACCCTGGCGTACTGCTTGCTGGCGTTCTCAAAGGTAGGATGCGAACCATTCCCGAACCGAATCAGAGACCCTGCTATAAGAGAGAATATAGAGGAGAACATCGTGATTAATAGAGTTAAAGGCGTTTGAGAAATCAGTCAGTGTCTTAAACAGTTAGGCGGGAATATTCCATTCCAACTCTTACATCATCAAGGATATTTAGATTTGATATCTATACTTTAAGCTTTAAGCTACACAAGTACTTTAAGCTCCTTATCTCGGAGTCAGACAAAGTTTTAGATGTTGTGTGAATTTATTATTAATATTGATAGACATAGCGTGTGACAAAGTAGATCAAAATTAAATATAGCGCAGTAAATCTGTACAAAATAGCCTTTAACATTAGAATACGTACATACGTTATTGTGTAATAGATATATCAAAAATCAATTCCGCTCGGAGTGTCAAACCTTTAAACTGGCGTATGACAAAAGTCGACCCTCCCCAAAGGTCTTTATCATCGAGTAACCAACTTTACTATGGAGCTATAAAAACACAATACGGCTCTGTTTTTTACGGGATGCTTCCTTGCTCGGATACAATAAACTTTTAGTCTATTGGTATAGCTATGACCTACTTTTGATGTCAGATAGATCCTTTTTTTAATAACGGTCGCTCTTCTTGCTAAGTACTAAAGGAAATATGAGTTCGTTTTGCTATTTTGACGAGAAACATTTTCTTTACATGTTAATCATTTGTATTTATCTCAGGCGATCTCTAGTATCACTATCACTTTATAACGGAATAGTAGTAAGAAACCTATTTAATTGTTAAATACCCTACGTAAAGTCAATTGCTGGCAACTTTGTCAGTGTGAAAGTCGTGTTTGTTTATAATTATACTTTCGAACAGGAACATTCCACGAATTCTTTATTTTAAAATGTAAGTACTTTTTGGATTTATCAAAATTACCAATCAGGTACGGTTAGAAAAATGCAAACTTCATATTAACCTTTTTGCTTTACATGCCATGTTTTTTATACATAGATTTTATTTATAAACTAGCTTTCCGCCGGTGATTTAGTCCGTACAGTCTTTAAGATATCCTTAAAGATGAGATTAACATATCTTGTTATTACGGGATGAAGTTTGTGTTGCTCTCTGACAGTTGAACTGTGCAAAACGTCGTGAGGATTCAATAGAAAAAAAATGAATAGCCAGGTTTATCCCACGACATTATCAAGTATTCGGAAAGAAAGCAGCCTATGTGTTTTTTCAGACTATTAATAATCCTTATGACAAATTTCATCCTGATCTGTTGTGCTGTTCCGGTGTGAAAGAGCAACAAAACATATATTCTTATATGAAGATATTCCAAATAATTATTGTTTATAATATTAGTAGGGAGACCTTGTGTTTGGATGCGAAATAGTGAAAAGACTAGAACTATAGTTAAAGACAAAAGAAATAATGATAAATTAGATGTGCCTACAAATTATTAAAGTACCAACCACCCTTTCACAGAAAATCCTTAAGTTTCTGTATAAATTTTTTCTTTGTGCTATAATATGACTATAATTTGGATGTGGAATATGAAAAGGCAGTGATTAATAATTTGACCTGCGAAATTGGTATAATTTTCTGATTTGAGGACAATAAACTATCGACTGAATTACGTTATTTATTACGTACTTCTTTGTATCGGTTTACTAAGCTAAAGGTCATCGATCTCTTTCGTTGATTAAAAATCATTTCATGTTTACGATGTGGAAGCAAAGTTTTTAGAGGGTTTCTCTAATAAAAAGTTCTAAACATAATCGGATGTTTATGGCTGGCCTGATGGCGCAGTTCCTGTCTTGTTCGCCAAAGGTTCGATCCCTCCCAGCACAAATATATATATTTATCCTGTATCTGGTTAGGTATAATTGATCTGTGTTCAAGTATTACATATGTAATACTTCTGTTGTCCGATATCCGGAACACAAGTGTTTGAAGCTACTTATCTGGCAGTCGATTCACACGACATCTCAAAGATTGATCATCTTTGAGATGTCGTGTGAATTTAATTTAATGAAATTATTCAAGACAATTATTTCTAATAAAAATGAGAAGTTTTTAAATTGTCGGTTAATATCTAAATGATAAGTAATCACTAATACTTGCCTATTAAACTGTCAAAATTTTTAATTATCATTAAATAAGTCTTTATATGCGCTTCATTTATCAATGACGCTGGTAAAGATACTATAAATTTAGGCATTTTCGACAACTGTTACAAAATTTACGCAAAGTTTAATGCTGCTAAAAACCTGTAAGAGGCACATATAAATAAAACCAACGTTTATATAACCTCTATTCAAAACCAAAATCTTTTATCCTAAAAAAATCCGCAATGAAACCTTTTTAACAAGCGACATTATCCACTAGGCCCATAGAACTCCACACGTATGCGATGCACAATCTTTTTTTATAGCTTTTCAAGACGGTTCTTGCAGCCGGCAGGAGCACGTGCGAGAAACTTGCCCGCCGGCCGTTACATCAATCTTGTCTACCTTTGTCCGTCTTGTGCAACCTTTTCTTATAAAACCGTTAACCGATACTCACCCTTATAATACTGACATAAGAGTCGAAATTAAATGCGATGCGACCGCGTTTTATGACGTTACACCGTAGACATTTTCGCAGTCTTCCGTAGACAATGAAGGCATTCAATGCCTGGACAATACGAGGAGCCCTCTTGCAGCGATTAGCTGGATTTATTTAACGGTCTCGATCTTTTCGCGGCAGAAATCGGAGAAGTTGTTTACTAACGGACGATTGTAAAACGGGTTTTTTAACGGACAAACGTTTTTTTTTTTAATATGATTCTGAAGATCAAACGTGAGGCCGTGTAACTAGAAATGGTAGAAACGTTCGTATTAACGTCAATTTTACAAACACAAGGGATATAACCGCCGCGATGGCGTCAGTGTAATGTGACGTCACGCATAATAAAGTGATAGGGGAATCATTATGCTAGAGGACGATTAACGAAAGTGGTTTGGCACGCGCGCCCGCATGTGACGTCAGTGGGGGCTTGGTCGGTGGCACCAGAACAACAACAATTAGTTACTTGAAGCTATAGACCTATTTCACATTATTGCTAGCAACCGCAGATTTTGGGATCATTACTTTGCCCTGCAATTTCTCAACCAAAGTTTTTATATATGACTTTAGCTGACAAACAAGGACATGTTTCGTTTAATAGCATGCGTCACCGCAGTCTTTAGACGCTCGTATTATACCTTGACAATCTTGCTGGTTGGTGGCTGAAATAGACGTAGACGACCTATGTATGAGGTCTACCACTACAGAAAGTGTGCCATGCATACTCTATGCTAAATGAATAAAATATACTTTTATCTTTAAAAATATTGAAGAATTAACTATCTGACTGGCCCGATGGTGCAGGTGGTAGTGGATTCCTATATTATGTGCCAAGGGTCGTGAGTTTGATCACCACCCAGGACAAATATTTATATAATGAATAAATGTGTTTGTTCTGATTGGTTGTTAAATATGTTTTTAAATATTATATCTGATACCTGTAACATGATGCAGAATTTAGGATGTTCAATATTGACACACTGCAAAAACGTATTAGAGTTAGTCACATACAAAGAATTGTAAAGTTTAAGTTTCACAGAATTTAATGATCACTAAAATAGGAATAAAAACGTGTGAAATAGTACGTTGTCGATAATGCGGGCGGCACGCGGCAGACTGCGAAATTAGGAGCGTACTTATGCATTCGAGACACCCTGTTATTATGGGGGTAGGGTATAGGATTTTATTAACTCCATAGTTTATTCAAGCGTTGAGATTTATTTGTTATTGGAGACATTACTTTATTAATTTAAAAAATTATGGTGTACCTCGAGAACAAATGAAACTGAAATAATACTAATAATGACTCAGTTAATAATGATAAATACACAATACAATAATCGATTTCATATTACATATTTAACGTTTAAACGAAGAAACATAAATAGTTATATGATAAAAATATTAATCACTACCAATTGCGCCATCTCGGGACCGTCATTACAAACTGACACCAGTGGAAGTACATGTAATAAATATCGGTTACATTTCATACTATCCTAAAAATAAGTATTTGAACGTCATCATGCCTTATAGGCAAAAATTACGGAGCATAATAGCCAGGAAAAATTAAAAAATCGTCCACTGGCAATTTTCCAGCACGGCCTTCGGTTTAATTGAAACCTCGTTAATTTTTGATATGCCAGTTAAGTCACTGAACGTTTTCACGTTATAAATTCGTAAATTCAATTATTGGAAGTTAATTAAAGGAAACCTAAATATTTTATATCAGAAAGTAAAAGTTGATGAACTTTTCAACAATTGTACATCAGTTGTTTGATTAATCGGTCATTAAGTTCCTTTTTATAATGTAGATACTTAAATAATTAACATTTTCAATGTTTAGATTACGTAACTTTTCGGTTTTATATATGGCTTTAAGTTTGTTAACATGGAATTTTGATGGACAGTTGTAATTTCCTGGATAATATTTTTCAATAATTTATTTTTTTTAAATCATGTTCTCATAGTAGTACGAAAAAATTTTTTTTATTCGTCGAATACATAAAAAAAACGAAAAAAATAACTTGAAAAGAAGTTCCATGTACATAATCAGCTTTGAATATACATAAAGATAAAAGTTAGTTACTTACATACATACATACATCACGACAGTGTCTCATCGGGGTAGGCAGAGACTATGGATCTCCACTTGTTACCTTCTTGGCATACCTCTCTCGCTTCCCTTACTCGCATTAGTCCTTTTATACACGCTCGTTTATTCTTGGTACTTCTAACCTGGCCCTTCTTTAATACCTCTTCTACCTGGTTAAAACATATTTGCCTCAGTCGTCCTATACCAATTCTTCTATTCACTTCCGCTCCATATATTTGTGCAGTCATAAGGTATAGTCTTATTACGTATATGCTATATTATACGCAAAATAGGGGTAAAATCCGCGCATATACACTGTAAATTAAAGAGTTTATTCAATAATATAATTTTAGGTGGTTCTATGAAGAAGGTTTTGTAATGGTTTGGCTTATCGTGAATTAATTTTGTGGCTTACAGTATTTAATGTTATCATTTAAGCAGATGAAGCGGAGTCAAACTAGTTTATATTCCTAGAAACTGCCAATACCAATCGTTGTGCTTCAAGCTAAGTCAAATGTCACTAACCACTTGTTCCCTGAACAATTTTAGATGTTTTAGTTAGAAGTAGAATTCTGTGTCGGTGTCTAGACTTCTAGAACAATCACCTTGCATCGCATGACGTACTGTAATTATAACAATGGATTGCCTGTACTTGAGTATGCCAAGGTGACAGACACAACCGAGCCTCTGACATATTGCTGGGGCGTTTCACGATCCCCGCATTTATATTCCGGACCCGAACTACGATCCAAGATAATGCTTTTACAATAACGACCTCAAGATGACGACCAACTCTATTTCAATACGTTGCCGTTTGGTGCAGAGGTTAATGGTGACGGTTGCGTGTCAAGGGTCGAAGGATTGATTCTTGCATTAATTATTATTTGTGTTTGGTATGTGTGTTCTTGCCTATAACTTCTTCTCTGGATAGGAGTAGTGTGTAGTGTACACACACACACACACACACACACACACACACACACATACTCCCATATTAAGTATCTCAAGGAAATATTATTGATCCGGATTAACTCATTATGATATATTTCATGTAAATCGAAACAGTTATGTTTACGTAGAAAGAGCGAGGCATTCCATACACAAGTGTCTTCTGACAACTTTTTGGGGAGCAAATAAAATGAAATAAATACTTTTTATATTTTCTTTATCATGCAAAATGAATAGTTAAATTTAATAAATTAGATGTCTTATGGTATATGCTCTGGTAATCCAGAGTTCACCAATAAAAGTGGAATTTTGCCCATAATTGCCAAGCTAGACAATCGTAATGGCAAACGCAGATCCGTGGCCGTCCTGTGTATTTGAGCTACACTGTTTCGACTGGATATACGGCTATGTGTCAATTCTGGTACCTTAGTACCTTAGTCGATGACAAGTCCATGTCGTGTATGTCGTTATTCGTGTCTGTTCTACGAATTTTAAAGACACGAATATTTGTTTTGTAAATATTTATACAGGTGAGGGTCGAATCCGTGACCCTTGCCGCATAAAATCGGAATACTACCGAGTGATCCATTCATTCAAGGATGGATATACATATGAAGACAATCAGTAACTACACACCTACTTATTATGATAATACTGCACATTCAAAGTTTACAATTTCGAACGCCCAAATCTGACTGCGAAGGAAACGAAACAGTACAATAGGAAATTAATTATTAAACAGATGAACTTCGGTGATACGATGGCAAATGCTACTATTTACATGTATAATTTATTTCTTTGAGTTATAAACTTCGCCTTCTAAAACATAATTATGTAGGGCACATTTAAATTTCCAAAGAGCAGACGGTTTTTGTGTTCTGATTTTAGAGATAGATACCTATACTACTATTTCTACTAAGATAGTATTGTTCTATATTTATCAAAAGCTTTATGTTTTCCTTAATTTCTTAGTCTCATCTTTTATTAATGGATTATCAAATGTCACATTTAAAAATATACTAGATGAAAACCCGGCTTCGCTCGGGTGAAATTTGACTCATAATAGACATCTAGGTGCAAAATGTAGGTAGATATTTCTGTAGTCATCGGTTCTCAAAGAATATTAAATATAGATTCTAACTTCAACTTTTATGGTTATGAGATATCATAAAAAATGTGTATATCATAAAAAAGTGTCAAAGTCACATGAGTCACAGTTCTTTGTGATGAATACTGTTTTGGCGCGACGCACGCAATGTGCTGATTGGCGAGGCGTATCTAAAAGCTAGTATGAAACGGAACTTGCTTCACATCAAAGATGGCGACAGCTGTTTGTTTATCAGTGTCGTCGGAATTTAACGAAATTCTCCACAATCCGAATTTTGCGGATATATGTTGTCGACTCAAATTCAAAGGTTTCGATCGAGTCTACCGTACCCCTTGACGAAATTATTAATATAGAAGAAGATAGACTAACTGACCTGACAGACACTGTCCTGTCTTAAATATATACCAATTATCCTATCTCTCAAATTGGATCGAACAGTGCACAGTAACAAATAATAAAAATATTAAAATCAGTTCAGTAATTTCGATGTTCCCCGCACAAACACCGAGATAATATAATGGTTATGTAAATATAGAGAAGCCAAAATCTCTAGCGCATTTAAAGGTCCCTTTCTAATGTTTGATTTACAGCATCATGGGAGCTTTTAAATATATATAACTGTAGGCTACTTTAAAAAAATGCTACTTACAACTATGTATGTAATTCATACATTTGTATACATATTCGAATTTTTAATTAAGAGAAATCTATTAAAATAGATTTTCCCCATTCCATTCCTACAAGCTACATTTATAAACCTATGTAAAACTAAAGTTGTATAAGTATCCATAATAAGTATCTAAAGAAAGTAAATAATTTTATTTTTGTTTAGATTTTTGTTGCAAGATCTTGTAAGTTAAATATTAAAAATACAGATCTACGTCATTATTTTTGCAAAGTTATCTGTTATTAGCTTTAATTAATACATGATTTTTAAACTTTAACTATAGGATTTTTCAGCTCGACCAATATAAAGTAAAGTCGCCTTCCACTGCCTGTCCTTATGAATGCTCAGATCTTTAAATTAACGCAACGCATTTTAACGCGTATGAGACAATTTTTAATGGATTGAGACATTCAAGAGAATGATTTGAATGTTTATTAGATGTATAATGTAGTCTCTCATAATTTTAGAAGTTTTGAATGTTGAAATAAATATTTAGTCGATGATAGTGCAATACCATATAATAGTAAGTTGAAAATTCAATTAGAAAAGATGGAAATGGACCTAATTAACTTAAGCTACATACGCAGTATTGTAGTATCATCCAAGATATTTTATTGCGGTTACATTGCAAACGCTGGCTAAACCCGACGCAATAGATTAAAATAATGTTCGTACTACATTATTGTACGCCATAAAAGGGTCTATGAAAAATCCGGGTCGGTAGGTATATGTTCATTTTCTTGGGATAATCCGACATTAACCATTTTTTATCCTCATTGCACCAGTGCGAAGCCGGTCGCTAGTATTTATACTCGTATATAACTAAGTCAATAAACAAGCACACGAAAAGTAAGCGTCGTCGCAACCTATTGACGCTCGTATTATCACAAGCCTTGTGACTTCAATTTATGTCACATTAGTAATTTTACTCTCTGTCACTCTTTAATACAGTATGTGTTACTGCTGTTTGGTAAAAATAGATGAGTGTGACCTTACATGAGGTCTACCTTTAGCAAAAGATAATGATATCGACTTATTGTTCCGAATAAAATATGCAGTATTCTACTGAGTATTTTGTAATTAGTTACAGATTTAGTTGTATGTGAAAAATAAAAAATAAAGTTGCGGATTTACCAATTACCTGATTTACCAATTACCTGATTTACCAATTACGATAAAGAGAAAAGGCGAATTTTGAAAATCTAGGTCTCCCACTGTAATTGCAGTAACAATTCAGAAGATGCACGTATAGTACGCGACTGTATCCGATATCTGAATTTCTTTTCACCTGCAAAATAAAAACCAGTACACATAGCGAATCCTATACAACTCGGCAGATGTGTGGCGTGTCTCACCACTTTCCCACGAATGGGGGAACGGTTTTAACGTGCAAGTGACAACGCTATGCCGGTACAGGTTGCGCAATTTTTGTTATTCGGTTTGTGTTTGAAAACCCCAAATACTATTGCCCGATTAGAAAACGTTGTATCTTTAAAAAAACAGAACTTAGCTTTGAATAGTTCGAACTAGCGTAATATTTTTTTATTAGGTCTCAAAACAGTAAAAGTTATTGGCAAAATAATCTTGGTGTCTGTGACTTTTGATGCAGCCGTAATTGTTCTCTGCTAGACATAGGCCTCCTCAAAGGGGAATTTTATATTTTAACTTTTGCTTGTTGCTATTATTAATTTAGTCTTTAATATCTTTTTGTATAATACTATAATTGAGGACTTACAAAGATCGTTTACACAGGTATTTTATAAAATCTTAGATGAAAGTGGGATACCTGTGTTATAATTTTATAACAGCTATAAGCAGTATATGCATCACAATATATTGTTTTAAAGGGTGAAAGAGGTAGTGAAATTTGTAGGTAATATGTAATTATATCATCAGGTCATGATATTGACTGTAGCGATTGTGAGGCATTGTCTACACGGTTGCATACATTGTATAGATTATATACTCGCTTACCAGATAAGTTTATAAAAAATATGAGCAAGAAAATAATTGTAAAAAATGTATGTATCTAATTAGGCCCTCTATAATGAATGCATTAACATATATTATACTTCAGAGTTGAGTATTTAACGCGTCATATGGTTTTAATTTGTTTTATGAACAAGTAGATCGTAAAATCATATTAGATTTACTATTTTTCAAGGTATTACATTAAGATTGAACAAGTAAGAGAGTTTGTGTATTTGCGAAGTGTTTTTACGACAGATGGAGAAGATTCTGAACGGAGAGTGAAAGCTAGATATCAATGTGTCATGCTAGGTGTCAATTAAATGCTTTTAAAACAGCCAAAATGTGTCAAAAGGGCAAGACTGGCTGTTCATAAAGGTATGGCAGAAGAAGCATGCGAGTAGAATAAATGTAGTTGACATGAGAGCACTTTGAAGTATGTATGGTGTAAATTTGAGAGATAGATTAAAGAATAATGTAAAAAGAGATCGATGTGGTGTAAAGGATGATGTTGCAACAAAAATAGAAAAGAGAATGTTAAGATGGTTTTGACATGTAGAAAAGATAGATGAAAATAGAATGACTGCACAAATTTATAGAGCAGAAGTAAATAGAAGGGTTGGTATGGGACTACCGAGGCGAACATATCTCAACCAGGTAGGGCAGTAATTAAAAAAGGGCCAGGTCAAAATTACCAAGAATAAACGAGCGTGTATGAATATGCGAGTAAGGGACGCGACAGAGGTATGTCAAGATCGTTGCCAGTGGAGATCCAATGTCTCTGCCTACTCCGACCCGTCGGATGTATGTGTGTACTTATACAGTAGTTTAAATGTAGGTAGATAAAAGTAGCTTCAATAACTTCCGTTTGTGTTTTTTGATGTAATTAAAAATATTTTTTAATGACGGCCGTGAAGAAGTTGGTTGTGTCCCTGTCTTGTACGCCTAGAATCGCGGGGTAGTTCCCCATACAGGACAAATATTTATACAACAATAAATTTTTGTGCCTGATGTCCGTAACACAAGTGCTTCAAGCGGCTATCTCAGAGTCAGATCAATGTTTGAGATGTTGTGTGAAATAAAATAGTTAATCTTGCTGCCTCTTTTCTGGTGGATCAAGTTGGATGTTGGATACATGTAGATTAATTAATAAATTAGTCTACACTAATGTTAAAACGTCTTGAAATCTTTTTAACGTTGTAAGTCCAGTTTGAAAATATACTAGCACTCGATGAATAGATTAAATTTGTTATTAGAGTATGAATTCTAAAAATCACTTTTTTATTTAAATTTAATATTTACATGTTTAGATTGATTTACCTCTTTTTAACCAATTTCGATAGCACTTTCTTATTGCTGTTTACCAAGTTATCAGCAGATTTTAATTTCTGTTACGTTTGATGGTGAATGAGATCGTGAAATTACTGGCTAAAATATTATTAAGTCAACGTTGGTATGTTACGAAAGTAGATAAACTTATCAAGGATAGTTTGCTTACTGGCTTACTGATACAAAAAAACCGCCTATTAAAAAATATTTCAATAAGTAGTTAAAAGTTGTCAAGTAATGGATGCATGCGTAAAAGTAGAAAAATTTGCTGATTTTAATAATAATAATAATCTCTTTATTGTACACCAATAAAAACATAACACGAAAACAAGAACATCACAAAACATGGATCTGTAGGTACAAGAGGCGGCCTTATCGCTAAATGCAATTTCTTACAGGCCACCTTTGGATAGAAATAATGTTAAAGCTGGTGGAAGTTTGAGGTGAATTTTGTACAACAAATAAACATACATACATATAAACACATAATAAATACTTTATTGTAAAACTACAAATACATGATAAAATAAACAGTAACTATAAAGTAGAATATATCGTATAGCTGGGGGTCGTGGGTTCGATTTCCATCCAGAGCAAATATTTATATGACGATATTTATGTAAGTTCTGTGTCTGGGTGTTAAATATATGTATTTAAGTAGAATATTTATGATTGATGTTGACTGGATGTAACATAAGTGCTTTAAGCGACTTACCACGGAGTCAGGTAAATGTATGGCATGTTGTGGAAATTTATTATTATAATTTTTTTAAATAAATTAAATCACAATATAGGTATTATTTAATATTTTAAAAAGGGGTAATTTAATTTTTACCTTATGCGTAACATGATTTATTAAATGTAAAATAACATACTCATAAGTAACTATAAACTATAAAAATTCTATCTCCATTTTATTTCACTGGCTACATTGTATAAAAGGAACAGGTAAAGAGCTAATCACAGCAGATGTCTGAACGCAAATTGCAAGTGCACCTTGCGATACCCCGCTCCATTCCCACGGTCCAGAATTGAGAGGAAGGTGGAGGAGAAAAAATGGAAGAGTAACTAACAGGAAAAAAAACAAACCATCACTAAAACCGACTTAAGTTTCAATACTTTCCTTTGTCGATGTTAATATTCTCTTTATTTTGCGAGTGACTGTTGTGCTGTGCTATTTTGTACTCCTTTACGGCAAAGTGTTACAATGTATTCGGCATGACATTTCTCACGGAGCTTTATTATTATTTAATACTAGGCAGGCTCAACATGCTTTGTTCTGCCTATACAGTTAATACCGAATTGAAAAATGGTAGAATAAAAAAATATATGGTTACGACCTATTCTGTCAAACGACTAACAGTAGTTACTGTCAGATGACATATGGTTACATACGAAAGTTTGAATCGTTAGGTTTTCTTTCATTGTCTCTATGACTGAGTATTTTTACGTTTTTTTATATTAATATATGTAGATACATAGTCCCCTGTCAAAAATAATTAGCAAAATTGCTGCAGTCGTTCATGCAAATTCCTCGTAAAGAGGAAGTCAGCTCTCTCTTTTATATAATCATAATAATTATGAATGAAAAAGAAATATGAGGAACGAGAAAAAATGTATGAATGTTTGAGTTGTTGAAAAACTGCTGAATGGATTTTAATGACACTTAATAATTTAGCTCATTTATTAGAATAATACTCTATAATTTACTAAGACGTATCTATATATCTTATATATCTTACCAGTTATTAGAAGACCACTGCTGGACATAGGCCTCTCCAAGAATAGTGGATTTTGCCCATAATTGCCACGCTGGGCAAGCTTGTTGGCAATCGCAGAGCGCAGTTTTTGCGATAGGTATGCTGCTGCCCATCCGCGCCCTGTACATTTAAACTGCACTGTTTCAGATGGATATACCGCCATCTGTCGGTTCTGGTACCTTAATTACCTCTTACGACATCTGGTGCAGAGGGAGGTACTATTCTAATTTGCCAGTTCCTCACGGCAAAGACGAGACGTATTATTATTTTTTACGTATAAGACGTATTACTTACCTTTATATGCGCATCTTTATTAGAGAATAAACAATTTTGTTTAAAATATGTACACAGGAAAAGCCGCGGGCGTCCACTTATATAGATGAATAAAAATTAATTAAATATCAACTCTCTTACTTTGACTTTATTTTCAACTCTAATACGTTTGGAATACCTATATTTGTCGATTATTAGTAGATCCTAGGCATGAAACTATATATACAATGAACTTTTCTATATATTCATATATTGTATATGTACTCGTTTATCTGATATTTTAAGGGTGTAAATAAATACGACAAGGCAACCCATAAACATTCCACATCATCAAAATATCAATGGTTATATAATTTTACTATTTACGTTGCCTTTGTTGTTTGTGATGTTCTTTAATACACAATGAAACTCTTTAATTGGGTAGAAGGACTATGTATTCGCATATGTTTTGCACATAATGACATCTTAAATCCAACTTTATTTCATACCAGTGTTGTATGTAAGCTATAAGTACTACAAAATTCATAATCAAGTTGCATGCTATTTATTTTACTTTGTTTTAATATCGGCGACATAGTTGCAAGACGTACGTGCTGCATATTTGAAAACTAATTTATACCTGATTACATTTTACATTTTTATACTGTGATCCGATTACAGTCGCGTATTAGAGAGGATTGGTTTTGTTCTTATTACTTTTCATTATAAATAATGATATTATTCGCTACAAAATAATTAGAATCCGATTTCAAATTGGGTTTTCAATTGAGGGAACGTAAAAGCTTTTTAATAAAAGAGTTTTTGTGCTGCTCACAGAAATTTTAAATTGCCAAATTAGCGATCGAAGCAGACGCTTTGTAATTATGTTCTTAGATTTATTTTTAAGTTTGCAACTGTTCAGTTAATTAAATTATAGATAATTTACTTTAGAAGTCCCATTATATAATTAAGTATACGTCTCATGACTTTTTTTTTATTGAAATTCAGAAAAAATATTCCTTTTCCTCTTCTACTTTCTCAAGATAACTTGCATATTTTCAGATAAACGTAATATATATTGCACGTAGTTTGCAGAAGCGTTATTTTAGGTATACAGAATCGAAGCCGTAACATTTTTCACGACAAGATGCGGTTTGAAATTGTTAAGTAGCCTAGACCTCCATATAACACGGCGTCTACTTCAAATATATCAGAAGAATAGTACGTCTCAATATGCAATAAAACTGGGGAACGAATGCGACCTCAAATCCGGGAGGATTTTTCTGGGACACACCTGAACTAGATTACTGTATCCGTGCTATAAAAAACGTTCAATCGTGGCCTTACGTAGGGGAGAATTTGAAAGGGACCCCTCAGGTTATTCCGCACTGGCACTATATCAAACGGAAGACGACGGGTCTTTCGTTCTGATTTACATAAACAGTTTCGCACGGAACCCTTCCGAGGGAAAACAAGCCGGTTATCGGATTTGATAACATTACTTACAAGTCTCACACGTGCTTTTGCTTGAAGGGAGATTCATGCTCCGTTCTGACCAGTTTTCGGCGCGCAATCGAACAAAGACTGTTAAGCCCTTATTCGCATATAAGGTCGATTTTTAGTAAGCACAAAAAGTTTAAAGATAGCCTCAAAAACTCAAACAATGTATTGTGGTATCTGTTTTTGAATACTTGTTTTCTTATATTTACTTCCTGATAAGAAATAAAGTATTTGGATATAAAAGTAAAATATAACTGTGGATTACAGGATATACTGCTGTTTCTACAAGCCTTTTCATTACTTATCGAAGAAACTGCGAAACGTATAAACTGGGATGCTCATACGACGATTGTGTGATCATTTTAGAAACGAGAATGAAGATCACATAATCACCACTTTCTCCTTAAGTGACTCTTTTTACAATTAAAAATTTTATATAAATATATATAAAAAAATTTATTGTATTTGTATGTAATTTTTAATATATAATAACTATTATAAAAAGGCTAGCCTGTATATTTACAGAATATTTGAACCATTCTTCTCTCAGAAACACATAATCTTAAATTGTAACTTAGCGACAATAAAAAGTAAAAAAAATGATAACTTATTTGCCGTGAATGCAAGTCGTGATTTGGCAAAAACAAGTGTTTAGAAATTCGTTGCGTCTGACTCATACATGTGATATTCTTTTACTTGCAACCTTGTATTTACAGGTACCAAACAACGAATGAACCAGAACGGTTCAGAGTAACATACATTTAAAAAAATGGAAAGGAAGCATTTTTTAGCAGTCAAGACTCAATCCTAGTATATAATAATCAAAAATACAGCAAAATTTAGTGCACAATATGAAAATCACATAGTCTGAACGAAGCATGTGTCGGCGTGAACTTGGTGGTCGTTTTAAAGTAGCTTTGAGGAGAGCTTGTTGGGGATGTGTGAAAATATTTAAATCTTTGGGAAAAAATCGTATTAAGTTTTTACCTACCACATCATTTTCAATCATTAAATTTGTGAGAAAATCACACGTGGCATAATGTTAAGTGTGTATATTTTAATATTTTTTTAAGTGACAATGCTGAATAAGCTCTTTGAACGTATTCATTAAAATTTCACGCGTTCAGTATGAACGCGAAAATAAAGAACATAAACAATATTCCATTTTCCATTTCTTTAGAGGAAAGGCCTGATCTTTCGCAAACATTTCCTGGATTTTTATTATTTACTATAACAGAAGCACATTTTCACTTGGCGGCATCGCATCTATTGTCGCGTAAAACGTGTTTACAAGGGAATAAAACAAGCGTTTTCTGTGTATTCTTTTTATTTACAGAACACTTGGTGAGGCGTATTACAAAAACGGCTCGTACGTAAAGCGGTGTTGGGCGCTGTATGTACCTCGTTCGTTGTTACATAACCGCTATATGACGATCGTAATAAACTTGGCTCGCCCCCGTTTTGGGCGCTTAATATTAAAGTTCACCTATAGCAGTTATGTACGTACGTCGTTTGCAATCTTTCCGTTGTTACCACGACCTGGATCCGCTTTTGTCCCATGTGAAAAGAACTGGGGGTAGAAAGGGAGTGTATGCGTGAATAATTGAGAAGCGGCGCTAGGTAGTGCACGCTGAGAAATCTTAACAAAACTATAGGAAAGTGGCCCATTCTCCTCCGCGCACGTGCGCTCTGTGTGCTCGCCTTTCTTGGCGGAATGTTTTATTAGAGCACACAATAGCCGCCGGTAAATTGGGTCGTGATAACCACGTGTTAACTTTAAAGAATAAATTTATTTCTACGCAATAATTGATGGCTTTAAGTCTAATGAGTACAATTCAGGTGTCGAATGCTCACTGTTTTCCAGTCCTATTTCAACAGGCCCATACCTTATGCCTCCAGAAATTTGATAACACAAATTATAATTGGAACAAAGAAGTTTTATATTAAAATATATTATTTTCAAAAATTTTATTTTACTGATGGCGCCTTGCATAGAAGTTTATATGTAAGCGATGCGTGTACTACGTATGGTTTTTTTCCTTTAAAATATAAGATACGAATTCTGTAGAAAAATTGCTTTGCAGAATAGAGTTCATATAAGTTACTCAGTATCACCATTATTATCGTTACAGCCATTGGAAGACAACTGCTGGACATATATAATATATAATGTTGCCCATAATTGCCGTGCTGGGCAGCTTTTGCGACATCGATGCTGCTGCCTATCTCTACCCTATATTTGAGCTAAACTGTCTCAAATGGATATACCGACAGCTGTCAGGTCTGGTACCTTAGTCACCTTTTACGACACCTGGTACAGTAGGAGGTTACTACTCTACTCTGCCGGTACCTCACGCTATTACTTCGTAAGTAAGGTCGAAATTACTTTAGGAATAAAAAGCTAAGACCTGTGTAACTAAAGTTAAGATGGTTTCTATTTTTTGTTTTAAGTCTTTGAGGATTGATTTTGTGTTTCGTTTACATAATATCAGGTACTATTTGTGAATTATATAAAGAACACTATTGGATAATTTCTATATATAAGACTTAATAACTATCGATACAATAGCTTATGTAAGTACATTTCCCTCGTAATAATTCCAACTTAGGCGTCTTGTAATATTAATGCTTACTCGAAACGCCACTTAGCTATTGATTAACCGAAAGGTATAGAGGAAACAGCTATCCTTGTAATTGTTAACATATTATAATATAGTATGATTCATTATAAGTTACTTTATTTGTTAAGGCCAATTATGAATACGCCTCGTTGTTAATAAATAGAATTTGCTTTCATCATCATCATATCAGCCATAAGACGACATAGGCCACTCCAAGTAATCTCCAATAGGACCAGTTGTATGCGGCCTGTGTCCAGCGTGATCTTGCGGTTTTAGTCAGATCATCAGTCCATCTTGCAGGACACTTATGCCTTACTGTTAACAAATTATTTAATGAGTATGGATTAAAAAATCATGAATTGTACACTTCTACAGTACTTTGATCTTAAGATGTAACTTTAACTATAAACTGCAACGGTACAACAAACTGGAGTTATTGTAAACATAATCGACGAAGTTCATTCCAAGTTATTTCCACTTAGACCGGTTGTATATTGTGAACACACACACATATATACACCTATTCAAGTATTCCAGTGAAGCACCCCTGGAATAAAGTAACTCTTCTCTATCCTCTTAGGAAAACAGTGTTCGGATCAAACTCCTCGATACCAAGATTCTGCAAATTAGTTGATGAGTACAGTGACCGTCGTCATTTCACCCTCGGTGAGCATTTGAAGTTGTTCCTTGTGTAATTTATTTATGTGTGAATTTGTAATAAATTACGTTTTTTTGTTACTTAAACTAGCTTCTTGAAATTGTGTATAGGAACTCGCACTTAAAAGGCATTTTGTGTAAGATGTACTAACCTATAAATGTTTGTTACACCTTGTGTAAAGTTTTGTAATGTTTATTTTTTAGTAGAAAGGGAAACAAACGTTAGTGCATCTAATAAATAAATATATACATATTCTACACAAGACTTAATAAACATTATACAAAATACCTTCAGAGCTACCAATTCTTATATTTACATATATATTTCCTTTGAAAATGTATGGATACACTTTTCAAGAAGCTAGTTCAGTCTTAATACCGTTGTGGGTACAACGACACATTCATCATCATTATGGCAGCCTTAAAAACGTCCACTGCTGAACATAAGCCTCCCAAAAAAGGGGGAATTAGCCCATGATGGCCACGCTGGGCAAGCTATTTCAAGTGGATATACCGCCATCAATCGGTTCCGGTACCTAACCTTGGCCTTATCACTGAGTTTACTTAGTAATTACAAATTACTTAGTTCTTTCTTAAAGAGACTTCTTCATGTTCATTTTGGGACCCAACTGTTGAGAATGTGATTAAGCATTTCATTATTTTCCAGCATCATATTCTGATCATCTAATCTAATTCATATATATTCAACAAGGCGGGATTTGTTATAAATACGATTACTTTTTTTCTATAAGTTACTAACCGACTCTACAGACGTTGTCCTGTCTTAACTATATACCTTACTGTTAATAGTGTTAAAATAATAAATATCTCTCAAGTAGGATTAAGCCGTTCATAGTAAGCAAAAACATTGCAAGCTCGGTTTAGTAAGAAGTTCATTCCGGACAAGCACCTTTAGCTAATATATAAAGTCTAGTTTGGCAAACAAGCATACTGTCCGCGTGATGGTAAGCTTTACCGTAGTTCATAAGAACTTGTGTAATCGCGTCGATATCTGTAGGATAACCAACTTCGTGTTTTGAAAATATTATTTTACGTTACCCAGTAATTTCTATCTTCTTTCGCCTTTCATACCGAAACGCAACAATATAAACATTTTGGCAGTAAAAATAGGTGAGAGCGAAGTACCCATGCAGTCGACAATTGTAAGATGTCTGTGCAAACTTCAGCTGTATTGTTTCATGTGGGCAATAGTAAGTGTAAAAGTAAAATATACTTACTGTTATCAATCTTCATCAATTAGCCCACAGGCGTCCACTGCTAGACATCATCGACATATCAGCCATTGGAAGTCCACTGCCGAACATAGGCCTCCCCAAAAAAGGGGTATTTGCCCATACTTGCCGCGCTGGGCAATTGCAGAGTGCAGTTTTCACAACGGGGATGCTGCTGCCCATCCCTGCCCTGTGCATTGTAGTTAAAATGGATGGATAGATCCTTTTCAAGTAGACGTACCGCCATCTGTCGGTCTTGGTACCTTACTCGCCTCTTACGAGACCTGGTACACGGGAGGTACTATTCTACTCTGCCGGTACCACACGGCATTACTTACTGTATGGCAATATATTTTGATTTATTATGTATATCGTTGATGTAGTCGGGTAACAATTAATATTGTAACTTCCATCCACCATGTTGCAAGTAGTTTCTGTTGAATCGGGCGCGGTCGAGCTCTAGATATTATATAATTGTTAACTTATTTGTTCTCATCCCAGTAACGATATTAGTTTAAATATAGGCTAATTAGAATAACAGATGTCAATGTAGTGACGTCACATAAGTTAATTATATTGTCATCATAATTGGCTATTTACATTGTTTACATCACAAAAGTTACACATACACAGAATATAACAAAAACATACGAGACATAAATTTAAGAGCATAAGTATTAAAATTATTTAAATACACATTATTTTTACAGCTGTTACTCTAAAATATATTTAAAGGACTAAAGTGACATTTTTGATTGACACGTCACATATGCTTCACGCAACCAAATTACCATTGCCTACTCGACCTACTGTCAGTGATTATTTTATAAAACGGACCGCTAGATGACGCAACTAGTTCATAAGAGCGAATATTCCTACATATATAACTTTATGATAAACAAGAAACTGTATACGTCCTGATCTGTAACTAATTCAGTTTCCTTTGTTAAACGACATTTCATGTCACAAGGTTTGACATAAATGTAGTTAAGGATCAACTATTGGTAAAATTGTTCCACAAAAAATTGTTCGATACTCGTTTCTCTATTTATTCAGAAATTAATTTCAAAAAGTATTTCAATATATAAAAATAAAAATTATATTTAATTATATTTCTAAAATAGTTTTATATATTATTATTATATTGTGATATAATACTGCGTAATACAATTAAAAGATGACATATAAGTTCGCTATTTATCGGAACATAAAACAATATCGTCTATTGACAGTCCTCTGCAAACATTTACTGATACTATCTTTATATAAGTAACGCAAAATAAATGGAGTTTTTGTCGAAGGATAATGTATTACAATTTTTTTAGATTGGTATATTTTTTAGAATTGGGTATTTTCTATAAAAATAAAGGCTCTTCGTGTATAATAGTCATTTTCTACTCTAGTTATGATGAGGTACCATAATCCATAATCTATTTATTATTGGAAACAAAATAAATTGGAAACTACATTTTTGATGGGGTCTCTAGCACATAAATAATCATTTCTGCTCGGTCTGGGTATTTGTAAAAACTTTGTAAATTGAGATAAACATTCATAAGATGGAGGAATCATAAGAAGACACTCAATGACCGTAGTAGCATACTATTGTAATATAATATTGAATGATATAAAAATATCTCAACCAATCAACAATAAACTTATGTATTACGGAACCTCCATTGGTCAATCGTCAACCCCCCGAAAAACTTCAAAAGGATAAGAAACTATAATTACTAAGGTTTATATTTTTTAGCTTCCACTAAAGATCGTGATGCAAAATTCTTAAAAAAACACTGCTTCGTGGGAAAAAGTTGTAGCATTTATGTATTTTATTCTCGAACTCGGATAAAGGATAGGGGATGAAACAATATTATTTATCTATTCCCATGTGCCCAAGCGGTAGGGTGATGGTACTAGAAATAGTTTGTGATTATTCCAGTACGTTATCGTGGGTGATGACGTAATATTGGTTTAAAACACGATGTTCGGTGGAATTTTCTTTGTTTCAGTGTCAAATCCCCAAGGATCCAAGGATCAAATTGCCGTTTGGTGTAGATTCTAGAGTGAGCCAGAAAGACTATGTCTTCTGTTATTATATATTTAGAGTCAAAACTGTATAACTAATATTTTAATTTTTATGTAAAAACAAAGCTTATAACTCCATGTAAATTAATAGCTTATAAAGCTACAATAAATGTTACTTTATTTGGTGCGGAACATTTCTTTAGATCAACGGGGGGTCCCGACAGAAAATAGTACCTCCGCTTATGCCAGGTGTCGTAAAAACCCAGTTAGGTACCGGAACTGCTAGATGGCGGTATATGAGCATGGCAGTTATTGGAACATTTCTCCGTTTCTTGATGAAATCCATGTCCAACAGAAGACGATTTGCGGCTGCAATGATAACAATGATTTATTTAGATTAAATTACAATTAATTTGTCCATGCAAATAATTCATTAACAGATATTTGAAATGAAATATCAACTCGACACCCACTGGGTACTTAATTCGTGTTTAGTAATCGAGCGTAGCGTATTTAGCCCCAAAGGATTAAATGACCGAGTGAATAGCCTACAGAACGACTAAGGCGTTTCGAGCGTTGCGAATTCAGTTAGTGAACTTAGTCCTATGTTCATGTTGCTATTGTTCTATAATATGTTTACGTGCAAGCTGTATGGATTGTATGGCCGATGCATTGTTTTAGAACATTTGTGCCTCTGAACAAGCCCCGAATATAAGCAATTGTACAATTCTTAAGCACTCCTTTGTTATTCTCAAGTCTGAAGTTAAATTTCGTACCCTATTATTATATATCTCTATATTATCTATCTCTTTAATATAATTATGTTAAAGGATTAGCCATTTTGAGTGATTTAATCTGGAATTCGATTCATTGTAATGTTACGTTTATATTATCGTTTTAGTAGCACTTGAATTCACAATTTTCATTACGCGTGACTTACATATTACTGCAAAATTTATATTTAAACTTTGCACGAATCATATTTAAGATGGGTCCGAATATATATCTATTTATCTTGTGCGACAAGGGTCGTGTAAACAAACATTGTCAAACATCGAACATTTGTTCCATGTCTGGGTGTTAAATATGTATGTGTCAGATATCCATAATACAATTTCTTTAAGCGAATTACCTCAGAGACAGGATCATGAGATGTTCTATATTGGCTTATTTACTTATCTTATATATTATAGATGATTAGTCTTATAGCTATCTAGACTTATATGTCAGTTAGCTTTTATCCGCGTGAACCTTCCTACCTAAGCAATTTTAATAAGTCTAATTCGTCATTCATAGAACTACCAATGAAGGCCATATAGGATCACGCAAAGTCGCTAAAGAAAAATAGATGAATGTTAATGTTCCTAACTTAGTGACTAATTATGTGTAGTAAATACGATTTACTTTGCCCATGATTGATTAAAAAGAAAGTCACAAGCTTAATAGTATTTACCGTAATCAATAAAAATCTGTTACGATATTAAAAGTAATACAAATGTATCTTAAACTCATAATATATTTACTAAGCCTATACCGTTCAGGGATACAGCTAGCGCAATACTCTAGGAACGAATCCCGGAGGAAATGTAGCAAATAGACAGGGCCCCGCCACATCACCGCAGCCAATTGGTTTAAATGTATCAGGCGCCGGTGTGTGGCTATCCTAGTGTGCTTGTAAGTCGAGGATATAATGACCTTTAGCTGAAATGATTTGCAACTAAACAGGTATTTCATAATAATAATATTTGTGAATCTGTTGAGTCGGGATGGATTTTTGATTTGGTCTAAATATGTATTTACAGAATTCTCAATAGGTTAATACTGCAAGCATTTAGTGTTCGATTAAAGATATCGAGAACCTTGTTACGAGATTATTATTATCTGTGAAAATAGGGTTATATTTAATGTCGCTACCAAAAATATTTAAAACTTCAAATAAATCGAAACCTATTAGTGCCACATGAAGTATACGAAGAGGAATTACTAGGTAATGTTATGTAATATCTTCAAGTCACAATGTTGCTGTTATTCTTATGATATTACGGGCGTCTATAGGCTGCAGTGACTCTTACTATAACGCCGAATGTGTACATGTTTGCCGACCTGGACTAATAAAGGAAAATGCTATCGAGACTATAAGAAATGAGTATTATTTCGATATATCGCAACCCTAGATGAAGACTGAAACTATTCAAAACTGTGATTCCTTTGAAATTGACCTTCGAAATTAATATAAATGATCGTAATTCGCATACTGATTTGGAAAGAAAACGTTTCGGAAAGAGAATATTGGCTTCTGAAATATTTGTAACGGAATTCGGCATTTGATTTAAATTTACAAATTAATGGCAATGTTTACAGGAATACAATATTTTCAGTTGATGTGGTTGTGGTGGAAGTTTAGCATTTGCGATATGTTACATGATAAATTTATAAAAATTTTGTTAACTAGGTATTTCGGACTATTCACAAGTACTTATTCCAATTATTTGTAATAATCAAAATAAAATACCCAATTCGTACGCATATCTAAAATAATATTATAAAGAGTAAAGATTTAATTGTAAGTTATCTGTTACGGTATAACTACTAGGCCAATTTTAAAAACTCTTTTCTCGTTGAGCGACTTCTCTACCGAATAAAAAAGCTACGTTATATTTGCGAAAAAAGAGACTGCTTGAATAAAGCTTAGAAATTACTAAACTAATTTCAAAAGTACCTACATAATTACATTATCATCAAAATACATGTATATCAATTGTCTATAATATTTATATATATGCATATATATATCATCATCGTCATTATACCAGCCATTAAAAGTTTACTGCTGGATATAAGCCTCTTCAAGAAAGGAAGCTCATTTTTTGCCTATAATTGCCGCGCTGGGCAAGCGTGTTGGCAATCGCAAACCGCCCTGTACATTTGAGCTGCACTGTTGCGAATGGAAATACCACCATCTGTCGGTTCTGGTACCTTAGTTGATGCCTTAGTATGCCGTAAGAGACTTAAGTACCTGAACCGACAGATGGCGGTATTTCCATGTGGAACACAATAGCTTTAATGCACAGGATAGGGATGGACAGCAGCGTCCCCTTAGCGAAACCTCAGCTCTGTGATTGCCAACACGCTAACCCAGCGCGGCAAGGTGTCCCCTTTCTTGGGGAGGCCTATGTCCAGTAGTGGACTTCCAATGATTGATATGATGATGATGATATATATAACTTCTCCGGAATTGACATCTGAGTAGTCTAGCATTATTTTTGACGGAAAAGAATTTAAGTCGTCTTCGTCGTCATTTAAGTTCTCTGAAAAAAAAAAAGATTTTTCATCTTCAACATAAACTTTTAAAGGAAACCTTTTTTAACATTTTTAAAATGTTAAGCAATAATCAAACAGTAATAAATTAATCAAAATTTCAATGTAAAATCTATAATTATTCTTTCTTTAATTTAATTATTCTATGTATGCTTCGTTATTCTTCTAAAGGGTGCTTGTGTGTAATATGTGTATAACACACACAACTTAAAACAAAATTTTTCGACACAGTCGACTCACGCTGCAACAACATAATATTCAAACCTATAAGTGACTTCGAGAAGAAGTTACCGTGGATAAAAATTAGGGGAGTCTTATACACAGTTGCATGTATTATACGCTTGTGGGTAAGTGTGAGAACTCAGATTATAGTCGCTTCAAGGCGCACACCTGGCCTGTTTCGGTTCCCTGGGATAATTTATACCAGTCGATTTAAAAAGCAACCGTTTCATATTTGTTTTGATAAAGTCTGTTATTATATAGCGGGTCGGGTGTACTAGATAAATTGGGGCTGTTTGTTCGAACGAACTACAATAAGTATTTTTGATTCAATTGACTACTTGGATCATGAAGGTGACCTATGTTAGTATGTAATTGGTATAGCGAACAATACCTGTGTGGCGTTAACTTTTTAAACTATGTTTGTCATATGTATATATATGTGTATTAAATAAAAGCTATTAATAGCTAAAATTGTAAGATGGTTTGTAAATTACAGATTTTGTAATAATAACGAGGGATCAGAAATACAGAAGTAAAAACAAAAATTGGAACAAGGAATGCAGCTTTCTTAGAATTATGGTATACTAATTTGTGAACTGTATATAATATTGAATTGATGTATGATCGAACCAGAGGGAATTATATTTGGTCCTGAAAAACATACATTGTTTATCATGAAAAAATACTGTAACTATTAATTGAGATATAAAACATTTTATCTTTCATGATTATTAAGTAAGCAAAAATTTATTATAATTATTTTTTTAATTTATGAGTTCATCACGGATAAGCAACGTTCTACAAAAATTTTTAATGTTTAGATATGCATTATGATTATCAAAATTAAAATAGACATTGTCATTTTACTGGCAGAGTAGATAGTACCTCCTTTTAAACCAGGTGTTGTAAGAGGCGACTAAGGTACCAGAACCGACATATGGCGGTATATCCATCCGCAACAGTGTAGCTCAAATGCACAGGGCGGCGATGGGCAGCTGCATCTGCGTTGCGATGGCTGCGCTTTACGATTACCAACGAGCTTGCCCAGCGCATTTGGCATTTGCCACGGAAATCGTAAACAAGACCAATGGTAATAAGGCCATGGCATATAAGATCGAGACACAGCCGAATGCACCATCAGGCGTGCTTAACTCCTTTGTATTTGGTCTCCTCAGTAAAGCTAGCTGATTTTTGTTTGTCATTAGTAATTTATGCATGCATATATATGTTCTAGGTGTGCATCTGTTTGGATTATTTATTCTTAATTAAACAATTCTTCTTCAACTAAACTTTATCATCATCATCCGTAAAACTTAAACTGCTGTATATAATCCTCTCTAAGGGTGAATATAAACATTGCCTCGTTGGGCAGGTTGAGCAGGCGTGGTAACAATCGCTGGCGTTCACTCTTTAGTATTCGCTTTTTCGCTATAAACTATATTAGGATTGTCCTTAGTAATTCATGCGTAATATTTTTGTGGCATACGCCATTTTTTTAACTAATAGTTTAGCTAATAGTTTACTATTAGCTTTATCATCATCGTCAGCCGTAAAACAGTTGAAAATGTGCCTCTCCAAAAAACGGGGAATTTTTATTAAAACTGCCACGTTGGGCAGGCGTGGTGTATGTTCACGACGGGGAAGCTGCTGCACATACTCGCTTCGATGCATTTAAGCTATGCTATTTTTAGGGATATACCGCCGTCTGTCGGTTCCAGTACCTCAGTCGCCTCCACGACATTTGGTACAGGGGAAGGTGCTACCGGTACCCCTCAGCAAAATAACTTACATGTTCACTTAGGCTATTTTTATATAATAAAGTCAGCTATCCATTAATTCAAGTCCCTCTAAAATCAGTCATCACATATTATATAAAATATGCTTTCGTTTTAAATATATTCCGCAAATACAGTCAGTTATATGATTATTTTCACATTACAAATATTCTAGTTTAATTTTTTTGTAGTATAGTTTTGGTTCATTTCTAATTTCAGGCTTTCACGTAGGGCACCGTTCGTTTTAATTTATTTGGTATTAAAAACACATTCATTATAAAAATTATCTTAGATGTGTGTCATAAGTTTAGCGGATTATTAGAAAGATGAAAGATGGAATTGTAAAAACAACCAATTTTTTTAAAGACAGACCTAGCTGACCAGACAGACGTTAAATTTAGAAATTAACTATCTCTCAAGTTTCATCAAACTGTACACAGTGAGCATAAACATAATTAAAATCGGTTCAGTAGTTTAAAAATTTTGCCAATAAACCAGTTGGTTCGTGAGTAATTTTCATTAATGAAGGACGTCATTATTTTAAGTAGTACGCTCATACATGACGGTGAAAAGAGTCTTTGTTCGTATCAAAACACTTTGCTAAGTCAATCGCCATAGCCAAGCCGTTAGGCTTTGTGACCGCACAAATTAATGCTTTCAAGTACTACAGCGCAAGCAGGGTTAAGTTTCACCTCGTTGTTCGGTCCCCATTTGATTTTTAAAACACGTCTCTAGGCGTGCTTTACGAACTAAATGAAAAATAATTTTAAAGCAGAGTTTGTTTGCACTTTGCTTTGAATAAGGCTCGATTGTGGGCATATTTTTGTCCGTCCAAACCGCAAGCTTGGTGTTTACGCAAAACCCGTATAAATATTAGAAGGAAATCTTTTTGAAGCGTTCTGCAGTACAAAGAGGCCGGGGATTTTACTTGTGCATGTAGATTCTTTGAGAACGTGAAGCGGAAATACGCCCAAGGATTTAATCTCGGATGTACAGGAACATTTACAAGCGGTAAGTATTAAATAGAAAATAGATCCTTTTACTTTGTCCATTTTATTGCAAGTGCTAAGTTTATAAATCTTTTCTTATTGTAAATCTTTTTTTTCAGTTACAATAACTGTAACTGATGCATTTTAAAAATAAAAAAGAAGTTCGCATCTCTTTTCAAATGTTTTTGTCTTCTGAGGTGTATAATAAGTTTAGCTTTATCTAGAAAAAGAGCATAAGTAATTGCTGGCATATGAATTTATACTAGCTGTTTTCCACGTCTTTGTTTTGATATAGATATCGTGGAAAATGCTATATAAGTGCAAGAAATTATTATTAATATATTATATTTGTAAAAAAAGAAAACCAATGGATCTCATGAGATTTATTCGTTTTCTGAAACGAAATGTAGTGTAAATACCATTCATACTAAAATCTATCTTGGGCCATTGGCCATTATTGGCCTTTGGTGAATAGTATGTCCAAAAAAAAAATGTTTTATAATAATTATTTATAATTTCCGCAAACATTTGCCGGAAATCGGAGAGCAAAGCTTCCACGAGGTGAATGCTGATGTGCATTTGAGCTACAATGTTTCTGATAGATATGCCGCCAAAGTCATCTTTCAGTTCTGGTACCTTGGTCGCCTGTATATATATATCTATAAATATCTGTTACAGGGGAGATTCAATTCCACTCTGCCTATAAATCACATTATATATACATTCATCAATATTATAATTATATATTATATTTTAATTACATATATTACATTCATCAATATTATAATTTATACTAATGTTAAAAAGTTTAAATACATATTACCAATTTGCAAGCTAAAATATTCATGAAAGCACCATGCAAAATAGACATTATTTATTTGGTATATTGTTCTAGTGTGAATGAGTAACAAACATTCACATATCCTCTGTAACTGTCAAGTTCATGAGTATATACTTTGAAGATTAACATATTCATGAATTACAGGTGAATTTAAACCACAGGTCAGGAATAGCTGTTTGTTAATATGACTGTACATATCAGAGTATACGATTGAATAGATATTAGTTTTGGTGCATGATTTGAAATTTCCAAACTATTGAACAATTATGAACGTACATTACCTATTTCTTATGACCGTTAAAAAAACGGTTTTAACGGTCAAATAAGGATGACGCAGTCTTACGAGTCGCAGAGATGACCATTTAAATAACAATAACTCACGGACCGTGAGAAAGTGGAAGCGACTTCGCAACCCTCTTATAAAATCACATGATCGCCGAGGTACATAATTAAATTTCGGTTACGATTGCGTATGTTCCCACCAGTCAAGATTTCTCCCCTGGTTTATACAGGTAAACTGATAGAAGGTAAGACGTTCGGAGGGGTGAAATCAATGCGATAAAAGAAATGTGCCCATTGTGTTCGTATGCGCAAGGATCCACGTGCGCACGCGCTCCCACGGTACAAGAGTGGGGATTTCGGGAACGATATATAAACCCATAGGGATTCCTATAGCATCACTTCAAAAATTTACGCTCAACTGTGAACACCCCGGGGGGGGGAGGGGGATCAATGCCCCCTGCGGGCTCTGGAAATACGGAGCGGAAGTAAAACATCCCGACTCTCCAATAGTTCGTCAATTAAAAGTTCGAAACTGCAGTGATGTTAATTAATGTTTCATTAACGGCAACAGTTAGTCGAAAATTAGTTCTCAAAGGTGGAACGAAGTGGAGACCTGTTCAGTGTACTTTATTTCTGCATTGGTAAGTTTTCGCTTTTTATACTTGCAGTGATCAACTTTATGAAGTTTAAATATTAAATTGATCGAACCGAACATCTGTAACAACAGAATCGTTTCTTTTTATTTAATTTAAACTTATTTACTTTATACGATTACTCTTGATATTTTTTAATTTTTACTACAAAAATCTCGATCTGATAATCTAGTTTTTGGAATGTTAACAGTTTCTGTAATTTCCTTTTTGTATTGTTGCAGACACAAGTTTCAAAATGAATGGCGATCCAAATTTTCCAAATTTCATCATCATGGGCGGCCCTCCACACTGCTGGATGGTGTACAGAGGGATTCACACCATCAGAATTTACTAAATTGTTTGGAAGAAGCCACAGTCGAGGTAAAGCCAAAGCAATTTCTACACCCCCAAAGATAGAATAGGCTTAGAATAATCCTTCGTGTGTATAGGGTAGGTTAGGTTAATGTTGACAATATTTTTTGAGTATTAAATCATGAAAACGATTCTATAGTTTCTGTAAAATAGTTGTGTTAATTAAGCTCAATTAAATCGTTTAAATTGACAGTGCCTTAATGATCGGTATTGTTATCGTTTGTTACGTTTTTGAGTTACCATTAGTTTTATAATTAAACACTTTAGTTTGCTGTCCAATATGGTCTCGGTTAAGTTTTGCAAAAACTTTTAGTTATTGTTTGATTACGTTAAATTTGGCTGATTAAAGTTAAAAAAGTTAAAATGAAAAAAATAAACTTTAATCATCATAAACAGACAGAGACTGACGAAAAAAATATGTTAAGTTTTTGTTTAGTTGTTACATGTTAATTTTGCATTTCGATTGTTTTGTTATGTATTACATAATTTTTCGCTCAAAAATAAAACGGTACCTATTGTACAAAAACAACATACAAGTATTAACCAAACAAAAATTCCAGTTAAACAGTTATTGTTATTGTTAAGTTTTCAACTCTTTTAACTTCGAACTAACTTGGAAGTAGTTAAGTTTTGTTATGAACACACGATCTTGATATCGAAATGATTCGTTAAGTTTACCAATTGGATGTTAAGTTGTTTAAATCCTTATTTGGTTTGTAAGCATTTGTAAATGTTTGTTGATTTTTTGTTTTTCCTGATGTTACCAGCTGGCCTGGTGAATTTGTTTATGTTAAATTTGTTGATGTTATTTCCTGAGTATGATCATTGAATTTTGGTTTGTTATTTTTTTACCATGCAAATATTGATAGCACATCTTTTTTATTTTAAACCTTTGGATACAACATTGTTTTGATAGAGCAATTAATTTAAATTCTCGCACTTAATTTAATAATTATGATAATAATTATTCGTAAAAGATTTGTCACTTCTCAGCATACCTATATCAATAATATAAATTTTAAAGTTATGAGATCAGACAGTTTTGTTATTACAGAGTTATAAATTATTGTTTTTTCATTCTCTTGTTAATACACAGATTTTCTGTGAAGTTTTCATGATTTGTTGATTTGATTGTTGATTGTTAAGTTTTTGTTATCACTTCTCAGTTTTTTTATAATCTATCTTATAACAGCATTTTTGATTATCCACTTAGCTTTTTTTAATTTTTTTTAATTACCTATCAAAATCTGACTAACCGTCAACGATTAGTTATGTGACAAAATGCGTTTCGGAACCATCACAAAGTGCCTTACACCAAAAGTGCCTAAGATTGTGTTGTTGTTATTTCATTTATTGTTGTTATTGCCTTCTCTATGGGTTTTATTATAAAACCCATACAGGATGCTTGTTAATTTTTCGTATATTGTAACTCAATTCATTTTAAATTACCCGTCAAGTGCAGGAGCGATTATGATATGTTTTACTGTTCAATACAAATATCTCCAACAATAGATATATGCCCACATTCGATGTGAGCCCATCATCAAAGCCCATCAGAGCCCAAAATTAGAGTTACTTGTTCGAAAGAGTATGTTATATTGTTATATTTTTGTTTTGTTTTGCTTAATGATCGCTCTTTCCCCTGTTGTTATTGTTGTACAATTTAATTGTTAAAGTAACACATGTAATATCAGTTCTCTTTTTGTAAAACAAATTTTACTTTTAACTCACTTCGAAATATTTCATTAAATTTATCAAATATAATTTCGTAGACATTGTTAATGGGGATAAGGTAGTCATTACGCGTTGTTGTTTAGTTAGTTATTGTCGTTAAATGTTGTTATTGTTGCGTAATTATAAGTATTGATTTGTTGTTAAGTTTTGTTGTGATATTAATGTTAATGGTTCAAATGGCTGTGTTTGTTAATTTTATGTTAAGTTTTCGTTTTAACTGTTTGTTCGTTGTTTACCGACATTAAGGCCGCCTCTTTTGGTCAACTCCATATGTAATAAAACATAGTACTTTGTAATATATACCTAATTTAATTTAGTTTAAGTGCTGCTTTTGTACGTTTTGTACGTAAACTAATACGTTAAAACAGAAGCTTTTTGTAAAATTAACAAATAGTATAAACTTATTTGTAAGAGATGTCTGTCTGTAGATTTTGCGTGATTGTGTGAAATAAAATAAAAAACACAAAATGTTGTTTCCTTTTAATGTCCATTCAATATCTATGTAGACACTTACTTCGTTTTAACTTTTTTTTTCTAATATATTAATGAGATACTAAATATATTTTTTAAACTTATACATATATACTCTTCATATTCTTTATTCTTATGCTTACTGTTTCAAATACGGTAATAGTCGTGGGATTTCCTCTTTCTTTGAGAGACCATGACCATGTCCAGCCATGACCAAGACCATGTGGAGTTGGTCTGCGGCCACTATGATGGTATTATGAACACTCTGGTTTTGAATCGTGTTGTATATATTTGCGCCGCATGTATTTGCGCTTTGTATATATCTAAACCGCAGGACAGCTTGTGGCAAGCTGACGGTGAGTAGCGACACCGCGGTTACCGAGTGCTCCTGGGGTGAAGTCCCGCCTCTGAATTGCCTTTACCAGCTGGCCAGAGTGGAGTCGCCAGAGCTGTTGCTCGAGAGGTGGAAGTGTAAAATGTCATAACGTCGGAGGCGTCTGACTGGATCACCAAGATTTCGCACCTCGCAGTCTCACCTCTCAACACCTTTAGCTGCTCTGACTGGTGTAGTCCCTTTCTGCAAAACTAGGCAGACTTTATAAGAGACCCATCATTTGGAAATGAGTAGCGAGTCACCGTCTGCTGACTGAAATGGTAGACGTCCGCTTATGGAGTAAATTTCTGTGCTATGATTTCTTAAAACTGAAAGAGCGTTACATATGATTTAGATTCACAGTATCAAATTTTTAATCAATGAGTTGCTTTTATTTTCATGAAAAGTTATTACTGAAAAAGAAAAGCTAAGCTAAATGATTATGTCCTCATATCCTGGAAATAATATATTATTGGATTCCATTAAATATATTTATAAAAATGAAATAAAGTATTTTTTGAATTAGGTTACTATGTGCTGATGTTAACCTTAAACAATAATGTCAAAATCCTTTAAAAAAACTTTGTGCAAGATAAATAAAATATTTATCAAAAATAAAGTATTTAAGAACTTTTAGATTGCCATAAGATAACTTAATGTCAAATATAAAAGTTAAATTAACGCTGCATTTTAAAAAACGACAGTAAAATATTGAAACATTAAAAAATATATAAAAACTTTCAAAAAAGACGATAGTAAATCAAACATAAATACCATCTTCAATGAATTGAAATTGTGTGCCTAATCAGATGTACCATAACATTCAATTCGTACTTACATTACCAACAGGACAATATCAAGGAAAACCGTTTCATGGAACTAAGCGACCAGCAATATCAATACAATGGCGCCACTAACCGAATTACCTAGAATATCTAAAGGGAATCTTATCACATCGGAGTTCATAAGAGCCCGTTACGAGAAGGGACACAGATACTGTCACCGAACTAAATAAAAATGCTTTTTACCCTTGTTATAAGTCTTTCACCTAACAAGATTGAGGGAAAAATTAGGAACTATCCAAAATAGTTCGCTGGACTTTCTTACTTATAACATAGTTTCTAGACTGAGCTTATACGATTAGTTTACCATATTATACTGAGGAAATCTTGTATTTTCGTTTGTGTGGCACGAATAAAATCAAAAAGTACTAATCCGATTTATATACATCTTTCACCATTAGAATGCTTAATTATTCCTAAGTAACAAAGGCTATATTTTTTACTAGAAAAAATTTGAGATTGCTACTAAAATATCAATAATGTGCAATGCGCAAGTCTCGCGGTTTTCTATGTCGCTATCGAAATTATGTCACTATAACCATATTTTAAAAGAAATCTTAACAAAAATAAAATATAAATGCTAAGAATAACAATTTTATTTATATTATTTAATACTTTATAAGTCTTTATCCATTTTTTTTTATTTAAGATTATTTCAGTATCTGTAGTTAAATTTTAGAATTATTCAAAAGATTACGACTTTATAAATCTCGTTTGCATACGTTAGTACATTTATGACTTAATTTGGAAGATACAGTAAAGAGAACTTTCTGTAAAGCTATCACGCACTAAAACATGAATTTACTGGGTAATTTTTCTATCTTATCATTTTGTTAAAGTATCATATACATACATCTACATTCGAACGGAAGACATTTCTTTCTGTAAGATTTTCGTTTGACCGTGGTAGGTACAAGATTTTCTAGACTAGATCAGTGTGAGCCAATCTATATATGTTTAATATAAATGTTAAAAACAATTATTTACCCGTGCGAAGCCGGGACGGGCCGCTAGTATATAAAAACTTGGTAGTATGTTCGGTGTGAGTTTTGAGAGATAAAATAAAAAATAACATGATAGAAGTTGAGGTAGGGAGAATTATACCCATAATTGCCACGCTATCATTTGCCATCTGTCGGTTCTGGTACCTTAACTGCCTCTTACGACACCTGGTACAGGAGGAGCTACTATTCTACTCTGCTCATCCCTCACAGGTATCATTAGCGTGTCACATTACCCAGTTACTAGCAGATATATATACATACATATATATGTATATATGTATGTATATATATATCTGCTGGTAACTTCTTTTATGGCTTATAATAACTTTAAACGTAAGTTATAAAAAAAAACAAAGTCACATTAAAATAAAATAAAACAATTGCAGTAACAGCAGCAGTAACAGCGTTAGTAAATTATATATATTTTCGTGCTTCAAGTGTATAACAAAAATAAATTGGAATAAAAAAAAATCAATTTGGAAATTCAATGTGACTAATTACATCAAAAGCCATTGATGTCCTTGCAGGCGACAGTTAAAGCCAAAAATTTAATATAACTTCGTTAACTCTGCTCTCCGTTATAAAGCAAATAATTAAATACGTACGTATTTCGATTTATTTATAGCGTTACTTTTAATTACTTTCGTAATAAACTGTAGAGTGTGAGAACCAAATTCATAATGCCATTTAATTATATTTATTGTATTTATAAATTGAGGCAGGCAAAATAACAAATGACTTCTAAAAAAATAAATACTGTTAGCATAATAAATTTTATTTTAAATTAAAATACAGAATGAAATTAAAATATAACTAGCAACCAAAACTTTAATCCCTATTTTAGACTTTATTAGATTATGATTCAATCTAAACTTTGTAAACTTACCGTGTTATCAGGTACCGGCAGAGTAGAATAGTACTTCTCTCTGTACTAGGTATCGTAAAAGGCTACTAAGGTACCAGAACCGACAGACGTTCGTATATCTATGCGAAACAGTGTAGCTCAAATGCACAGTGTAAGTATGGGCAGCAACACGCATGACCAGCACGGCAATTATGGATAAAATTCCGTTTTTCTTGGGGAAGCCTATGTTCAACTGTGGACTTCCAATAGCTGAAAATAAAATTGGCATTTTATTATAAAATGATAACACAGCCTACAATATCAATCAAATATTTAATATTAAAACTTCTACTCCTTCCATATGGAAGGATATATAACAGGAACAAATTCAAATAAAAATATGAATATTTAAATTAATTATTCGTCCGTAACACAATTGCTTTAAGCAACTTATCACGGAGTCGGATCAATATATGAGTTGTGTCAATTTATAGTAAAACAATAGAAACATAAAGCAGACAGCCAACTTAAAAGTATTTTTTATAATGCGAGTCTCGTAATGCCAGATTTCATTAAGCTGCGAGTATGTTATCAATTGAAACTAGCTTAATAAATATACAGTTATAACCAACGCCAAGTACATATATAGCCATCAAGCTAGCTCATACAGAAACTAGTTCATGCCAGTTCCAATTCAAATCCCAATTAAAACGCCAAGGTACCGTTGTCCGAGTCATAAAGCATCGTGCGCCCCGAATAAAGGCCACCCCCACTAATCTAGTTGCAGTTGGAGCATACCCAACTGTTCCCTATCAGTAAGGACAGTGCATTATACCAGCAAATCACTGTTGCATAACAATAGAAATACGTAAAAAATATTACTCTACATTTTAGAAGAAGTAGCACAACAGTAGATGTAATATATTTAACTCAACGTAAGAAAATATCTTATACTTTGATCAACGCTACAATTTTCTATGTTTGACCTACTCCTTTCGGTATATATCTTTACTCATATTATATAGAGGCAATATTTATTGTCTGTTTGTTTGTTCGTTATGGTTTAACTCAAAAACTATTAGACTGATTTTTTAAAATATTCTCTATTAGCTACATTTACATTGTAGAGCTACTTCTTTAACGAGTAAAATAAGCTATAATATATTTTCGGAAATAAAAGACCAAATATAGAATTAGGTACACAGGATTAGTATTGTTGTAAGTTTATAAAAAAATACCGTTGTGCCGTGAGGTATCGGCAGAGTAGAATAGTACCTTCCCCTGTACCAGATGTCGTAAGAGGCGACTGAGGTACCGGAACCGACAGATGGCGGTATATCCATCCGAGACAATGTAGCTCAAATGCATAGGATGGGGATGGGCAGCAGCATCCCCGTCGCAAAAGCTGCGCTCTGCAATTGCCAACACACTTGCCCAGTGCGGCTATCATGGGCAAAAAACCTCCATTCTTGAAGAGGCCTATGTCCAGCAGTGGACGTCTAATGGCTGGTATGATGATGACCTCGTAGAAGGCCCTGTGTATTAAAAAAGGGCCTGGTCAGAAGTAACATGAATAAAAAAGCGTGCCTGCGATTAAAAGAAGCAAGAGAGCCAAGATCGTAGCAAGTGGAGATCCATCGTCTCTGCCTACCTCGGCGTGATGTATGTAAGAACTTAGTAAATATTTTATTAACTTATTATATTAATACTTTAATTATTTATCTTTGCTCGCATTTAAACACTATTGTAGCGTTGTGCTTAAAGTTTGAGGAAATCTGTTCCTTTATATATTAGTAAAGCATATATTAGCGGGCTCGATGGCGCATTCGGTAATGTTGCAAGTCGATCCCCACCGAACAAATATTTATATGCTGAATATTTTTGTTTGTTCCGTATCTGGGTGTTAAAAGTATGAGGTAAATAGTAATAAAGTAACTCGCAAGTATCAAGTATTTCGCAAATTGGTTCACAGCCTTTCGGTTAAGCATACTGGTAATTGGTTCAAAATGAGACACACAATTTGCGTGTTGGTAGTTAAAACACCGGTAATGGAGATAGTTTTCGGTGTGGAAACAAGAAGTTGGTATGCAATTTCGCCGCCTGCGCCGAGTCGCTTCTTAATTACTCAACTTGAGCCGGCTGTCTACTGCTGTCGTGTGCTTGTTCTTACACATTTTATCTTCATTTGAAACCATGTACGCGCATACTATTTCAAATTAGTGACAACATTCTCATTACATCAAGAAAAGTGTACAAAGATATATTTAAAAATAACAAACGTTTACTGCTTGATTAAGTTCAGAAATATACTTTTGTAGAAGTCGTTGATGTACTACGTTAGTTCCACTTTCATTTATCTTTATATAAATAATTCGACTGTGTTTATATGACACTTAACTTCTTCTAAACGGATGGACTTCTTACAAAGGTCATCTGAATTGATACCTTACCTTTTTCTACCGCCAAATGTTGTGTTTCTGAGTTCTGGATTGAAGGTTAAGAGAGGCAGTGTAATTACTGGGTAAATGTAACATCGTATCTTCAGTCCATAGGGTTGGCGATACGCTAGTGATATCCTTGTGACGACGCTAGCGTGTGTAGGCTGCGGTCATGTTTACTATTAAGCGGACTGTATGCTTGTTTGCTGACTTTAACAAGTTTGATTTTTATATACAATTGGGTGTTCTGGTTTGGCTTGGGTGGTTTAGCTTCCCAAATTAGCGCGGCAGATGGCGGTGCAGTCGCCTAGGTTATTTATCAGGACAATGTCTGTAGGCTACGCTAGTACACATGTATATGTAAAGGTAGCTGCATGTTGTGGGTAACGGCAGAGGAGAATAGTACCTGTGCTAGATGTCGACGCACCTTTACTGTAAAAGGCGACTGTACTAAAACGAACAGATGGCGATATTCATACGAAACATAGTAGTTTAAGTGCACCAGGCGGACAGACAGATGCAGATAGACAGCATCATTCCCATCGTGAAATACTATACAAAAATTCCTCCTACCTTGAAGTGGCATACGTCCGGCAGTGGACGTTCTTCAGCTGCTATAGTTATGGTATCCGTATATAGTCATTCCTGAGGTATAAGCCAGTTAACCACCTTTGGCACCATTGATGTTAAAAATAGATATTATAATTATACCTAGAGGCCACTTGGCCGGAGTGGTCACACGTTTGCTACATTTTCCTTAACCCTGTTCGCATCTGATAAAAAACCATAATCCTGGTGCCGTCACATAATAAGCCAACCTGAAAAGTTTACTCGATATATAAGTCCGGTGAACTAACTACATTTCCTTGCTAAGGCTAGCAGGTCTCGCAAAAAGATATAAGGGTAAAAGTAAGGGTCAGAAATCAATACTATAGGACAATAAATATTATGTTGGCAATCTGCCATCTTTTGTGAAAGATGGCAGATTTCTCACCTTGGAGCGGCGGGTATCAATGATAAGTTTATTTTATTTGGTTTACTAACGATTACATTACAACTATTTTTTATTACATTTAATATCCATTTCGGGGAAACACCGTAGGCATTGCTTTTTCAGGAAACAAAACATCAGTGGAATATTTAAACTATATTAGTTGTTCAAAAGAAATTATATTAGTTGTTTAAAGTAACCTTAATCAGAGAGCAGAATATGAGGCATATTATGACATGTTATTTAATTTCAACCTTAAAAACCAGCAGCCAAGCTATACCTACGCAATCAAGTGCAAAGTTGCAGTTAGTCGCAGTAATGAGGATAGTTTTCTTAATTTAAGTTAATTGCTTAACTTGGAACGGCCATCTTCTCCTGTCGCCGGCGCCGGACCAACTTGGCGCATACTTCACGTAGAATCCACACAACATACGCCTGGAGCCGAATACGCTGGGAATTTAAAATTCAAATACTTACCCAATAAAACTTTCACCGTAAGAATTGTTAATAAGATACTAATGAATGCAAAACTTTGCCATGCTAGGAACGACTTTAGAAATAACCCATATGAACGTTTCTAAAGGAAAACATTTGTCATTTGATTTTTACAAAAAATAACGATACAATTGCTCGATGAGATTTGCTTAGATAGTATTTTAGAAAAAGCAAGGTTTTGTTGTTTGTTATTTTTATAACATGTATCTACATTTTTACTCTCGGTAATTGATTAGATTTCAAAAATATATAGAGTTTTACTATAAAATAACAGATTGATTTAAATTTTACTTAAAATAACGTGACACCTGCTAATTCATTGGACAGAATCGATAGGTGGCGTTATATTCATCCGTAACATTGTAGCTCAAATGCATATGGGCAGCAGCATCCCCGACGCGAAAGCTGCGCTTTGCGATTGCGAACACGCTTGCCCAGCGCAGTAATTATGGACAATTTTTTTTGGGCAGGCCTACAGCAGTGGACAATAAATAGCTGATATTATATTAAAAGCAACGGAATTAACTTCCATATTGATTGAAGTATAGGTTTATATAGAGTTTCTTCATTTAAAATATAAACAGCATATCCTATCCTATATCCTATAATTAAAAAATATTAATCAGTTGTTACATAAAATAGAAAAACAGAATTAAATAAAGTGAACGATATTCAATGGAGCATTCGCCATAAATCAATTGGATGTTGGCTTAGAATCTTATCGTCATAGTCAAAACTTTTATTGCTATAAAATATCAGCAAAACTTACAGGAATAGTTCTCAAAGAGAGCTGTATCGAAATATGGAACATTGGCGACTAGCGAATATCTAACTTTTTAATAAAACTTTCTTACTAGACTTTTTATTTTGGATGATATCTTAAAATTCTGTTAGCAAACTTTGCGTATACTGCATTATTATGTAAAAACAGATGTATTTTGTAGATCAATTTCGTTCCATTTGAATTCCTAGTTGTTATAGTTTTAAGATTTATTTTCTTATTGAACTGAATCATAATGAAAGGATCTTAATACTCATTTCAGAAGCTTTGCTTTATAGACATGCAAAAGCGATGATAGCACCCGATACTCTATCAATACTAATAAATAAAGTAAACTAATTGTAATCATGTTTATTGTTCATTGTTTCATCGTGTTTAAATAAAATGTAGATACTACTTTTAGGACCATTTCATCAAAGGAAAGTCAAAGAATCGTCAAGGAAATTAACTGCAATGTATTAGTTTTGAGTGAAAATGGAAATACCAGTAGAGTATATATGTTACAGTTAAAACTAGTTTTTAGATAGAACGCGTTTTTCCTAGTTAGAATATTTTTTTTGTACATGCCTTATACCTTTAATAATAAAATTAACTAATGCTCAAATCGAATTTCAGTAAAAACTAGTTTTTACTGGACAAAACGCGTTTATTAACATAATATATTTTGCTTACCACCATTTCGTTTCAGTTGACCCTACACATATTGTTTTGTAAGTGCTTTGATCGAAATGACAAAAAACATATAATAAATACAAGACAAGGAGAATAATGTTGTTTGTACTATTATAAATTCAGATTTCACGAATAAAAGCACCGTCTGTCCATGGCTTTCTAGTTTTGACTCGTGTTTTATGCAGCGAGGCGCTGCTTTGAGATCGTTTTAGAGGCAGAAAGTTTTCCAGACAGGAGGTTTGGGCGCTATTTCTTTGTTGGTTCTCCAAGGCGTAGCGCCGTCCACGGGAATTCGATATTGCGTCAAGTGAGGCGGTCTGGCTGCATTGTGCACTTTTATTCGCCATTCTAAGTCTGGGCGATGCCACTCCGGTTTGCCTCGATGATTGCGGTATCATATTCTTTAAGAAACACTTAGAGGTTGAGTGTTACGTTCCTTTTGTGTTGTAATACGATGAAAGGTTTGCTTTGTGTATTTACTATAAAATAGAGATTGGTAAGAATGTAATGGAATTATGTGAAAAAAAATCCTGTGTGCTTATCAGTCAAATTTATAAATGTTATTTTCATTCATCAATTAATCATCAAACTGAATAGATGAACTAATTGTTACTTGACAATTTTTATATTTAATTACAGTTATATTGAATATTACTAGGAATTCACACTTTTATTAAAATTTTAGTTTTAAGTCGTTTCTGACTAATATTATCATCATCATCATCATACCAACCATTGGTAGTCCACTGGACATAGGCCTCCCCAAGAAAGGGGGAATTTTGTCCATAATTTCTGCGCTGGGCAAGTGTTGCCATCTGTAGGTTCTGGTACCTTAGTTGCCTCTTACGACATTTGGTACAGGGGGAGGTACTTTTTGACTTAACAAAGTAACTCATGGCTGATATATAGATCAATAAATATAGCTTGAGTAGAATGGCAGATGTAATACATACGTGATTTTTTATTTTTTTTTAAGGATAAGTGTAGGATTTTGATATGTGAGCTAATATAAATAACTTATTCGCCGAAGCGCTACACATTGACATTTACAATTCTATTGAAGCTTTATTTAAAGCTTTATAGATTTTCGCTGGTAACTACGTCCGTGCGCAACTTTTATATCAAGTCATGTGGGAACTTACGGAAAACAAGCCAAATTTTATTGATATAGAATAGCGGTGGAAACGTAAAACTGATATTTACTAAAGTTTTATTTATACTGGTAGGAATTTCTGTCTAAATAAATTCAATGAAAACATGTGACGTAAACTGTCCATCGACAAGATCAAAATGTGGACCAAGCTCCTTTAGTTACAACCTTAGCCGTAAAAAGAGTTTTGTCAATACTATTTTGTCAAAAATATACGTCGAAATAAGACAATAATGTAACTGAAATAGGATATAATCACCAAATTTAACCTTTTTTTCCTAAGTCTATTTCTTTATGAATACTAGTGCTGTTTTCGTTCAGTTTCCATTAAAGTTAACTTTCGGTTTTTTGGTTACGATTCAGTTATCATTATTCTTCACACTTATTTACTTCAGGGTGACTTATGGGTGAATAAAAAGTATGGGCTACCACGTGAGCTCCATACGTATTATTGGATATATAGATAAAACTGGCTGTTCATAGAGGTATGTTGGTCCCAACACTGACATATGGTGGTGAATGTTAAATATGACAGAAGCACGCGAGAAGATTAAATGTAGTTGAGAGCACTTCGAAGTATGTATGGTTTAAGTTTGAGAGAGTAAAGAATAGTGTTGTGACAACAATAGAGGAAGGAAATGTTAAAATGGTTTGGACATGTAGAAAGAATGGATAAAAATAGAATGACAGCACAAATATATAAAGCGCAAATGAATGGAAGGGTTGGTATAGGATGACACATCTTAGCCAGGTACCAGGTACCAGCTTACCAGGTAGAAGAGGTATTAAAGGAGGGCCAGGTCAGAAGTACAAAGAATAAACGAGAGTCCATGAAAGGACTAATGCGAGTAAGGGAAGCGAGAGGTTTGCCAAGTTCGTACAAAGTGGTGATCCATAATCACTGCCTACCCCGATGAGACACAGGTGTGATAGGTGGGACAGGGTGATGTATGTATGTATGGATAAGACTGAAAATGCAGTCAGGACCAATGGTTTCACGTGCACAAGTAGGGTCGAAATCGAGTTATTTTTGGGTAACACATCATAATAGTAATCGCGAGACTAGCAATTTGAGCAAATTCTTAAGTTCATGGTAATAAACATTATTTTATCACAAAACTAAACAAAATAACTTTAAATAATTTTTGGCTCCCATAATCATTATGATCACCAATTTCAGTGATATTGGTATAGTATCAAGTTATTTCATTTACTTTATTACTGGCATTAAACTTGTTTTTCACTCTGCTGATAGGGTATGGATAACATTGGCTCATGTTCTATATTTTGATGCTTGGTACTGCATCATACCTAGGTGACCAGTGGTCTAATGCGTGATTAGTGGTGTATGGAGAGTCCACTGTTTGACATAGGCCGCCCCAAGAAAGGTGGAATTCTTTTATATTTCCCGCGCTGAGGAAGCGTGTTTGTAATTGCAGAGCGAAGCTTTTGTAACGGGGATGCTGCTGCCCATCTCTACCTTGTGCATTTGAGCTACCCTGCTTGAAGAGGATATACCGCCATTTGTCGATTCTGCTACCTTAGACGCCTAGTAAAAGTTACTAACATATTTTTATATATATATATATATATATTTTTTTTTTGATGTACTAATTATTTATCGCTTTAAGTAATGTGGTATTATACCCACACTATTTACAAATAACTACAAAGATGACTTAGGGTGTGTTTTATTTTTATCTATTAAGAATATTTTATATAATTTTTTATGGGTGAAAATATTGTGTTATGTTAATTGAAATATGACTACATCACTTACCATAATCTGTAGAAGAAATGGGCTTTGACATTTTAAAGTACGTCAACTGTGTTTTCAAATATTGCTTAAATATTTAACCTTTCAAATTTTTTCGTCTGTGGGAGTCAAGTCATGACAGCGGTTTAACATCAGAAATGCAGAAGTTAAAATTTCAGTGATAATGAATTGCTTCGATAATATTTTGGATACACCATTTTGTTTTTGGAACTGTATCACTTTTCAAAACGGCTCTCCGTTTCTACTCATCAACCCGAAACTTTGTTACTTTGGTTTAGGTCTCACATTCCTCTACATTGGATTCCTGCTGACAATGCTTACAGAACTAAAATTTTTTTGGTCCAATGATGATGCCCAAAAGCAGATCAACTACTACATCAACCTAGTGAAACAGAAAATTTGTTATCTGCAAATGAATCAACGAAATCTGGTGAGTACTCAGGATCAAGCTGAAAAGCTACTTAAAAAAAGTGAACAAAATAAGCAAATAGTGACTGGCTTGCGTGGAATCTTAGCATGCGACAACCAAATCCCATGCGCTGAGCAGTCCTTAAACACGGACGAAGATTTGGTATGGTCTGATTTTTAATGATTTTATTTGTCACACAATTGTATTCTTTGAAATACATTGTATTTTTCTATAAGTGCGTTTCTTTTGCTCCAGCAATTATTATATACTCAAGCTGATATTAGGCATTCGATACATTAAAGTAAGTAGAGAATTCAGTTAAATAGGTACTCATTCTTAACATGTGACAGAACTTGAGACACGTCAGAAAAATGAAGAAAAAGAAAAGAACTTGGATCACTTATTGTTCATATATTTTGCGCACATATGTAGTTGGTATCATATATAATTATACTAGCTGACCCGGCGAACTTCGCACCGCCTAACGGTAAATAAATGTCGTATTAATTTTAGTTGAACTAATTTAGGCTTTGATAAACGTAATACATTGAAACAAAATTATATTAATATAGATAGAAACATATAAGTATTTTATTATAATGAATGATAATGAATACATACATAAACGAGAATAAAATAAAAAAAAAAAATTAAGTACTTCAAACACATGTCAGAAAAAAATATTGCATACTATGTTGTGCAGGTTGGAATACACTCGGAATAATTCATTAATGGGATTTTCATTCAAGCACCTTGTGGTAAACGACATTCTTTGTTTTATGGTCAGGCGCAAGAACAAATAAAGCGGATGGTCTGCCGACACGTGAGCAATGAGTATGCCACGTACAATTGATCATAAGAAAAACATGCACTCTCTAGATTGAAGCCAAAAATAGTCACGGATTGGCCCTGTGATTTGTTGATCGTCATGGCGAAGGCAAGACGAATCGGAAATCAAATTCGTTTAAACTCAAAGGGAATATCCGTTGGAATCATCGGTTTCCTAGGAATTAGAACTTCCTCATCTTTAAATTTTCAGTTAAGAATCGATGCTTGAATCACATTGCTCATCAGTTTCCTTATCACCAAATGTGTTCCATTCAGTTGTATATATATAGATGAATCCTACTACATTTGTGAGTAAACAAGCGCGTTATTCCAACTATAATATTATAAATGCGAGAGTAAGTTAATTTGATTCGTTGATTGTATGAATGTTTGTTACTATTTTACATTTTATTTTTCATCCCGAAAAACAGTGATTCCTTAGTGATTTAAGATAATCAACTTTTATTTGATCTAAAAACGTGTTATCAGGAAAAGCCTAATCCAATCAAATTATCCCAATCCGATTTCAATCGTTCGGTCTCAACTAACTAATATTATTTTATAATATTATTTTATTATAACTTATATTATTTTATAATATTAGTTAGTTTCATAAACTAACTGATATTATTTTATAATGCTAGTTAGTTTATGTGAGTTTGTTTTTTACCTTTTGCTGTTATCTACTGAACCTAATCTTCGTTTAATTTCACAAAGATGGATATACAATACTTTTAACTCCTAAAGAGTACTGTTTACATGAGATGTGTACGTTCTTACAGCCGCTCTTACCATTCAGATGAACACAGCAATGCGAACACTGCAGTTTAGCGGTATAAAGTGGCGAGTGATATCCGCGTGATTTTACGACAATCCGTTAAATTTTATGACAAATACCTTTTGTACACTTATAATAAAATGACTTAGATAATCGTAGTACCATAATTCGCTAAAGTTTTTTCACGCCAATTATTATGTAATTCTGTTAGTCTTTTTCATAGCCAAGTCGACAATCAATATCACAAGGATATTACTAATGCATTGCCAACCGGAGTAGTGTAAATGCATCCTTCTCCCAGTATTCCATTTTTTATCATTCCAATCGGAACATAATAATGAGAACACAGCTGTTTGGCGGTAGCGATAAATGGAAGTAAGGTGCAGCCAACCTGGATCTATCTCTAGGCTTATAAACGTTTTAATTTAACATGATTTGTGCACAGATGATTGTTTAATATTAGTGTTGAACGTACGAAACTCTCTTTGCACGCACAATTATTATTATACCAAGTTGACAACTTCTCAGAAATATACGTGCGATAGTATTTGTACCATTTGGATCACTAAGGATAATGGTTTCGCTTTCCATTAAAGTGTCAGTCAGATGTAATTTGACGTAGGATATTCAGACTATAACAGAGTTTCTTGAGTGTCTCCTGTCTATATGTTTATACAAATATTATTTTGGTAAAATTTTCACCGTGTTGTGCATGTGTATTATATGAATGTATAAAGTTTAAGAGTACTTCTGAGATTTCTTTTTTTAGGGAGAACCTAATGCTAGATTACTATGGCGTCAATTCAAGCGCCACCGGTTGAAAGATGTACTGGAATTGATAGATGATGTTACATCCATCCAAAACATGGTGGGATTCACAGCAGCGCAGCAGCGTAGCAGCTCTGCGATTGCCACTACGCCTGCCCAGAGTTGCAATCATGAGCAAAAGTTATCCAACAGACGACTGACTTCATACGGCTGATATGATATAATATTTGTGAGAACAAATTCAATTTGTCTCAAGTTTTTGGTAGAATTCTTTTAGAAAAGTATTCTATATAGTCTTTAATTTTATTTATATAATATTATTCTATATTATCTTTAACATAAAATTCAGTTTTTTTCTAAGTATGGAACCATAGAGATATACTTCAATTTCTGTATAAAAACATCATCTTATATGGACACATTCATTTGACTTATCAATATTATAACTTTTTATACATTGAATGCTTGAATATACAATGTTGGTACAAAGAGTTAAGACTAGATATTTCTATGCGATGAAAAGATTGCTATATCCTATGTGCAACAGTGGACTTCTAATGGCTAAATGATAATAATGATGATGTTAAATATATTTGAAAGAGTTTGCGGTGTGATCTAAATAGTTTAAAGGTGCCGGTTTTTTCTTGTAATCTACTTATGTCGTAGATGGCCCTATTTAAGCGGTCCTCTTGCATAGCTGTTCTTCTAAATTGTACAAGTTATTTTGTAGCAATTTCATATAAGTATAAATCTGAACAGCATTTTCGTTTCACGTTCAAGTTGTCCACAATTTACAATATTTTGCCAATATATTAAGTAAATACAATATAATTGAACATTCAAAAAATTAGTGCTCCAATCTAGACACGACTTCTCAAAAGCATGCTTCTTTTAAAAACTATAAATTGACTGTTGGTGTAGTTTCGTATTTTATTAATTTTTTAAGTAAATGCGGATAATCTATGAAATATTTAATTGTAACAATTTTAATATAGTTAATTTTCATGCAATAAACATTACTTTTAGTTGTCGTGAGGTACCGGCAGATTAAAATTGTATCTCTTCCTTTATCAGGTGTTGTAAGAGGCAACTCAGGTACCAGAACCGACAGATGGCGGCACATCTATCTATATCAGTGTCGATCAAATTCACAGGGCGGGGATGGGTAGCAGCATCCTCATCGTGAAATTTTTAATCATTAAATTATTGTAAAGGATCATTATGGTTCTAAGAATACTGATTATGGCAGCACGAAATTTTTAATCATTAATTATTGTAAAGGATGATTATGGTTCTGAAAATACTGATTATGGCAGCGTTACGCAGAACTTGGATTATGATAATGAGCTTAATTTGAAAACTTTATAAATTAATTTTTCAAATGAAGCCTATTTTTCCCCAATACTTTTTTACTCATCTTCATTTCTTTAGTGAGTACAAAATATTTAGAATATAAACTATGTTTTACTTTGAATTAGTATGTTTTTTGATACTACAGATTCCGGGCTTACTCTTCATTTTGTGTCAGTTTTAAAGCAGTTTTCATTTGGCAGTTTGCATAATATTTTCCAATAACATTTTCCTATAGGGGAGATTCTACCAAACAAATAGTGGTTCCCACGATGATTTCAACGGGGCGAAAATGATTTATTCAATACATTTTAGCCACGAAATATTGATAGTAAAATAAGTACTTACTCCACCAGGGTGTAAACTGTTCTCGGAAACACCTATTCCTCTCATTGGCTGCGACAATTCCGATGTCATTAACACATTGCACAGCTTCGAATAAGTGTAGACTTTATCACACTTTTTCCATATTCAAGAAGTCATAATCTTTTGCGCCAATAGAATGAGAGTGAGATGATATGTTATTATTAGGCAATGAGGTCAAAAAAACTACCGAAATGATTTGATTGCATATCCAGAAGGAACCCATCTTCTCTAAACTTATACCGTCTAGGAGATTAAATTGAAATGCTGCCTTAAATAAACCTTATGAGATACAACATAACAATGATATTTTTCTTTTATAGATCTACAAAATGGACTGAATATTTTTTGACTATTTATTTTTGATTCAATGTGAATCTTGTAAGAATAACCTACTATATCCATTATATGTTTTCAAAAATGAGCACGTATAATGCGATAGACGGATAAAGTATTAATAGTAACTATTTTAACCTTTGAAATCTGGCAAAAGGATGTAGTGTGTAGTGTGTAGCTCAAATGCATTTGAGCTACACTACTGCTTCGGGGGGATGGACACCATTATTTTCGTTGTGAAGCTACGACTAGCATCATGCTTGCCTAATGCGGCAATTATGGATAAATTTCTCCTTTCTTCGGGAGGCCTATGTTTAGCAGTTTTACGGCTGCTATAATGAATAGCTTTAGTAATATGAGATCAGTCATTGTAAACCATGACTCGCAGGAAATTTCCATTCTTGTAAAACTCGTATATGGCATCAAGGTCAGTTATGCATTTAGTTTTAAATGCTGCTCATCGTTTTATTGTAAACATGATAGCACTTAGCTCCGCTACTACCACGGAGATTCTACATCGCCTATCTAAATATTTTGTTTAACAGTGAAACAATGACCCGGTTTCAATCAGGTTGTGGTGGTTATTTAACCCTTCAGGAGATCCTTAATGAGTTGACCGAAGTGTGGTTGGCTGTTGAAGTATTTAGTAATGCTACAACCGCAGAGTTTTCTATTTCGTCTGTCTAGATCACGACAAGTTCTCCCAGGTCATAACGCAGTTTCTTTCTTTCTTATACTCTTTAATCCCTGGAAACCCCATTAAAGGTAAAATGTTTTGTTGCGCTCATAAAATAACATTTTCAAAACAGTTTGGAGCCTTAATCAATGATGGAACATCCAGATAACTCCCATATTAAAAGCTTTACATTTCACAAACTCACCCGTACATACAACTTATATCGTTGATTTCCTGCGATTGTAATTTTTTTTATGTGATGCTGGGAAATACTTGAAATGGTTTGTCGAACAATACTATGTTACACCATGTCACATTAACTGGTTTTAGAAGATGCCAGTGGACCAAAAATGGTTTAGTTGTACTTAACTGAAATAAAATTAGTACAAAGTGACGAAGAATGCGCGTGGTCGTGTGGTTTTTAGATGTAGAAAATTTACCTTAGACCTTATATTAATTGGAGTTGGATTATTAGACATGGATCGTCAATAGATTTACTTAGAACTGATACCGAAAAGTCTATAGTTAGAACTACGCGTTTAAACTTTGCCCATCTGATAGTCAAGGCGATCCGATTTCTTGATTGTTGTTTAAAATATGTACCTATTTTTTAAATATCTTATTTATTTTGCTATATTTTTATGATTATGTGATTTATTCTGAATATATTATTTAACAGTGGGCAAGAAAGGAAAAAACCGATGAATAAGATTATCAAAAATTTTCATATATGTAAGTTTTAGCTGGCTCACAACCAGAGGTTATGTATCCTTAATTGATTATGGTTGTTTTTATTTATGAATGCTGCTGATATTTTTTGTTTAATTAGCAATAATTCAGAACCTTCGGATTATTGGCGGATTCATTAATAGTAAATACTTACGCCAACACCTTATTTAACCTAAATTATGAAAAAATAATAAAAATCTAAAATAAGTAATAGTATATGTATTTTAATAATAGTTTTTAAATTTTATATTAATTACTTTTTATTTTTATTTAATTTTATATTTTATAATAATTAAATTTAATAATAAATATATTCATAATCATTAGAAGGAAATATTTGTATTTGTATGTTTGTAGCGAATTAACTCAAAAAGTACAAATGAACCAATTTCAAAAACTAATGTATAGTAAATATCATTTGTATTATTATTTTGTTAATATTTTTTTGTTATTTTTTGACCTCTTTTTGTATAATCAGACAAATAATGTGTTGTTTTTAGTTGTTAAATAAATAATCAAATAAAAGCGATATATATTACCTGTTTCATAACAAAAGAATTTAAGTATAAAGGATCTAAATAGGGTGTACTATACCCGTACAATATAGTTGTGTTCAGTTTGCAGATTATACATACATTCACAATGTTCTGCCTGTTGAATTTACACACAATCTCAAAAATGTAACTATCGTTAGTTAAGTGCTTCTACTTAGATATAATTTCATAGAATTGAGTTTGTTTCTAGTAAAAAAATACACTAAGAGGCAAGACAATTTATAAACCGTCTTGCCTCTAAGTATAATTTTAGAGGTACAGTAGGATTATTAAAGAGAAGTTTTAATGCAAATATTAGTGAAGTTGGCTTTATTTATAAGATAAAAAAATATTTTCAATATTTATTTTATAAAATAAATATTGAAATAAATTAATTATGTTTCTAAAAATACCGATTACGGTAGTGGCACAGCACTTAGTATATGATAGTAATTTCATTTGATAACTTTAATAAGCGATAAGATAATGGTTTTGTGTTAAGTAGTTGAATTTACTCTGAATAACAATTTTGTTATAGGAAATTCACGCTCGTCTGCGTTTTTAACATTTTCAGTCAATATACTATGTCTTACTTTAGCTTCGTAAGTTTTTCTGATACATCCCATAATTTCCGGGCTAACTCTTTATCTTGTGCCAGTTTTGATGCAGGTTTCATTCGGCAGTCAGCAAAATATTTTCCAGTAACATTGTCAACTTCCGGTGATACTGCCAAATAGATCGTAGTTTGTGCACCTTCCCACGGTGTTTTGAAAAGGGGGAATACGATGTATTTCATTAATTTCGCCCACCAAATATTGGCTGTGATATCAGTACTTACTCCACCAGGGTGTAGACTATTCACGGTCACACCTGTTCCTCTCAACCGCTGCGCCAATTCCGATGACATTAAGACATTGCACAGCTTCGTAGTACTGTATACTTTGTTAGCATTATAATTTCCTTTTTCCATATTCAAGTTGTCAAAATCAATCTCGCCGAAAGAATGGGAGAGAGATGATACGTTAATGATACGGCTAGGAGCACTCGATTTAAGCAGAGGCAGCAGCAATGAGGTCAAAAGGAAATGACCGAAATGATTTGATTGCATATCCAGAAGTAACCCATCTTCTGTTAACTGATATCCAGGTCCAAACATACCGGCGTTGTTGATCAAAATGTCCAATTTCTTCTCATTTTTGAGTATTTCATCAGCGAATGCTCTAACAGATTTGAAAGATGCCAGATCTAACTGTTTGAAGTGTACGTCTTTATTTTCTGTATATGCAACAATTCTGTCTCTAGCGACTGTACCTCTTTCTACATTTCTGCAGCCGATAATGACTTTAGCTCCTCGGTCAGCTAAATTTTTTGCTGTTTCGAAACCTATTCCTGCGTTTCCACCGGTCACTATTACAACTTTTCCCACGAGATGTTTACTGCATTTATTTATTCCACATGTTAACTTACAGTATAGTATTATTAGTATGTATAGCACTAAATTGATCAGTAATATAGAAACTATGAACATTTTCAAGTATTTTTTTAAATTCACTAGCGATACAATGTTCCCGCTCCAAGCGTCGTACATGAATGTATTGAGTAATCATGAGTCACGCCAATCTACTGCCGTTTAGTACCGGGTATCTATTTGGGATTGAGTTCGTAACTGCCTAAGAACCTTGAACAAGAATAGTTAATACAATAAACAATTTTGAACAACATAATAACAAAAATTGGTTAAATTTCTTTGTAAGCGCAGTTTGTTGTAAGAAATATTTTTCTTTTCTGCTCGTAGAAGTAAAAAAATATTTTTTGTTTTTAAATAGAAGCCAAGTGGAATTAAGTCGCACAGTAACATATGGCGGAATACATAGGTATTGCCAAAAAAACTATTTAATTAATTTACAGCTTCATTTAACACCAATTTCAAGCTTGTAGCGCTTTTATATATCTTCGTTCGTGCTCATGATTTTAAAAGGATTTTTTGGATTTTAATTTGTAACTGGGTAAAAGGTTTTAGATGAGGTAATAAGATTAATTTTGATTAGAAATTAAAAAAATAGTAGCAAGAGTTTGCTAATATATATTAGCAAACTGTTCCTGTTTTTGCCTAACTATTTAAAACGGCAAATAATTTCAGTTTTCCAACATAGCCGGTATTTCATATAAGGCGCTAATGGTCTTTAATCTATCCCTATTGAAGAGAGAAGAAGGATATTATGGGTTTGTACCTATATTGGGAGTATTCTTCACAGATTATCATGCGTATATACGCATGAAGATCTTTTAATCCATATGGATTTAAAAAATATATATTGCTTATTTAGTTATTTAAACAACCATGTATTTTTCACAGTTCAGCAATAAAAATAGTTTTACTTGTGGACTGAATATCAACATTAATATTATCATAGTAGGTGTAGACAGTTCACTGTTAGGCAGCGGCCTCACCAAGGGAGGGGGAATTTTGCCCATAATTAATTAATTATGCCGAGCACGGGTGGTGACAATCAAGAGTTTTAGTGTAGAGACAGGAATGCTGTACTTCAGTCGCTTTTTACCATGTTATGTATTGAATATTTGTCTATCGTTTTAGGCTGGATATTAAGTATACATATTTACATACATGCATATATCACGACTATGTCCCATCGAGGTAAGTCGAGACAATGATTCTCCAATTGTTACGATCTCGGCTGAACTCTCTTGCTTCCCTTACTCACATTAGTCCTTTCATACACGCTCGTTTATTCTTGGTACTTTAGACCTGGCCCTTTTTTAATATCTCTTCTAGCTGGTTAAAATGTCTTCAATTTGTATAATATATATAAATATAATATTTCTTATTTCTCTGTTGTCATGTGCTTTTAGTTACTTATTTCGTAAGTGTGAATATTCAAATTTGTCATTGGAAGTCCACTTTTTGACACAGGCCTAGCCAAAAGATGGAATTTTGCCCACAATTGTCACGCTGGGCAAGCGTGTTGCAATCGCAGAGTGTAGCGTTCATGACAACGTTGCTGCTGCTCATCCCTGCCCTGAGCATTTGATCTGTCGCATCTAACGACATCTGGTATGAGCAGGTACATACTATTCTACTCTGGTAACTAACGGAAATTTGTATGCGATAGCTTTCTATAAGTGAAATATGTTTCACATTTAGTCTAGTACATATAATTGATAAGATACAAATCCATATCAATATCTTCTGCGCCAGGGGTCGTAGGTTCGATTCCACCCAGAGCAAATAATTATATGATGATATTTGTGTTTTTTCTGTGTCTGAGTGTTAAAAACATGTATTTTAGTTGTATTTTTGTAGTAGTATTTTTCCTCTTTTGTGTGGCGTCCGTAACACAAGTGCCTTAAGCGAATTACAACGGAGTCAGGTCAATGTATAAGATGTTGTGGGAAATTATTTATTAATATTATTATTTAGTGTTGCTATAGATGACATGCATAAATTACATTAACCTACATACTCGGTAAACGATATTATCGATAAAAAGCTCGTAATCATCATTATTATCATCGATACTACGTGACACTGTTGTATGACCATAACTTTGGCAGGGATATTGATAAAATCTAATCAAAGAGAATGTTAATGTTAATTATCTAAATCAATGGTTCCCAACCATTGGTCCGCTGAACACCCGTGATTCACAAGTGGTCCGCGTGACTTTGTGCAATAATAATAATTAGTTCCAAGATTGTTACACTTGTGAATTAATGAAAATTTTAACACAAAGATGTTTAAATAATAAAATATAATATTTTAAAAAGGAAATACACCCTGTAACTGTTTCGGTTTAAGTGTATTTTCAGATCGATTCAGTTATTTTCTTCGTACCTTAGTGTCCTGCCAGAAAAGAAATCCCTGGTCCCCGCTCAGTAAAAGGTTGAGAACCACTGATTGAATATTCATAATTTCGTATAATTATCATGAAGGTAATGTATTACACTTAGAAATATTTTAAGATATTTATTTAGTCATTTGAGATTCAAGGTTCTATGAAATAATAACAATTACTTAAATGATATTCTATGAAATCAATTTTCCGGATCTTCTTCATAGTTTTGAGGGTCCTTAAAAGGACTTTTAGATTTAATCCACCTATCAATGTCTCCCTTACCCCTTTTAACTATAGGTCAAATTAATTCATGGTGCAAGCAAGTTCATATTCTAATGGATTGTGTGAGGAATTCTCTTTTGACCCGTGTATCACAAAGTTTGAGTTGAGACCTTAAGTTTTTCTAATAGTATCCGTTTATTTAGTTTTCATCCTTTTCGCCTTTTATTTTTATAATTTTAAGCTCACGTTATTTTTATAACATTAATATAATAATGTTTGTTAACGATATTTAAGTTCACTAATATTATGTTATTCTGTTTCCATCCGTTAAAAAACTAATTAATGTAAACCTGACTTAATATATCTTGAACTGCCTTTCATTTAATTATGTGTAGATTTATATAAATCAACAGTTAATACAAGTAAATATATAAATATACCGGTAAAACACTCGCTTATTTTCTTTATTATATTTCCCTTTTGTATTTGTATAAAGTTTTTTTTTGCATTTTATGCCACTGTACCAATATTACGATATTATTATAATATACGAATTTATCATATAGTATTTACATATTATATGATAAATTCGTATTACTGAAGTTACCTTCATAATTAGATTTTTAAAGGCGATATATTTAGAACAAAGGGTTCTGAGGACATTGTCCTTGAAACAAAGGGTCATTCCACCAAAATTACTAGTCAACCTAAGATACAGGTGCGTAACTGACGGTCTCTATAGATATAGCTAATGTACTGACCTTGTTCACTCAAATAATAGATAATTCCGTTTAAAACATAAACAAGTGCCTATTGCCTATTTTTTCACCAGCCCTTATTTATTGTAAACGCTAATGTTATTTCGTGAAAAATCGACGCTGCGGAAATGTTGTAATAAGCAATTACGAGTGCGTCGGGCTCTCTTTGAGGTTGAAACTGTATTAACCTACATCCCTCAGACGTATGGCCGCGTCTTGGGCCGCCTAGCATTGCTGAGCAATTTGTCGCGTCAGATAACATCAAACGAAGTCATTATCGTGCTCACAGAATTTACTGATATTAAAGAGCAAGTCACTTTTGAATAACATTATGACTGTATTTACTTTAGATTGATGACGGTCAATACATTTTGTGTATTGACAATATTTTTGAGAGATAGCGCATTTAAAATTGTTACTGGTTGTTTTACAGTAATGCCTACTGCCTATTAAGATGTTTTTTAGTATACCTACGCGTTGTATTTTTTATATAATACTACTGGCCTTAGTAATTTATTGGATTAAAAAAACAAGTGTGCAATATATTTTATAGAATTGAAATCATCATACCAGCCATCGGAAATCCACTGATGGATATGGGCCTACACAAAAAAGGTAGATTTTTGCCCATAAATGCCGCGCTGGGTGGTTATACTGCCATCTTTCGCTTTCGGTTCCTCAGTCGCCTCTTACGACGCCTGGTACAGGGGAGGTACTAATCTGCTCAGCCGGTGCGTCAAGACAAGAACTTTTTTAAAACATATCTTTGTAATTTTAAATAAACAGCTCATCACTAATAGCATACACGGTATTACATTAAAATAAAACCTTAGCTAGACTAGACTTTAGTGGTAGGTACTTAATGGTAGATAGCTGTTATAATAAGTAATCACGTGGGCTATTTTTCAATGGTCTTCAAGAAGGAGGAGGTTCTCATTTTGACAGTTTTTTTTTTATTATTCTCAAGGAAACTTAATCTATGCTTGTGAAGCCGCAGTACGCTGTAAGTCTTAAATATTTTTGAAAAAGCATTTTTGCGGTTAATTTCAATTATCTTTAATTTATTTTGGACGGTTTTATTTACCTTGCGGCAATTATTTTCGGATTTTTGACTGTTAAAAAATGTTGAACTATACTATAATAATTTTATTAATATTTAATTTCTTTTTATTACCGGACGAAACATTTCTTGTACAGTAAACTTGTACAGTACAGTAAACAGTAAGATTCTAAGAAAGGCTACAATGTATACACTAGGGAAAGTTTTCATTCAAATATTATTTGTGCTTATGAAATGTTTATAGTTTTTTGTAATAATATTTTATTTTTGTTGATTGTGATACAATGGTTACCTGTTCTATTTATTACTTTAATAAACTGAGTAACTATTTAAGAAGATATGAAGTGATTAATCAAATATAAGCAGCTGATTAAACAGAGCTTTCCCGCATAAGTATTAACAAAGGGTCTTAATAAAAAGCCACTGAAAACAATGAATTGTGAAGTTAAAGGGCTACAATAATTAATTAAGGTGTAGTTACCTAATTAGCAGACATAATCGAGTTGTGAGCGGCCGGTAAATGAACAATCCTAACAAAATAAAGCTAATAACAGAAGGTTCTGTTCCTTCATTTTGTTATATTCAGTATTAAACTTATTATTATAAAAAGACTATAAGCATTCGTAACGTCTTCAAAACGCGATTTTTTCATATTTAATTGACAACAAAACTCAAGACGGCAGCATGTTAGCCAAGTTCAAAAAAAGAACTGGTGCAGCAGCCTTGTAATTTTTACATAAACCATTTGGAGCCACTTTTTACCTCTTAATAACTTAAAACTCATTATAGACACACACATGAAATTTGGTACAGTTATTAAACCTCGTTGTTTAATAAGTGTCTCGTGATTCATAAATACTGCTCATACGGCTATTTAGACATTTAGGTCTAAAAATCTTCATTTTTATCACTGACAGACAAACCTATAGATCAAAACTCTATCGACTTACACGTGACCTAGAAAGCTAAAATTTGGCATTCAGCTCGGTAATTGTGTGTATACAAATTAAAAAATCACTTTTCAAACAATCGATTTTTATTAATACCTAACGCCTTAGAAATTATAATAGCAACAAAAACTGTTTCTTTCGATTGATTTCGATTGTCACATCGCTTTGTTTATCAGATTATAAGTTGTATTAATTTTGACAAATATTTTATGATCAAAAAGTAATGATACCCCATCTAAAATATAAATGTGAAAAAAGGGCCAAGTTCAAATGCGTGGTTGTCGACTTTTCCGATAAAAGAATTGATATTTTAATGGGTGCCAAGTTATTTAGATAATCTTGAAATTTATTTCTAAGAACATACAACATTGTAAATGAAATTCAACACAAAGTTTATAACATAGGATAAATTGAAGCTCTAGATTTGACTTGACTCATTTCCGTCTAGAAACTCCTGCCGTGCCATTGTCACCATGTCTGCTCGGCGCGGTTATAATGGGCAAATTACTCCCTTTCTTAAGGCTTATCTGATGGTGAAGATATTTATTTCCGAATCTGATTTGTTATCGTAAAATATTATTAAGATTCATAAGAGGTCAAACACAAGTCGTCTGCATTAGTTCCTCGCTCTCACCTGTTTTTACCGCCAAATAGCAGCGTTAAAGTAAAATTATTTACTGCCTCTCTTAACCTTTAAATCTAAAGGCTTGTTAGTCATTCTATTGTCTAACAAAAAAAAGAAAAAAGATAGCATTTCACGACAAGAAACTTTTCTGTTCAAGTAAAGTAATCTAAGTTTTTTTAGCAGAAAATATATATAAGCCCTTCATATTTGCTGCCAAGTTTTACTCATATGTTTGGTATGTTTATTTAAGTACATTTTACCGCAGTGTTTCTGGAGTCTTATCAAATCTGCGTAAGAGAAATAAATTGTTTTATTTATTAATACCATTTACCAGTATAACCTGTTGGATATACTATTATTGTGGTATTATAGTCTAATAAGCTCTGTTGGCATTGTGAATTTCCGGTATTCGACATGTTTACATGAGGTAGATCCCAAAAAAGGTCGACTACACGGGGATTTCGCTCTCATCTATTTATACCCCAAAAATGCAGTATTCGCATTGGTGTGCTTCGGTTTGAAGGGTGAGAGAGGCAGTGGAATTATTCGGTAATGCTAAATAATATTATCAAGTCACACGGTTGCCTACGCGTTTGTGATATAAAGATCGTGTATTCAATTCCCACCCAGAACAAACATTTGTATAATTAATATTTGTGTTTGTTTTGTGTCTGATTATTAAACATGTGTAAGTATTCAATTTGTGTTTCCTCCAAACTCGAAAAAGCGATTTATCTAGTCAGGTGTTAGAGAGGTAAATTCCAAGCGGAGGATACAAAGCTATTAAGTATAAAACACAAGTCTAAACAGTCTAAATTCATTATTCTATAACTTATAAAGGAACCAAATATTCAAACAGTTTATTGTGGGCCCAGGATACTGCAACATTACATTTACGGTGGTCAGTCTCGACGAGATGTTTTACTGCCTTGTTAAAATCCCTTATTGTCTAACTTTCAGGCTTGCGGGCGAGTGGGAATCACAGTCCTAATGGTAGTGTAATGCAATTAAGTCAGACACAAAAAATACAAGTGATGGTAATTCTATTCTGACATATAACATGTATATGTCATTTTTGTGGCGGATAATTCATAATATGTACGTGTAAAATATGTACACGCACATGCGTTTGCGTGGTTGCTATTTATTTTAAATACGCAAACGCAGGCATTCGGTTTTAGTCACTTTCCCGCCAAAGACGGAGGACAAAGGACTATTTCTATTCTGAAAAGAATTCTATGTTACTTCCTGACCGCTTTGCAAAAAGTCGTATCAAGTCTATAGAACAAAATAAGCAGTCAGATCTATCCCACGGGAATATGTTCTCGGGATTATTAAGAATTTGGAATTAAGAATGGGATTATTAAACAAGCTTTAATAATCACATTCTTTTATATTCTACAAAGAAAGTTTTTGTTCCTGATATGCGACGGTGTATGTGTGTTCAATCACCCCGCAACAGCTAAACATTTGGCACAAAGACTATTAACAGTTGGTATTAACAGACAGATAAAGTACTTGACATCGACATTATGATACATTTTCGAAAATGTTCTTATCTATTAAGATAAAAAAATAAAATATACACATATTGTAAACTTATAATAAATACAAATTGAGTCCATGAAATTAGATCTGTAATCAAATCCAATATATAACAATCTAACAATGTTGCTTATATTACCCGGAAGTATCGGATCAGGAAGAATCCAATTTCAATTTCAGATACAGTGTTGAAATACCTACTCACAATCACCGTCTCTAGAAACATTCTACGATAAAATCAGACAAAACCACGGGCGGTTAGGGGCCAAATTAAAAAAATATTTAATTTGGTCCCTCAATTCGCTTAATTATACCTGCCAATTGAAATAAAAAATAATAATTTTTATAAAGAACAAAATACCGAGAAATATCATAATAAAGCAAAGATCGCAATTCTTAAACAACGTTTGATGACTTGCAATTTCTACATCTACTCAACTCAGAAAAAATGCCGTCACTATGCGCGAAAAATATTCTGTACTATATAAAATATACAAACAGTGATGACTGGCTTAGATTACGTCAGACAATCTTATCAGCACAGGTTGTATACCTGCTACTATATACTACGGACAATAGTGATCACCGTCATTGTTGAATCAGATTACGCTTAGGTAACATTACAGTTGATTATCGAAAATGATGATTCTATTATTACTGTCATCCTTAGTCGTAGTCCCACTTTTAGGGTTATTTTTCTACTGTAGACTAACATGTGGCATATGTAAAAGTAGCAGACACTTAAACGGAAAAGTGGTGATAGTGACTGGTGGTAATGCTGGCATTGGATACGAAACAGCTAAGGACCTTGCCGACAGAGGTGCTAAAGTTATTTTAGCCTGCAGAAGTGAGGAGCGTGGTACCACTGCAAGAGACAAGATCATTGCTGAAACGGAAAACAACAATGTGCATTTCAAAAAACTGGACCTAGCATCGTTGGCATCAGTACGAGCATTCGCTGAAGATATCATTGAGAACGAAGAACGTGTAGATGTTCTAATTAATAACGCCGGTATGTATGGCGCTGGAAAAGTTCTTACTGAGGACGGACTCTTGCTGGGTATGCAAGCAAACCACTTTGGCCCATTCCTATTAACGCATCTTCTGCTCGACAAAATGAAGGCATCAGCACCCAGCCGTATCATCAACGTCTCATCAGGTGGATATGTCGGAGGTAAAGTTGACTTCGACAACCTCAATATGGAAAAAGAAACTGAGCAGACATTCAGACCGGCTAATGTTTATAGTAATTCGAAACTGTTTAACATACTGATAACAGTGGAATTGGCGAGAAGACTGAAAGGCACAGGAGTGACAGCTAACTCTATGCACCCTGGTGGAGTTCTCACGGACATCATTAACAACGTAGAGATACCTTGGTACCGGTTTATTTTGCCATTGGTTAGGCTGTACTTTAAATCCCCATGGGAAGGTGCACAAACAACAATCTATTTGGCGGTGTCACGTGAGGTCAGTGATATTAGCGGTCAGTATTTTGCTGACTGTGCTTTGACAAGTACATTAGATAAAGCAAAAGATGTATATGTCGCTAAAAAGTTGTGGGAAGTGTCTGAAAGGTTATGTAAAATTGGCGAAAAATAAAATGTTTCATGTTTGTTTATGCAAAGAATATATATTTATGTTGAAGTAACACTTCCCACTATGTCTCTCCATTGTTAATGTAACAAGGACTATTTGAAATTTTTTTTACCTAAGAGATATTTGTTTAAGCTAACGTGAGATTTCCACTATAGCATGAATACCGAGAAAATAAGAAAACATTATATACATTTTTAATAAGTTAATAACAAGATATTATTAATTATTTGACTGTCTATTTTGATATTATTGTTTGTACGTGAATAAATATAATACATCAAGTTTTAATTCATTGGAATATTCCAATGAAACGTACGCTGTTTTTAAGAATCCAAGAAAAAATACAACTATTTAAGGAAGAGCACGGAAAGACGTTTGAATGGTATTTTACAAATGTATTGAAAATTGGTAAAATAAAACATTATAATCTCTATTCGTTTTGTGTACTTAAATTTCCATTTTACAATATACTTATAATAAGTGTATACTGAGGAATTGGCAAAAACAAATATAAACAGAGAAAGCATGTTTGAATTTAAGTAGCCGTCGTCGACACATGGACTTTTGAAGAGCTATAATATTTCTTGATAATTTTTGATTTATACATATTTATTTATTTTAGTTAAGTGGTCCTCAGATGTATATACTTATAATATTTATTACACCGTATAATAATATTTAATCCGGGGTTCAATGAAACAGACATCTAAATAGAAGTAAAGTATTTTAGCCTAATATCCCTTTATGCTTTGTTTTCTCTTGTAATTAGATATTAGCGGCCACCCGCTACATGGTCCCCTGGTTTAGTGGGAATGTATGCAAATTTGTAACGTATAAGTAGTGTAGTCTGTGCGTGCGTAGTAATTTTTCTGTTTAACCAATTCAATACAGAGTACAATTAAAACAACAGAATGTGCCGTAAATAGTGCGTGCAACGCCGACTTTCATAAACTTGAGTAATCGACTATGTTTGTTATAATTTAAGAAGTGTGTAAATACGCTATTCAGTTATAACTTAATATTTATCATTATATCAGCCTTAGGATGTCCACTTGTAAAATGATGAACGTAAGCCACTGAGAGAGATTTCCTACAGAAATAATTATTAGGAATTTTGCTCAGTATAGCCATGGGGAACCCGCGAAAATCCCAGTGTCTGGAAGCGATCATGAAGTCAATCATGAAGCAACGGGGATATTACTGCTCATACCAGTCCTGCTCCATTGAAGTTACTCTATTATTGATGGATACTGAACTGTTTTTAACTTTTATTTATTTTCCTTTGTAAGTTATTGTAACTAATAATATGCTAATTATATACTATTTTTTTCTATCGTTACTCAAAAGATTGCCTATAAAATAGAATCCTTTAATAAGCTTTTTTTAATACCCAGTTTTAAGGACACCGTTTGAACAAAGATGTATTTTTAATTAAAGTTGTCAATGTCCAATGGTTGACAGTTGACTGCATTCAAAATTATAGAAAAAATTATGCCTACGAGAAACACAATTGTTTCTGATATGCACTGAATCTCCTTTGATGTGTCTATGTAATTAATTGAACTTCATTTATGCCTACTCAGATATAACTACTATTTAAAACCCACCTATGTCATTTGGCCTCCACCTGGGCGCAGCAAAGCAGCATGTAAAAAACCCGAGGCCAACACATTAAGTACTTGTGCTATAAGTGACTATAAATGACGTTGCCGTTTTGTTTTTGTTCTACATCAAGGTTTCTACTTTAATTACAATATACAATTTTAAACAGACTCCATTTTCAGTTACAAATCAAGTACTTACTAAACCACAGCAAATACTTACAAAGGCATTTACAAACAATTTATATAATCGATGTAATATTATAATAATAATAATATTCACACATCTCATACATTGATATGACTGTGTGATAAACAAACACCCAGACACAGGACAAATACAAATATCATCATATAAATATTTGTCCTGGGTGGTGATTGAATCCACGACCACTTGGCGCAAATGATAGGATCACTACCAACTGCGCCATCGGGCGGTCTGTGAATTATGTTTATCGAACAAATATTCAATTTTGTGTTCATTATAAACATTTGGTTTAATTTAGAGATATTATTTTTAATTTTCTTCATGATATATTAACATTTCTATGGAAGGTATCTAGTCTACATATTTACCTAATTTTAAAACAACTCTTTTTTGTAGATTCGCTATTCAAAAGTGGACTAAGTAATAAATTTCCTCTAACCTAAAGACGTTGGTACTTTCCGGAAACATTCCACGACTTCACATAGCGAAAGCTACGGAGCTCGTTTTGTCGTGGTAATCTTATAAAGGCAAACGTTAGTGAGGATTATGGAATATATTTCAACGCCAAATGTTCTGAATAAATTTTAAATGCCACTTAACAATAATGTAGCTCATATATCAGAATGCCGAATAGGCTATAATTTTATAGAAACTATCAAATAACCCTAACTATAATTTAAGTTTTTAAAGAAGACGCAGACAAAGATGCACCTGACTCACAAATTAATATTTTACTTTTCGACTTTACGATGTTGTTTTCTATCACCTACAGTTACTACATCCCCGACATGGTAGTCGATGACTTTACAAAAATAACTCTGAAATATGTACTTTTTAATGTAAATACATTGAATAAATTATATTCAGAATTAACAATAAATTATATCGCTCATCATCATTAACATTATCATAAAAGCCATGGGACGTCGAATGCATCGGCATCCCCAAGTAATTTCCAATAGGACAACAATAGTGATTTTCGTAAGATCCTCTGTCCACCTTGAGATAAACGTCCTATTATGTCGTTCTAAAGGAAAAAATATAAAATATCTACTCAGAAAAAGACACGATAATTAATCGATTAAGTCGATAATATTGTTATAACAGAGTTAAATAAAAGGTAATAAAAGTATAATATAAAGGTTCTATCTTTCTTAACTTTTTAAAATAATAATACAAGCATCTTTATACTATTCTTTATAAATTCGAATTAATAAACCATTGCTTGATTGTATTGTGTAGGTCGACATAAAAATTAATTTCATTAAAAAAATATAAACCAAAGCCGCTGTTTCAAATTGTATTTTCTGTAATTTCTATACAACTCAAAAATGTATTCCCGTTATATTAATAAAACATTATTTTACATTTCTAAATTTAACGTGAATGTTTTATAGTGATCACTGACAACCTAGCATAAAAACAAACATTAACAGCAAGTGCAGGAAAATAAATTTTGATTTAAATTATTATACAACATGTATGCAGACTATTAATTTATTTGATATGTCAATGCTTACTAGCCAATAAATATATTGCAATTAAATATATTGCGGCATCCTATACCACAGAAGTCAAACAACCTTTGAATGCGACCTTCTAACACGTACGCAGGTCGGTGCTGATAACATATTTTTATAAAACAACAAATAAAATGAATAACTTACATATTACAACAACAACGTAACTATCACAGAAAAAGTAATTAGCTGCCGTAATTCAATTCAGAATTTCATAACAGTGCTTTCACCACTGTCCCTAATTTATTTAGTCTCAGATAGTATTAATTTTGATTTACTACCGTTCATTCATTGAGAACCTCACGAGTCGCTCCGACTCAGCCCATAACCTCTTCGCTTCCTTAGAGTCTACTGACAACTTTGAAGGTTTCGTTGCACGGCAATCACTAAAGTACTTCCCAGTAACTTCGCTAACCTCAGGCGATACAGCCAAGAATATACACGTCTGGGAAGCTTCCCACGGGCTCTTGAACATATAACGTACGATTTTTTCTACTATTTTACGCATAAAGTCATTAGGGATATTCCTATAAATGTTTGTGGCTGCTAATCCAGGGTGCAACGCATTCACTGTGACACCGGTATTCTGTAGTCTTTCACTCATTTCTAATGTCATTAAATTGAGGAACAACTTGCTATTGGCGTACACTAAATAGTCACTCCAATACTTTTCCATATTTAAATTTTCGAAATCTAGTTCACCGTACTTGTGCATCACTGAAGAAACGTTGATAATGCGACTAGGAGCAGATGACTTCATCAGAGGCAACAGTAGACAAGTTAATAAAAACGGTGCGAAGTAATTGACCTGCATTCCGACATGGATACCATCTTCAGTCTTGCAATTACCAAGTCGGCCCGAGCCAGCATTGTTGATTAAAACATCCAGACGTTTTTCTGATTTTTTAATACTTGAACAAAAGTCTTTCACCGAATGGAGTGAGGATAGATCTAGTTGTCGAAAATGAACATCAGTATTGCCAGTCTTCTTGATGATCTCCTCAATTGCTGCATTTGCTCGCCGTACACTGCGGCAAGCCAGAATCACTCGTGCACCTCGATTAGCCAAATCTTTTGCGGTCTCCAGCCCGAGACCACTGTTACCTCCTGTCACTATCACGACTTTTCCGACCATGTGAGCACTGGATTTGCATATTCCGCATGTCAGTTTTTGATAAACCTTTATCACAACACCCATCACTGTAGTAATCAGTAAAAGTGCCCATAAAACCATGTTTAAGTTTTGTTTATAGCAACTACTTGGCAATCAGAAATTAAATGGTAACGTTACAATATTATATTTCCTATAATCTGGTAAAATATAGAGGTCGCGTCTTCAATCACGATAAGTCACGATATATGCTTTATCTATCAGTCAAGACACACGTGTCACAGAAAATACAACAGTGTATTAAATTGAATATCTACATTTTCAGACACACGGTGATGTTACGTTCGTCTATCAGTGGTCGTCAATGATACTACTTGTTGCCAACATGCGCACGCGCCGCGACGATTGGTTGACGACGTTGCATAACATGCTATTGAGTACAGTTCTAAACCAAAGCGACCTTGATTTTAAAAATATGAAGTTGTGTGTTGCGAATATTGCAAAATAAGGACTACCATTTTAGTGTCTTTATACATATTGATTAATTATTACTCGTTTATTGGACCAGAACGGTGACCTCGTTTCCGTGTGAACATTGAACAAATTGCAATTTGTTTTATACCAAAAATTATGCCTAGGAATAATAACAACTGTAAATAATTGTTTATAATCTTAGTATAATATTACATAGTTGAATAAGATATGGAACAATATAAATATAATATGTTCTAACATTGCATCTCCCGGAGATTTCCTCGTATCTTCCTATTGAAGTTTATAAATAAAAGTAACCCTGGTTCCTTTCTTAACAGATCTCAAATTAATTACACTCAAACTGTGAAAATGTAAGATACTACGTATAAGTAGTTATGTAATGCGTTATGCAGTGTTTTACGTTATTTCTTATAAAAATAAAACTGTTATAATTAAGTATCCACAAAGTAGCGCTAAAAATCAACATTGCTTAAAAATAAACGTCAGGAGTTTAATGTATTTTGTTTTTTACGCACGATTCTCTACTGTAATGTTGTATGTCATTGCCACATTATTTTGGTAAGGCGTGTTATTTCTTTTAACATATAAAAGTTTATTTATAAAGTTTCGAATAATGTAAACTATATCTTTGAGTTTTATATCTTTAGCATGTTTTCTACTCCTAAGGTGTTCATTTCTCCGTTTTGATATATTGTACGGTGTACCTACATAATAAAGAGTATTGAGTATATTTTCGAATAAAAAAATTACGAATCGCTTTGTTTGTCTTGGACGAACTTCGGAACTACTGAACCGATTTTAACGTTTTTTTTTGTTATCTGTGTACAGTTTGATTCAACTTGGGAGATAAAATTTATTATCGTTCTTTCATGAAATACAGATACAGTTAAACGACCGTTTCCTTATAAATATACACTTTGAACACACAAAAGTTACATATGGTATATCATGTCGTTATTGGATTAGTATTCGTAAATTTTCACTGACCAATCCAGCAATATATAAAAAAATATTACTGTTATGACAAGACAGGGGCAGCTTTAATTTAAGCCTTTTAATTACAGTACAGTAATTAGCAGCCGCTAACGAGAGTATCAATATACATGCAGCTGCAAGCCCACATTAATTCGCCGCGCGCGGATGGCGTTAAATTGAAATAATTCAGGGCGACGGTCGCGGCCATTTTATTTGCGCATAAATTCTCAAAGCGGAACATCTGATTTGCGGAACGCGTGCGTTAAGTTATTTAATTCCCTCTGCATGGTTATACATACATGTTTTACGATTTTTTTATGACGGTATGTCAATTTACTACAGCATTGGAGCAAAAAGTGTCACTGGGTAAAGAGCGAGTAACGAACCAAGATTTTAATATAACTATTAATCCACACAACAGAATACATTGACCTGATTCTAAGACAAGTCGCTTAAAGCACTTATGTAACGGACGTCTTGCAACACAATTTCTTCTATATACTAATATAATTCTTATTATAACAATTAAATAAATGTTTTACAATAACCATTGCGCCAGCACCAGGCGCACAAAATAAGAAAACTACCGAAATTGAGCCCGTTAATTCATGAAGGAATAATAAATATATGTACCTTATTATTATGTTGCAAAAATAGGTTGATATCGATAAAAAAGCTGTTTTCGAAAATTACAATAAAACTGGCAATTATTATATTTGCAATTGCCAGTTGACAAATTGCCAGTAAATTCTTTATATATAAAAATTTAGTGTCACGGTTTTTTTCAATTAATTCAATTCAATTAATTTATGCTTGTATAGTTTGACCTAACGTGAGGGATAGGATAGTCTACAATCAGTAAGTGTTTTTTTTCATGATAAACATAAGTATAGTTAAGACAGGACAACGACGGTTAGCTAGTTAAACTAAAGTTAAGAATCATACGAGAAACATAAAGTTTATTTCCATAAAATGTCCCAAGAATTTAGTTACGAATAGGTCATCAAATACGCAAGAAGATTTTGAAAGACACATAAAGCCATATACGCAATGTCGTAAGGTAGAACAATTTCGATACTTTTAACATTTTCTGTTAACATTTTGGCCTCTAAAGTAAAGTACTTTAAAGGCCTTCAAAATGTTAATCTATATTATTACCCTTTCGTAATAATATAGATTCTTAAAATATTGAAAATCTATATTATTACTTATTTTAAAAAGCGCTTCTTCGAGACATGCCTGAACTGGGAATCAAAATCGGGCCTTCTGTCTTAGGGGAAGTTCTAGAGCATTAATAAGAGGTCCAATTAGTCTTTTTACTAGCCTTAGGGCCGCGACTTCAACTGTGAATGTCTAATAAATAAACACACAATACAATATTAAAATACAATAAAGAACTTGAATTAAGAACCCACTAAGCACACGTATTGTCAATAGAATAATGGTAAATCTTATCAATGGTATAATTTAATATTTCGGCTAAAATGGGACTAGTTATTCAAAATGCTAATTAGTAATGCAACTAATGGGATTATTATATAAATATTTCATGAAGCTGCTACGGTGCAACGCTCCGTCGCTCGGTGCTGTGACAAAATAAATAATACCGTTCAATGGCCACCGGTACGTCCATTTTATTCATGTATAAATCCAGTGGTCTGTATGTAGTATGTAGAGTCTGATTTATATGTCTGTCGTTTGTCTATCTGTACGTGTGTCGGGTGTTAACACTCTCGTATCGGCTGTTCTTCATGAAATAGATAAAGGAGGATATATGTGTGATGCAGTACGAAAAAAGGACTCCGATACTTATTAGTTATCTCAGTTAGCATATATCTCGCTTTAGGACAAAGGGTTATGGAACCCATTCCGTGTCCGCAAATATGAAGAGATAGATTATTTTTTTCGGTGTACTAAATCACTTCTAGTGTGGAAAAATAGTTTTTAGCTATTTCTAGCTATATCTGTACTATAAGCCCATTTTATTCAACAGGCCGCGGTTTTCAAAACTTGGTCCAGGTATACCTACAGAAAAAAACCTGCTTTTCATCATACCATACAAACAATTATAAACAACATCAATGAATCATTTATTTTGGTGTTGTGTTTCTAGAGTTATGCGGTTACATACGACGTCTTTTACTTTTGTTTATAAATAAAAAATGCTGAATTATGTTTAAGATGATATTTACTCGAAAAAAATCAATTTCTCTCGTGTCGATGAACCTGCATCTTCCCCATACCGGGGACTTCACTACAATTGTGCTACCGAGATCTTACCGGTGATATGAATTTTTTCCTAGTGTTCTTGTCTTGCTGAGAAATTAGCCACATTTCTATAATGTTGTAGGCATTACTTACAAACACAATTCTCAAACTTTTACAAATTTAAAGCAACTGTTAAAGAAGGAAATATTTACATAACCTATTTTAAAAGGTTTTATGCATAGAAAATACTTAAAATGACATTTCGTCTAATTTATAGATTTTATAATTATAACCAAATGTGTTGTTTATCGAAATCTGTTAAACACGCTGGTTTTATGATTTTATAACAAAAATTTGCTTTTAACAAGTAATTCTCTAAAATGTATGATTTGGTATGAGCCATTGCATTATACGTTAAAGTAATTTGATATTTAGATCCCGACTCTATTTATAAAACGCACTTAAATTTTAGTGTTGCTTACATAATGTGATTTAGCAGCTGGAAACAGGCATTAGACGGAAGTGCGGACGATATTAATGCCCCCCATAAGTCACCGGGCTGCGTATTTTTCTCGCAGTCTCCGGATGGGCTCCCGACACCACTAATTAACAAGATTAGCATATTCTCTTGAAAATACCTTTTTGCCGGCAAATACTTCTCTGTATGGTAATGGATTTTGTCTAATTTTCATGTTGCGCAGCTTAACTTGATTATTCGGCAACGTTGTGTGTGGATTTCCTTCAAACGTGAGGTTTTCAGTAATAGAATAACAATTACCTATATAGAAAAATGCAATCATGTTTAATGCGAGGTACAACTTTATTAGTTTTTATTCATTTAATTTTCATCCAATCAGCCACTGGAAGTCCACTGCCGGACATAGGCCTCCCAAGAAAAGGAAAAATGTTGCCCATAATTGCCCTGCTGGGCAAGCGTGTGGGCAATCTTCACAACAGGGATACTGCTGAACATCCCCGCCTTGTACATTTAAGCTATACTGTTACGGATGAGTATACCGCCATCCATCGATTCCGGTACTTTAGTCGGGTCTTACGACACTTACTACAGGTGAAGGTACCATTAAACTCTGCCGGCACTAGGCAGTAGGCAGCCAAGAAAGTGTTAATCAAGAAAAAAAAGAAGAAATAACTCAATCTTTATGAAGATGAAGAATGTTATGAAAGCAGAATAAAACCAAAGGGGAATCTATATTTTTTTCTAAAACCGCTAAGAAATTGGCCTAAGTTTATACATACATGTAGAGTACATATATACATTTTTAAGTTTGTTGGGAACATAAACAAACTTATTTATCATAGCACTCATGCATTCATTTATCTTCTTTTTTTTCACTTATAGATAAAAAAAGAAGATTAGTTTTCCACTAGCATTTTTCAATCTGTGATATTCTATTTAGAATTTAAGAGATATTGATTGAACAAAATAGATTTTACGTAAAATATCTATTTCCTAAACTTATAATCGTCATAACTTTCATTTCATTTTCTATCACTATCAAATGTTGAAAATAAAAAGAAAAATATGCTATAGCAAGTTTTTCATTTATTCAAATTGGTTGGTTTAGGAAAAATGGATGAACTAAAAGCTTCTCTGGCCGTGTCCCATGTTGTAAAACGTGTTACGCATCGTTTTTTCACGGCGTTTGTATTCACTCGTACGTGTGGCCTCGGATTTTAGCAAAGCAACGTGGGCCGTTACGTCCTCGAATATATATGGGGTTTACTTTATAGATCTACACACATGGAAGTGTGTTTCGCACTCATGTATATGTATGTAAGAGCTGCACTTTGCTTAATTTTGGATACATATAAACATGCTATTGCTAAAGATGATTTACACAAATTCAGAACCACACAGTTTGTTAAATATAATTCTACGGATATGTATGTATATAAGTTGTTTCCTTAATCTATACAAATAAAAATAATTCGTTAAAAGCATGAACGCTCATTACTCTAGGACAACTGTACCAAATTCGAGAATTTAGTTTTGTTGACTTTGTAAATGTTAACTAGTCGCGATGTTTTTTTTCAAAATTTAAATAGAACCGTAGATGAGTCGACATCTGCCCACATTCACAGGCCATTCTCACCAACTCTGAAAGATTAACAGAAAAAAAGAGTAAAACTAATACAAATACTTTTTTGAGAGCCGCGGTGTACCGGCAGAATATAATGGTACCTCACCCTGAACATAAGAAGCAACTAATATACCGGGAATCGACAGATGGCGATATATACACCCGAACAGCGTTGCAATATGAGCAGCACTGTTTCTATCGCGAAGCTACCCTCAGCGATTGCCATCACGCTTGCCCAGAGCGGTATTTATAACAAAATTTCCTTTTTCTTGGCGAAGTCTATATCTAGCAGTGGACGTTCTACGGCTGCTAGGATGAGAGTGGGAATCAAACTCGCGACCATTTCGCCTCTGTCGGCTCTCTCAATCACGACGCTCCAATTGTTTAGTTGTTGGCTGTTCATAAATTTTCCTATTCATCCCAACACATTGTTGATTGATTGATTCCATCAGTTTGTTGAATGGAGGAGTGTGCGTATAGTTTAACCACGGTTAACCGCAACAAGTTTAATTTCCCATTTAGATAATAATGTGTTCAATTTAAACAACACTGTGGCACAATTTTGTTCGTATTAAAGTTCGTATTTGACGAATACTTATGGGTGAAAGCTGACACTCCTAATGGATGTGGATTATGCATTTACAATGCCTTCATTCATTGGTCGTTGAAAGATATGACTTAATTATTTTTATATTTATCTGTTACTATGTAATTAATGCTGCTCGGGAGAAATTAATAATGCGTGCAATTTTTGAAATTTAACTAATATAACTTAAATGACTATACATTTTGCGGGATAAGTATCAATTATTCAATCCTTAAACTAATATATGGTACTACTACATTTGTATCAGATTCATATTTATTGCGCAAATTATGATCATGTCCGAATTACTGTATCGTGTAGTACCGTGAAGTGCTTCTCTCTGTACCAGGTGTCGTAAGAGGTGACTAAGGTACCGAAACAGGTAGATGGTGGTAAATCCATCCAAAACAACGCAGTTCGAAGACAACAGGGTAGGGTTGGTGAGCATCACCTCCGTCTCCAGCTCTGCGATTACCACCACGCCCAGCCAGCGCTGCAATTATGGGCAAAATCCTCCTTTCTTGGAGAAGCCTATGTCCAGCTCTTTCTAACGTTGATGTTATGATAATGACTTCTATGACATAATATGCTCGAATGGCTTTTCATCAGACGTCATATTCTCGTTATAACCATATATTTGTTTTTCCCTGTCCTCCCCGATTACTTTACAATCGTTATATGATCTTAGGGGACAGCTACGAAAGATCTTTAAAATATTACAGAATTTAGTATTAAACATGTGAGTTCATCCAACAATATTTTATGCATTTTATTATTTTTCTTTAAAGTTTAAACCGTTCATTTGTAGATTTTGCTAACTTTACCAATCAGCCACGTGCGGTCCTGCCAATTTTTAAGAGAATGGTGAAGAAGTATTTTTTATAGTTGTTGCTTGTATCATAGCTGTAACATTAGTAATATTTTTTTCCAATATAGGCAAATAGACTTTTAAAATTGTGTTTGAGTTGGTAGACATTTATAGTCATGTCGGTCACGATCGAGATAAACTACTATACCTATTATAATTACTTTTTGCTTACTGTGTACAGTTTGAGCTAACTTGAGAGATGGGATAGTATATAGTCGCAATATTTTTTCATGATATACATATAAGTATTTCTAACTAGAGACAGGATAACTTGTTTTGGGTTAGCCAGTTATTTATATTTATATATTACTGTATTTCTCGTATACTTCAAACTGTCTTATGTTTTCTTTATATATCTTCTCCATACAAAGGTTGCCTGGAAGAGAGCGCTCTACATGATAAGGCGCTCCAGTGTACTGTTTGGTATGACTATTCGGTCAGTGATAAATATTATTTTTATTATTATTTTCGATGAATTTCCTATACTGGGTGTCTTGTGACAATAATATACTTTATTAGAACTACACTTTACGCCGTCCATGTATTTTTAGTCTTATATATGATGATTATCATAGTATTATCTATCCAAATGGTCACATGCATAATATTATTAAATAAGATTTAACGTATGTTTATAGGTAATCCATGAACTGCCTACGTTTTACAGATTACCAACACAAAATGTATACAAATAATTTTTAAAGATTAATAATATCCAACCTGATACCGATAACATGTAATGCTTTATCTTTAAATAGTGATTATTTGCTTTATTCTAGTCATTTGAATAGTAACATAAAAATTTGGTAGGTTATTTAAATTGTCAAAATGGTTTTGTGGACATTATTTTTGTCTGTAGTGGCATTACTAACTTTATTGAAACTTTATCAGAAATTAACGTGCGGGATATGTAAGTCAAGTGCGCAAATGGTCGGTAAAGTGGTCATAGTCACCGGAGGAAACTCTGGCCTCGGCTTCGAAACGGCTAAAGATTTAGCAAACCGTGGTGCTCGTGTAATATTAGCTTGTAGAAACGAGACTTTAGCAAACACAGCAATTAAGGAAATTGTAAGTGAAACTGGCAACACAGATGTTTACTTTAAAAAACTGGATTTTACCTCGCTGCGATCTGTCAGGCAATTCTGCGAGGATATCATAAGGACAGAAAAACGTTTAGATGTGCTGGTGAACAATGCTGCAGCTGGAGGACTAGGCAACCACAAGAGTGCAGATGGCATCCAGATAGGAATGCAAGTCAATTACTTCGCACAGTTCCTTTTGACTTGTCAGCTAATACCGTTACTGAAGTCTTCTGCACCCAGCCGTATTGTCAGCGTCTCATCGATAGCTCATCTCTGCGGTAAACTAGATTTCGATAATGTGACAATGGAAAAAGATTGGAGTGACTTTATGGTTTATGCCAATACCAAACTATATTTTAATTTGATGACTTTAGAGTTGAGTGTGAGGCTGAAAGGCACTGGGGTAACTGCAAATTGTGTACACCCAGGTGCAGCTGCAACTAATATATTTAGAAATATACCTAACCGAATAATTCGAGGTGCCGTCGAAAAATGCATCAATTTTTTTTTTAAAAGTCCTTGGGAGGCATCGCAGACTATTATATACTTGGCTGCAGCTCGGGAAGTGCAGGACGTCAGTGGTAAATATTTTGTTGACTGTTGTGAAGCGGTGCCATCTCATTCATCATTAGATTTAAGTAATGCTAAGAAGTTGTGGGAGGTGTCTGAGAAGATTGTAAAAATTAAATGAAAAATGTTACAAATTTAATCGTATATTTGTTGTCAATAATAAATGGTTTCATTTATAACTTTTTTTTTATCAACAATTTTTTTATATATTTTATCGCAATTATAAATTAAAAACTAAAAGGAAATATTTGTAGAGCTGGTTGAGTTACGAAATAAAAATGAGGTGAGGTGAAGTTGACCTTTAAGGTCAATTCGATATTATACTTTAAGGCGAAAATAAGAAGCAAAGCCTGAAATCTAAACGTCGGAATTGGTTGGAGCTTTAGACATTATTGGTGCAATAACTAGAGACGTAAGAGCACGCCGTGAACTTTCAAGAATTAAAAAACTTTGTCTTGTTTAGTTAGCGTTTGTTTTACTCGTAATCCTTTCTTTCTTAACGATGAAACTAAATATGTTTATGTGGACATAAAATCTTACTGAAGGGTTATTTAGATAGAAACAAGACCTAGTACCTCCTCTTTAAAAAATTATAATTGGATACTATTGAACTGTAATAAAACGATGACATAAGTGACAGATATGGTGAAAAGTGTGATCGGCAGGTTGATGTCAATCGGTATGGCACCCCAGATGTAATACTTGAATGGCCGATTTTTTATATAATTCGATGCAATTTGAATCTGGAGGCGTAGTTTCTGATCTGAAAGAATTAATATATATGAAATACTTGCGCCGACGTTAAATCTGCATGTTATGAAGTCAAAAACATGTAAGTTGTAGGGCATCCACTGTTGGCCAATGTCCATTGGCCTCTTCAAGAGATTCAATTCTCCGTCTGTCTAAATTGTGGGTGAATATCCAACTTAACGCATTAGCAAGCTAAAGGTCTAGAATGGAGACGTCTCCATCCCAAAACTTAATCCCTACCTGAGTCAGTCAGTTCTGCGTGGTATTATGCCCTGCTACTTTATACATCGAATACGTACTTGAATACATGAGAACCCATGTCCAACTCCAAATTAAAGCCGTTAGAAACAAAAGGTGACTTTATACCGAGAATTGCGATGTTTGAAATTTATTTGCACTATAATATAGTCAGCATAACATTTGTAACACCTTTATTCGTCAAAAGTATGTTCCTAGAGTCGTATTTAGAGCTCCTGTTCTATCATCTAGAAAAAGACAGACATCATACTGCTTCGATATAGAAAGAGGAATTAGAACTCCTCGGCCTGGCTTGTCAATATCGACTTACCCGAACACCTGGCGATCTGCTTCTTGAGTACTATTTGTATCTTATCAATCTCATTGGCTACCAGCTCGGCAAGAATGGCAGGAGATGCAGTAACAACACTGACGTATAGGAATTCAATGGTAGTGTCACTGTATCTAGGTGTATTCTTAAAAGTAATAATACCATAATTAGATGAAAACGAGCCTAGTCAAGTACAAATAGTTGTGGAGATTACATACCCCATCCAATTATTTACTAGGCTATTATAATGTTATGGCTTAAAAATAGCGTACACGCAAAAATAAACTTAGTATAAATGCGAGTTACTGTGAATTTGATATACTGTATGAAATATTATTATTATTATATCATGCATTAGGATTTTAGTTATATTCACACAATATTCCCACAACATCTTATACATCTCTCATACACTCCGTGGTCGCTCAAAACACTTATCGTACGGACGTCAGACAACAGAGGAATCACAAATATACTACTCAAATACATATATTCAACACCCAAAAACAGGACAAACATAAATATCTACATATAAATATTTGTCCTGGGTGGGGATCGAACCCACAACCCCTGGTGCATAAGATAGGATCACTACCATTGACGTCATCGTGCCCGTCAATGAATATGTGAAAGAACTCAATTAGGTGATATATCATGTAGAAAAAATTGTCTTACAAGATAAACATACGAATTGAATTATGACAAGATATTTTTTATCGGGTTAGTTAGTAATATATATATACGTATACAGTACATAGATTGCGTCTCTCATCGTATGGAGATTATGTCCGATCACCGCGCATAATAAATCAGTGAACTGAGTTCTAGCTCAATGGGAAAAAAGCCTTATATATAAAACAACCTTTACGCCTGCGTGGACTTCACTTAATATCTATCCACATATTTTTTATTTTTATTATAAGACTTAGTCGAACAACGAGAACATGGTCTGCGTTATAGTAAGCGTCACCGCTAGCCGTCACATTATCCTGTAAGTTAACTGCATTTCTCACCCTACAAACCGGAACAAAACAGTGCGAACACTACTACTTGGCGTTAGAAAAAGGTAAAAGAGAGGTACAAAAGATCTTTGTGTGTGTGTGTGTGGGCTACCTCTAAAAAATTATAGGCTATTTTCGTATTCATAATATAAGTATTGCCGTGACATACTGGCAGATTGCTGTGATTTACCGGTACAGCTCCCATTGCAGGTGTCGTAAGAGGCGACTCACGTACCAGGAATATATAAAATAAACAGTCCGAAACAATGCAGCTCAAATGCACAGGGTAAGCATAAGCATCCCAAAGCAAAAGCGCGCTCTGCGATTTTGGGCTGGGCAAAATTGGACGTTATTGCGTGAATGCTTGAATGCTTTCACGCTTGCACAGCCCAATTTTGAGCAAAAAGCCTTCTCATTTGGAGAGGCCTATATCCAATAGTTAACTTATAACGGCTGGTATGATGATGGTGATGATATAATATATAAGTGTTGACTCAGAAATAATATGACTTACTACTTACATTATTCCAGGCTTGTACCACAGTATGCATGAGTATAATCGACTTGGGTAGAAAATTAGCTAGTGAGACGAATAGCTGAAAACAAACAGTCAAAATAAGAAAAATATTATCGTATATGCTCTGAAATTTGTAACTCAATTTAATATACCACTAATTGCACCACATTGTCAATTTGCCGTAAACTGTTAAGTATGTTATTATAGTAGAGCAAACACTTTCGACATTTTTCTATGCTCTGACGAACTTTATTACTGCTAACAATATTAACAGGGACAACGTTATTATCAAAAGATTTCCTCAGAAGTCGCATTCTATTGTACAATATGTCGAATATTAAAATAACAGTGATATAATTGATATCACTCGAGGTAACAACGAAAGCAACAGCTGACACTACTTTGAATTCTGGGTACCCTCTAATATAAGCGATCCGTGCGTAGTACACATATAAATAAACTCTTACTGAAATTATTAATAATAATATAATAATAAACGTTTTTGTTAATAAAGAGACTCGTTTAAAGCCCATTTTATTGTCACTAAGTTTTGTATCTTCAAAATATATAAAATAATGTTGTGAAGCAGTTACATGATTGGTTATAATATTAATAACAAATTCTATAACGCATGACTTATGAGGCTTAAGCAACATGATTAATTCTAGAGGTTTATTAAGACTTATGTAAATTATGACACCACATTGTACAATGGAAAGTATTCGAACGGCGATATTGATTAGTCGTGATGAAGTGACGTGGAAGTAGTGCCCAAAAAGTAGGCGGGTAAGCATGATACATTTTAAAAAGAATATATCTTTGGTTAGCATTTTGTTTGTATTGTATTGTTGGATTACGTATGCGACGTTAGAGCATACTGAATACTGTGAAGACAGGGTAGTAATAATTTAAAAACAATCAACTCACCATTTTTTTTCCTTTTACTGAATGTGTAAAACTATAATTACGCTTAATAATACCTTTTCCACCCGTTTCCAAGGACTTCATTTTATATAATATCCGGTGATTACTATGTTCAGGGTTACTTTTTTGTAACACAAAGATAGCAAGCAAGCATGTGGTCCACTTGATTTTTTTCACTTGTCAATATTTATAAGGTAATGTAATGAAAGCGTAACAAATTAAAAATAAATAATTAAATTAACACGACATCGCTTACATTGACTTGAGATAAGTAGATTAAAGCTTTTTTGTTACAAATATTGGACAACAGAGAAATCACTATATAGTACACCACATATAAATAACACCCAGACACAGAACAAATACAAATATTCGTCATATAAATATTTGCTGTGTGTGGGGATCGAATCCACGACCTTTTGCGCACAAGATAGGATCACCAATATCTGTGTCATCGGTCGCGTTAAACAAAAAGACATACAGATTCTATTTTATGTAAGAAATTTTTTAGTACATTGTTGAAAACTACTTTTATGCGAAGTGTGTAAACTAATAAAAAAAAAACTAATTTAATATTGTTTTAGCATCTACTGTTCAAATGCACACCAAACCTCATTTTTTTCCTTCATATTTATAATCTACAGACTTAATGTCTGTAGATTATAGATAATGAAGTTTTATTTTAACTATAACTTTATTACATGCATAGACAGCGCACAGCACTTAAATAATGTAAAAAAATAGAACACGTAAGGTTCGGTGCTTATCGTACTTTGTTGATCGATATGTTGAAGTAATTTCAGTATTCATTGAAGCCAAAACTTCCCTGAGTTCATGCCTATCACTTATACCATTTAAAATAAATAAAATCGCATTCATTCATCATCCATTAACCTGACTCTGAGATATTCCGCTTAAATCGCTTACAAACTTAAGACAACTGATGAATCACAAATATAATACAAAAGAAATATTTTTAACAACCGACTTAAAATATACATAAACATCATCAAATAAAATTTTGTCTGAGTGGGGGTCGAATCTATAACCCTTGGCGAATAAGACAGGATCACTTCCATCTGCGCTATCGAGCCCGTCAATTAAACAAAGCCCTTATAGTCAAACAACTCTAACATTTGAATAATTTAATGAATTTGAAAAGCTGTTATACGAGTAGTATGTAGGTTGAGTCTTGTAGACATCTACGTCAGACGAATTTAAACAAACTTACGACAATTTAATTAAAAATGTTCAAAATACGTCACAAAGCTATTGGATATATTATAAAACCAATTGATAATACCACGGAATTAGTGTACTTAACTAATTCTAACGTCGCCGCTAACAAGCCACTGTTCTTAAGCTAACTAATGATCAATTTGCAGAATAAATGTACTGAATTTCGATAAGTACTAAACACAAAAAGAAATTAAATATAAACTTGGATTTAAGCTATTCATTAAGCTTTAAAATTCGGTTTTATTTTTTTTACAATGTTTGTTGCGTTGCGGCAACCGGTTGTTACAAGGTAACCAAAACGTATTTTAGAACCATTAAAAAAACAGTTTTATTTAAATAAATTTTAGTAAATAAACAGAACGTTCAAATTAGTTTCGATGTGCCAAGAAAAGAACCTCAACAAATTTTGGCATTGCATCTGAGATAACAGTTACAAAAAAACTTAAGTCGTGGCTTTTGCTAGTCACCGAGCGAGGCGACTGGGGCCCAACCGTGACTTTTCGTGAGATAATCTTAAGTTTATTATAGTAGGTACTAGTGTTAAAATATTTGTTATGTAAGATATTATTCTTGCAGCATTAATAAAAATATGCATTTTAGAATACTCAAAGAAACGCTGATTTGTATTTATTCACATCAACAATATAAAACATGTAAATAAAGGAATATTCACTATCATATGCATAAGTCTGTATTCGACGTGTATTTAAAAAAAAAATATAACTACTAGTTTGACAAGGAAAAAACTACCTACGCTGGATTAATGAATAATGTATGCTATATATATATATATATATATATATATATGTGTGTGTATATATGATCGAACACATCATTTCTATGAGTGCACGTATAATGGATGAGGCGATGGATAACATAAGGGTTAATAGCTCAGACACTAAACGCCAACACGAGATTATTTGAGTATGATGTAGGTATTTGCGCTACATCAGGTGTTTTAGTTTTACCGTGACACTGGTTTTATTTCAAATCAGACAAATATACAGTCTCGTATTTATTTACCTATATTTTGCAATTAAAGCTACAATTTATAGTACATTAAAACACATATTTATAGTAAACAAGCTATTTAGATTATTATTCAAACTAGTATTTTGTTTTTGACAATATGTTCAATGCAACTAGCACGTTACTAAAAACTACAATATAAAAAACCAAAATTATTTCATAATAAGTTGACAACTACATTTAATAAGTTATTATCATAGATAATGTAGTTGGGTAACCTTTAAATGGATTATATATTACAACGAAAGTTAACAAATGAAAGTCATCTATCGTTTAGAATGGGTCATAGCCCGGTCTTCAGAATTGGACTGAAAATGACAGTTTTGACTGTAAACGGTGACAAATGGTGTCGTTACGGTTCTTCATATTTCAAAGTGCCTAAATGTCCGCACCGCTAGAATTATCTCTGGTTAGCGGCAGTACGTAAGTTACTTGAATCAAGAAGAATAGAGTTTAATTTCGCTATATGACTAGAATAGTATCTTCTTCTTTACCAGGTGTCGTAAGAGGCCACTGAGGTACTTGAATTAACAGATAGCGGTACAGCCACCTCAATCAGCATAGCTCAAATAAAACAGGGAATGTGCAGCAGCATTCCCGGCGCGACGTTACACTCTGCGATTGCCATTACGCTGGCAAGTGCGACAATATGGGCACAATGTCCCCTTCCGTGGGGAGACCTACTACCAGCAGTGAACGCTCTAACGGCAATCGTTCTGTGATGATGTTAAGCATAATTCGCAAAATTGGTTAAGGTATATAAAATAGTTTTATACCGTGCAAATGTTTAAGTATAATTAAATTTCTTCAAGAGGTAGATAACGTACAATGTCCGTCTGTGTGCATTAGTATCTCGCGTTTACCTATTGATACCGCCAAATAGAGTTAGCATTGCCATGTTCGGTTTAAAATTACTGGTAAATGTAAGGTAACATACAAGGCTGGCGACACGCCTGAGATATATTTGTGATGAAACAAGCATCTGAATGCTGCGGTCATGTTTACAATTAAGCAGATCGTATGCTAGTTTCTGACTACATAATATAAAAAAAGTAAGATATCTTTACCATACTCCCTTAAATATAAATTAATTACAATGAAAGATTACAGAGCAGAAGCGTTGTATAAGTTTTTGTATTGGCATTTAAATTTGTTATTCATATTATTTCTATAACAAAGGTATAACATATCGTTATAAAACTAACTTAAAATTAAAAAAAAACAATTAAATAATTCAAGAATATGTCAGTTTGTCAGCTGCCATTCTGATAAAGCTTTATTTAAAGGGCTATAGGTCGTTATTAATATGAACTTCCTTATCTTTTATTCATAAAATGTTACGTCATTTTACATTTTTCGTTGGCCTGTAATATTGTGCGCGTGTGCCTCCATAATAGGTCCTACACCACAAGGTCAAGTATGACAAATGCCAATCCATTTTCACACTTGACAGCGAAGTGGATCGCAGTTGGTTGGGGCCCGCTTTTATAAATTTCAACGCTACAGACTCTCAAAAATGATACCTGCAAAACAAAAATGTAATAAACAATAACTTTTTTGTTTTGCCGGCTGAAATCTTATTTAGTTTATAGTATCAGTGTAAAACTAAATGAAACCTTCTTGAGTAAAATATTTTTATAATGATAGTTTTAATTTTTTGTTACAATTCTAATTTTGTCGGTGTCGGACAGTGTATGCACAAGACAGGAGTGAGAAAACGGTCATTAGATGAATTAAAAATAATAGAGTTTAATTTCGCTGTGAGGTACCCAGGAGCAGAGTAGAAAATCGCTTCGGTTCCAGGAGAACAGGGACTCGAACAGATGGCGGTACATTCACCCAAAACAGCGGACCTCGAACAGCCCGTAGAGTGCTTCCTTCGAGAGGCCTATGTGACAGTGTCCTTAACAGCTGATATGGCGATAAATTATATACTGGTACTTAGTTATGGTTCTGGTATTGACATTCAAACATTCGTTCAATAAATATATTCATTTTGGTTATTTTCCTCCGTTGACTAACAGGCATGCATGCATATAAACACATGTAATATCACAAGGATATCATTAGCGTGATACCTGACGTTATCACTTAAATATATTAGGTAGCATTATTAATATGTTTAAAGAATTCTATGTCTTTCTATTTGTAAATGATAAATATTGGTGGTTCATAAACAGTTTAGAACGTATCCTATCTATCACCGTACAAATTTTTAGAGAAATGACATAGTCTTTGATGATAATGTAGCTTTCAAATATCCCATAGGTCTTTAATGTCCCAAGGGCCGACCCAAGCATAGATAAGATTAAGAGGATCTTTGAGAGGGTGTAATAAAGTCAATCGAATGGCTATGTATACTAACGTAGTGTGCCTTTACAATGATTACATTGATTCAGTCCACAATTGCAATACATGTTCTGATATATTAAAGATTGCTGTTAATATAGATGTTTTTTCCATGTTTTTATTCAATTCTTCCAATGAAGAAAAATATCTCGTCATAAATGCGATTTCTATAATATATTTTATCATAAATTTTCAGTTTCTGTAGTACCGTTGCATTATTGTTTTTAATTATAAAATAATTTTGGCTTTCTATTGGCTTTCTTAATTATAAAATAAATAAATTCACACAATACCTCGTATATTGGCCTGAATTATTACGAATAATAATAATGAAATTTATACATACATACATACATAACGCCTGTGTCCCATCGGGGTAGGCAGAGACTAAGGATCTCAACTTGCTACGATCTTGACAAACCTCTTTTGCTTCCCTTGCTCACATTAGTCTATTCATATACGCTCGTTTATTCATGGTACTTCTGACCTAACCCTGTTTTAGTGCTTCTTCTAGTTAAGATATGTTCGCCTCGATCGTCCCATATTAATCCTTCCATTCATTTTCGCTCTATATATTTACGTATTTTTGCGCGTCATTCTATTTTTATCCATCCTTTCTACACGTCCAAACTAGCATTTGTTCTACTTGCGTCTCACTCTTCTGCCATAAAATATAAATAATAATATTAATAAATATAAATAAGAATAATAATTGTGCAGTAAAATGGGTGGCCCTATCGCCATTTCTTCTAGGCGTCTTTAGGATGAAGAAAGAAGAAGAATTTAAATGAAGCGAAAGAGAAAGCAAGGTATATATAGTTGTAACATTTGGAAATAATTTTAAAAAAGAAGATTTTTATGTATATATCATGAATTATTTATAAAGAATGTAATGCTCCTTAACTAAACGTTTAGAGACAAGTAGGGGCTGTGAGCGTCTATTGCTTAGTTGAAGTGCAGTCCACAAACGAACGGCCTGGGCCGTAGAGGATTACCTATAAGACGTTGTGGAATGGTTTGGCGTTGTAAGCAATAGGTTCTCTAATGACCCGAGAGAAGTCTCATGACTGTCACCTAAGAACGCGAAACGATTTTAAAGACATAAAGGAGAGGAAGTATATAATTATTTCGAAAATCAAACACTTGATCAAATTTGAGTAAGGCAAAAATGTACCGTATTCAAAAATTTTGTGGTCATTCAAGCTTTTCAAGTAGATTTTCATCGAGATCAGGACAGTTACAACTGCATAGTCTAAAATAGGAAGAAGAATTGACTGATGCAAGAAAGTTTCGCAGAATCTGCAAAGACCTAGCAGAGGCAAGCAGTTTTCGGTTTTCTTCTTTCATCATGATCCAACATCTAGACAGATCAAACACAAATTTTCACCATATAAATATTTGTCCTATGGAATCCACGTAGGAATCGAAGCAACGACCCTAAATGAAAAATATACAATTTTCAATGTTTTTGTAAAAATAAATACCCTTGTAATATGTTTACTTACTACGTGACTTAATGTATTAAATCTGCAAGAAATTAATTATATATTTTCCTGACCTAAATATATGAACAAAGGCTGAGGCTCGTCTCAATTACTCGTCTTTGTAACCAAATAAACAAAAATATGAAATATTTTTTTCCATAATAAGAGAATCTTACACGAATAATGGGATGCTCGCTGATGAGCAAGATTAATGAAGCGGAAAGACTGTGATCGATCGTGGTTTTACTTAATAAATGTCCCAAGATCCACAGGGAAAACTGAATCCCGACGCTAAATCAAACGCCTTTGTAATGGATTTGTCAACGGTTTACGCACCACGTAACCGATTGTTCAAACTGTGCCATCGTTTGGGACACTTAATTAGTAGAGTAAAGAGTAGTTTGCAACGGTCAGCCCATTATCAAGAATTACTTGGCCACTAAACGAATTTGATACGAGTTTGTTTTCTAACTTGATAATTTGGAATATTACGAGATTTGTACAAGATCCACACCTACTGAAATAGCCCATTGAATTTCGGGCAGTAGCCAGTGCATATTGGACGGGCCTGATGGTGCACATTGTAGTGATGTAAAATGTTCTGAAGCTGATTCCACCTGCTCGTCATATTTTACAATATATTTTGGCTTTGGTTTACCAATTTTATTTGGAGCTATTAATTTAGAATTGAACTAGTATATATATATATTTATTCTTAACGATAGACTTTCTCGACGTCCCTGGATGGCCTTTGACTGAAGGCCGAGGACTATAGAGCGTTCGCCGACAGTCTCATTAAAATTCTGTGACATCTGAAAGGACATCACGCTTCACTTGGATGATACTGCTTAGGCGTTCGAGAAGCAGTATATAATTTCTCTATTCCTCTGGTTGTGTTAGATATAACAGATCTGAAATACCCCATTTTAGTTGTCAATCAAAAGTTTAAACCAAAATGTTAGTTTAATAATATAGTCACAAAAAACTCACAAAAATTTTGAATCTTTAGATATTCCTTATATAAAAATAATAATATTTCCAAAATATGAAGTATTGGATTCTATTATATACCTATACTATCTACTTACCTATACTAATAATATTGATGAACCTGATGACCCAAAATTATCATCAGGCCTACCTTAAACTAGTCTGTCGGAGCCATACGGGTGATAAAACTAAATTTATTTTCACCCACCAAAAAGAAACTTGCAAGAAAACCTGGTAATAGAGGTACCATTAACACCAAATAATAATTAGTGTTAATGGAACCCCTACCGGTGTCAGCGCTAACAAACTTTTGTTCTCAAACTAGTGGTTACAGCAATTCAATACCAGGCATTTTATGCGAAAAACATATTTAACTCATTTTCGATAAGAAAGTATAATATATCTTTTATTTATTCAAGATTTCGCTAGATTGCTGGTTGAATAAACTTAGAGATAGTGCGAATAATAAAAATTATTTAAAAAGAAAACAAGGTCCTACTTATTTCTTTGAGTTTGAAGCATGATGTAATGGAATTCACATAACGAATTCCCGTCATTGTTGGTTGGTATTATAAGCCCAGCGATAAATTATGCATAACAATTTGATTGCACTCCGCATTTTTCTTTGTTCCGGATTTCTTCGTTTACGGCGCCTTTTTACGGAAAAACGGAAAATAAGATTTAAAGCTTGCATTGCATACCCGTTTTGTGCTCAAGAAAAATGGTATTAGTATTTTAAAGTAAATGAAGTGAATAATTCCATTGTTTTCTGATTTATATAATATATTTAAAGAATTATACAGATATGTTTGACTCAATTGGGGTTAATATATATTTATGAACAAAAGGACAAAAACTTACTTGAAGATGAACTTACGTCAATAAAAAGATATAAAGGGTTTAAACGTCTTGGATACACAATCATTATTTTCAAAAAAAAATTGAAAACATACGCAAGTCGAAAATTTTAAATTAACGTGGGAAATATCAAAGAGATATTCCTGCGGCATACCCTTGGATAAAATTTGTCCAGACTTACTAAAATAACTTATCTAATCAAACTTCGTAATGATATTGGTTCTACAATTTGCCCTTGAAAATAAATATTTGTAAAGGTGTTTAGAGATTACGCATCGAGGTATTCAGACCTTTGTATGTGCTACGTAACATTTTGGTACATGTAAAGTTTTTGGGCTGGCAACCTAAGAGCCATAATAAATCATTGAAATACGTTTTGATTACTCCAAGGAATTAAAATTAAAGGCGGTCTCTATCAGAATACATGTCTATATTAACATTAGCGACTTAACTCGACGTATAGATTGTTTGTCATAAAAAATATTCTTTTCAAATTATTACATCAGGGTATGAGATCATCTTGTGCACCATCTCATTATAATATCAGCTGATCGACGTCCACTGCTAGACATATCCCTCCCTAAGAAAGGGGGAATTTTGCCTTTAGTTGCTGCACAGGCGTGGTGATAATCTAAGAGGATTGGTTCGCAACAGGAATGCTACTGCCTATTACCAACCTGTTGCATTTCAGCTACGCTGTTTCAGATGGTTATACCACCATCTGTCAGTACTGGTAGTTTAGTCGCCTCTTACGACACCTGGTAAAGGAGTAGGTACTTTTCTACTCTGCCGATACACAACGGTTAATATTTCACGAACTCATAAAATCCGCAGCCTCCTTTCTTCTCTTAATACTATAGTATTTAACTTTTTTATGACTTTTTAATTATATTTGATTAGTAAATTATGGTTATTATTGTAGTACTAAAATAGAATCTAAACCATGCATCGGCAAGTGCAGCGCAAGATGTACATCCACAAAGTTTGTTCTTTTGGGGTATACTTGAGATATTGGTATGTGTACTTTGGTCTGGGATTATTATGTTTGACTTATTAGAATGGCCAAAACTTTGACCGATTTATTGCAGGCCTGAATGGATAATATATTAGGACCCATAAACTATAAAGAAATAACTAGACGATTTTCCACATAACTGGCAAGTACATCTTTTAATAGCATTCATGTATAAAACAGATGATACAATATCATAGATACATGTTCACGTTAATCCATATAGTCATAAGCATAAGTCACTCATAGCCATAAGTCACTCTCACAAGAGTACTCAAGCGATTGATTACTCGCTTGCATCTCTTGAGATTCGCCGTGAGCTTGCGTTTGAGAAGTGGCTGAAACTTTAACACGTTAATCAAGACGTTATTAAATGTACGAAACCTTCAACTCAGGTAAGGTGGTTTCAAATGAACTACCAGAGGCACGGTTAATCGAATATAAAACCCTAGGGACTGCCTTCTATGGTTTTGAAGTTTGGTCTCAGATGTGATTTACTGGATACGTGACTGTGAGTTCACCGGATTCATGATTAAAAGGAAGTTTAGAGTAGACGAGATGAAATTAATATACTTTATGATGATGAGTATATTTATAGTTGTGATTTCTAAAAAATATGTAAATAAATATTAAATAATATAAACATAATTTTGGCGTTATATTTATTAAGGCCATATTTAAAAATTAAAATAATAAGTTTAAAAGAGCAAAATAAAAGACATGTCATTTTCTATATATTTTCACTCATAAGTATATACTGCAGTATAATACTATCAATATTGATTTTAGGATATTTGGCGTGTTTATTACACATATTGATATTTATACATTTCTTAAGGTAAACGCTAAAAATTTTGGTTATTTAATATTAGGATACATTTTTACTTATAAACTCAACAAAATCATCGATGGACGAGTAGTTTGATGAACTCATAGAATCAGTAGTGTACTAATAAGGAAAGTTAGTAGTCCTCGTACTAGTAATCCATGCTGTTTGATTTTTTATATATGCATGCATATCTTCATATACTGTGGTGTACTGGCAGATTGAAATAATAAACTTCTTTTAAGAGATGACTAAAACAGTAAAGCCCGAATAAACAAAGAGTGTATGGGCTGCAGCAGCCCCGTCGCTAAGTACACTCTGCGATTGTCACCACGTTTGCCCACCGCGGCAATTATGGGCAAAATTTTTGGATCGATTTCCAACAGTGGTCGTCCAACGCCTGATATGATGATGAGATAGACGTTTGTTTCATCATCATCATCATCGTCATCATAGAAGCCACAGAACATCCAATGCTTTTTATTGGTGGCCAATTTTGTAATTACATGGTTTAACATTAAAAATAATTATATGCTAATATTATATGTAAACATAATGTTCACTAGTTTAACTAAATAATTATATGAATGATTGACAATATTCTATATGTGCTCAGTTTTATATTAAAAAAAAGTAATATTGTTTTAAAAGTGGCTATTTTGTACCGTTCTTATTTCAAAAAGAAACCATCAAAGAAAGAATAGCTTGGATGAAAACCAAGGCTCAAAAGGCTAAGGAAAAGATAAACAGAACTTTCACTCCCTGTAACTGAAATTATAATAAAATAACATCAGCCATTTTTATTTTAGTAAAACGCATGCGGTAACTAAATATGCCTGATAAGTGAGCAAAATCTGATTTCTATGAAAAAATAAATTTATAAAACTGGACAAAAACCAGTTGTTAATAATAATAACATTTATTGCATTTCCAGACATAATCAATACATATCAATATAAAATACAATAATGTAAGAACTGATTATCAGCAGCCATTGGGAGTCCACTGCTGGACATGGGCCTCTCTAAGAAATGAGGTTTTTATACCCATAATTGCCACGCTCGGAAAGCATGTTGGCAATCAAAGAGCGCAGTTTTCGCGATGGAGTGCTGCTGCCTATCCCCGCCCTGTGCATGTGAGCCGCACAGTTTCGGATGAATATACCGCCATCTATCGGTTCTGGTACCTTAGTCGCCTCTTGTGACACCTGGTACACGGGAAGGTACTATTATTCTATTCTACCGATACCTCACAGTCATGTTCAATATATATATACATAACATAGCGCATACATTTAAAATAAAAAACACAAAGCTCCGGTTGTCACAATCAGTGCGTGCATGTAAAGGAAAAATAAAAAAAAGACTCGGGTGCATTTAACAACAATTTATATAAAAAAAAATGTTCCGAGAAATATTGCTAAATAAAACATCCGCCAGCGGCAATATATAACGAAGTTAAATTTTCCGCCCAAAGTCATGTTTTCGTAATGCGTTTTTAATGTTCTCATATTGCTATAAATCACCAATGCCTACCCTGGTCCAGATAGCTTTAACGGCTTATTAAATTAGTTTATAAAGCTTTAACCGGCAATATACTACCGCTTAATAAAACCACAACGAACGGCATTCTATTGAACCGAACGTGGAATTAATTTTGTTATGAACTTCGCTGTTCCGTTAATGAACGGTGAAAAATCGTTTTATGCAAACACTGGCATATGCAATTGATAATTCAGTTTAAAATTGTATGTAATCGTTTCATAGCTTGACACAGTTTACTGACAAAATATTATTTTTAATTTACCCCTTGATAAAGTAACCTCATTTCCGTACGTTTTAATGGTTCATTTTAAGTTGCATAATTGTAAGCGATACTTACGATTAATGATTTTTTAAGGGGTGATGGTGTTTGTTGACTTAAATTAGTTTGCATACATACTTGTGAAGGGATTTTATATTATCAGAGTAAAATTATTAATTTAAAGTATTTATTATACAATAAAGGTTATTGATTTAGTAGAAAAGGAAGTATTTAAATAGTCATACTAAAGAGTGGGTACTTATGTATTATGAGAATGGCAAGTTTATCTTTACTGGATAGATCACTTTTTCTGTACCCCGCCAAAGAGGCAACAACACTGAAATAAAGATTTACTAGTACCCGTGGATTTATTATACTAGTAAAAACCACATTATTGCTAAAGCAAAAAATACAACAACTTCAAACCCTAGGTATATAATAGGATAGAGAACTTCTGAGACTTAACTATCACAATCAGATGATTGTGATAGTTAAGTCTCATGATGTCAGAGAGTCTATGTACCCTTACAAGCTTTCACATGAATAAGTATTGGTCTACCTGGGTCTATCAACAATCGGCTTGTGTAGCCTGTTTCTGTTAAAAGTCAATGGCGTTGTTTTCCACTGCTGCACATAGAATCCTCCCCAAGAATGGGGTAATTTACCCATAATTGCCACGTGTTGCAAGCATGGTGCCAATAGCAGAGCGTAGCTTTGCGACTGTAATGCTGTTGTTCATCCCCGCCCATTTGTATTGAGCTACACTGCTACGGGTGGATATACCGCTGTCTGTCGGTACCGCCTCAGTCGCCTCTTACGACACCTAGTAAAGAAAAGTACCTATTCTATTCTGCCGGTACTACATGGCTAGATACAACTTATATACCAGGCTAAATAGGTTGTATTATAGATGAGAAGCTTTACTTCGTTTTTTTTTTAAATACCAGCCCAACAATACGTAGGCAAATAGTATATTAAGTCATCATATGAACCCTAACATATAAGATAAGTTGGATTTACGTTGAATACAGGTATATGCAGTGTTCAACAATGTCTGGTATCGTGTTCTCAATATTGACGAGAACAGATGTGTGTAATTAACTTTGATCTTTCCTATCTAAGAATTAAGAGCTAGCTAATGTTAGTGTTTTCTATAGGCACATCCTATTTTCAACCGACTTCAAAAAAGGAGGAGGATCTCAATTCGACAGATTTTTTTCATTCTTAAAACTTACCTTTGGACATTAATATTCAGCTATTGTCCGACAATCCGATCAATATAGCATTATGTACGTAATACACCGTAGAGGCATCAATCTCGACAAACACCGTTTTATAGCATACATGAAAAGAAGTTGAATGGCTTCCACAGACAGTTTTCGACCTCACCGCGTGGAGATACAACTCCCAAATTGAATCACGTATACATTTTAAAAGTTAAGCGGTTACATTTCGCACTGGAAACCACTTTTTATGTAACACTGCTACGTGATTTCTTTGATAAAGTACCCACTTTTGTTCCGATATCTTTTTTCTCGTGATTAATACTTTTACTTGTTAGCTTAAATGGTCTTTTCAGTGTTCCAAGTCGGAATAGGGAATAAAAGTTGCTATTTCAAACGTTAAATGTTTGTTTTCTTTTGCGGGTTTTTCTTAGATATTTTCTGGAAGTTGTTACACTTTGAGGTCGTTACGAGTTTGTGTGTTAGATGTTTATGTAATTGTTTAAATAGGAAAGGAGCTTATAAATTGTTGGCTATCTTATAAATATGAGCAAATAACCGATTCGGGATATTAGTACTAAAAATCTTGTTTGTATGTATATAGAGTTGGTATAGTTTTTTCTTTAACGACCTTAATTGAGCATTAGAGCTTCGCTGTCTTGGATGAATATACTGTTCCAGTATCCCAGTCACCTTTTACGACACTTGACATAAGAGAAACTTCTATTCAACTGTGCCGGTACCTCTCTGAAAGTGCAGAGTACCGGTCTTAAACTCGTGTGTGTGTGTAACAGCGTTTGGGAAAAAGAGCCTGTCAGTATACTTTCACGATCGTTGTCAATTTTCTAGTCGAAAAGTTCGCAGTTTGAACTACTACTGTTACGGGGGGAAGCGAAAAGTGATGCTCGTCATGACTGAGAATGAATGAAGAATGAATGAGCGAATGCTTGCTTTATATTGTTTTATTATGTTTGATAAACATATTATTGTTACATTTCTCTTTTGAACATATTTAGTAATCTAAATACCGGTAGTATTATTGTATTTTAGGAATTGTATGTACGATGCTTAAGATACTATACTTATACTAATATACGATCAATATAATATCGATGACGATTACTAGAACAATCGTTAACTACCATCAAAATTAATGAATACAATTTTAATTAAAATAAGTGTAAACAAATAGCTGATGTTTAATCGTGAAGTAGATAATTGTTGGTGGAACCTATCAGCTGTGATTCAATCCGTGAACGCAACCGGCCGCCGAACGCAATCCTGCGGTATTTGTTCGCGGTGAACCCTCTGTATCGATACGGATGCGGTATTCTGGTAAAACTATTCGTTATAAGCCCGTTAATTATTTCCGATGTTTGTGGAAGCACGTTATTGTAAAGATAGTGTGTATTGATATAAGGCGCTACAATTATTGAGAGTATGAAACATCCAGGGACACTTATCTTTTTACAATCCTTTATCTAACTTAATCAACTTCCTCAAAAAAGAAATAGGCACATTTCGACTCAAAGTTGATTTTATTCTGTAGAATTAAATTAGAATCAGAATGCTTAAGGTTTAACTGATTACTAGAAATATTTGTAACCACATATATAGTACAGATATTAATGCTACATACTTAACAAAAACCCATGAAACTGGTTTTTGATCGCATCATGATCAAGGATTTTCACTAATCGTTCATTATGTCATGGGGGTTCATAAATATCCAAGCATTCTTCTCTATTAAACCAAATGTTATATTTAAGGTGGATATACTGACAGATGGCGCCACTTAAATGCAACAGGGCGAGGATAGACAGTAGAATTTCCGTTGCCAAGTTACTCTCCTTGATTGTCACCACGACTGCACAGCGCGCCAATTGTGGACATAATCCTTAAAAGGAGGTCTATGTCCAGCTGTGTTGCGGCTGTGGTCCATAAGTTGATGAAGAAACCTAATTTATAATCATCAATATCAGATATAGGGTGGCAGATACAGGCTGTCAACTGCTTAGCTTTTGCCATAAAATATTTTGAATAGTACAAGTTGTGAGATCTGGTTTTTATCATTTTGAATATTTTTGTATATATTTATTGGTAAACTGTGACAGCTCTGCCAGAGCGTAAATTCGCGACAAAGTTGCTGCTGCTATTTACCCCGCTTTGTTATTTTTGAACTATGCTGTTTCGGGCGGATATGCCGTCATCTGTTGTATTCTTTTATACGTCAGTTGACGTTCTACGGTAAGGTATATACGATGCTACGATACCTAGTACAGAGGAAGATACTATTTGATTCGGCTTGTATCCTACCTTATATATGAAATTATATATAAATAATTTAACAATGGAAAATTGGAAGTTAGAAACAGAAAAACGCGTATTCTATATCTTTATATGTTAGGTAAAGCCGACGTATTTGGGTATTTGGGCAGAAGTGCCGGCGCAGATAGTATAGATCCTATCTTTTAGGGTTGGTGAGGGTTGTGGGTTGGATTTCCGAACAAGAAAAACATTTATATTACCTACAGTTCTGTTTGGTTGTTAAAAATATATTGTTGACATATGCGATGTCGTGCGCATTTATTATAATTTCTGTCGTATTATCAAAGTCTAGTACGCCAGTAAATATTCTAATTGTTATAATTTTTCTGACTTCTTCGTTCAGGTAATTAACACAAATAATTTAATTAATTTGTTAAATCTTCTCAAAAAATGTTTGTCTATTTTTAAGATTTTGCTCTTATGCTCACGAGTCTCAAAACTCGTCACGACCCATAACATGTTTATGTGCATGATCCAACTAGACCGCCCCGCCTGATGAGAGAGTAGGAACAAAAATATTTATTCAGCATGCAATTTACAAATGCTAATGGTTGTGGTCCCGATTAGTTTCACAGTTGGTTACTGACGTATTAGGGTTCTTTGTATACAGTTTGTTTACTTGATACTCATTATTAGCAAACTGTACTGCTTGGATTAGAAACAACCAGCGACTTTATCCCCGAATGCATATGCCATATCACTGTGTATTAAAAATTGCACACTAGCATTACCAGACTCGGTATATATAATACATATACAGAGTCTAATATATATATATTGTAAGTGGATATAAGAATAAAAAAGCTATATTAGAAAAATGCTGATATTTCTGTTCTATTCGAGTTGGCATAGTAACGTAAAATCCGACTGGACGCTTAAAGACTTAAATACGATTCAAGCACAAACATCAAAGAGGTACACATGCAGACAACCTGTGTGAAAGGTATATATTAGTACCTCCTACCTACCTACCTACCTCTAGTATTCTTTTATATATTTTTCATTTAGTCATTTCAGTCTTGATTGACAGCCGTCATTTTTACGAGGATTTTAGTTTTAGGGTATTACTAAAACTCTGTCAGAAATTACAATTTATATAATAAGTCAATTATGATATACAGCTGTATGTCGACACAAGCTGGCGAGATTGTGGAAAGATATTTGATGGATAGTGAATTCCACATCAAAATTCGTTGCGTCAATCAAAATATTGAATACAGAATAGACGGTAAAGCGAGGCTTTGTTTCATACTATAAATAGAAGAGAGAGAAGAGAGAAGCACGTGTGTCGTCGCTCTTGACCAGCTTTCTGGCAACAATCTGTGTTCCCAATCTATCCACCGAAATTCTGCACCAGATATTTATTTGCGGTGAAACCTGCATCAATGTGATACAGTTTGCGTGAGCCTTTTCATTATAAATTTGTTTATCCATTTTAATAGCAAAACGAATCATTGCGCGGATATTTGTTGCGAATTGGATTACAAATTAACACTTTGTGTTATAATTAAGTTTGCACATGATATATCTCTTTTAGTACGTTCGAAAGTTTGTTTGCTATATTTCTGAGTAATTGCAAATGTTGATTAGTAATAATACTATGATTTAAAAAATTATAAAATTCGTAAGTTCGTTTCGTTCGTCTATTTTAAGCGAGAGGAGGATAATTGTAAATAAAAAAAAAACAAAATGATAAATTCTCTCTAATATTTGTTTCTTAATTGACCATTGATAATGAACCGCTTATGTTTAGATGGAAAACGGTATGATTAAATTATTTTTTATGATCAGTTTGTATTATATTTACTTTATTTCTTGGTTAAATGTAAGAAAATAGTATGCTGTAATATTTTATTCTAATAATAATAATACACTTTATTGTACTCTTAAATGTAACAGATTATAGTATTTATAGTTATACATAGTAAAGTACAATTGACGGCCTTATCGCATAGAGCGATTTTTGCATGAATAATGTGTGGAAACATATTTAAAAACATGAGGTAGTACGTGGTGTACCAAATAAAAATAAATAAAATAACATAATAAAATCATACACATTTTTAAAACTAAAAAATAAAAATGTAGTACAATCCGTAAATATAATTAGCAAATTGCCCATTTAAAATACTACATTCTAGAGTCGAAGTAATTGGCTATGAGTGATATATAATACTCCTTCATCCCCTTCTTAAATATCGGCAAAGACTGTGCGCATCGGATTGTTAGGGGAAGTGCATTCTACTAACCGTAGAGGATTTACTGTAGAATGCTGTGGAACGCACAGGCATCATAAGCGTTAAACTGATGATCTAAGGGATCTCTCGTAGCTGTCTCCTAAGAAGAAAATACGATTTTTAAGATAAGAAGGAGAGGAAGCATGAATGAGTTCCTTATAGAGTAAAGAAAGTAAATGAGTATTCCTGCGAAGGGGAATAGGAAACCATTCCATTATACACGATCAATTTTGGTGGTATGTGTCACGAAGTTACGCAACCTTCTCAAACAGGCCGCAGATGCAAACAATTTACTACTAACTTCTTTCAGTTGCGTATTCCAGGACAATAATCAATAAAGATTTTCAATTTCTTAACAGTCTAACTAATTGGAATGCAAATACTATTGAATAATACTTGGGCCTGCTAGTATATGTTTGAGATCAACTTGGAGCTGCCCATTTAAAACACATAACATAATCTTGATGTTTTGTAAAAATATAATCTAATTTTGGAAGTGCGCACTATCATCAGCGATATTGTTGAAGTTTTGACCTAACATAAGGATATATAGGATATAGTTTGGCGATTTTTAAGGAATCTAAATATATATTTGACTGATCACCAATCTAACTATTAACTGTTTCGAAGGTTACTTAATCTCGAAGATCTTCCGGTGGCCTAGTTTACCAAAGCCCGTGAGCTTCTCTTGAAAAAACAATTGAAAAACATCTTTTAACATTAAGAAAATTTTAATAAGCATTTTAATTACTTGAGAGGGACTGGTGGGTAGTTTGACCTACATTACAGATAGTGAACTAGACATTTATAAAAGTAGTAACTAAAACTACCACCGAAAAATCGAATTATCCTTTAAGTAAATTTACATTAAAAACGAAATTGGTTTCAAAAAGTTTTCGTTCCGTGAATGCTCATTTAATAAGTAATTTTCTTGTCACGAAATCTACGCACCGCGTGCAATGACTTGTAAATGTGGATTTCAAAAATATTTTCCCAAGCATTTTAGTTGGATATAGTTCAAAACAGGTCTTGTTGTATTTGTACCTACATTTCCCTATTTTTTTTCCAGGTGGTCAAACTCACCATTTGTCCTTCAAAATAGGTCAAGGCGTTTCGGAGATTAGTATCTAGTGATATTAGATCTTTTTTGTAATATTGTCGTTAATACTTTGATATGCATTTAGTATAAAAATTTAATGATATTTATTTTGTCTATTCCTAGCACCGCCCACGGTTTCACCCGCGTTAAATATATAGAACTTTCATAATAATATGGCACCCTCTTTTCAATCCCTTCAAGAATGATTTTCGAAAAATCATCATACGCGTGTTTCATGACTTCCAATGAAAAAATCTCAAAACTTTTTTACTTAATACGTTTTCCCCCTTAGGGAGTGAATTTTCAAAAATACTTTCATAGTGGTAACTGTTATAGTTTAGGCCCTGCGTTGATATGTCAGTCGGTCAGTCAGCTTCTCCCTTTATACGCATAAATTACGCACCCCTTTCATAAATAACTTACATTTGTTTCGTTAGGGTATTTGGTTATTCCCTAGCCTTAAAAAAATCAATATTTTTTTTTGTGTTTAAATAGTTTATTATCTATATACAAAATTGCATTGACCATTTTCAATATACGAAAATGCAATAGTCATTTAGCGAAGTAATTCTATTAGCATTTAAGAAACGTTTCAACGCGGATAAACTTTATCTTGCCTTGCATTTTATGCTTATTCGCGTTAATGCTAAGTTTTTAGATACTTACGGTGATAAAAACGAAAAGTGATTATAAGAAGGGATAAACGACTTTCACAATATTTTTCTTTACAAAATATCGTAAGGTATTTAAAAAATAATAGCATTAGCAAATGATGTGGGGTATGAAGCAGAGTAGAACAGAACCTGAAAGAAATATCATAAGACGCGACTGAAGTACCCGAACCGATAGATGCCTCAAATGCAACAGGGTGGTGATGGGCAGTAGTATTTTTGTCGCGAAGCTACGCTCTGCTATTGCATCAGTAGACATCCTATGGCTACTATGATGAAAATGATAATATAATAATTTAATATATTAATATTTCAAGTAGGATATTATGATATTAAACAAAGTATGAAATGGAAGACAAATAATATAGGCAGATATGTGGATCTATATCGTCCAGGGTGACAACTAAACATATACACACTTACAGTTGAATATATATTTATGTATATATACAAAGATATTTTATTAATACACATACATACATACATACATCAGGTAGAGAGGTAGGCAGAAACAATGGGTCTCCACTAAGATCTTAGCAAACCTCTCTCGCTTCCCTTACTCCCATTAGTCTATTCATACACGCTAATTTATTCTTAGTACTTCTGACCTGGCCGTTCTTAAAAAAAGGTATGTAAAGGAATTACACCTCTTTATAATAATAATAATAAATTCCCACAACATCTCATACATTGACCTGACTCCGTGGTAAGTCGCTTAAAGCACTTGTGTTACGAATGCCAGACAACAGAGGAATCACAAATATACTACTTAAATACATATATTTTACACCCATACACAGAGCAAACACAAATATCATCATATAAATATTTGCTCTGGGTGGGAATCGAACCCACGACCCCTGGTGCACAAGACAGGATCACTACCATCTGCGCCATCGGGCCCGTAATATATATGTACATATATATGTACATATATGTACATATACAAATATATATATAGAACATTCCGAATATGAGGACCATGTAATGTGATCATTCTATTCCATTCTTAAACGGAATTCGGATACGACGGATTTCACAAATACGATCCTCAGCGGTATTTCCTGCAATACACAGTTTCGTGTTACAATGTTCGAGTTCGATGATTTCTGCATGATTTGTTTGTTTCTATCTAGAAAACATACACTGGCATATCACAATCACAAGTATTTAACGTGTCAAATGCGTGTTGCGATACAAAAGTATCAATTACAGCAAAAATCTCGACGACGTTTGTAATGTTACCAAAAAATGTCTGCGTAATTTAATTTGGACACGGTCCAGGCTCATCGAGCAAATAATTTAAGCGGCACGGAAGCTGAAACTCAAATAAAGTATGATTTAATAAAGTATTAAATGAGTTTTACAAAGCTCACTTATTTTGAGGGATGGGTCGGTTTAACCACTTATAGGTCACATTAATTTTTGTTATGAATCGACCTAATTTTCCGTTACGACCGACTGAGGGTATTTGTAGCAATCGGGCTCTAAATCTCGCCGACTTGAAAGGTTACGAGTTCCAATTGAACATTTTAATACTGCGACACGCGATTTTATCGGTATGCTTAATAATTATGAAAAACTAACTGTAGGTAAAATAGTGAGTTCAAAAAATAAATTGAAACTGGATGTAGTAAATAACTGAAAGTAAGTAATTGAATAGGCATGTATTTCTTTTATATATATATATAATATAATAATAAATAATATTTCAAAACTACATTACTACTTGTAGTTAAATATAAATATACTATAATATAATTAAATTGCGCTCATAACAGTTAAAAAAATGTAATTTTTGGCACCTTTAAGACAATTTAAAGGATTTGTTACATGTTGTTTGTATGAAAATTTATGTTTACAACTACTTTGGAAAACTTTAGTGGAGAGACACTGGAAATCACTTGGAGAGGTTTAAGACCAACACGGCACGTTTTGTGGTTGATTTGATTATATCAAATATAAGAGAGATCCCTTATGTCATCAGAGAGTTTAACGCTTAAGATTCCTGTGCAATCCACATCATTCTTCAGTAAATCCTTCACGGTTTATGCTGTTCGTTTGTTGAATGCACTTTTTCTAAAAATGCGATGCGCACGGTCTTGGCCGATATTTAAGAAGGGAATGAAGGAGTATTATCTATCGCTATGATTACTTCGACTCTAGAACGTAATATTTTCACTGGCCAATTTGATACGTGTACTGTTTATATTTATGGATTGTATTACATTTTTCTTTTTTAATTTTAAAAGTGTGTGCTATGATATTACGTTATTTCTATTGTTATATTTTTATTTTTATTTGGTACAGCTCATACTACCTCATGGTTTAAAATATGTTTTCCACACATTTTCCATGCAAAGGTTGCCTAGAAGAAATCTGTCTTTGCGATGAGGCCACCAATTGTACTTCACGATGTATAATTATAAATACCAGTGTGTGTAATATTTAAGTGTACAATAAAGTGTATTATTAATAATTATTACTTCTTTCCTATACAAGAGGAACTAACAATATGGCAGTATTTTATCAGATTATACGTTTTACAAAAAACGAAGTGACAGCTAAATATATACATATATATATAATTATGGGAAGAACAAAGTAGACTTTATTATTTTACGGACACAGTGGCGCATACGTTAGTGACTTTATTCGCGCCAAGGCTCGTGAAACCAAGCCAAGGGGCTCATTTATGTGCTAAACATTTGTTTGCTCCATATCAAGATGTTAAATATTTATTTAAGTACTACACTTGTAATGCAAGTGTTTTAAGCTACTTATCTTGGAATCACTCAACGTATGAACCGTTTATTAAACTTTTTATTTCGACAATATACCTAGATATTATTATAAGTCCTTTTAACTGTGCAAGTGTAAGTTCATCTATGATTGAAATAACAATATAAGAAGAAAAAAAGGTTTTATGCTTGGAAAAAAATAAAACCTGCGAATAAACAATAATTCTTTGTATCAATGAAATAATCAGTCTAGGATACAATATAACGTCTACCGCGTTAAGGCTTCTCTGTAGACATGAAATGGAAAATTACTAGCACACAACGTTTCTCTTAATAATACTCCACAAAAACAAACCCACACATTGTTTTCATTGAGCAGGATGCCGCGTTGGCCGGCGAACGCGTGAGGTCAATACCCCTCGTCCGAATATAGATTGCACAAGTGCGGCCGGGTTCATTAGGTACTCCTATTTGTAAACAACAAATCTGTCTCAACAATGGCCCCTAGAGCTAAGGTTAAGAGGCCGCAGAGGCGTTCACGAGTGACATCTGTCGGTTATGCGAACGCTTCGGGGTTGGCGGCGGGGCACGCACTAACAATCGGGCATATATAAATAAATCAATGAGCGGCCTTAGGTTACCGCCGGGTAATGCTTTAGGTGACACGAAAAAAGGCACAGCGTTCGACTTCAATATATAGTGCATCCCATGGGAAACAAGGGTTCGTGCACATTACTGGGATAATAAGTATTTGAAATATATTCTTCCATACGAGCAGCGAGGTACCGGCAGAGTAGAATAGTACCTACCCCTGTACCAGGTGTCGAAAGAGGTGATTAAGGTACCAGAACCGATAAATGGCGGTATATCCATCCAAAACAGTGCAACTCAAATGCACAGGGCGGGGAGGGGCAGCAGCATCCCTGTCGCAAAAGCTCTCTGCGATTGCCAACACGCCTGCCCAGCGTGACAATTATGGGCAAAATTCCCCCTTTTTTGGGGAGGCCTATGTCTAGCAGTGGACTGTGATATGATAATTCTTCTATAATAAACTATTCAGTTTCAACAATTTGTTCAAATGTTAAATTATGAATCTGGATTTTTAATACTTTTATTTGAATGATTGATGTATAGATTTCACTATCTTCGACGTACTTCACATTCTGTTTCTGTAGATTTTTTTAAATAACATATTTTAGTATTATTTACACTTTTAACTTTAAAGATGATTATTCCTTATATTATCTTGCCTTCTTGTTCACTTATAAGTAATGGAAATGGTTTATTTTTCATAATGAGATATTTATCAATCGAAGTATAATTTTCTAGCCTAGCGCAGCAATTACGGGCAGTGCATGATGATGTTAGTCCATCGAAATAAATATGGCTAAAATAAATATCGACGAAATGTGGACTTGCTATTTTAGAAAATTGTTTATTTTCTTATAATAATTTATATTACTTTCGCTGTCTGGGTAGACCAGTGAACTTATTGTAAAGTAGGTTATTCACAGGGTATATTTGAAATAAGTAATCCATCACATAAATTATAGTTATTTTAATAGCTTTATGATATGTAATAGCTGGAGAACTTTTATTAATATGTTCTAAGATGTTACAGCATGTATATCATCTATCATTGCAACAAACAATACATAAACGAATGTATAAATGGTGATATATATTTGTATGTTAAAGAATATATATATTTAAAGAACAAAAAATTTTACAAATAAAGCATAAGCTCAGGCAAGTCATCTAATATCTGACAACCTTTTCAAAATCGATTTTTTAAATAAATCGTGAAGTGTGTTCGTGGGGCGAGACCATCGATATCATATTTTTCTGCTTTTACCTGCACTATGCCATTTACTTATACGACTCCCCACTTCACGGAGCTCGTGGTATTGGCTAATCTTGCTATATGATAAATCTATCAATTATTTTTGATTCAACTCTTTATAAATATATAATTAAGGTTAGACAAACAATATGCACGACCTTTTTTGGTCTTAATCGCAATCTGCTGCAAATATATAAATAATTTGTATATATAATTTTTAAAATAGAATTTAAACTCTAATAGATTTTTTGAAACTCTACACGCAAATCTACTTTCATAGATTTTATACAAACATATCAGAACTTTTGGTGTTAAATCACCATTTAGTAAGATTCTATTCGATTCAAGCAACAGAAATGGTACGCATAAAATATAAGTTACCACACCTTACAAGGATTCATTTGAATATATTTAGCCATTAGGACTTCTAAATTATGTAGTATCCATAATAGTAAATCAGGCAAATTATACTGATTTATTATTGATCTTTAAACAGAGTAAGATCAAATAAAGGTCTACTACGTGAAAATATTTGACTAAATTATTTTTCATGTTAAAAATCTATTACTTAATATGCAGATTTAAATGGATTTATTAAGAAACTATAAGTTTCACTGAGAGAGAACTGGCTTAAAAATTGAACGGAAATAATATCTGCATAGCATACACAAAGAAGTATTAAGAACAAATTATGACGTCGTTGCACAAAGGAAGCCGATGGCACGCAATGCAAACTGAAGAGATTCAGCGGACGAAAAACGAGTGTTGAATTGCAAACCAGCGAATACAAAGAAAAAAGCACGGCTGAGTGAGCACAGAAGCGAAAACAGCGCAGCGTAGCGGAGCGCTGTCAGCACTTCTTGACATGTTGTTATGCGCGCCAAAACTCCTAACAAACTGCGGATTTTTATCAGGCACTCCACTGCGACCGCTCGCCTGTAGTCCTCGCACTGGATGCTAGGTATAAAGCAAACATTTTGACCATTATATGCCTTTTATATCACTGCGTGGAAAACTATCCCGCCTGATAAAAACAAACACTACTCCCATATTTGTGAAACGCTGTAAACATTGTAAAATTTTTCGATTCTTTTATAAGAGGTTGATGGAAAACAATCGAGTCGAAGTGTTTATGTCCGAAACAATGGGAGAACGAGGATTACGAAGAAATCAGGCGAATTTATATTTGACAAGGATATAAAGAGTCCATTTGTAGCAAGTGGCGTGTTGAAAGAGTCCCTTGTTTATGAGGGACACTTAACACGAGTCTAAGCTCTCAGCTTGTGAGTTAGGCGGGAGAGTAGTACGTCATTTTTATGTCGCTTAAGTGAATTTGTTATCTGATTTACTGGGGGACAAGTACACGTAATAAATGTCACGTTATAACATTTTTTTTTCTCAAGATAAGCGCGACCTTAATATTATTGCAGAGCGTCACGAAATGAAAAGAATATTTTAACACGCGGTATTAAGTAGGTTATGGTTATGTTAATCTAGGTTTAGGTTGATTTCTGTCATTTATTCTTTTAAATAATTGGTCTACTTACGTATGTAGCAAAGTTATCGATATCCAAGATCGGCAATAATTTATTTTTGATCGGTATGTAATATTTATAGGTTAGTAAAAAATCATCTCCCTTAGTATCATTCATAGCTAAGTTGGTAGTATAAAAGTTATTGAATTCTCTATAGAATTGATAAAGGTTGGCGCCAGGCCAGCAAAACTGTCGAAATCTTCTGAATTTATGCGTCCAATTTGCCTATTTGCTGTAGATTCCTTGATATTATTATAGAAAGACAAAGACAGTTCACACTAAATATAAATTTGTTTGATACTCATACATTAGCAACTGATTTATCTCCCGTCCCTAAATGACATTTATGCATTTAACACATTATTATTAACATGACTTTATTGAAGTGATTAGCTTATGTTTTTGTTACACTGTCATTCATTGACAACACCTGGTTATGCGTAATATAGTATTATGTGTATAATAAATCACAATTTGATTTTGTTTACAAAACACATCAGAATTTGCATTTTCACACGCAGACAAAGAGTGTGAATTTTGGACTTGCGAGCATTGTTTTTGTTGGTGAAATCTACTCGAGAGTTTTCTCATCAACTTTTATTTATCGAATTTTATTGCACATATAAATATGGAAATAGCGAAATTAATACCTAAGGGCATTATTTATTCTTCAATAATGGACTTTTTAATAAATAATACGGCAGTGAAATTGGCTTAGCACTGAAACAATTTCAAGAGTATAATGAAATACTATGAGTACCTTTAAATACATAAATAAATAGATTCCTACATTTCATACATTGGCCTAATTCCGTGATAAGTCGCTTGTGTTGTAAAGGATATTAGACAACAGAGGAATCACAAATAGGCTACTTAAATACATATATTAATTTTAATACATATATTAAAAATTAACACTCAGGTAAAGAAAAAATATAAATATAATCATATAGATATTTGTCCTAGATTGGGATCGAACCCACGACCTTTGGCGCGCAAAATAGGATCACTACCATCTGCGCCATAGGGCCCATCAATATAATTAGAATATTAAAAAATACGTATGAAAACCAGCGTTAAAAAAATGAATGAAAATGGAAATAAATCAAACTATAAAAAAAGTAGAAGTAGAAAGAAGTCAAATTAAAAAAGTGCGTGAATAATCTTTTATTACTGATTTAACTCTATTTGACATTACAAAATGCTACTCGTACACCAAAACTATAATGACTATTACCTAGTCAAAGTCAATGTGTTATTGCCTAGTCGTTATTTCAAGCATAAGCGAGGCCGACCAAGGAGTATGTCACTGGCAGCTAAAATCTAATTTTCAGGTTGTCCGAAGGTCGAATCGCTGGAGGGCTCTGATTTGAACGGCTGGCCGATCGACGAGGGAGTCCTCATAATCTACGCACTTTTTCGGGATTATATAAAAGACAATTCACCTTTTCTTATCTATTCTTATTTCTTAATAGTTTATAAAAGGTTAAAATTAAAAGTTAAAGTACATCTTCTCTGTAAGAACGTGTAAATGATAAAGTGTTAAATTAAAAAATAAGCAAGCTTTTTAACAAAAGACAGATATAACTCTTTGCAACTACGTAATTAAATTCTCCTAGCCAGTCGACCTATTAATCACTCTTACAGTCAAATAAACGAGTAAATTTAGTAATTTAGTAAAGTATTCATTATGTGTAAGTATGCCGTGGGTACCAGCAACATTAAATAGTATCTCCCTATGTGCTAGGTGTTGTAAGAGGCAGCTAAGGTACCGAAACCGATAGATGGCGGTATACCCATCCTACAAGCGTGATTCAAATGCAAAGGGGATGTGCAGTAGCATTCTCGTCGCAAAGTCGCACCCTGCGATGGCCACCACGTCTGTCCATCGTGGCCATTATAGGGCATAACCCCCAAATGAAAATGGATAATTTTATTAGAACCCAAATCCCCGCCAGCTCCGTTATCCCAAACTACGGTATCAGTTATGGTAACGACGGAGCAGGGGGTGCTAATAATCTCCGGTAGTCGCGCAGCTACTACCGGATGGAGTCGTAAGTTGCTGGAATGGAGACCACGTACCGTCAAACACAGCGTAGGGCGTCCCCCCGCAAGATTGATAGACGATTTGACTAAAACCGCAGGATCGCGTTGGACACACCGCATAGTACCGGTCCTATTGGAAATTACTTGGGGAGGCCTATGTCCAGTAGTGGACGTTTTATAGCTGGATGATGATAATGATGTAATGGATATTACAAGATTTTTGTAAACTTCAGGAATTAAATAATTATATTTATAAAACATATCATATATGGACACAGACAACAGAGGAATCACAAATATGACACAAAAATACATATATTTATCACCTAGTTAAAACAAATACAAATACTATTATATTAATAAATATGTGCCCTGTATGGGGACCGAACCCACATCCTTTAGCGCACAAGGTAGAATCAATGTCATATACGCCATCGGATCCGTCAAAGTTTTACCATTAATAGATTTGTCACTATGTCTTTAGTTACCAAATAGAGTTTCTTCGAGTTTAACTATAAGCACATAATACGTTTTCTACATATGGTAGACCTCTTACAAAGGTCCTCTGTATTAAGCAGCCAAATAGCAACGTTCGCAATGTTGTGTTCTAGTTTAAAGGTAAAGAAAAGCAGTCAAACTCTGGGTAAATATGAAATAGCATGTTCAGTTCATAGGCTAGTGATATATTTGTGATGACACGAACATCTAAATGTTGCAGTTAAGTTTACTATCAAGCGGACCGTATTATTGTTTGATTACTTCGTAATATATAACAAGAAATAAAAAATACTTATGCATTTGGCAAATGAGGCGGCTGTTGATAGTAACTTATATCTACTACACCTAGGATGACGAATTTAGTTGCCCCATAGAATTGATTTTATTACAATGTTATAAAAAAGTCCGGTGACATATCACTTACATTATATTGGTCTTGCAGATTAGCCTTATTTATTATAATTACTATGTGAAGTAATACTACTAGGCCTTCAAAATGCAATAAGATTGATTGCCATTTTTTGGTAAAGATTGCTCATGCTTGCGATGCAAAAGAAGTTCCACCCTGTTTAAATTGAGCTTCTTCCTATCTTCTTCTTTTACTATCTTCTTCAAGAGCCTCGACTTCTCCGTGGAGTATCGGCAGAGAAGAATATCCATCCGAAACAGTGTAACTCAAATTATTATGGGGGGGGGGGGGCAGTAGTAGAGTGCCAAGCACGGTAATTATAGTAATTATGTCTCCTGGAGAGGCCTATACTTAACAGCCGACTCCGATGGCTGATATATACTCATATTGTAGTCCTCGAAAGAACCTGAAATGCCCTATTTCCTATTTAAAGCGTAAGTAAAACGAAATTCCTTCAGGATTCAGCACAGCTATACGCTAAAACATATCACTACTCAAGTCTATGCCTCTATGCACATAAATTGCATGGTGAAATGTTTTAAAATATAGTTTTCCTTAAAACCTGTGGTACTAGTTTTAGCGTTCTATAATAATAAAATTTGATTAGACTCTCCCTATTGAATAATATGCATAATGTAATTTTTATAACTAATTTGTAATTGAATATTTCTTTCAGTACTTTTTTTCGATCCTCCGTGAACATCCACTACTGGACATAATAGGCCTCCCCAAGAAAGCCAGACAGTTACCCATAATCACCGCGCTAGGCTAGCATGCCTTGTTACATATAAGCTTTTGTTGTTCCGGGAAATATTATATATACCGCCATCTGTCGGTTTGCCACGACAAGGTAAATAATTACAATATACTTTGTTCAATATTTTGTCCGAAAAATGCAAGTCAATGGTCATCGTAACGCAGGACCACGCCATATCGGGTTTTAAACTCAGCGCGGAAATTGATTTCAAGAGTTCTCTTCCAAAATGTAACGCGGGCTGTCAATAAGGTCCGCTTTTCAGTGATTTATAGCCACATTCTTTACCAGAGCTTTTGATTAAGATATTGAGACAGTTCTGTTTCATTTATGTTACGCTTTAGATTTAATCTGTAAAGGTATCTTTCAGTACTAAAAATATATATCTATCCAATGTTTGGACTGTGGCTGTTTTATTGACAACAGCAATTTGTTTGACTAAAATGGTAAAAGTAATACATTTGTATGGGCATAATCAATCAATAAATCTGTACAAGTTTGTTTAGATGGCAAATTAAATGATTGATCGTTGAAATTGTGGTCGCTAGACGCTACATCGGACCAGGAAAATATATAAAATGCAGGTAGAAGATATATGGCAATACGTATTTGGGTTGCTATATGTAATTTATTTAGATTGGGATATGCAAATTATGTAGGTTGGTTCATGGCACATACTATTTTAAAACTACTTTTGTGATTTAAAACGCGGTTATATTTCCATTACATTGAAATATTAAAGAAGTAGTTTATAGCCCATAAATTTCGGTTTAGGAAATAAAATAACATTGTCAAATATTATTTATCTCAACGTTTTAGTAAGTCAATGGTTTATAATTTTTACGATATATTTTCGCCAAGCAAATACGTTCAGAAAGATTCGCTTTTAAATAAGTAGCTTCAGCCGCAGTCCCGCCTACTTATTTTGCCCCTCTTTCAAATTGGCTTTTTGTTCTTTTCGTGTTTCTTGAGTTAGTAAAGTGGATAGCTGCCAAAGTGAATGAGGGTAAATTAGGGAAATTAATAGGGTTTGAGGGTAATTTAGATACGTAACTGAAATGAGGTCGTGAATACGTTAGCGATTACTTTGCATTCAACAATATGAAAGTTAAAGATTGACAGTTACTAATTTTTAAAGCTTTTCAAACGTGATTCCTTTAATCTTTTTTAATTTTTTGTTCGTCGTTCTGTTTACCTGTGGAAACTGTACTGAAGTTTGACAAAACACCTTCTGTCAGTATCTAAAAGTTATAATTACTACTTCCACAAATTTATTTCATATATTGCGTGTATCTATTCACTTCTATTCATATAATTAGGTGGTGCTGCGATGTTGGCCTTGGTTCTTGATTAAATGTATAACAGGATTCCAAGCAGTTGACAGTTTCTGTTAAAATATTAGTTTTAATAAAAATAAATTATAATATACAAATAAAATATGTAGTTAGAAGTACAAAATAATATTATAAGTAGTTCCCCTGGAACGGTACGGTTCAGTATCAAAACGAACATTAGGCAGATTTTACGACTTAGGTTAAAAAATCTTTTACTTGTTGTACAATAAGCCTGTCCATCTTCTATCATCTAGCTGCAACTTGTATTAGAATATAGATATTTGAAATAAGCAATAGCAATTCTAATGTTTCAAGTACTAATTGTAAATAATTAGAACGTGATAAATGTTATCTAAGGGTTTTTTGTATATTTATGGTATGAAAATAAAAAAAATCTGACATATTTGTGTTTGATAATGCATTGTGTGCGAGTTATACTACTGGTATGAAATTTATTGTGTTCATAATTGAGCTGGATTTTTTATATCGAAAGTACTTTCATTCCCACAAAATTCGGTCTAAAAATTACGAATACTTTCTACGTTGCTTAGATTTACAGCAACGCCCTTTGCGTCATCACACCAAAGATCCCCAATATCAACGTCTACTAAAGCGAAAACACGATGGGGTGTAGAAAACGAATGAAAAAAGCAATATGTCGCTCGGCACGAATGTTTGCTATACTACCGTTAAAAAACAGACCAATGTCAAAGACGGAGCTTCTTCTGAATCAATTTCAAATTTAACATTCGAGAGCGTGGTTTTTGTCAGCGTAACTGGCGACATCTGGGGATAATTCAGAAGTCGGATCGCGACTGATGTGTCGTTCCAATAGTGTTTCTGTACATCTCTTTGAACAGTGAGATAGCTATTAACTTGTTCAAAGAGAATAAACATATACATCTATTACATTACTTTATTGCTACTGTTAATAATGTCCATGTATTTATATGCTGCTGCTCTGAATTTAATCTATATTCAAGTAAACTGTAACAAGTAAAATATATTTTGTTAAGTATAGTAATTTGTTCGTTTCATTTGCGAACGGCTTTGCTGTGTACAACCATATAAGTAATTTTTTAGTGATATTTATTTTATGCTCTCATTATCTTTACTCTGTTTATAATCATCGTAATAGCCGCAGAACGATCACAACTGCTCACAGGTCTTCCCAAGGAAGGGGGAATTTCACACATAATGGCCATGCAGACATCACAGAAGTATCGTAGAGTGGACCTATCTTCGCGATGAGAATTCTCCAGCCCAACCTCACTATGTTGTATTTGAGATACGCTGTTACAGGGAGATATATTATACACGTACGCTAATTAATTTATATTAATTTAGTACTAGTAGTAATTTTTAAGTAGTAATCTTTTTAGTTTAACGTGTATATCTATAACTAGTGATTTTAAGAATAAGAGGAAAATTGTGATGTTGATTTCGAATGAATTTATTATTATTATTATTAATTCATGTAATATAAATAATACATTAATTAATAATAAACATTATATAGGTAAACAAAAATGTTAATTTACTTTGGGTGTGGATGGCTTAAGAAAGCTCTTTAGTTAAAATGATTGTCATTTGTGTAGGGTTGGAGCTATCCTGTCGCTTATAGGGCAAAGAATCGTATCAAAACAAGAATAAGCTTAAATTTTCTTAAATTGCATAATGCAGGTGACAATTATGCAAAGATCATAGCGGAGCTGGTGGTTGACTTCCCCAATAGTGATGTGTGTGCATTTGTGTGTGTAGTGTTTTGAAAATTGTATATGCACGATGCAGCTTCTGTGACGGATAGGTTGGCGTAACGTGTAGTGTATTGAGTTACTGTGTGTGGCGCCACAACCATTATCTTAAGACAAGAGCTGTCAGGGTAAGCCAGACGGGAGCGCACCGCGGGTTTTGACGGGAAGACTGTCATATCTTCAACAAGTTAATATGAGATAATATTTACTAAAAAATTAAATCAGCTTGTCTAAATTGTCAAGCAATTTTATTTATTTTAAATATAACTTATCAATTTCTATGCATAAAACTCAAAGAGTGAACCTGTGAACACAGAAACAAAGTCGCAAAACAATTAGCTTTAATTAACGTCTTCAAATGGAATGTTCAAAAAAAGTTTGGCATTTGTCTATTATCTTATAAACTATTTAAATAAGACTGCATAAAATTATTTAATCGTTTTTGTTAATTCTTAATTTGAAATCTTAACGCTGGATTAAGTGATTTTAAATTGTTAAACCTATTTGAATAAAAGCGGCCGTCTTACAAATATTTCACGGAGAATGTAAACTTTCAACAAATAATATTTAAGCCTAAAAGCAGTCTTATTCAAATCTAAGCACAATACCGGACTAAACTTTGGCTAAAATTAGCAACGCCTATATAAACTTGTTAATCTACATCTATAATGGAGTGAACTATCTGTCTGCATACTTCGACTTTTCAAATATTTTGATATCTAAATTCTATGAATACAATGTTGTAATTAAAGTTTGTACCTCTGTTTAATTGGAGCATCTATCTCGCTTAAATTGAAAACAAAGAATTTATAACATGTATCGGCTGAAACAATAAAATTTATTTCGAAGTTTTCGTGAGGATTCTGTTTAATTTAGAATAGTACTATTAAGGCTTGTATACACTTGACTTATAGGATTATTATGAAATACTATATTTTTTTCAGTTATATATTTTCATTAGAATAAATTAACACATTTTTACAATATATTAACACGTGAAGAAAAAAATGTGCACCCTTTTAAGACAATTCCGCGAACGGATTAACATGAAATTTCAATTAAATGTGGACATAGTTAAATGTGGACACTAAGTACATAAAGCGAATTTTTTTATACAAAATGTACTAGAAAAATAATTATTAGGCATACTACAGTTTATAGTAAACGGAAAATTTGCCCATAATTGCCGCGCTGGGCAAGCGTGGTGGCAATCGCAGAGAACTACTTTCGTGACGGGGATGTTGCTGCCCATCCCCACCCGGTAGTATTTGGGTTGCGCTTTTTCGGATGGTTATATCGCCATATGTCGGTCCTGATACCTTAGTTGCCTCTTACGACATCTGGTAAAGAAGGAGGTACTATTCTACTCTGCCAGTACCCCACCGCGCGGCAATTAAATAAAGCAAACATTAATTGTCTATTAGTTGTCAAACATATGGTTTAAGAATAAAAGACAAACAGATGTCAAACAAATGGTGGTAGTTTTTACAAAATTTAATATTATGGTCGAAATTCTATCACCGGGCTCCAAAATACCAAAATAGGTGTTTAGAAAAAAACCATCACAAAATTCTCTGGTGACACTAGATTAGTGGAATAAATTTTTGTATGAAATTTTAAATCTTATATCCTGCCTAAGGCAGAAACACACAAACAAACAAGGCTAGCAATGGCATAATGATTAAAGCATCATTAAATCTCGAAACTTGTTTATTTATTATTATCTAGGAAAGGTAATAGATATGACATTCTGGGACCATAAATGTATAGCCGTCTCATTACTCGTCTACGTGTACTACGTCTCATTACTAGAAAAAAACCTTCATGAAAATTTCTAGTGACACTAGATAAGTGGAAAAAAAAATGTATGAAAGTGTATAGTTATATTCCCAACCTCTTGCTTAAGACAACAAAGAACGTTAGTATTGACAAAATGATAGAAAGTATTATGAGATCTCGAATCTTATTTTTTATTATTGTCTAGGTATGCTAATAGACATTACGCTCTAGTATATATACAAGTAGTTATTCTTGAGAACGGATGCCGCAAGGTAACCAAAGCGTCAAGCAAAAAATGTAAAAAGTTAAGTGAACCGCGTTTAAAAGCCATTAAAAAATTAATCTTGATATGAATATATTATATTACACGTCAGTTTTAAAAAATATTACAATATATCTGCTAGCTATTACAAGTATAAACCATAATTTAAACATAGTGGCTATATAGCTTTTTTAGATCATAAAAACTTTACAAACTTTACTAAACATAGATCTAAATAATATTTTTATGATAGGTTCAAACATGTTTTAACATTTTCTGAGGGACGCAGAAAATATCTAGGACGGGTGGCTTCACATTAATGATATTGTAGGTGTTCTCAAGTCTTAGAAATTAAGACTAACTTTGGTTCTGTGTAATAGTGTGAAGATTTTACGGGTGATTAACGAGGGTTCAACAAGGTAAAACTAATTTTGTATCTAGTTGTTACAAAATATGTATCTGATTCTTCTGTTGTCTCTCTGTCTGTGCTTTAAGTGACTTATCTCGGAGTCGAGGCAATCCATGAAATGTTGTGTGAATGATATCGGTTGGGACTTGTTTCATAATACCTGTTTTGGATAATCCACTACTGGACCTGGCGTTCCCGAGCAAGGGTAAATTTACCCATATTAGCTGCGCTAGGCTTTCGTAATGGTAAACACTTTGCTTAGCTTCACGAGGGGAATTCTACTGCTCGTCCCCGTTTTGTTGAGCAATACTGGACCGAATGAGTTGCGCCTCCTACAATTCCCTGTACCTAACGCAAAGTTTTTCAATATTTTCTAAAATGGGGATGTGCATGAATAAAATGGTGTTGGACATTTTTATTCTACGCGTGTAGCATAAAGTTTCACCGTTTGTCACTTTTACGTACAAAAACCATTTAATAAATGTGTTTGAACCCGACAGATATAGACCATAGAGTCTGTATCGAAAAGTATGAATGGCACAAATACAAAAAATGCTCCCAATTAACTTTTCAGTCCTTTAACAAAATGAAACTGTATGGTCACATCCTTCTAGTTTTCCAGGGACTGGGTGTAAAGAATAAGTTGCTAAGTATTACTTATACTTTTATCAATTTACATAATTATTATTATACCGCAGATTCTTAAAAAAAGAAGAAATTTCTGAATGTAAACAATACATATATAGTTTTACGTTGATAATAAATATTAATGATATAAATTTCTCTTCATTATAATACGACTAAAGAGACTTACTACTCACTAGAGACTTACTACTTACTACTTACTCTTTACTAGACACCGTAAGAGATGAATAAGGAACCGGAATCGATAGATGGCGGTGTATCCATCTGATTCATCTCAGCTCAAATGCAAAATGACGGGAATTGGCAGCACTATAGTCCTAATCGAGTCTGATCAGAGCGGTAATTATGAGTAAAAATCCCCTGAAATTAGTAAAAACTCTTGGAAAGATCTATGTCGAATAGTTGATATTTTACGGCTTATGAGATGAGTATTTTTCGGTTTAAGTAAATGCTGAAAACGATTGTTGTACTTTTTTTAATTATATTTTTTATGAAGTTTTTACGATTGCTTGTAAATATAGTCCGAAATAAATAAAACTAATACAGCAAGTCAATAAAGTAGAATGAAACTATTCTATATTTAATTCTAGCGGCTCATGAGTACCAAGCCTTATACAGTTAAGTTTTAATTTATTCATCTCAATTCTAGTATCTCTTAGCTTTGGCTTTAACTTTATGAATAAAGAGTTATTTTAGTCATATTAGAAGCTTTATCTGGGATTCAGATAGGTATAATAAGCCAAAAAATCGGGCACACCTTCAGTTTGGTGTACTTAAACTTTCTACGAAGCCTTTATATCTGTAATAAAGTCTCATATCTACATCCTAAGTCAATTAAGGTCAAGGTTACGTAATTTAAATTGTAAGGTATTAAAAGATGTTTCATTATGAGACAAAGAGAGAGAGAACACAACACTTAACATACATATTATATTGGAAAGTCAAGCGTGAATTTTAGTAATTAACAACTTGTGTATATTTTTTTAATTTAGCTTCATATGCATATTAACAAAAATTCTATACTAACAAATATGGGTACGGTCTACGAAAATAGTAAAAAGCCCTCTAAAATGTTTCCAACAAAATATTTTCGTAAATATTATGCTCTAAAAACTTCACAAGAGGTTTTACTACCAATGAAGACACTAAAGAGATAGCGGTCACCACTGCACCAAGAAAAAATAATGATAAACAAAAAATGCTTTAAAACTTTTATAAAGGGTTTCTAGGTCTACGAAAATTGCATAACGCACTCCACGCTACGTTCAGAACACTTCTATTATTTTTTGTTGATCATTATTTTCACTTGGTAATAAGACCTATTTTTTATCTTTTTGTTTGATTTATGTTATAAGTGTCTTCATTAGTTTTTCAAACTATATTTATCTCTTTTTAGTTTGATTTATTTTTAAATAATATTAACTGGATGAAATTTAACCAGATGGTACGCATGCGCAGGCTTCTCTCAGACAGAGGAATCTCTTTCATCCAGAGAATCCTGATAAGGATAATATTATCGAAATATTGTATTGGGACCGATTCTAGATATGTGTACAAAGTTTCAATTAAGTCTGTCCGTCTAAAGTAGGAATTAATTAGTCGGTTACACATAAACATACATGCTACTGAAGCTAATATAAAAGTTTTAAAAAGTCAATGTGTTTTATTATTATTATTATCGTATCGTAGTATAGCAGTAAAATTTTTTATTACTTATTTAGTATTAGGTCAGTCACTGTCACTGTCAACGTTGACCTAAGAGATGATATTCAGTCTCTACTATGAATACAGAATTATTATTTATAGTAAAGACTGAAGATCGTCTGTTAGGTAGTGAATTAAAATAAATCGACAGATAGATTTCATTTAAACAATATGTGCAGCACGCATGCTATCCAACGCGCCAACTGTCAACCAACTGCCAGTAATGTCAAGTGCAATTGTCATGTCATGTCAAAAATTTAATACAGTCGTATTTTTTACACGGCTCTCTTGAATTTTTTATTCATTTTTTTTCTCTTTAGTGAAAACCTTCTCCATGCAAAAACAAAAAGATAATTAACAAAATCAGCACAGTCGTTCATGCGTAGTGTAATTGCCAAGGGAAATCGGGATTAATTTTCATATCATGTAGATTGAATTTGATGTAATTTTTTATCAAATTGCCAATATGTTACCTTAACAGAATAATCGGTATAATAATTTGGCCGGCTATTGAGCGCAATACTTCGTAAAAAGGAAAGTAAATATTAACAGCAAATTACATTGATTTTAGTGTTTGAGGTAATGAAACACTAAACACACCTTTTACTGTTAATTGTCATGTTCTTTCTATTGTAATTTTAAGTTCTAGAACTAGAACTGTTTTATTCAGTAGTAGATTACTCAATTGCCGATTGGTTGCGGGATTTACTCCTAATTCTACGTAATATAATAAAAACGATGAGTAAATTATCAATTTATATTAATTCAATTGAAATTTTAATTAATAATAAATAAATAAAATCATATTTAAATATTAATTCAGAAAACAAAACCTACATTCATACCAGGATCACACATTTATGTATAAGGCGATAATTACTGTCAGCATGCATTCGGACTTGTATTATGTGATTTCAATAATTAGTTGAATGTAAACTACGTAAAAGTAAATTATTATGATAAACGTTCATCATTATCATTATTATATAAGCCGTAGAGTTTAGTGTTTGAGGTAATGAAACACTAAACACACCGTTAACTGTTAATTGTCATGTTTTTTCTATTGTAATTTTAATATTAGGCTAAGCAATCGGTGTGCTAACTTGGTTTAGTTGAAGTCAATCCTCGTCTGATTCAACTGATGTAATATATGTATACTTGTCTTTTTCTTTTCACTCTCCAATAAAAAATCCATGATTTCGTTTGCAAAGTATGTCCTTACAGACGGTGGAAACCAAGAAAAATAATAAAACTTAACACACTTAACAGGCCATTTAAAAAGTCAACAAACGCACACAGCTGAGTTGGGAGTACTTTTCTTTCATTGTTTCCGGCTTGTGGAGTGCCCTTAAGACTTGAGGAAATTGACAATGAAAGTGAAGTTTATCTTCTACCGTCAGCCGCTTGAGGGCCTGAGACGTGACTCGGCTTCTTGATTCTATTAAGGTTTGCCCGACAATAGAGAATTAAAAGTGGAATTTTCGCGAAGCCACCGCTTATTCAATTGAAATCAATATTCCTGCTAAACGAGGTCCATTACTCAGAGAACATTCGTCGGCTATGATGGAGTTGAGAGCTTACTTACTACAAGTGCTCTTAAGAATAATGTTGATATATGTTGTATAAAATAGGTAACATTACTGGGGTTTTGAGGTTTTGATTTCTTGTGAAAAAATTCGAAACATAAAATAAAGGTGACTAAAAATATTATGTTATGGTTTATGGTAATTGATGTTGACTTGTTTACACAAGAGGTATATGACCGAGGTGAATTACCTTAGAATGATAATCGATTGCGTTATTTTTAAGTCTTTAACGGCACCTTTTTAACTGGTAATAATTTAGATATAAGCCATGTTTACATTAAGACATATTTAGCCTGTCGGACCAAGAATGAACACAAGAGTTTACTTTAATCTATGGGTATTCTGTTGTTCTTAATAACCTTAATATGTTAAGAATTAATATCCCAGCGATGAAAGTAAGCCAATAGTAAATTTAAAAAGGAGTCTTGAAAATTTAAAAATCCACAGCCGGTATGGCCGTGGATTTTACAATACAACGTCTGTCTATACCAGATCTTTAAAAAAAACGACTCGTAGAATTAACGCTTAAGTTCTAAAATGAGTAAAACGTAACTGTTTTATTCAGTAGTAGATTACTCAATTGCAGATTGGCTGCGGGAATTACTCCTAATTCTACGTAATATAATAAAAACGATGAGTAAATTATCAATTTATATTAATTCAATTGAAATATTAATTAATAATAAATAAATAAAATCATATTTAAATATTAATTCAGAAAACAAAACCTACATTTATACCAGGATCACACATTTATGTATAAGGCGATAATTACTGTCAGCATGAATTCGGACTTGTATTATGTGATTTCAATAATTAGTTGAATGTAAACTACGTCAAAGTAAAATATTATAATAAACGTTCATCATTATCATTATCATATAGACGGTAGAACGTCTGGTCGTCAACTCTTTTTTCCCCAAGAAAGGAGGAATTTCGCACATAATTACCGCGCTGGGTAGACGTGGTAGCAATTGCAGGGCGTAGTTTCGAGACGGGAAATTTACTATCTATTTTCACCAAGTTGCAGTTCAGCTATACTGTTACGGGATATACCGCCTTTTATCGGTTCAGGTGCCTCGGTCGCCTTTTACGACACTTGTGAGGGAGATACTATTCTAATCGGTAATCCACGTCATGCTAATGAAATATGTTCGAAAATGGTCAAATATATTGACCAGAAATAGATATTTGGTATCTGAGTCAATAAGGATTAATTGTACAATAGAAGACTAGTATTCATTATTATCAGTCATAAGACGTCCACTGCTGGACATAGGCCTCCCCAAGTAATCACCAATAAAAAACTAGAATTAAAAAATATATTTCAAACTTGTGACTAGTAATGATTGTTTCAAACTAGTCCCCAAAGTTTACATCGTAGAATGCAAATGTTTAAGGTCCTGAATTATATTATTATATAATTCAGGACCTTTAGAATTTATATATATAATTTTATTTTATCGGACCAGACCGACAACAAGCATACAATCCGCGTGATAGTAAGCGTTACCACAGTTTGTATATGGTCATAATTACCCAAGGATATCACAGGCGCATTGTCAACCATGTGGCATGAAAATATTATGTCCTTCTTCCAACCTTCAATCCAGGATACAGCAAAGCGAACACTGCTATTTGTCGGTAGACATAAGTGAGAGTGCAAATGACTTTTGTATGAAAGTTTTACCTCATGTAAAAATATAATAAATATAAAATATACATCATATACCAGTATATTTTAGTACAATTATTCCTACTTGAGTTAGCATACAATAGGTAATTTTTTTCATGTCTACTTATTTTACAAAAATAATGCAAACTTTTGTGCATATTTAAAAGAAATATTTTATTTAAGATAATTAATTTTATAAGTTACAAATATTTAACCTATAAAATTATATATATTCATCTGTACAATGAATTCGGTATTTATAAGTTTAAAATTATATCTAGCTTTGAGTTGAGAGGCTGTTTTCGTGAAGTTAGCTAAGTAAATCTTTTAAAATACGAAAATAATAACGACGTGGCCCTAAATATTCAATGGTAAGTATTTTTTAATGCATAAAAAATAAAAAAAATGCTACACGAGGCACGATAGCGGAGTGTCTACTTGAATGTCAATGGCGGTCACCGGAAAACGCCCCATTTACATAATTATTCGAAAGATTCTCCATACTTTTATAGGTGTGCTTTATGAGACCGCCATACTTAGTCACTTTTATGACGTGTTATTACGAAAGATTTAATACTTATTCAGGAGCTTCTCATAATGAACCCACTTTCCAAATTTGTTTAATATTGTTTATAATTATAAGACCTAGTTGACAAGCACGCATATGCACCGCGTCACCGCAGCCTATATTTTACACCCACGTTTGTATCATCACTGGGATATCACTAGCTTGATGCTAACCTTCTGACCTGAAGAGGTCACATTACTCAGTAATTTCACTACCTCTCTAACCCTTGAAACTGGAACACTGCTTTTTAGCGGTACAACTGGTCATTATATATATATATATATTATTTGTTTATATATAAACAAAATTTTCTAGTCAATGTGATAAATTATATACCTTATATTATTTTAATTTGCTGGTAAATATCATAAATTATGATTTATATAAAAACATTTTAAAACAACAAAACATACTACACATGCAAATATATTACTTTTCGGTTCTGGCAGTCGCCGGTTATTGCCGCGGCACGCTCGCTTTGCTCGCTCGGCTCGTCCGTTGTGGTCGCAGTTCTAACCTTGCCTAACCACCATGTAGTTTCAGTTAAACCTACAAACAGTATTTTGTGCAAATATTTTTAGCATCGTGGCTACTGCTGTGTCATTTATCACTTTGTCTACATTGAATAGATGTTATAAATAATGATTGCATAGCATATAAAAGTTCGGGTTTTTCACTTTGGACTTAATACAGCGACTGGCGCGTGTTGCTTTCATCTCTCAGTGAAGACCAAATTTACAGTAGGAACAAACAGGTATACTTGAGAATCCCCAGATGAGTGCCTCCAACCGTCACGTGCGTGAGGTGAATATTTCTTACCTAGAACCTCAAGGATTAAATTCCTTTAATTGTTATTGTAAAAAATATTTATTTAAGCTATTAAATAATACATAAGCCTGACGACGAGGTCAGTCACCTAAAGCACTCGTTTTACGGACATCCGACTAAAAGGGAATAATAAAGACAATAATTAAATATGTAATTTTAATACTCAGACTAAGAACAAACACAACACATGATATGATATTATTAATATTTCTAGTATAAAGCTGATTATAAGTAATATAGACGATTCCGATGACCCAAGGAATCATAAAAGTCACCTAACATATAAATAATTTAATTAGGCCCTTGACCTTACTTTAAACTAGACTGCCGGTACCAGACGAGTCTTTGAACTAAGTTTACTGCAAGTTCCAGAATCTAATAAGGCAACTGCAAGAAAAACTGGTAGTGAAAAAATTTCTACCACCTATGTAGTAGTTGGCGATAATGAAACTCCTACCGGCGTCGGCTTTTACAAACTATTGTCTTAAAGTTAGTGGTTAAAGCAAATAAAACCCAAGCAGTTTTATCATTGACATTATCCTTGACGCAACAGTGAGTTTTGGAGATAAGCTTATTTTTAACATATCTTTTTAATTTATTCGGTGGCAAGGCCATTATCCTACTTGGGTTTTTATTGTAAATTCTCACACCATTGCCCTTGAATGAGTTATCTAGTTTATGGAGCCAAATTGTAGGCACTGGGAGCTCATAGTTATTTTTTGTATTAACATTATGCGTGTCACTTTTTTTCCTGACATCTTCTAGATGCTTATGGACATAAATAATGAAATTTCAAAAGAAACAAATTTATTTTTTTATCAAGTAACAAGCTATTTACGTTAAACCAATTCACTGCTTTCGATATAGCATTATTTACATGGTCATAGGAAATTTAACGTCTTTAACTTTGAATAAAAGTGAGGTACCATCTGCAAACAATACTATATTGCTACGGTCTACAAGACGGGGTTGATCATTCATATTAATAAAGAACAGGAGTGGTTCTAATATTGAGCCTTGTAATACAGCCATTGTAAAATAATTTAACATCAAATATATTACAAACACTTACAGAAGATTACGAATTAATAAAGAACAAGTAAAAGTGACTCAACCTGCATTGACATTGGCTAAGACAAGATGCTTTTCAGTTTCCCTCACAAATGTGCAGGTCTTATTTAGGAAGAGCCAGTTTATGGGTTTATCTGAAGAACGATAATTCGTAATTAATCTTTTGACCAATGAATTTAATCTAAATAAAACTTAACCTACTCAAAATAACCCAACGAACTTTGCCAAAGCAATGGGACAGAGCAATGGGACAGAGCAATGGGACAGAG
>JACJUM010002878.1:12540336-12591576 GCA_020976665.1 Heortia vitessoides | reverse complement strand
ATGGGACAGAGCAATGGGACAGAGCAATGGGACAGAGCAATGGGACAAATATAGCGAATTAATAAGTTAAAGTGCCAGTGGGCTGGGCATTTAGTACGCCGATGGCCGACAGAACAGTAAGGTTCTGGAATTGTCATCACCACCTGCACAGCGTTGGACTCCAATCCACAAAGTACATAGATAGACGATCTGAGTGAAACCGCAGGATCGCGCTGGACTGAGGCTGCATGCAAACTGGAAGGTCTTGGGGAGGCCTTTGTACAACATTGGGTATCCTACGGCTGACGTCCGAATACGTAAATTTCAATCCAAGTTTAATTCCAGGCATGCCAATATTGACTGAAAGAAGTTTAAGTTATGTCAAAATGTTTTTTCTTCTAATAAAAATCACATAACGCTCCGTAAACTTTTCATTTAATTAATATAATTTTGAATTCTAAACACGTGCTAAATTCATAGCCAACGTCATAATTCCCCTTAGTATTCAAATGCAGTCTTTAACGCTTTTGTTCTTTTGCATTCAGCAAACGAAAATGTAATTCTCAACGTTGGGTATTGTTCACTTATTGAAGACGCTTGAAATGTAGACAATTTATCGCTTTATCCCTGTCTTTCCCTCGCTTTCATACTGTACGTACTTACCAGTACATACGGATCTCTTTCTCATGCAAATAAAGTAGGGTAGCTACAGTCAGTGCAGGATATTAAGTGTCATATTAGTATTATAGTCTAAAACCCTTAAACATTGATTGCGTTTAAGATAAGATTCTACTGATGGGATTCTAGTAGGTGTGAAATATCAATTTTTAAACGATAATTGCAAAATACTCAATTTGTTAAACTATATCTACATGCACTTAGCACATCTTAGCCCTTAGAAATTAGTCAATTTTATATAAGCGTTTTGATATTTATACAAAAAAAATTAACAGAACAGTTAATATGATTGAAGATTTAAAATAGTTAAAATTAGAATATTTTTATTAGTAATATTTTTTTACCGATTGATTAGTAAGAAAAAAATTATAACTAAAAAGAACTTCTAAAATCACCGCTGAATACCCCCAAGGCAACATTCAGATCATCAGTAAATCAAACAGATCAGACACGAATATATTTCGCACGCAAGCGTCGTCTCCTCCAATGTGTGGGGTTCGAAACCTTCGCACGTTCCCTCAAATAGCTGACATGAAACACGTTTCAGATAATGCATACGATTTGATTCTATTAAATGTTGAAACGAAGTCAGCCTTGAGCCCCGAAGCGTCTCGATTGGCAGACGTATTAACATAGATATTAGAGCGCGATTGTGTTCGAGCTGCGATGTAACGATACGTCGCTAATTTTGATTTTCCGTTATTATATATTGTATAATAAGGTTCAATGTCATTTTACGAGATTATAAGGTTGTTGTTTATATTAAGCGTTATGCTATTAAGAAATTCCATATCTTAGAGACGATATAAAACGACAAACTGATTGACTAATGTTCTTAATAAATAAAGCTTACTTTATAGGGTTGCAAACTGTTATAGTTTACCTATACCTATCCAATGCAATCCAAATCTCAGGTTATAGGGAAAAACTATAAATTCCCTCAACATCTCATACTTGATTGCTTACTAAGGAAACTGCGTCTGCTTTAGCGCAAAAATAACTACATTAGGTTTTTGCAGTTTTAACCTTTTTGGCGTTACTTTGATCAATAATAAGACAGTGGTTATATGAACTACATACTAATTGCTACGGTAGCTATTTATTGATGAATGCATTTATTAGTAATATCGATTGATTGTTTCCATTTAAAAATAAAAAAGTAAATTCGCACAAAGGCACAAGCCTTCAGCGATTTGCGTATAAAAATAAATTTACACAACATGGTTCAAGGTACAATAGAAATTTATGTTTTCAGATCTTATATATATTTTCTTGAAAAACAACCTAACAAGATTTTTAGCCGTTTTGGCGTTTCTTTGCACAATCATCATTACAGGCATTGGAAGTCCACTAATGAACATAGGCCTCTTCAAGAAAAGGGGAATTTTGCCTATAATTTCCACGCTGGCCAAGCATGTTGGCAATCGCAGAGAGGGGACGGGAATGCTGCTGCCAAATAAATTGATGTAATATTGTTCAAACTGCTATAATTTAACCAAAAAAATTTTATCTTTTAAATATGTCACTTTAAAATCGTCAAAACAGTAAAATATGTGAATATAAATTATCTTATTACAATTTTACCCAAATAAGCAGTGACCCTGATACGTCTAAAAATATGTCAGCCGTTGATAATTCTATCGCTTTATTACTTAAAACGGAACGATAAATTAGAAGATACCAGCGGAACATTCCAGTAAAAGCCCATAATTTACTAAGTACGATCATCCACGGATATTTTCGATCTGTACTCGAAATAGCAACTCGACAACTTGCTAACTTAATAAACAACTTTGTAAACAGGACAACAACAATGAAACTAATTGATTTTATAAATGTTGTTCCTTCATTGTATTATCTGTTCGCGCATTTTATGGCAACTTCGGTTGTTATCTTAATTAGAATACGGGAAGATGTTCTTATTGTAAATTATAGCATCACATTTTGATTTAAGAATACAAATAGGCACTCGTAGCAAATTGTGCTCGAAGTTATCTGTCACTTTCATAATTATCTCAATATGCATTAACATTATTTTAATTAAATATTTCGTTTTGAAATTTGAATTGTATTTTTTTACTTATTATTTTATATATATAATTTTTAATTTTATTATTTTAATTCATATTAAACTTCAATGATATGTAACATACATAGCCATTTTAAACAATCAATCAATTTATTGCACTTCATAGGTATTCAGCGGTGTCATATAGAAATTGGAATACCTTGGGCCCAGTAGGGCATACAATTACATAACTGGCTTACAACTCTAGTAAGGTCTCAGAAACCTTATATATTTTCTTGCATTATATTTTAAAGTAGAACTTTACTAATGCATCGCTAAAATAACATATACATAGCAACATAGCCGCAAAAAGAGCAAAAATAAATGTGCTTCTGGATTCTTTTGTGGCAATAATTACGCTCACATTATTTTTGGTTGAATATCTTTAGAACATGAGTACAATGAATTTATTGCCATTTTATTGCTTGTGTATATATAGGGGACATTAAAACTATGAAAGCAACCGAAAATAACATATCTTAAGTAATCAAATTAGTTTAAAAGTAAAATGAGCTATATCAAAGTGATCCCTATATAATAATGAAAGCTTGGCATGCTGAACCACCAGAGCTGCCGAACGGTACAGTAACAAAAAGCTAATACGGGACATATTCCGAGTTGCGAAACTCAATAACAACTTGTAAAAGCCAACATTGCAACTAATTGATTTGGTAAACTTGTTTTATTTAATTGCTCCCAGCGGCGGCTCCGAAGTTTTTATTGACTGACGCGAAATTCAAATTATTTTGAACAAATTCAAGCTCTCGGCTAGACGAAATATTTATAATGTGCTCTTAAGACCGTATTAAAATTAAGGATTAATAAATGTACTAAAGTCAACCGACGCGGCGACACAGTTTGAAAATTGTATTTGCATTATGTTTCAATAAAAAAAATTGGTTGCCTGTAAAGTCGGTATATGGGCGAAAGGTTTACGTGAGTGGCAAAATAATTTTAATGTGAATATTCATTCGTATAGTAGGAATCAGGATGAAATAATAGTAACAATTTAAAACATTTATTTATACAAAGAATTATATTTAAAACATTAATTTATACAAAGAATCTCGCACTGAATTTCATATTAACAAAATTTTATTTTTACCTTTACACATACATACGTATTTATATACAAATATACATACAATAACTTGCAATACATTTGCGTAACACACGTCACAATGAGAGCGAGTGAGAGGGACGCGTGCCTCTCACTCGCTCTCATTGTGAGCGCATAACGTGAGCGGAGCGTAACGCAGTTTCTTGAAGTGTCACCCGGCAAACCAATTTATAAGACATTGTCACGTTAAAAATATGTCTTGTTTTTATGATGGTTTTCTACGATGGCCTTGGGTGAAATTGAAATATATATATATGTGGATGATATTTTTGGGGAGTCTTTGATAGAGGAGGTTGAAGGAGGAGGTAATGATGACATTTATTCATAAACACACGGCGTTGTTTTCAATCTGGTTAAGTAAAGACTATTTATTTCCATTTGCTGCGGTCGTGACCTATTTTCCATGATTCCTAGACGTTTATATCTGCTTTTAAAACCACTGATGAATTAGGTAAAGTAAACCAGAGTTAATTTTTTTTACATGTGAATTGGTGATCGTTTGTATAGCAACATTATTTTATAAACCTTTTTGTAAAAGATGAAAATAAGAATAAATTGTAGAAATCCTTAAAAAAATTGTTTTAGGATAATTATATTTATTCTAAAAGAAAAAACAGTTCTAGGTCACATAAGCCAAAATTGGTAGCAGTCAGACAATCTAAACATTTCTTACTTTCTCTATTTATTAGAAATACCGTAGACAACTCACAAGATTGTAGATAAAAACAGAAAACAGAAAGCATTTTTGCTTGAATGCTTACCAAACCACGACAGGTCACGGCGGCATGCAAACTGAAGTATCAATTATAATTTGAAGTCACCCGAAACAATAATATTAGGTATTATAAGAAAATTCTGGTCCTGAAAGGTCTTGTTAAGTTTATTCTTATGTCTTAGTTAACTTAGGATATTTACTCGTTTCTCTTTCTTTTTTTTTTATTAGTCCTGTTCGTCAAACAAGTATACAGACCGCGTAAAAGTAAGCGTCACCGCAGCCTTCAGGTGCTCGTTATATCACATGGATATCACTAGTGCGTACTCAACCTTTTGACTTGCAGATTATGTCATAATAATCTGAAAATGATCATTTCACTGCCTCATTCACCATTTCAACTGGAACACAATACTGCCAACACTGCTACTTGGTGATGGAAATGGAAGAGAATGAGGTACCAATTCAGAGGACCTTTACATCGCTCATCATGTATGTATGAATATAATACAATTTGTTTTGCTTTATTAAACAATATAGCACATAATGTCGGTACGGCTAGCACCTATATACATTAATAATACTTGTTATTGTAATAAACAAAGTAATGTGAATTCAGTTCCATAATTCTCCTAACGATTGCGCTCCTATTTTAACAGTTGAATGTTCAAAATTTGGGCCTTAAACTGTTGTTTGGTCTATCAATTTACTACCACGGAAATTGATACAAAATTAAATTTCCTTCACGATGTCTCCGGTTTATTAGAGGGAACACTCTTCTTTGTTGTCAAATCGAATAAATTGTAAACTGTTGATTCAACTCTCAGATCAAATTACTTTACTTAATTGAACCTTCTGTTTTGAAATTTCAAACGACTTTTTCCAATTCAAGTTGTGTTTTGGGGACCAGATTCTTTTTCTTATTTTAATGAAATTCATGAAAATATTGGATACTTTGTCCTATTTTATGCCTGTGGTTTTATATGACCAATGGCTGAGTGTTTTCATATGTAATTCAACTTTACGTAGTTAATTTAATGAAAGTGGAGTATATTTTGTCTGTGTCTTATTCCTTATAAAAAAAAATAATTCGTCTTACTTCAGATCCACTTTAAAACGAGTTCAATTATTTTACTTAATACATTGAAATTACATTTGTAAGTCTAATGTAGGTAATTCTAATGTAATGTAGGTTAAAAAATTTGTTACTGACATACGTTCAATAAAAATTGCGTAATTACTTTATCTGTTAGAGGAAGTTGTTTTTTCAAGTAACTTGTGCATTGAATATGTGACATATCATCAATCATTTTATGAGTTTATAAAAACTGTATTGGCATTTTAGTTTGAGGTTTCATGAACATCGGGTAGCACGATTACCTCCTTTTTTCAGTTGGCTTTATTCATTTTTAATTGAATCTCTTACTTCCTTATGCGGTCATCATGGTCGGCCGCAATAGTGTGGCCGAGTTTCTAATATTTTACTATCTAATGATTATTTTTCTGTATCTAAAGACATGAAAATGTGAATCATAACTATAAATAGAGTAACTATCATCACCATCCACCAACCATATCATCACCAACCGTAAAAACTCCACTGCTAGATGTCTTCCGATGATTGTTGTGCTGGGAAAGCGTCGTGATTTGTTCGTATTGCTGTGGCTTTTAGAATGCTGCCCATTCCCACCTTGTTGAATTTGAGTTACAATGCTTTGGATGGACAAACCGCCATCTGTCGGTTCCGGTACCTTAGTCGCCTCTAATGACAAATGGGACATGGGGAGGTACTATTATACTCTGCTAGGACCATACGATATTACAGTAGATTTATATAAATTTAATATTAATATAGATAATATATACAGACAATAGAAACTTGACTGGGAAACAGATGGTCATTATAGAATCGAAGTTTTTCTCCCTCAAATAGTTTTCATAAGTTGTATACTAGATCTGCTATAAATATAATGATAATGATAAACCTTTATTGCCGAATACTAAATATATGTAAATATATTTCTATAAATACATTAGCCTTAAAACAAGCAGATGTACCGCTTGTTTTAATGAATATTTATAAGCAACTTCACTTTACTACAAGATTACACCTACGACAACAGAAGCGAAAGTTCAAAATTTGTATTTTGTTTGAATAGAGATTAAATCTAAGTGATCTAAATACATTGCACTTAATCTCTGGGGTTGTGCGCGAAACAAGTTAAATCTTCGGTGTGGAGTTTGTACTACTTACACAGCTCGCGGTTGCATTCTCTTAAACAATAACATACACCGCTTCCGGCATAGTTACACCAACTTACAACTAACAAAATTTAACGGAGTGCTAAATTTTGAGTCATAAACGAAGCTAACAGTAAATTTTATTTCACCCCACTTTGTACATACCACGGTATATTTTAATAAAATGAAACAGCAAATTCTGAACCTTACAAAAAGACTTTTTATTTTATTTAGCCAAATCTTAATTAGGTTCACTTCAGCGTTTATAGGCACTATTTTGACGCATTTGCATTAAAAAAGATTTTGTATTCATATTTCCTTTCATATTTTTTACAAATAACTAATTAGCATTTATCCCATATCAAAGTTAAATTAACATTGACTAAGGTCTTTAAAACTGATAAAAAATGTTTATCAAATCATAATTCATCATCATCATTAATACAGCCATTAGAAGTCCACTGCGTGACATATATATATATATATATATGATAGGCCTCCCCAAGAAAGGGGGAATTTTGCCTGTAATTGCCACTCTGGGCAAACATGTCGGCAATCGCAAAGCGCAGCTTTTCGACGGAGATGCTGCTTCCCATCCCCACCTTATGCATTTGAGCTACACTGCCACAGATGGATATACCACCATCTTCCGCTTCTGGGACCTTATTTGCCTCTTACGACACCTATTACAGAGGGAGGTACTATTCGACTGCCGGTACCTTACGGCAATTATACTTAACGTATAATTTTTGGCTTGGTTTTCTTTGCTTGAAATACCGTTACAAAATCTACTTGTATCATTGTTTTCATTGTAAATGTAAACAAAACACGCTCGCTGGGTAATAAATTTATCACGGTAATCTGACGAGTCAAGTTACCAGCAAAAACAGGCAACCTTTGCCCTTAGAGTTACCCTAGGCGACATTTATTAGACGTGCCACATTCGATACGAAACATGCGCGTGATAAATAAACTAATAAAATATTTATAAAACAATTTTTAGGATTATACTTTTCGCGTCTACTTTCTCCAGATGAAGATTTTAATATTTAATTGTATTATTTATTGCGACAGCTTTGTGTATAAATCTTCACTTTTGAAATATTTGCGTATAAAAAGTTTTATAAGCTTGATATAATTGATTTATTGCATCCTATAGAAAAAACGTTTTTTTGGTATTTTTTTAATCAATTTTGTCTTCATATTGTGAAACCATTAGAGAATCCATGACTTAGATCTACAGTTATCTATTTAAGGCTGTTTATGCTGAATCATCGTGATGAGTTATGTGTAATGTTAGTATCTAGAGTAAGTTACAAGCCCTGAAATAAATAGTAAAATGCTGCCCATAGATAGGTATAATAAACATTTATTGCGTGTTTATAAGTTTGTAAAACCATATATCACTCATAAAGTCTAAAATATGTGCTACTATTATAACATTAAAATTCTTTAAGATAGCCCACAGTCATCATTATGTCAGCCGCCTCTCTAAGTGACTTCCAATAGGAGCGATCGTATGCGGCCTGCGTCCAGCATGATCCTGCGGTTTTAATCAGATCATCTGTCCATCAGTGGACGTCCTACACTGCGCTTGCCGGTACGTGTTCTCCATACCAGAACCTTACGAGCCCATTATTCATCGGTTCTGCGTGCGAAGTGCCACAGTAAAAACAATACCGAAGGCGCAGATGGTGTTAATAAATACCATATAATGATATTAGTGTTTGTTCTGTGCCTAGGTGTTAAATTTGTGTATTTTAGTATTATATCTATAATTTCTCTGTTGTCTGATGTCTGTAACACAAGTGTATATGGAACTTACTACAATTAGTTAGATACTTACGCTATCACAATACTCCTCAGTCTATCAAGAAAGGATGAGACGACTAAAACGCAAAAGAAGATTCTATTTAGAAACATTGAAATAGACAGCGAAACTGGAAATAAAAAGATTTATACGTATTCTTCTTCAGAATAGTGTACACCATTGCTTTCCAAGCTATAGCGCATTCCCTAGAGGAGGTCGTAAGGAAAATGCAGAGCGCAACAGTGTTTGAGAGGAGTATTTTTTTAAATTAATATTTTGAGCGAGTATATTTCGAAGTATAAGCAAACATCATATACCGCTTCCTAAATAACGTAATTTAAATTACTATAGCTTATCTTTCATATATCATAATTTTATTTGACTGATGCATATGATGAAGTCATCATCATCATGACATCACCCAGTGGAAGAAAACTGCACGACTTCTCAAGTAACCGGACATTTTGCCTATATTTGCCGCGCTGGGCAGGCGCTTAGCATAACATCGCGACGATGATGCTGCTGCCCATCCTCGCTCTGTGCATTTTTTCTACACTGTATGTAACTGATAGTCATACTGCCGCCCATTGCCAAGTGGCCTTTGTTAAATTATGAAATCAAAAAAATAATATTTTTTGTAAATCTTAAACATTAATCATAGTCTCATCAGATCTTGCGGGTGGACGTCTTACGTTGCGCTTGCCGATGCGTGGTCTCCGTTTTAGAAACTTACGACTCTATGGGTCATCGCTTCTGCGTGTAAATGCCCTGCCCACAGCCACTTCAACTTACTAATCTACCAGGCAAGTCGGTAGCAATGGTTCTGTTACGAATCTCCTCATTCCTGATTCGATCGCGGCAAGAGACTCCGAGTCTAAAATATAATAAATGAAATAGCATATCAACAAAACAATTTTTTTTAAATGATACAAGTGATAAGGATTACATTTACAAGAAAACGAAATTACATATACAAATCATTTTAAGGTGCTTTATGTAACGTGAATGAGTGCAGAACATGCGACCTGAACCCAGGTTATGGGTTTGACCCATATTTACATACGATAGATACTCAAGCAATACTAAAGTGAATCCTACTTCTAAACCTTTCAAACATTAAATTGTTTAGCAGTAACAGTACAGTATGCATTCGTTCAAGTAAACTTGAGTAACGCTTCTAAACTGGTATTTTTATTATTTACATGCTTGACATTCTGTACTTAAATGTTTAAAGTAAATTATCATAAGCAAAGTTCTTTCCCAAAATAAATCTCAGTATATTGCCTAATATTTTGTATATAACAAAAATACATAACTAGAATATCACAGACACAAAGAGCGTTCATATGAAACACAGAGCCCACCAAGATGTTTGCTTACAAATAGATATTTAGTAGATAGTTGGGATAAAGCCTTCAATCCGTTTTGGCTGTATTATTTAGTAGGGGGTCGCTTGGCATCTCTCCAAATTGAATAACAAAGTGGCGATTAGGCGACAATACTTGAAAGGAAAAAATGCCGGCGTATCCAGAGATGTATTAAGATTTTCTTACAACATCTTATACAACGGTTTAAATAATACGTCCTTATTAGTATAAAGACTTAGACTAAGAAATAGTTTTTCCACTATGCCCGTGTTAGCAATCGCAGAGCGTAGCTTTCGCGACGGGGATGCTGCTGCCCATCCCCATACTCTTCAATTAAGCTACACTGCTTAGCGTGGATATACCGCCATCTGTCGGTTCCAGTTTCCAGTCGCCTCTTACGACACCCGGTACAGGTACTATTCTCCTCTGCTGATACAACACTTTATGCATAAGTTAGGTAAATTGGCTAGAAATGTAGATGACCTCGTTTAGAAATGAAGTCATTCGATACCCTCGAAAAACCTAATTTTAACTCTATTTTAAGGTTTTGTGCAGTTGAGATTTTATTACCCGTTAGTAAGGTGAAGGTTATAATAGCAGTACTCAACTCAACAATAATGTAGATTGTTATTTGACAGAAGTCTATTTATATCACCCTATGTTTCAATTCTCTTTTAGGCCTCACTACAACTAAGTTCAATGATTTGAAAAGACAAATATCAGATAAGATGACCTCTATTTACTTAGGACTTTTGCGAAATGTCGTGTAATTAATATATCTCGTCAGACAATCTATTGTTCGTAAAGATGTTTAAATATTGAAAAAAAAAATTATTGATATCAATCCAGTCATTTTTTTATTTTATAGTATGTGTATTTTCTTTGGTAATAAATTTTTAAACTTCTAATATTTGCTTTATTTATAATTTTTTTATTAATATTATCATTATCACATCTGGCATTGTAATGTTATGTTAATGTTAATAGTTCGGTAATGTCATAAAAACTATCCATATGTATTTTTCGTACGTTTTATTAGTTATTGTTTTAATTCTTATCTAAGGTATTGATATTTTATGATACTTTTAAACAAAAGTTTTTGGAGTACTTTGAAAAAAAACCATTTTAGTTCCTATGCTATTTTCTGGTTTACAGCTATTAAAATCCAGGTGATGATAAAAACATAATTGCTAAAATTAGAACAGGATTTGTTTTTATATCTATGATTTTATGGTTGCATGTGGAACAAGAAACTAAACAAGGTTGCAGTAATTAATATAAACAAGATAACTTTGCGAACTAAAATCGCTGTCCCTCATTAATAGTAAACACGTTGTAACTGTACTCGTTAAAAACTAGCGCTCGGAGCAGAATAGAAAATTCAATTTACATATTACAAGAGCAGACTGGCCGGACACCTCATTATCCCATATAACGGTGGTACCCCAATGCACTCCCTTAAGACTTAATTACCCCTAATCTGGCATTCTGCGAATCTAACGGAATCCTCGCTTGTGTAATTAGGGTACACAGTTCTGGATCTAATGGACTCGTTTATTTATCCGATAATTACACCTTGGACACGCGTCAGGAATCAGGATGGACTAGTGTTGGATCGTCAGATAGTATTAAACTGGAAGAAATGACTTGGCACGAAATACCTACAAGGAAGCCTTTACCGGCGAATTTCATGTTCAGTATGAATTGCTTTATTGCACGAATGTCTTTAATTTTCCAATTATGTTTCATTTCTCTACACATCTATACATACATATTCTACGGATATTGTCTGGGATTATTCTACTAAATTATTGAGAATTTAATAGATTTCCCATTTCTAATGGCTTTTAGAATGAAAAGCGCTAAATGCAACGCTGATCTTAATAAAGATAAATGATTTAAGTTCATTGACACAGTAACCTGTGTAATTAAAATGTAGTTTGTATTAAAATTTAATAAAGTAACCTCAAATAATAATAATATAAGTAATAGGTTAAAATTTCGATATGCCGTAAATCATACAAATTGCAAAAACGAGCTGTCTTATAAACGGCCATAATTTTGTCGGCATGAAAAGAGGCGAGTTTCCCTTTTTTGCCGATGCAAAGTTGGAAAGAATTAAAGCGGAAAGCTTCATAAACCCGAGGCAGTCTCGTTTAAAAGTCGTGTGTAAACGTTATGATATCGCCGGCCTGCTTACGTGCACTGGTCGCACTTTGCCTGCTCTTAATTGGAGGGGTTGCCGCAGCCCAGCACGCGACTCGGCACTCATGCAAACAAAAAACAACTCTTTCCCAATTACCCTACAGACCAATATCCCTTTTCTTTACGAATACTTCTAACTAAATGAGGTTAGCGATTTTATGCTGAAATAGTTCATAAAAAGGTACTCCACGCATAGTAATAGCATATATAATGTTATAGCTGATATTAACATTAGGTGAAGCATTAGCGTAAGCCTTATAAACAGTTAGAGCTTATTGGTTCAAGCAGTTCCGAGAAGTTACATTTAGTATACAGGTCTTAGTGTTTGATGATATTAGACATAAAATATTAAGACTAAATGAGATTAGATAGGTCGGCATACGCATATAATCAACAATTGTTTATTTTATTAAAAATAATTATTATTAAGTGTATAATGATATTGCAGTAATCTTTACTAATAAAATGTAAGTTTCCTTTTTATATACCTAATGCTAAGGGTAAATGGAATTTTTGATTTGTTGGGATAGTGACTGATATTGGTATCTTCAGTTTTAAAATTATATTTGTGTATGTACTAGATGCCTCGCCAAACGTTGTCCGGTCTTAATTACAATTGTAGTTATTAAGACATTACAACGTCGTATAATATATTATAGTATAGTATAGTATCGTATGGTTATAAGTATATGTACTATGATTACCACAAAAAAAATATGGCGACTATAATTTGAGATATAGGCTTTTCTATCTCTCAAGTTGAATCAAACTGTAAGCAGACTGTGTAACTTTAATATTCAATTTCTTTCTTATTGTAGAGACAATAAGAAAGAAATGGAACCCAAAGAATATATCTACTACTAAGGTTCATATTTCGCGTTCACTGTTTATAATAAAACTTGATTTTATCGGTTTTAAAATACGACACTTTACGACAAACAAAATACGTTCAAAACGTCGAGTAAAAGCTGTAAAAACATGAATAAAATTTCGTTTCAAAGCTTTTCAAAATCGTTAAAAAAATAGTCTTATTATTAATTAAGTTTTCAAAATGATTATCAGATGAAGTGTTATCTCTATATCTATTATCCTTATAAAATCTCGTTAAAAAAATAAGCTGTACTACCAAATACGTAACCGAGATTTTAGGCTAATATATATAAAATAACTCTAATATACACAAAACGTAAAAACTGTTAAAAATTCGAGGCGAATGGTTTATGTTAAATCTTTAGATTCACAACAACGAAAAATGTTCTCATAATTTTAATTTCTTCTGATTTAATTCGGAACGAAAATCAGATTTGTTTTCGGCGCACACTGCCCTAACATAACCAATACAAAAGAGCTCATCTGAATTTTTACCTTCAATTGAAAATTAATGTTCATTAACCGAAGTAAACCTTGGCATTTTTGACATCACTTTACAAAATCTAATTTGTTTAAAGGTAATGATAATAATGATTTTATTTAGGTTGCGGAGCAGGATTCTTTAAAGCAGACGTCTGTTTGTTTTTTCTGCACTCTAGCGAACGTCCAAGACTCGAAGGAAATTGCCTGTGACGTTAAAGTTTATTTTGTTTTTGTTTCCTTGGTCACTATTCCGACATGCCACATTTATCCTGAATCTATTTTGTTTATTTTACTAGCGGAAAATAGTGTTTATTTTATAAAAGTACTTTAAGAGTCCCGTTCCGAGCATTGCTTGTTTGGATTAAGTAAAAAGGCCGTACTCTATCTGCTGCTTGCTACTTGTTGTGTATGGACTGGTCAGTTACATTGATAATTCCTCATAGTTGAAGCTAACAAAATAACTAACAGTTACAAGATAGGGTTTAAACATATTGACGCGAATTGATTTATTAATTTGATAATTAAAGAATCATTTCGAATACGTGTCTAAATACCGGAAAGATTTATAGTTACATAAATGTTAACAATGTTGGAATTTAGACACAAAGAAGTTGTGTAGACCGACATACCAATACATCGATTCACAAAACGTTTCCGATAAAACAAACCGTGTCGCAAAGATATCCGCAACTCAAAAGAAAAACACGATCCCCCAGTAAAAACTAAAAGTTCACGTGTTTGCAAACCTTTGTGCCGATTTGACCGCTCCTCCAATAAAAGCGGATAGGTACCCTGACATGCTATAAAAGAGGTCCGCAATTATTTTCATGGCGCTACCACCAATTAAGTAAAAACCGATGACCCGTTCAATACGAAGCACAATTCCCAATTACAGTTACAAGTGCTCGATCAGCAATTATGATTCATTGTTGAAACTTCTGAATCATTGCATACAATCATCAATATCAAAGTACGTTTGTATGCTGGTAAGTTATGTGTTTGCCATCTGCACTCATAAAATTTGTGTTGCAACCCTATACCTCGCAGTCGTGGCAAAGCGACGGAAATTCCGATACCTACTGTGTTGGCTAGTGTTGCGTGCCTCACATTTTCGGGTCACACGAACGTTTGCAGAAAAAACTAGGGTGAAATCAAATATTCATACCTCACCGACCTGAACGCGACTAAATCCTATTTGAGGCTAGTGAACTGGTTCACGGTTTTTAGGAATGTTTCGTGGGTTAATTTTTAACAGTAGTTTACCGTTCTCATATTATATGACCAAAAATTAATTACATGCGAACAGCCATATTGCTTGTCTCCAATTTCCTTACTTTGGCAAATTAAAATAAGAAAACAGCCAAAGATGAAATTGGTTTTTTAAACGTGCATGTTGACTGAAAAAATATTTTCGGCATCATTATATATTTGTAGAACACATATACAAACAATTTTAGTTTGTTTTTTACGTTTTAATTATATCCATTAGAAAGCACAACTTATTACCGATAATGCTGAATGAAGATCACGCATCGACAAGCGTATAAAATCTCAACAGACGCTCTGACTAAATCCGCAACATAACGATAGATACAAGTCTCATACAAGCAATTCTATTGGAAATTTCTTTTACTGACCATGGATAGTGGATATACATAATTAATATTATAATAATAGCGAATATGTATATAAAATCTTAACAGGTGTACTCTCCCTCTGTACCAAGTGTCGTAAAAGTCGACTAAGGTACCAAAGCTGACAGAAGGTGGTATATCCATCTGAAATAGTGTAGCTTAAATGCACAAGGAGGGGATGGGCAGCAGCATCCTAATCGCGAAAGCTGCGCTCTGCGATTGCCAAAACGCTTGCCCAGCGCGGCAATTATGGGCGGGAGTTATGCCCTTTCTTATGGAGCTCTATGTCCAGCAGTAGACTTCTAATGGTTTTAATAATAATGATGATATAAATTTACACAACGTCTCATATATTGACCTGACTCCGAAGTAAGTTGTTTAATACTCCTTTGGACTTCTGTTACTGATAACCATATCAGAAAACAGAGAATCACAAATATAATGCTCAAATATCTATTTACAACACCATGACATAAAACAAACATAATAATTAAGGCAGGCGAAGCCACGACCCTTGGCGCACAAGATAGGAACACAACCAGATGCGCCAACAGTTTCGTTATATTTATCATATTATGATAGCTACCAATAGGTTCATATAAACATGATAAGATCATATTATGATAAGAGAGAGAGAGAGAGATATTCCAAAATTGTATTAAATGGAGATCTATAGCTTCTGTCTACCCCAATGGTACGCAGGCGTGATGTAAGTGTGTATTATTATTTTATATTTTTTTACATATTCTTACTACTGTCATTAACTATCTTTAAATATAAAATAAAAGTGTCATGGTGTTTTGCCTAGTATAAACTTCTAAACTACTGAACGATATGAAATACGAGCAGGCTAGTTTATATCTCAATTTATGGTCACAATACTTTTTTATAACAACTATAGGCATATGGTTAGACAGCATATCGTCAGTCGGGTCAGCGAGTAGTATGTAAATATTAATTTCTTACTATATATTTATGGTACAAAAATTAATTGTATTTTACAACAATTAATTGAATTTTATCGACTACAATTGGTGAACATTTTAAATTATAATTAAATACTTGCATCTTAAACTATGTTGTTGCTTGCAATCGCGGCATATAATAAATTTCTTTAAAGGATCAATTTCCTTTGTTTTTTCTTAAAGATGTGTTAACAAAACTATATATTTATATAGATGTAGCATATTCGTATATCAATTTTTTAGTTTTTGTTGTTCAATATGTATTATGCCTAATGTATGCTACTTTTTTTCTTCGATTAATAAATTATAATGTTGGAATTTCTAATGTATACCGCCGTATTACCGCCAAGTGTATATTTTCAATGTATAATTAAAAAAAAATACTAATGATCCCACTTTGATGTTGAATTAATATGTATTTATTTCTATGCTGATATTTGATATTTCTTGTATCTTTTTCAAAGTTATTTTCCTTAAATTTTCCCTACTGGTATTACGTTATAACTAGCAATAATACATTTTTAGGTTTAAAGGTTTATTCTCATATAATTTATGAAAATGTCTACCAGAGTTCTATATTGATTAAATCTGTCATGAATAGAAATTGGTATTGCAACATACAGTGTACCCGATCAGTCGTGGTTTCCACCCAATAACCCTCCAATATTTACAAGCAAAGCCGACGGTTATTACATTTTAAGGAAGGCCTTTGACTAAATTTTCTTTAACATTGTTGTTAGATTTCAAAATTATCATATTAATTAATAGTTATCCTAATATTGAATCATTCTTGAAGAAAATAACGATGATATTTTACTTCTAATTTTAATCAAAGTTATCTTTAATTTAACTTTGAAGATTCTTCCTAAAAATCATTTGATGTTTATCAATTATAAACAATAATAATTGTACATATAATTTCACACATTGACCTGACTCCGAGATAGGTAGCTTGTAGCACTAGTGTTACGGACATTAAATTCAAGGGGAGGAATCACAAATATAAGGGTAAATACTTCTTTAACACCCAGACATGAAATAAATACAAATATTTACCATGTAAAATTTGTCTTGGAACTTGCTTGGCACACAAGATAGGATCACTACAATCTGCACCATCGGTCCCGTTGAATTACTAGGCTTCTCCGTCAAAAAATTATTAAACGATTATTTCACGTGACATTTTTAAAGGTTATTATTGTAATGTCGAGTCACGGTTCTACGTCTGAGCATTAATTACGATTTTTTTTCTGGTTGGGTTGCTGTATGCAAGTTTAAAAGGTTAATAGAGGTCAAGTAATAAATGAAAACAAACACAGTGTCGTACCAGTAGAGTAGAATAGTACCTCCTCTTCACTAGGTGGAGTTAGAGGTGACGGAGGTATGCACATACCCGAAGCAAGGTAGCTCAAGCGCAACAGGGTGGGAATGGGCAGCACCATTTCCGTTGCAAAGCTACGCTCTACGATTACCACCACTTACTTAGCGCGGCAGTTACGGGCAAATTATTCCTTTTTTGGGGAAGCTTATGTGTATCAGTGGACTTCCAATGGCTGATGTGATAATGATAACCATAAAGTTTAAGAGAGTAAGTTAATTAATAATAATTAATATTGAGTAGGTCTAATTAAATAACCTACATGTGTGGTATACCTGCGTAATATGATACCGTAGGGTCATCAAGGTCATTATGCTGTTTGTGTATTTATTAGCTGACTTAAACATATTTAGCAACAGTCTTTCTTTGTTCTTCTTAAAAGAAGTTTAATTCTGTGTTTATTGTAATAAATATGACCGTGTATTTAAACTGCCATTGGCTTTAGGTAATTTAATTTTGTTTTTTTTTTTGTGACCATCCCGCATTTATACAATTTTTATTAGGCAATTATTACTCTAATACATGTCATCGCATGCATCATATTTGGTGCGTAATTACAGTCGCAGTATGATTCAATACGCCATATTTAACTCATTCATAGTCTTCTTATTAAAAAAGGATAAATTTAAAGAGATATTTAATATCATGATGCGGAACATTAATCATTTAATCAGATTGAATGCTGAAAGCCTTTAAATATTAAAGTAGTGGTGGTATTAACCTAGCACAATAGACAAGCGAAATTTAGGCAAGTAAGGCTATGTTCACAAAAACAGCGGATAGACAAAGCTGTGAGTGGCGTAGCGGAAAGGGTCTTCTGCATACTCAAAATGTTGAATTTTTCCGGATTTCATTTTCGACCTATAGAATGGTTACGTAAATGATTTTTTGTCCGATCTCTACCCAGGGAAAATATTTATACGATGATATTTGTGTGTCCTGTGTCTGGGTGTTAAGAATATGTATTAAACTATTATATTTGTAATTCCTGTGTTGTCTGATGTGAGTTCTATAAGCGGACCTTGGAGTCAAGTGAATGTATAAGATGTTGTGTAAATTTATTTATGAAATTTGTATTTTTTTAATATTTCATTGAGGAAGACGTTTTATAATGAGAAGTGAGGCTTCATAGGGTGATATTTTGCTCATAATTGTCACACTAGGCAGCCGTTGTGGCAAGCGCGGAGCATATTTTTAATAACAGGCGACGATTAATAAATTGACTTGTATTGTTTCTTTAAACGGCGAGAGTGTAAAACATAATTTTTGGATGTTACTTAAACAAACATTTTCATTGTACTGCTTTCGATTTCAATAAACAAGTAAAGTGAGGTGAATTTTTTTTAGGGCCAGATCAAAGAAATTGGATCTAGAATATGTAAATGACCTATGATATGAAATAAATATCTACAACATACTATCTTAATACTATTATAATAGAGGTTTTTATTTATCAAGCACTGCTAGGATTTCAATAACATACCCTACGATGCTCTTTTTTCAAAATCCAATCTGTTTGGATTTATTTTAAGGTTAAAGTTACCTGTAAGTCTACTGTCATATAAAGACCGTCTTGGTACTCACTCTCACATGTTTTTATCGACAAACAGCATTATTCGCATTGATGCATTCCTATCTAAAGGGTGAGAGAAACAATCAAATTACTGCGCAATGTGATATATCTTGAAGTCAGAAGATTCGTAACGCGCTAGTGATATCCTTATGATACGAGTGTGATAGACTGCAGTGGCGCTTACTATCGTAGATAAGCCATATTAAAAAAGAAAACTTAGTGTTCACTGTGCATACCATGGATGATTGGTAAATCAATTAGTGATCTGCATGTAGGTAATAATATTAGTGAAAACATGGGTTTATTTAGTTCAGTACAAATTTGTCAATCCTTCACCATCTTAAACAACAATTCAATTTAGTATTTAACTTTCCAGTGATATTTATTCATTATTATGCTGTGGAAAATCCGGCAGAGTAGAATAGTGCTTCCTTCTGCACCAGGTATCGTAAGAGACAGCTGAACTCACAATTGTGTTCTAAAAATTACCTTGTAAATTCTATTTCCAGCTTTAGCATTGTTGCTGGTAAAACAATACCCTTTTTTGAGGTTGGCTATAGAAGTATGTATGATGATAATAAAGATACGTATAGCTTTGCGGTCTTTTGTAATTAGTGTTACGGAAATTTTGTTATTGATCTGAAGTCTCTTTGTTCGCCATCAGCTGTTTATATAACCATAGCCTTTCTCTGACACGTAAATTGCACGACCGCGCGTGTGGTGGATCAAGTCTGTCATTTCATGCTAATCGCAAAACACGATAATTGCTTTACATCCGCGAACACGGGGAATGAACAAATACGTCAGTTTCAATGGAATTATTCAAAATAGCAACAGGGGCCGCTAAACGAGAATTTTCCGATGTTGGTTTAAGGCGGAGCCTAATTGACTAATTTTAACGTATTTATAGCATACAAGCATTATTAAATACAAATGTTGATGCCCGTAAATGTTTAAAACCAGATTATGCATAATTTAACATTATTTGTAATTAATTTTATATAACCTATATAATCTGATAGTGTCACCGTTCTTTAAAAAACCTATTAGGGGACTGAAGTAGTTAATGCAATTACACTTTTATCCAGGTCCTCCGTCTTAGGTACCAGACTACTTTGTATTTATGTTATCTGCAAACGAAATGTATTATATAGATTCCTAAGGATGGAAATAATAAACTTTAGGCCATCTTAATTAGAAATGCTAAAGAGTGTCTGTATTTCCATCTGTTTGTTTAATACGCTTTCTTGGTTTAAACAGTAAGCTAGTATTGATGCAATTTGGCATTTAATATTTGGATCCTGGAGAGATCCCGCTGGATACAATAAAAAGTGAAACCCACATGCACGAAGTCGCGGATAAATCTCAGTATTACACGAATCTAATCTATTTCAATTTATTGGTCCAAACACGAAATAAATCGAGCCAACGTTTGATCTGGCATCAAATCGCCGAGGAAGTTCATAGAACCACAACAGAGCATGTAAATCAAAGGTGTCGAACGTAGTTCCACGCCAACCAGTCTAATTACTGTGCGGTCAACCCTTCAATTTATGCCAGCCCGGGCGACTCATTTGTTCACTGCCACTAGTAATTTGATCAATTTAAACTGCTTCATTACAATAAGGATTTTGAAGTGAAGATAGTTTAGTTGTTAGGGTTTTCGTGGTTATCTTATAATAATGGTAACATTTTTTGACATATCAATAAACATGATTATAGTCTTGAAATAAGTAGATAGCTTATTGTTGCAAACGAAATATTAATAAGAAATTCGCATATCTTGTATATAAGCCGCGATGTACCAGAATAGTAGAATAATTCCTCCTGGTACCAGGTAGAGGTGACTGAGGTACTAGAACCGACATATGGCAGTATCCACCCGAAACAGCGTAGCCCTCCTCGCGAAGCTACGCTTTGCTCATGCCTGCCCAGCGTGAAAATTATAGGCAAAATTTTCCTCTTTTTGGTGACGTCATTGTCCAGCAGTGGAAAGTTCAGAGTTTTGATCAGGTTTTCTCTTATAGGCATTAATGTACTACAATCACTGAAGAATCGACGTTACTCTCGGCATTCTGCGGTATAGTGGTATTGTGGAAATCTTAAGATTTAATATATAAAACACAAAATATTAATAATTTGAGTACCGATATGAAGGCAATCATGATTCGTTTGTCTTAAATAAATTTGTTTTCTCCAGAAAAGAGAGTGAAGTCCTTACAGCTACACCGCAAAAGTTGCACTCTGCGTAAGAGATACAAATAAAGAATTTATACTTTTAGTTAGCCTAAACACTCAAAAGGTTTCATAATTTGTTTCTACAATTATATCATCTTTTCCTGAAAAACATTAATAATAGTATTATTAATATTTATTTTTAAACTAGTTACCAATCCGGTTTGGCACGATATACATCCATATGCCTGCAAATTCGTTCTGACTTAATGCAGTATCACCCTGCGTACATCAGCAAAGTTTTCAGTCGGTATTTTACGATATTTCTGCAATATTTGTCTATCAGTTCAAAAAACATAGCATTTATTTTAACATCTTACAGAACTTATCTAACAAAATATTTCGATCAGTTAGTGAAAACTGTATAAAAATATGAAACCATATATCCGAAAGAAAAAATTAAAAAGGAAATTAATTTTAGTACTGTTCGATACTTTGAAAAGTAAACATTTTCGACAAACCGTATTACCACTTCTCTTTGTACATAAGTATACTGTATACCATTTTTATTGCTTTTTACCATTATCTCAACGAGATTTTTATTGCTAAAAAGCTCAGTATTGCTATTTAAACTCCTTGTTTTTATTTATACTTAATTAAACGCTATTATATTCTTCGATATAAAAACAAATTTTTTCAAAGCCAAAATGGTTGGTTTCGTAAAGAATATGACATTTGATTACTTTATTCTCAATGTAAACATTAAAATCTAATGTTAGAGATAAATATTTAAAAAAAATATAACTTGTGATTTTGACATGTGACTAGTCGCATAAGTTATGTTTTTAAAAACAGAATGTTGACACACAATATTGTACCCATCAATTTGTTTACGGTTTCAAACAGTTTTACAAAACCTATATACTATTACGTATAAAATATTAAAATTTAACATGTCATTTGTGAATAACATCCGCTTCACGTAGTGGTTAAGAGCGTCGGTTATAAAGTAAGGGTTAAAGATTCTACCCCAGATCAACACAAACAAATATCCATAAAACAGAGTAAGAACCAAAACCAATATATTCGAAACAGCATTCGAACTATTTCTACCGTATTTTTTTTGTTTTTGTAAATATAAAAGTCATTTTTGCCCCTTTTACCGATTTTTAGGCAATTTAAACTTTTGGAAAATGACAAATAAATGCAATTGAAATATTGAAAATGCTGCATTTATTATAAAAACCTCAATAATTCGTAGAAATATATATAATAAAAATACTCACACTTATAGGGAAACACAAAAGGCAGGAATTTAATTTAATATTTTATTGGAGTAATTTCATTGATTGCCATGGATGAGGCGACCTTCTGGGAACGTCCCCGATTCAAGATATTTGAAGCGCGCCGCATATTGAAATCGTTCGGCCATCATATCCATCGAAAATGACCTCTGAGGAGGCTCCAACGTCTATTATTACGTGGAAATATTTGAAGAAATTGTACTTACTTATGTGACCGGACAATATCATTGAATGTGTATTTTACCAACAGAGGTTGAACTTCTTTTCGGAAACAGATAAATTGCTAACACGGATTTTAACGTTGGGTTGTCTCTTTATAGATAATTCAAATGCGCACCCAAAGCAACAGATCAACCTTTATTACATTTTCATCGAAACTTCTCAGCCCGTTTAAAATGTATTGACTTTGCCTTATACAGTGCTGGTCATATTATATGTACATGGTGGACATAATATTAATTAGGGTTTCATGTGACATCCTTCCAAGGAATTGCGCATTACAATATGTAAGAACTAACAACCAGCTACTTAATCCATAATATTTAATTCATATAATATAATTTGCAATAATTTAAAATGGCCCAGTGCGGCAATTAAAGGCAAAATCGTTCTTTTATTGGAGAGACCTTTGTCTAGTAGTGAACATGTGTAAATTTGATAATATGCTTGTAAATTTTAAAATTATATCTGATGGATTAAAATAAACTCTTATTTGACTAGTATAAAAGTTTCTAAAGAACACAGTTCAAAATTTACATTTTATATCTATGCATTTTTAGAATATCTACTAAATGTTATATCACAGTTATTTGGGCTGAAAGAGAAGGTCACATGGATTTTTTAAAATATATTAAAAAATAAATAGGTGGCGCCCAGTAGTCAAGACATACGACCATAATTTATTTTATTTTTAACTTCAAACATTATTTAATTTCTCGTTATTGTCATGCACATTAGCAAAATTTTGACAATCAACAAGACCATAGATAGTACACAAATAAATTATTGTTTGTTACATTTGGGTATGTAGAGTCATTCACATAGTAGTGTGTTCAACGTTTATTTTAATTAATTTAATGTATTTCTAGTACTAGTCTGACTAAAACCGCAGGATTACGCTTCAATCGCATTCAACCTATTGGAGGTCACTAGAGGAGATTGATGTCTAATGGACGGTTATACGGGCCGATGGCGCAGATGGTAGTGATCCTGTCTTGTGCACCAGGGGTCGTGGGTTCGATTCCCACCCAGAGCAAATATTTATATGATGATATTTGTGTTTGCTCTGTGTATGGGTGTAAAATATATGTATTTAAGTAGTATATTTGAGATTCCTCTGTTGTCTGGCATTCGTAACACAAGTGCTTTAAGCGACTTACCTCGGAGTCAGGTCAATGTATGAGATGTTGTGGGAATTTATTATTATTATTATTATTACTGTAATAGAGAGTGGTGTTCGTAAACCACAGATTTATAGACACCAATGGTGTATTTTAACATATATAGTGAATTTTCTATGAATAACTTTATGCACTTACTGTCCACATTAACTTAAACTGAGTCAATATGCCGGTATGCTGTGTCTGTTTTTCACTTTCCCGCTCGTGTCACCTAATTGGAAAAACACCCAATATCAGCAATTTTCTATAACAACGTTTATTTAAAGACAATTAGTCTCCTTCTTTTCTCTGTTTCTGAGCATAATCATATCAGGTACGCTGCCCGCATCCAGCGCGATCCTGTAGTTTTAGTCACAACGTCTACTCACCTTGTAGTCCATCTTACGCTGCGCTTGCCAGAGGAAATATTTTTATTACTAAGACAAAATATATCGATCTATTTTCTTATTGAACCTTTTATTAAACTGTTTTTATAACAATGGTTAACAGCTAGTTTAGCCAGTGAGCGTAGTGGGTTGCCCAGTAAGCGCTAGCAAGTGCCCACAAAGCGCAGTTAGTCTCGGAACGGTTGCAAGCAAACATACGAGTCGCGTCGCGATGCTATAGTCGTCCGCGCAGATGTTCTACTGTTTATTACATAGACCTAACTGTAGGCTCCTAGATGAGATTTACTTGGTAGGCTCAAATACCCACGAGAAAATATCATTAATTTAAGAGATTAGTTGTTGGAATTTCACTAATTTAAGATTTAAATATTATTGTGCCTAGCTTTGCGTTTAACCTCACATACAATAAACATTGTTTACTTTTAAAAACATCAATGGGCTTTTCTAGAAACAGTCTATAATAAAATTTAGTTCATTACTCAAAAACTTTCTACTACTATACTTCGAAAGGTGAAAAAGGCAGTGAACTGGGTAATGTAACATAATATTTTCGAGTTACAAAGTGGCACAGTATTTTCGAGTTACAAGTGATATTCTTATGATGATACAAGCATTTATGCATTTATTTGGCAGTTGCGGTGACGCTTACTATCTCGCGGACCGTGTGCCTGAGGTCACCTTAGCTATAAAAAATGGGCACATATAAGTATTTTTGCTTAGAATGGATATTTTAACGTATGTTTTGACAATACTTGGGAATTCTTCAGAATTCCTATTCTACTCTGCCGATAGCCCACGGCTTAGTTTGTTAGATTAAAATATTAAAATTTATATGAATTGAAGGCCCTATAGCCAGCCTATATAGAAGTTGTTCCACTGCCAACCCTCGTGACTACATGTTAATAAAATAATCCCCTTTTGGTTGCCAACTGTGTCTTATGAGCACAAGAATTGTATTAATATATACTTTTTGCGTTAGTAGAATTCGGTTGACACGTCGAGGTTAAGGTTTACATAATTATGATTAATGAACGTCCTAGTATTCTTTGAAGTTGCCCATAACCTGAACATTAATTCCTACTAGCATTTAATGTTTCTGCTTCTATCGCTTGGCGATTACTCACGCTTATTAAAAACGTTACTGGAAGACGCTTGTAACAATAATGTATATTTAACTAATTTAAGTTTATTTTTTATAATATACACACAACGTCTCATACACAAGATGTCTCATACACTCACCTGACTCCGCAGTAAGTCACTCAGAGCACTTGTATTACGGGTATCACAAAACAGATCATGAAATATAATACTTAATTACATATATTTAACACCCAGACACAGGACAAATACAAATATAATCATATAAATATTTGTCCTGGGACGGGAACGAAATCATGTCCCCTGGCGCATAAGATAGGATTACAGCGCCATCGGACCCATTTGTATGTATAACTATTATAGAGGAATACATTTGTTTTGTATTTATTTTAAAATATCATACAAATATATAATCTTATCTATACTGGCGTCTATACAGAACATCTATATTATGCTCTATCGTGCAAGTTCAAAACCTATCATCTATGTAATTAAATACTTTGTGAACTTCTATTATAACATAACACAACAACAACACAAAAGAATAAGCTAGATTTTTTGTCGGGCCTGATCGCGTTTTCAGTACTGTTTACCATCTTAAGCAATAAGGGTTGTGAGTATGATCCCCACCCACTACAAACAATTATGTTATTTGTAGTTCCTCTGTTGTCTGATTATACGTAGCAAAAGTGCTTTAGGCTGTTTGTCTCAGAGTCAGGCAAATATATGTGATGTTGTTTGAACTTGTGTGAATTATGGTAATAACTTTTTCTTTATCTTTAATTTTTCACGAGCATCTATAGGCTATGGTGACGCCCATATGCTTATTTAACACGAGAATATAATAATAACAAATAAACTCTTCATCTCTTACATTTACGTAGTATAACAATTAAGTTACATCTTTTGGTTCCAGCATGGTATAATAATACCACTATGTATCAAGTCTATGTACAGGAGTCGTAAGAAGGTACTGCAACCATCACATGGCGGTATAACCACCCGTAAGAATGAAGAGAAGCTATTGCTGCTACTTCAGCCTGCGAGGAGTAAGGATATATAAGTGTTTATTACATTAATGCTACATTTGCAGCGCGGATTATGCGAATCGAGCCAACGACTGACAGTTATGTCAGACGCCATAAGATCTAGCCATTCACTCGTGAATATCATATCATACTACTCAGTATTTTCATTGCTGCAGAGGGGCCGCTGTTTGACTACTGAAGTTTTAGCAGAAATGGTCTGCCCATACGGAGAATCTGTATGCAAAACTACTATATTATCCCTTTCTTGAAGAAAATGTCATATTGTAGCAAAAACATGAACTTTTCATAACAATCTCTATTGTTTGAACTAGTTATACAGAAGGCTTTGTTTTTGTAACTTAAGCAATTCAATAGCTACATTTATTAAGTTCTCAATATGGTATTGTATTTCCTTATCTAGTGAATCTAGTTCTGTATTCTCTTCGGTCTGAGGCAACTATGTCTTGCACAGTAAAATACCGTTTACATTTCTGCTTTCCAGTTTACTTGTTTGCTATTCCTAGTCCAAGTCACAACGATACTAGCGCATTCAAGAAATTTAGTGTATGCATAGATGCGAGTACAGATTGTATAAACGTTTTGTTGGTTCAAACATTCCTGAAGAAATGTGAGGCTAACATGCCAAATTGGTAAGCTATTTGATTCATGAAACAATACTTTTTTTATGTTAGAGAGCCAAAAAGCGCGTTGTTGCAAATTGGCTGACTCTTATAGGGTCCACATATAAGCAAACGATCTAGTATTAGCAAGCATATGGTATATTACACTCATACTATCATAGGAAAATTACTAGGGCGTTGCCAACATTGTGACTTGAGGTTATTATGTCATTTCCCAGTGATTTCACTGCCTCTCTCATCCTTCAAACCGGAACGCAACAATGCGATTATTATATTTGAATTATGAATGAATCCATATTCATCAACATCTTTGAAGTATGAAGAATACTTCTAGAACCAATTAATTAAATTGGATCATACTTCTTTTGTTGCGTAATTGTCAGGATCACTTTTGTATGTGATCTATGGGACTATAAAGTTTTTAAGGAATATTTTGTAGTGCCTGTTTGTTGTGAACAAAGAGATAGTTTATAGGTTAATGCCTAAAATCGAAATTAAAATTTAGTCTAACGGGATCAACGGGATACAATTTTGCTATGTACTCTCTCGATATCAGAGTGAATCGCTAGTCATAATCACATCAGCCATTAGAAGTCCACTGTTGGACGTAGGCCTAGGATCGCTAGTAATGTTTATAAATTAAAACAATGTGTGAAATGTGTGAAATGTCTTTTTTATTTATTAGCTTGTCGTTTTATTTTAGTTAAGTTTTTATGATTAGTGTGAATTAGCAGGCAAGGAGATGGCAAACCTCGTATTGTCGCAAGAACCTCTATCTTAATTTAATAATAGTAGTTACAAGACAAAATAAAAGTTTGACTAATCTAAAAATTAATTGTAATTTAAAAACGATATCAAAAGTAATGTTACTTTTTTAACTAGGGTCAGTGTTATGTACGTTAAGAAATTAATTACCAGCAGCAAATCAATTATTCGAATTTGGAACACCGGAAAATTCAGGCGCCTTTAAATTGAAAACATCCACTTAGATGTCGTAATTGACTATCAATAATAAATACGAGTATTAAATTCAGTAAAAATGTATTACCAACAGTTAATATATTTATTATAGTAGATGGTTATGATGGTTATAAATTAAAAAGAAAATGATAGAAATAAATATTTTACACTAAAGCACTTTTGGTTTTTGCTTCTTAATAAATGCGGTCATTTTTATTGTAGAATCTTCTCGAATCAAAGAGCGGTATGTAAATAAAATCAATACTAGCCAATTTGAAGTGCTCTATAAAATATACAGTAGTCGCTAAATATCTTACTTAGCAATAAAACCTTATTGTAAAAACAATGAACATTTGTACTAACAACTCAGTAAAAATAAGTGAAGAAATAATACTTTTAGTTTCAATACTAAGCTTACATTTTTAAAGTATTATTAGCTGATCTTTAAAAAATATAAAGGCAGATTCTGTTTGACTTGAGAAACAGTTTGCGGGGGTAGAATAAAGGTGGCCGAGTGTTGGTTTTCGCACCGCCAGTCAAACGGACTCAAAGATTTATCGTTTAACCACCAAGCTGGAATGCTTTGGAGGTATGCTATTGTGCTGCATACTGTCTATTTTAGAAGCCATTGCTTTGGCTCGCGTCTTTGTAAAATGCAATATACTAGCGTACCCAATAAAAAGGAGCTATATAGGTTTTACTTATGAAGTTAGCGTTTTGTCGTAATGATCATTTTAATCTGAAAATCTCATCTTAAGTTAAGAATTTCCAATTCAAACTACTAAATTAATTCAGCTAGCATGTTTTAGTATTGAAAACATTAATTTGTTTTTTTTCGGCGTCGCTTATTACCGCACAATAGAAATAATAAATTATTGGTATAATTTTTAAGTATAAGAAACAGAAGGATTAATTGTGTGTACGGCACGGATGTCGCAAAAGAATGCACAGTATGTTTTTGGTTTGGACCCCATGGAAGCCGGGTACCAAAGTGGGAAATTAAAGTTAAATGCTATTGTGGAAGCGGATCCATCACAAAGCACTTCAGAGATAGCTGCTGGCTTCACAATGACAAAACTGTATTAATCTACCTGAAGCAAATCGTGAAAGTAAAAAAACTTGAACGATGAGTAAGTACCTCATGAGCTGAGTGAATCGAACTTTCAAACACGCGTCGGCTGCTGTGTTACTTTGCTCTACCAATACAATAATGAAGGTATGTGAAATAAATAACTACTCGTGATAAATAATGGAAACTGTACGATAATCGAAAGCGCTCGTGCAATGGCTGAATCCTGGAGACCCAGTAAAATTCTACTATTGAGTATTTGGTGGACAAGCGCCGGTCTATAGTCGTGTATGGTCTCCTAAAATTTGCCCAAACGATTATTAATGAAGAAAGAACTAGTTGCTAAACAACCGAGACTGAAAAAGGTTCATCTCCGATGCGACAAACCACCTTCATAGAGATTATGATTGATGGCTTTCAAAAATTATATCTGCTGAGCGGGTGGACTAAGATAGAGTCTAGTGCGTATTTTGTATTAAATTTTTCCTGTCTTGTGCTTAATATTCTACCGTAGACTTTTTGAAAGCGACTTGTTAACTGCATACCTGCGGTTAATAGTTATTGTTACTTTTTTTTTGTTTGTTTACCTTACTTATGAGATCAATATATATATATACTCGTATATATATATATATATATGTAATGAAATACTAAACGGGTCATATTTACATTAAATATATGTTTAGATTGTTTGAATGCTACAAAAGGTAAGACAAAAATGTGTTTTCTCAACGTTTGTGCCGGTTAAGCGATCTTTCTTAGTTCTCTCTTAGTCTCTTATTCTCTATATTTGAATAAAATTTCTAATAATACTAATTATTGTGCACCAATCAAACAGATATAGAAATACTTGGAAATGAATTTAAAATAAAAGTACAATAGGCGGGCTTATCCCATAGGCAAGCTTTGAATGGAAAAAACAGAAAGAAAATAGGTAATATGAAGTATATTTATGTTAAAGTAATAATATGTAATAAAACACAGATAATAATGCATATATATATACAAACTGTATTAATAAATAATAATTCCACTGATACCACAGACGAACCAAGGAGTAATTACAATGCCAGGCAATAAATTGTAATTTTATAACTTCTTCAAAAATACTGCAGAAGAGAACAGATTGCGACTGTCGATAAGTAGTCCCAAGTTCTTTACAGTTTCACTAAAATGTTTCCAGTCGATCCGTGTCAATCATCTTAAAACTACCCACAACACAAACCTGAGATTTGGCAGGATTCACGTTGAGCCTAAACCTCTTGTTCCAATCGCTAATACGCACAAGATCGTCTTTTATAACGGAACATAGATCCAAAACTGATATCTGGTAATAAATTTATAAATCATTGAAATAAATATTGCGAAAAGTAAAGGAAATAAAGCGCCACCTTGAGGTATGCCAGCAGTAACAGGGCGCCAAGAACGCGTTTACGTATTGCAGCTGCCATCTTTTGTAGTTCTGGAATAGGTTAATATTTTTAAATCTATATAACAATATGCAAAATTTCCGTAGAAAAGATATATGTATTTTATTTTTTTACAAATACTTCAACAAGTTTTTTTTAAACATTATTAGTTTACGGTCTGAAAGAATGACTTAAACTTAAACAAAGACATGGATACCCAAAACACGGCAGATATAAAAGTAGATGTAAAAATTTCATATACAATAAAATTTCCGCCTGACACGGTTAAGGCTATTTATTCTAGGATTTTCTTTCCACTTTTGAATTGTATTAAATGAAATTCGTTATAAATTATAAGCAGACTTTTAAAAGGGGTATATGTTAAATTTTCTTAATACAACAGCATTTAAGGCAAGGAAACGTACGACATATAGCCGTTTGCCATGCGATCAAAGTTCGCTTGTGGGCTGGTCTATGGAACGCTTAATTCAATTTGGACTGTAGCCAGATTTCGAATTTGCTGGCAGCGTGGCCCTTAAATAATAGAATAGCCGAGTCACATAAAAGTAGAGGTCTATACATTTTATTATCATGAAAACATTTACTGTTACAGAGCTCAGTAGAGAAATGAAATTACTTTTGGAACCGAGTACTTGTGTTTACGTTGTAAATTACTGGTCAAGGACGCTTTATTCCGTTTTTTTTTTCAATTAAATGCCTGAACTGAATTTTGTTTCATGTTTGAACTGGAGAAAGCAGCAAATAGCAAATACATTATTAATTAATTTAGTAATTAGAAACCGATTTAGTTGGTTCTTTATTACTCAGCCGGCATAATAAGTCGCCAGTATTTAGAAACTATATTCGTACGTATTTGTTTTTATATAAAATCCAATTAATTAGATCAATTTGTCTTTTTATTTCATATATAATTGCATTGCATTGGAAAATTTTGGATTTGAAATATTTTTTCGTAGTTTAAACATAATAATACGAAATGCAAAACATAAAAATGAAGATACATTTTTAGTTTTATTTGTCATTAATTAGTCACTTACGTGACTTTATTTACAAAACCTGACATTTAATTATAAAATAAATGTATACGATATAAATATTCCGTATGTATGTCTAATATACTAAGGATAAATATGGGATAACGTATGTATCATTCTGCTGAAATTTCAGCGCAGATTCGTATATTTCAGATATAACGCTTAGTGCACTTTATTCTGGAAACTGAAGCTACTTTCGAATTGCATAGGTGTTAAGGTATATATCACCGGGAGTACTAAGAACTCTCTACGAATTTATTTGTACATGATTGCTTCCATAAATTTCAGAGGCCAATTTCATTTTTGAGAGGGTTCGTTGTTCTTTTGAACAATTTGTTTGCCTATTCATTCTACCCCAGAGGTTAGATAAATATAGTAAGAGAACATGGCTATCATTTCTTTGGATAAAATTAATTCTAGTTAAGGGCCATTCTTCTGTGAAATTTCAAGTGAGCAACAGGGTTCGTGTTTATTTTTTTGTGTAACGATCGTTTACTACTGAATTTTTCGGAGTCCATCAATCCTTACTTTTGACAGAGGACGTAAAATTTTTATGAAAAAAATTGTCATGTAACTTTGTAACAAGTTTTATAATTTTATGAATGTAATATAAAACAAGCGTGTTTAAATAATTTAATTATAATAAAATTAACGACAAACTTTAATGAGGGTTTAGTAAGGATCTTAAAATAAGGTGCTATGTTATATTCTCTTTTCTAGAGGAATAAGTTCTAGAGGTATAAGTTAACAAATAAACAGGCATAAGCGATATTTTATTGGTTTTATGCGTTTAATTTTTTTTTTATTAAAGACAACAACATCTACTAGACAAAATTAAACTCCTTTCAGATATTAGGCGGAACTCGTACCTACAAACTTTTCCTTTCCACTGGACTACTGCTGCACTTATCTATTTATATATGCTATTATCTATCGACAAATACTTAAATGCCATACTTTTATAAGTTTAAAGCAAACAATAAAGGAGAAATAGTCATTTAAACATTGTATTAGGATTATTAAAAAAAAGTAAATTTTATATTTAAGATAACGTTTACACCTGGGACAAATTGGTTTTTAGTAAATTTCATTTTATATCTTTCCGCATAATGACGAAAAAAATAGTAATATAATTATGCATGAAATAAAGTCTTATAATCACACGCGAAATTATGTGAGTTTATTATTCTTTCATCCCAAAACACATAATGAAACTTATTTTATTTAATGCAATATTCAATATTGACAGTATTATTATAAATAATTAATTATAAAACTACATATTGGTTATTGCAGAGCACACTATTATCTACCATTAAAATTGTATATAGCATGCACAAGAATACCAATATATATACAATAGAAAAACTATTGACTATAGATCTTCATTTGCTACGATTTTGGCATTCCTCTCTGGCTTTCTTTACTCGCATTAGTCTTTAAAGAAGTTGCGGCATTATTTTTTATTGTATATACACTTTACAATAATATAGCTTATACATGTGAGATTAGACTGTAATTTCTAATGAAAACGAAAATACAACCAGATATTATTTATTAAGCGTTGATTTTTAGACGCGGCACTAAATGTGAATCAGTGAATTCACCCATTGTAATTACTTTTCTTATTTAAAATAAAAATGGTTGCGCCTTCAATATTTAAAATCGCAATAAGAAGTAGCTTAAAAGGGTATTCAATTGACATATGATATGCCACAACACAACGATCCAGCTATCACTGAACTTTAAAAATAATTGGGAACAGCAGCTTTGTAGGCATTTTTTATATTCTGTTTTGTAGAAGCAAGCTTTGTAGTAAAAGCTCAAAGCTTTCCGTGCCACAATGGTTGAATGCGTCCGCGTGAATCTCGCAAACGGTACAGTTAATACGCGTCTATTATGACAACTGCCTTTTAATAAACAAAGATATATGAAAGTTTCTGTAGCTCGTGTTTAGTTTTCACAGGCTCTAGCACTCATTTGGTAGTCCTGTACTTCTTTGTACGCAAATGTGTTTGAATTGAGTTGTGTTGTTAATTATATAACACACTCAAGTTGAATAAACTAAGATTGTGTGATATTTTATTATTAATAGAAAAAATAAACACCTGTCCTGGAAATATTGTATGTGAAACTTCCTTATATTTATGTTCACTAATCATATTAAAGCTTTTCTTGTAATGGATTTGAAACGCTGTTTATTTAACTTTGCTTTTTATGTTTGGCATTTGAGTTTCTTTGTGGGAACCGTTTCCAGAAAATTTTCGTCATCACCCTTTTGTTATCGAAACTCAGACTTCTATAGCAATATGTACACCTCAAAACGATCTCAAAGGGCGATACATTAATTAAGATTGTGCTGACAGTAACGTGTGTTTCCTCCAGGACGGTAAAGTAAGAAATCCTTGAAACGGACGTGTTCTCAAACAAAGCGGTTAGAGATTCCGAGCTCGTAACAAATGTTTTAACGTTTCGATACAAGTGGAAGTGCTAAATCTTACAGCGTAAATCACCGGATAGTATATAGCTCTCAGCTATTCGCCATATAAATCTGTTCCAGGAACATCAAGTTGCACAGATGTAGCGAAATAATTTAAAGATTTGTACGTCTACCGAGAATATAATGTTTTATATAGTTTTGGGTAATAGTATATTATTGGCGATATACTATTACTCAGAGGGATATAAGTAATTCCTCATATCAGCCATGGAAAGTTCACTGATGGACTTAGGCCTCCCCAAGATAGTGGGGATTTTTGCCCATAATTCCTGCGTTGAGTAGGCGTGTTGGCGATCGCAGAGCGCAATTTCGCGATGAGGATGCTGCTACCTATCCTAATCGTGTAGTATTGAAGCTGCGCTATTTCGGATTGATCTACCGCCATCTGTCAGTTCCCGTAACTCACTCGCCTCTTACATCACCTAGTACAGGGGAGATGCTCTGCCGGTAACTCACTTTTTAAACTCGTAGTACGTATTTGTCCTGCTTATTAGTAATTATAATAGCATATTTTGCCGGTACCGGCAAATAAAATATTAAAGTGGTACCGGCAAAGTAGAATAGTACCTTAAATAATCCGATTCAGAAACGTTTTTATTTATACCTCTTCCTTGCAGCTATGATATAGGCATTCGTTATTTTTTATTCAAATGCGTCTATTTTTCATTCGCAGAATTTAAATGAGAGCATGAGATTAAATATAATTTTCTTCCATGTTATGAATACCTTATTTAATATTAACATACCAATGAATTTAAATGTGCATTCGTAACAGAAAACGATCTATTAAAAAGGCAAACACAATACCAGCCAAAGCGACACTGGCATGGGCGTGAAACTGACTTTGAAATTCAAAAAGGCTTTGATGTGCCACTGCGACCTCAAATTGATTTGTAAACAAGACCTCGCTTTTTTCCAGTGTCAATAGTAAACATGTGTGAGCATGCACCTATTAAAATGTCACACGTGTCGGATTATATTAGAGAGTTCATGCAAAATCCGTTGGTACTATATAAAAATTTGTCAGTTTTACTAGTATTAAGTAGAAAACCTCTATGAATAAACTGGCCAAGAATTAATGCTTAATTTTAACCTGAAAGCATATCTACGATATATTAGCTTCATTTTGAAGACTAAAAAAGACTTTGTAAAAATTACTTTACAACTTGTTAATTTTTAAAAAGGTTACCGAAAGATTATAATAGTGCAAAAGGTAGACTGAACAAGTAATTATATTTCAAACAGAGAATATAAAATAATAATAGAAATAAGTTACTATTATTTAAAGAAATTAAACAATAATAGCGTTTTATTTTAGGGTGACTTTAGTACTTAAAAGTAGCTATTTTAATATCACGTGATCTGAACAATTGCTGGTAAAGCACTCTAAATTTACCTCACGCCATTCACTTAAAGGGTAAAGCTAAATTATTAAGAGTTCAAGCAACATTACAGAAGAAGGAAAGTAAAAATACAAAGCGTCATGCTATGCAAATATAACGGCTTAGGTGTATTTCGGTTACACATTTAACTGCTATAACCGTAGTAAGCACAATTACAAGAATAACATACACAATTATAGGAATAACAATTATGCTAGCTAACAAGACATATATGCCGAAAGCTATAACGTCACATTTTTGTATTTCATAACCATCAAATACGAATAACAAAGAGTGTTTAGTTGACATTTCATGTTTTGAGAAATAATGAAAATAACCGCAACGGAATCCTTAATCAATCAAAACTTAAAACGGCAGGTTATTCTTCTGCTCGCTCCTAAATAACGGAGATGTAATAACCTGGCTAGAGGACTCAATTCGACAGGTAATTCTTCTCCCAGACGACGCTACCCCTCAAACTGAATCCTAAAATTAACCAGCTATTCGAAGGTGATTCGGCAGGGGAAAGATTATTATTGCGCTGACGATGAAACTGAAATAAGAGACTGCAATCTCTCACTTAAATAAGATATCTCGCGCCGCAATAAGACATATTAATCCGTTTCTGTAAAAAAATAATATGTTTTAAGATTAAAATAATTATTCTTTTACTAAACATGAGTTTCATTTATGTCAAATAATATTAATTCTTACCTGAGCATGCCGTGAGTATAATGGTACCTGCTGATAGTAGATAACCGACAGACGGAGGTATATTTATTTGAAACAGATTAGCTCAATTGCAACACGGTAAGGGTAGGCAGCAGTATTTACGAAGTTACTATTGCCGCTATGCTTGTCCAGCCCGGCAATTACACGGTCCCCTTTGGGGAGGCGAATGTTCTGGTATATTGACTTTCTATTGATGATAATAATGAGGTTTTACTTTTTGTATTGTTACCTAAGTACTACCTACCCTAATTATAAATAAAACTTTCAATGACTGTTGCAAAATATATGAGTTTATAAGACAGATGACGAACAGAAAATAGAAAATTAATTATTTTATATGATACATCAAAATGTATTAATAAGCGCAGGACTATAGTATGTTATGTTTCACACAACTTTCTAACTACTACTACTAAACGCTACGAACTAAAGGCTTCGTTTAAAATCATATAATATTGTTCTTTATTGATATGTTTAAATATTTAAGTAGTATGATCTGTATTTTATATATAAAATCCATTTTGTTAACCTTTTTAATTAGTGTTAATGGCAAATAGTCAATATACTAAACTACTAAACTTATTATAATTATTTTTTAAATTAACAAGATACTTATTTCTAAAATAAGAAAGAGTTAATTAATTGAATATTCATTAATATGTGATAAATTTACATTTTAGATAAAAAATAACATGGTCAACGTTGTTAACTTGAAATATCGGAACAATGTCAAAAATTAGACGTCTATCGTCTAATTTGTATGTGTATATGTATTAGTATTTCTATATGTATATATATATATATATATATATATATACATACATATAAATATATTAATTTATACATATATTGTCTACTAGTAGAAAGTTAAAAAAATATTGCACTACCTCTATGTAATTTGGACTACAAACTTGTGTACCGTTGGATTCGCTGTCCCAATGCAAATATTGTACTGTCGTTGTGTTCTCATTCTTAAATGTCATCGGTGCTGGTAACCATCATCAGTCTGGAATCAATATACCAAAGTGTTATTAACATTTTGATTTGGTACATTTGAAAGCTCGCAGTAAAATTATTATTTGTAAATGATTCGTCGAAATTTTTGTACGCGCATGACAGAAACAAATTAGAAATATTTCCTGAGTTCTGTTTGTCAGAACCAGGTTCGTACGGAATCAGTAGGATCGGGAATTTATATGGAAGAAACTTTATCGCACCTATAATTTAAAGGCAGATAAAATTTTTGTACTTTATGTTGGTAAGGTCGGCCCGTTACAAAAAAATATAATCTAGAAATTTAATTTAAAAAAAAATCCAGTCATTTGGACTAAGTCTTAAAGGCCATAGCCAGATAATTTATGCAGGCTTAACTATAGAAAAGAGTTATTCTCATATAGTTATCAATTTTAACAAATATATAATATAAATTTTACAGGCAGACGCATTCAGCAAAATCACGTGAGCCCAAGTAGTGTTATTAGTACTGGTTCATGACGGGCGATCTACGTCTACGTACTTGTCGATCTTAATATTAATTAATTTCCACATACACTAATCTGACTTCAGGATCCCACACTTGTTACGTAACAATCCATACTTGTTACGGAAAGCATACTTTATAAGTACATATTTAATACACACACACACAGAACACTACTCTTTATCATATAAATATTTGCCTTGGCGCACTACCGAATGCGTCATTGGGTCTGTCAAACCATTTTTCCAGCATATTAGTTAAAGCATATGTCCATGTATAATATAATGAACATCACTTGCAAATAGATCTTAATTTTAATGCCTTTAAGCCGCATAACACTCGTAATGTTTCTTGCTGTAATATTATTAGTCTGCATAAGTTTTAGACCGAATGTGATATCCCTCTCCTCACATTAATATTCCGCGTATGCAAACGGTACAGAGCAAATAGTAGCACCTTTTGAAGATACCTCAAAGGGTTAAATGAGAACCGCGGGTAAGAGAGGCCAACTAAACATAAACTTCGTCATTATTTCAGTTGGAAACGAACTACTCAAGTACATTTACAGTGATATTACAAATCTGGGATGTATTTGGTTGTTTATTCTTCTTTCATTTTGATAGTGATATTTTGTGGAGTGTGTATTGTATCGAGCTTAAGCTTTTAAATACGATTAAACTCTCGAAAGTTTATTGCCATAGGACTTACGTCTAGTGGGATTGATCTAGTAAACTTGAACTGTTAAGTAAAGATATCAGTGAATAATAATATAGTAATAAGATATCAGTCCGGGGTTGAAGTCTGAAAAAACATTTGACAATACTTATTTTTATATTCGTACAAGCATACTTCTACGTTTTACTAACGTTCGTTATTTTTTATATATTATAATAGTATAAAAGATTTTTTCTGGATGAGCTCGAACGAGCTTTGTTTGATCAGACGGTATAATCTATTCTCTTACATAATAACAATGTTGAGGGATATATAAAGTATATAGTTACGATAACTATTATAAATTATATAATAGTTATCGTAACTATGTTAGTATAATAATACTTTGTTTTTATTTTACTAGATTAGCAAACACGTATAGCCCATATAAGGTAAACTATTATTATAAACTAACAATAACCACATAACTACAATAACCAAAAAAAACGCAAAGCATTTGCTATTGCATCGTTAGTCTAGGAGCCTAAGAATATTCTCAAAGTAGCAATAACATATTAAAAAAATATATGCATTCCAAGTGAATATCTACATTAGAAACTACAATTATACTTCCTGAGCGCACATTATTGCTTATATTTTCCACTAGTATTGGCGTAAACAAATTTAAACAAAGAACATAAGCTAATCGGCTAGCTAGCTCTTGAAATAATAAATGCTTAAATATCTACTTATATATATATATATATATATATATATAACCTATATATTGTACGAGCTAAAAGCTAGGGATAACATATTCATACAATGTTTTGCGCAACTTCTGCGCAGGTAAAAACATATCCCCGTGAAAGAAAAAAAGAAACGCAAAATACGGCACGTTTGCGGAATACGAACAATTGTATAAATGAAGGGAAGATTAATGCGATGCGACCCCTATATATTTGTGTACGGACGTTTTAGCAAGATTTGCACATTGAAATTTATTTATAGGTTCATATAAATGACACGCGCTTACGTGTCTCATCGCGCCTAGGATTTATGACCCCACTAAATTGGAGGCGATGAAATACCTTTTTTCAAATTTTAAATACAAGTTAAAAACTGCCGCGTTGTAATTTATTTTTCGCTTTTTCATATGTTAGCTGTTTTTTAATATATATGCTAAATAGTCATTTATATACATTTATATATCAGTAAAGGTTTTTAAAAAAAATGTAATATTTATATTCAATTACTTTTAATAGTAAATTATTCAAGTTGTAATGCTATGCAATGCTATATGTTTGTTGTATATTGCAAATTATTTAGTTGAATAAGGTTACCATAAGTTATGGCAATAAACAGTGGGACAATTTTAAAGTACAGTTCAATTTTTTAAATTAAATTACGATTTATTAATATGCATTTGTATATTTATTTTGGCATTCCCATTTTAATAATATCTTGTAGCTTAAAGAAAAAATGTAAAAAAAGCAAAGGAAATTTATGATTGATTAGTTGGAAATTTACTCGAGCTGATGTATCCCAGAAGACAATTATTAATGTCCAAAGAAAAAAAGTATTGGATTTAAAAAAACGGAACGGAATTTATATTGAACTTTTTAGTAAATTTGGGATGGTCACACGGCATACTTAGTTTAGAATGTCAATAAAGAAATATTAATTTTATTAAACAAAGTATGTGTAATAGAAGTAGAGTAATTAAAAATATTATAGTTTTTGGTTATAGTCTAGTATAGATAAAAGAAGTAGAGTAACTTAAAATATTGGCATTTTCATTTATTAAGTAGCAATGGAAAATATATCTTTTTTATCAAATCCTGATATTTTACTTTTTTTCTTCAAATATAAGTTGTTTTCCTACCGGAATCTACTTTGCGCTACAGTCACGCTCCTGTAGATTAAAAAGCAAGTCACGGATAAATAAGACTTAATTAAGATTCAGCATTTTCTGTTCTTGTATTTAATAATTACTAGTGTTTCTCAATTATAGTACAATGCAGACAAAACTAAGTACGGAATCTCCAATCTAATTGTAACAACATTTTGTTAAGAAATATTGTTTACATATATATGGCGTCCCTAACCAGATTCAGTAGGGGGCGACTGAGGTATCGATATTTACTACTACAGTATTAACAGTATAGATAAATATTCTTGGGCAGATTTCTGCCCATGGACGTCTTACTTTGGGCCTATTTGCGTTTTTTATTTGCCCTATTCTTGCCAGCCCAGTTAATATTAACAGCATATATATTTACATATAACATTTACATGAGGTACACCAGTCACGCGCTAGGGATACCATAGTGATATTACGCCGCAGTGACGTTTGCTATCACGCGTAATTTAGGCTTATTTGTCGACCTGGTCTGATAACATATACATAAATGTATGATATACATCAGAAACAACGTAGATGAAAAAAAAATGGAACCGCGACGGCTTTCGCGTGGCAATGAATCCCTGTTTCTTGAAATCTACGCATATATCCAACGATGAACGTTCTTTGGCTTATAGAAGATAATGTAAAGATTAAATCATTATTGTTCAAACCTACATAATCAGAAGTACCAAGAATCAGCGAGCGTATATGAAAGGACTAATGCGAGTAGGCAAGTGAAGATTCATAGTCTCTGCCTACACCGATGGGGCACAGGCATGATATATGTATGTAGGTATATACTTAATTACAAATGAACTTTTGCTAACTTTCGCGATTGCCAAGCTTTGTAATATAATCAATTAAACTTCAAATATACTTATTGCTTTACACATTTAAATGAAAAATGGCTAGTGCTAATAAAAATATATAGTTTTTTAGTAGCAGATATGAACAGAAATTAATGCGTGAGAATTTATAAATAAACATTTTAGCAAGAATTAATTTATAACTTGCCGTGTTTTGTTTCTGCGAAAATAGGTGAGACATTTATTTTTAACGTTCATTAGACCTTGATAAAAATTCCTAAGATATGTTAATATCGATATAGGAGGATACGCAATAATCGGTTTTTTGGTCTGTTTGGATATTTTCAGTCTTCAGGTACTTAAAAGTTTGATAGTATTTAAGAGGTCGATAGTATATAAAACGTAGGTGTAAAAAGTAAATGGGTTATATCATCATATCAGCCATTAAAAGTCCACTGTTACATAGAGCTCCGGAGCACGGACATAAAGCTCCCCAAGAAAAAGGGTATGTTTCCTATAATTGCCGCGCTGGGGAAGCGGGAAGCTGCTGCCCATCCCCACCCTGTCCATTTGAGCTGACTTCTTTGCTCCTTACTCGCCTTTTACTACACCTGGTTCAGGGGGAAGTACTATTTTACTCTGCCGGCACCTCGCGGCAATGGAGTTATATATTTGGTTAGTATAATCAAATATTACTGTTATCTTAAAATGAGTGTTTAAGTAGAATTCTCAGTGGATGGAGCTCAATAGCATAATATAGCAAGCAGTTGATGTATATTGAAAGAGCGAAATTGGCTGTACACAATGCAATCCGACTCCTATATTGTGTATGGAAGCGAGTGTTGGATATAAAGGAGGAATAATACAGTTGAAATTGTAACATTTGCGAAGTGAAACTGAATGGCAGGTTGAGAAACATCATGATAAGTGAAGGATGTGATGTTCAAGATGATATTATAACTAAGATCTAAAGAGGTAGATGAAAGTGTAGTAAAATTTAGCAAGCATATAGTTAGAAATACAAAGATCAATATATTTCCCCCTTAACAACGTACTATTCCTGTGAGATTTACGACTCACGACTCTGTAAATTTTTGTATATGTCTGGAATTTTATTTATCATAGCAGCCGCAGAACGTCTAATGGCGAATATAGGCCTCCCCAAAAAAGGGGAAAATTTGCCCGTCATTGTCGCGATGGTCAGGTGCAGTGGCAAGCACTGTGTGTGATTATGCAAAGGGAATCCTATTTCCACCCTTTTGTATTTGGACGACACTATATATATATAAACATAGTACAAATGTATGAGTATATATATACCGATACATCAGTTGCCTCTTATGACACCTGGTACAGTGGGCGGTGCTTTTTATTCTGTAGGTATCTCACGGCATTAGAATATACTAATCCGGTTACAATTTTTCGATCTGAACAAACAAATATTATAAATGTTTAAGCAAGTTAGTTTGCTATCCCTTCGCCACAAACTTCGGTTGAATATATGTATATTCAACCGAAGTTTGTGAAAATTAACAAATAAATAAAAATAGCGATTCATTTTTTACAATAACAGAATAATATATACTAATAAAGTAAGAAAAACAAGATTGTTTATTTATTGTTAAGCTATTATAAAAAAAATTGTTTTGTTAGTATTTCTCTTCATTGATTAATGTAAGTTTATTTATTAATGTGCAAAAACCTAATAACAAAACATGCTGGCTAAGTCGAAGACACTTTTAGAGAAGAATTTGTTTCGATTTACTTTCGACCTGTGGTTTATTGTTGGTTTTATTATGTTTAAAATACTAGATACTAGCTATGCCAGGTTTAATGTGGTCGTAATTTTTTTTAACTACTAAGTATTACTCTAGAATGTAGTAGACATTCCATGGATGTATGTGGTTGACTTAGTGAATTATCTCTTTTACCTTTAATACATCAATGCAATCACTTATTATTAAGTAAACCTGTATAAATCATTTTAGGTAACTGTGTACAGCATCAGAGTTTATGAAAGTTTTCCAGGAAAAAGACAGGTTCTTTGTATCTTACAGTGTATTGCAGAATGTTACTCGTATTTCTCTTTTGAGTTGATCGCTTCATAGGTTGTTTCCCTAAACTACCATATTATATCATAAATATTGCAAAATACTGGGACATAAAGAAGAAAGTTAAAACACGATAATTATAAATCAAGCTTCCAAGTGTCCACCTAGCCAACTTCATAAGTAAAAGCTCGCACAAAATGTTAAAAAATCATAATAATTCGTTTTATTTTAGTACAAAGAACGTTAATCTGTCTCCAAGATATGTCACACGTGTGCTACGGACACCAGGCAATAGAGGAATTACAGTTATTATATGTAAGTACATATTTAACACCTAGACACGGAACATAAATATTCATCATTTAAATTGTTTAGGCGCACAAGATCATTACCATATGTGCCATCGAGCCTGATTCTTTGTCTATTTATTTAAAAAACATAAATCCTTTCCGTGATGAATAACCCATGTGCCAACTTTCATGGTGTTCAGTCAAAGAGTGTTGGAGTTATTCCTCTCATATACGAACATCCATTTTCTATTTAGTTAGATGAATTGTTTTTTTTTTTGGATATAGTAAAGAATATCTTTATTTAATGCGTCTATTATGCATCTCAATGTTAAAACTGCAGGTAATCGATTCTGTTTACTGTGAAACTTTAAGGAAATTAGTCATTTATTTCATAAGTATCTGACTTCAAATGTGGCATTGGCGGATAAGTAGCGAAAATACTTAGCTTTAATAGTAGATAAACAAAATATTTGAATGATTAGCTTACCGTAATTTCTATACAATTACCAATTAACAAAACCATGAGCTGTTACGTTCAATAGAAGCGATGAATGCAATCTAGAAACCACTTTAGAGTTGGCAACAGAGTTGCTTAATGAAATAGTTTACCAAACTCGGTCTCGAGATTGTTGTGCGGGACCCAGTGACACTGCAATTTCTAATTAATTCTCCCAAAATAAATTCGATACTAAAATTATTTAACAATATCCGACGATCTAATACAGCTCAGAGATAAAAGCAGGAGTATTGCTCTACTACAACTCATATATATCTATCTCAAGGAATTTCATAAATCAATCAAATCAAAATATTTATTAAAATAGGCCTAACCAAAAAAACTTTTAATTAGAAACAATCTACTGATTATAAGTACCACGTTGCGCAGACAAAGTAACATATCAAAATTATCCTATCTTAAAACTACGCTAATGGCCTATTAATTATGCCTTAGTTAATGGCCTACCATTACCCAATTCACCAGAAACTAGCCTATTAGCCTAAAAAACTAAAGGTGGTGAAGGTCCCGTGACAGGTTTATGAAACCTCCAGCGATGGTGCTTCCAAAAATTTCGTCTAATTATTGTTGCAGCGTTCTTATACCTAATGTAGATACTGATACGATGTATTTGAAAAATATTAATCATAAAAGGGAAGAAAAGAAAATTGTAATGCTATTTACATATTGGTACTAAAATGCCAGCCTAAGCAAATCAGCCTCCATAGAGTGCACCCGTTCACGAGTACGGAATATATGCTCATGGTGTATAAAGAAAGTAATTATCTTTCTTCTTCTTTCGTTCTTTATAATCCTTTATACTATTTCGTCGTTAAGTTTAGAGATTTATTTCGATAAAATTGTTGCGTGTTAATGTTTAATGTTATTAGTGTACGCGTAAGAGTAAAAAAATCTTATAACAAAGTCCCACAAAACTGTGTTACACTTTATAATTTTAATAATTATTTAATTAACTATGCATGTCTTGCATAACATACGGTAGCGATTAGTAATATTTTTAAAGAGTCATATATGACTTTGTAGTTACAGAAAAAGAGATTCAAAATTTCTCTTTATTATAAATTATCAATAGTGCACTAGAAATAATAAATTGAGTGGATTACATTTTCTTTTTATTTAAGACTACCAGTAATATAATGATATACAATGAGATAGCTATGAACTATATTGAAAGAAGCGAATGGAACAGACTTTGTATTTGGTAGAAAATATCTAAGCAATTACTAAATAAGTATGAGCTACCCGAAGTTATTACATTGAGAGCATTATTTATATAAAGATCTGCAAAAGCTAAAGTTATTAAGGGAAGATAAAAAAAATCGTCCCCATAAATGTTATAACCAGTGACATTAAGAAAAACGCAATCAGCGGTCTTCCTATATACGCTTACTTCGTTCTCAGCGTTTTGATAAAGATGAAAAATTGTTTTCCCCGGCTTATGGGGCTTCTTGGACTATTAATCTTCCTGCAGATGTATTGTTGATCTCCGCGGGTGAAACTTTTGTGTCTGAACTCAGGGATCAAAAGGTTGGGGCCATGATTTTTAGATGTGGCTCCATCTGGGCCGAGATTTGAAGTATAACTGCCCTTCTGGTTTGACCTATTTCCGTGAGAGTGGATCTAGTTAGAATTATGTAGTAGTTTTAATATCGTTTCGGGTCCTATTTTATGATTTTTAAACCAAGTAGTAACAGTCTACAAAGTTCAACGGCACCGTTAGGCTTTAGGTTATTATATACGTAATATTTCACTTTATATTCAGCCGTTCCACTATTTTAGCATGATTTATATAGCGAAACATAAATCATTAGCCCTCGCAACGTAAGCTGAGGTTTTACGTGGATAATATTGGATTTATTCGTCTAAATAATTTGCTTTAACTCGTACATTATTAGCGGATCAAAAAATAAAACAGTAGACTATATTAATGATGTTATGAAATAAGTAAACATGAATAAATATTCAATTACTTTCTACTTTTACTGGATTCCAAAATACGACTTTTGAAAGTGCATATACGTTACATTGTTTGACAACGCAGCTCACTCTAATAAAACTAATGTGACATTTAAAGAGAGAGTGTTGTCGTGACAAATCAAAACATAGTTATAAAATTCATTCAATTCTTCATTTTTATTTCAGCTGTAGGACGTCAAGTATGAGTACGTGTCCCGAATAAGTTAGGAAATTACTAAATGCTAGAGATTTTAGGTAAGTTGGTCTTAAAAAATGTATATTAAAAAGTTTCTAGTTAAACTTTTTACATTAATATCATATTTGTTCGAACTGTATGTTGAATGAACTTATACTTTACAAGCTTCACTACATATTTGGTACCATCGGTTGAAATGAAGCCTTCCCTTGGTTATTGAGCGATCCCATACCTGCGCATTTCTCTATCGCCCTGGGCGACATTCACGTGAAGTCCCTAAAGGATTACGGGTTCGGAGCAAAACGAAAACGAAATTATGGGAAGTACATTTTCATCCTAAAGTTACTTAAGTGGGGAGTTTAATTATATTATTTTAATTAAATTTAAATAAATATCGTTCTAAGGTTGGAAAGTCGCTGATTTAATTAAAGTTATTAAAAAAAACAATACTTTATTAATTTTACATTTTATATTTATTTAAAGTTATTGAATTGCGCTTACTTGTACTTGTATTTAATTTTTTTGAATTACATGCATTTAGATGTGAAAAAACCAAGTTTTGTCAAATTTTTTAATGATAATGATAATATACAAATATACTCAAATGGTGAATTATAGGCACCATTATAGCAATGATGAATTAGAGATAACCATTTAAAAAAAACACAGATACACATATTTTAATAAATATTAATGGTGTGATTACAGCATATCTCATACAATCGGAAACCTGACTTCGAGATAAGTCACTGAAAGCACATGTTTTATGGATGTTTGATAACAGAAGGATCAAATATACACAAATATACTCGTAATATTTAAAAACAAGACAGCAACAATATAACAAACAGAACTATTCATCTGATTATTATTTGTCTTGAGTGGAAAATAAACCCCATAAACCATGGCGCTCATGATAGGGAGACTACATAACGCAAAATCAGGCCATTTATTTATTTAAATGTAATTCATCGTCATTCCTCTATTTTAATTCAAAGGATTCACCAAGAGTCCAAAGACGTAAGTTTGCAGTCCAAATTCAATAATAAGCAACTGTTGTGCTCACTGAAGGCATCGAATAGGATTCAATACCACTTCCGAATTTGTAACAGACGCTTAATGAAATAGTTTACCGAACTCGCAGTGGGGGTTGTGACGATTACCAAAGACATTGCAAATGTTGTAGTAGTTGATCTTTTATTAGTAATATCTTTTAGTGAAAAATATAGCAATTAAAAAAAATGTGTCTGGGTGTTAAACATGTATGTAAATATTATATGTAAGATTCTTCGGTTGTCTGTTACCCGTTACACAACTATTTAAAGGGACTAATCGCGGAGTGAGGTAAATAAAATTAAATATCGTGTGAACTATCATTAATAATAATCTGTATTATTATTGTATAATCTACAGTACTTTAATACTTTCTATATTTTGTGTTCTGAATAACAGCGCCCGCTGTATTATTTCGATAAGTGTCTCAAGTAATACTGATTTTTTCTGACTTTCGATCAGTTTTTTCTTTTATAGTTATAGAACATAACATTTATTTAAACAACTTTTAAAAAATTACAGAACTGCCATACTAAGTTTGCACCCCCTCTTTTACCCACTTCAGAGATGATGATTAAACCTATTTTACAATTGTTTCGATTAAACAATTTCAAAAAAAGTTTCCTACTTCCTTTGCACCCTCATTTCGCCCCCATGGAGGTGAATTTTCAAAAACTCTTTCTTATTGATCTTTTAAGTTATATAAAGAACCTCTGTGTAAAGTATCAAGTTCCGAACTCTTATAATTTAGGCACTGCGTCAATTTGTCAGTCGATCAATCAGTCTGCTTCTCCTTTTATACATATTATTCTTATAACGAGGTTAAAAATCTTTGTTACACATAACGAATATACGGCTTTTAAAAAACCTATCCAATTAGTTTGACATTATGCACTATATTAGTAACATGAAAAGAGTTCATTAGCCGTAGCGGCAGCTGTTCGCAATATTTCACTGCTATACAATTTCCGTAGTCTTTTGCTGCACATGGAATTATAAAAGTGACATTTATTCAGAAGCACAGCAAATAGTTTTCACGTTAATGGAATACGTACACTTTTGCTCCTAAAAATTTAACTCGCATCCTTCGTCAATACTGTGTGCGAGCAAAAAGTTTCGAATGTAAAATCCGTATCGTTTTCACTGTAAAAAGAACAAGCTTAGAGAAAAATATATTTTTTAAAGGTTTAACCTGAGTCTGGATCAGTATCTCGATTTTAAATTTCAAATAACAGCGTCGTTCTATTCTCGGAATATTTATTTATATCTTTCGTCTGACTTTTAAACTTAATTTCGGTACATTGGTTAAAATAAACAAAAGGCGATTAATGATGACGATGAACCCATATGATATAACGATGCATATTAACCTAAATTCAGTTTCCTATGCCTATCTTATTATTTATATTATTACTAACTGACCCAACAGACGTCCTATCTTCACAATATACTCCTATGTTTATCATGACAAAAATATTACAACTAAAAATTGAGTTATAAATGGAATCCAACTGAACACAGGAAGCAATTTTTAATAATAAATCAATATTATATAGTAGTTTACAAGTTCTTCTAGGACAAACATCGTGAACGTAACTTTTATATATAATGAGTATTTAAACCGACAGACGTCGTCCTGTCTTAACTTTACATATATGTCTATCGTGAAAAACATATTACGACTATAAATCGAGATATTATATATTCATATAAACTATCACATCTCTCAAGTAGGATAAAATTATGCACAGTAAGCAAAATTGATTGACATTCTTTCAATATTTTAAGGTACGAACCGAAAAAACGCCGTGACACGAAATTGTAATATAAAGTATATAAAGACTAATTATTATCTTCAAGGGCATGTTCTCCTTTGAAAAATATTGAATCCAAAGCAGATTAAAGTGTGCCAATGGTTTATAGAGTTTTAACAATAATATCTTTTGTTATACTGTAGAATTACAACAAAGAAAACAAACATGGTATATATGATACAGATGCCAGCTATATTGCTCAAAGCAATCTCTTCCAGGTTATCTGTGACAATTCATCATCTTCATATCAGCCATTAGAAGTCGATTGCTGCATTGCATCGTAGTGAGCATATTCAATTACACAGTACAAAACAGTTACACAGTTGTGGATGTATACGACACGTGTTACAAGGGAAGGTACTATTCTACAAAGACTGTAAATTTTTCTGATCTATGTTTTACAATGATCATGTGCTCTTTGATCCTTGTTAGGATATTCCTTTTGGTTTGGCTGAAGTGAGAGTGACCGCAGTATCAGTGAAGCTATACTATATTATAAGCCAGGTAATCGAAAAGTCAATCAAAAAATACTAAAATTTAAATAAACCGCTTTTTTAAGCCATTAATATAGAAGTATGTCTTTATAAATACATACGTATAACTAATTGAGTATGATGTTACCAGCCAGGCGGCCAGCCCTGACATTGTCCGGGTGTATAATAAAATTAAAACCCCTTCATGTTGTAACCGTAGGAGTACCCGGTCCTGGTTCTCTTACCTATAAACCATCTACCTGCATACAAAGAGATGCGTAATACAGGTTGATAGAGTAGGTGATTTAGTATATTTTTTCTATACAAACCCGTACGATTTTGAAACTATTATTTACAGAAAACGATGACGTGACACAGGCATGATGTATGTACGTATTAGGTGAAAATATGCTCTATATTTTTATAAAATAAGATTAACATGAAAATGTCAGCAACAATTATTATTTATGGCCGGAACTGATCTAAGCACTTAGTATAATTCATATAATTTTATTGGCTATATTGCAACAATAAATCAGCAACTGAGTTTTCATTATTCAAAGCCTTTCCTTTGTGTTCGATTATTAATTATTATTCGCAAGGTGGCTTTTGTTATATTGACGCCTTCATTTTGAAACTTAGTAAGTTGGTGAGTGCTCTCCACTTCGCTAACTTGTAACTTTGAGCGGTGTATAATCTCAATTTATAACATATAGAGGCTGCGAGAGTTTTAAAGGTTTCTGAGGGATTAATGTGAGTTCTGTGCGTATTTTAGGTAAGGTTGACTTTCTTTGTGTTTATAGGAAGAAAATATAGCAAGAGGTGCTCATACCTTTTAAAGGCAAATTGTTTATTTTGTCCACTTTCTTCTAGCCTGTAATGCCTTGCCCTCCTCTTGAATGGCTGGTAGGGGCATGACACTTACTGTACATACGGAACCATACTTTCAAAACGCATAAGAGCTCGAAATAATCAGATCTGTGTCACCTGGCCCAATAATATCATTATCATCACCAAAGCATCTGTAAGACGCAGTAACTCAATTGTGTCTTATGACAGGGGATTGATGGGGATGGGGGGACATGATGAGATTGGTACAGGAGAGTTACTATCTGACTCTGCCATTATCATAAGCTGGGATACCAATGTCAACTATTGTAAAATTCGCTTGATTTCCATGAACGCGCGGCTGTCTCTAAGCTATGATCTTAAAATGTATTTTAGTAGTTTTTGACGTGACAACGTCTTATATTAGGTTGTGGCTGGGAGTCACTTATGAAAAAGTGTAACGCTCGGTAACGTTACGATGAGTCACCGAACGAGAGAGAGGCCCGCCGAATGCCTTGCGTCTCTCTCCCACTCAACTATGATCGGTCTGTTGCGCGCGCAGCACTAGAGAATCAGGCGCATTGAATCGGCGTATGCTTGTGTCTCTGTCTTTGTCTTTCTCGAACGTTCTTGGCGTTGGAAAAACAAGAAAGCGTCATAATACAAGTTCACACGTGTGGTTAAAGTATCGTCAGCTGTGTCTGTAGTGAAAATTGGAGTGCTTAGATTCGTCATTTACAACAACTACAACAATAAAGGTAAATAATTGTACACTGATATTTCATTATCGTAAACTATGATTGATTGATTAATTGTTAGATTGACACAAAAGTTGAGAAACTGAGTTTATAGGTTATGTCATACTATTGATAAATGTTGATAGTGTTAAGTAAATTATTAGTTTAAAATTAATTAATTAATTAATTATTATTTTACAAATTTTCATTAATTTCAAATTTATTTAGCAAAAATTTGAACCTTCGATCTGAAT
>JACJUM010002878.1:12346119-12540326 GCA_020976665.1 Heortia vitessoides | reverse complement strand
TAATTTCAAATTTATTTAGCAAAAATTTGAACCTTCGATCTGAATAAGTGTTTTGATTTTCAAATTGATTCTTTAAAATTAAAAATTCATCCATTCAATTTCAAATGTTCAACAGGAATCACCACTCAGGAATTGTTTTGAACAATGGAAACGGACGAGTTTGGACAATGGAAAGTTTAAGTTTACATGTACAATGTTTTAGTAAACAAAATATATTTCTATAGTTAAAATTAGTGCAATTCTTATTTTCATTCAATTCCTTGTTTCTATTGTGAAATTTAATTATATTCATATCAATAAATATTCTACCGAGAAAAAGACGTTGTCACGTAAAATCTTCGCCCGTAAAACCGACTTTACAGGCAACAATTTTTTTTTATAATTTTCATTTAACAAAGACGTTAGACATTTGTTTATTAACTTGATTTGTGTTTTAACTATGAAAAAATTCATTCACCTTCGCAAACCGTATTTTTTAAAAGAAATCCGAAGTTTTAACTTCACCTGTCAATATAACCTGTCATTCATAAATTAAACTGACGACCTTTACTGTCAATGTCTTTCTCAATTTCTGAGACGTCTGGGTAATGTGGATTTAATGATATCTTCATTATGAAAAGGTTTTTATTTGCGATTAGTTATATTTTTTCAAATATTCGTCCAAACGTTGTAATGTAAAAATAAGTAAGTGTAATATGTATTTCACATTTAAGATAAGCTTTTGTAAATCATTTGAAAATAAGTTAATAAGAAAAGATTTGAAACAGCTGCGACTAGGAGCTTCAAGGAGGATGAAATGGAAGGCTTTAAACAATGTTATTTCAGTGTAATTTAATGGAGAAATCTTAGCTTTTTATGAAAACGTAATAACTTAAAATAATCATATCACAATGAAAATTTTTCATACAAAATTATATATCAAATATTCATTTATCATTAAGACTGAAGTTGATTGAAATACAAAAATAAATATATCACATTATTATGAAGCCTAAAAAATTGTGCTCGACAACACATCAATTGTTCAAACTGGAAACGACTTCGCCAGATGTGTTTTCCATATTTCTCAATATTCTTTTACATATATTTGGCCTTTACAATAAAAACAATAGTTAGACAGTAAAGGCCAGCACTCATCCACACAGAATATATACAAAATATATATTTAATAGCGAATAATCATTTAAAAATTGCACACCCAGGAGAAATCCTTCATCGTATCCCTAATATATTATTAATATAGCACGTTTAGAAACTATTATGGAATATTATATCCACTCAACTAAAACGCTGTTATAAATCAGCTATAGGGGGCCCACAAAATCTTCGAGAACCCTTATCGTTTGAGTTGAAAAATTTCATGGCGAGGAAAAGGGAATCAGCCAAAAGGGCTCATCTATCATGCCGTTGCTTTGGTCGATCCCAGTCGACGGAAGTTATATGTCTGAGGTACAAAATAATACGGCCCTCGGTCGGTAAAATATCGTTTAATATTCTCGCTAAAGATTCTTGTGGGCACAGACCTTTACCGGGCAATATTGGAAGCCTTTTGTCGCTTGTTTTTACGAAGTTAATGAGGTTGTTTTTAAATTTATCTTCAACAAAAATCTAGTTAAATTGTAAGAAATAAAATTGGCTGTAAGAATTATTTGAATGTGAAAACGCATCTCTAAAGAAACATATAAAATATGTATATTTATTTTATAATTTTTAAAACTTGAAATCATTTAACTCCTATACGTATGTAAAACGTACCGTATGATCGAAATATATATTTTCCAACATACACGCGTTCACTATTCACATTAAAATGACTTTATACACGGCTTTACCTCGCTTTGAAGCCGTAAAAATGTACTTTAATTGCGTTATATATATTGAACAATGGTACCATTTAGTTTATTAATTTGGACACACTTTTATTATTTTACTATCTGGTGCCAGCGAGTTGAAATTCTGTTTTACGTAAGTTACGCACACATTTTTGACGAATTGATACATTATTTACAGTTAGTGTATATTATTATTAATTGTAATGACAGAGATATTTGCTGGGTCTAATTTAAATAGATTATATTCCCTGACACACAAACAGGCTACGCATACCTGACAATAGGAAAATCAGATTTAGTCTTCTTAAAGTGTGGGTATGGATCATAAGCGAACCATTGGTATCCAATGCAGATTGGCGTGTTTTATCATCATCGTATCAGTTGTAGTACGCTCACTGCTTTACATAGGTCTCTTTAAGAAAAAGGGATTTTGCACAAAATAATCTAAATTTGCGCTGGGCAGTCGTTGGGCAATCGTAGGGGCCAACCTATTGTTTATTTTTGTAAATAAATCATGAATTTATTTCGTATCGAAATAAGTTCTATTTATTTTTTCCAGGTCCTCTTTACTTCTATTATTTTACTGATATAATTTGTAGCTTTATAGTAACTTGATTTTACTGACATCAGTTTTAAATAAAATAAAGCTCATATTTAGCTTCTAGCCCATAGTTATATGTTTGTAAATACTACGAAGGATATGGATATTCTTTCGGTAAACTTATTTATTATACAGTGTTCGAGTTTATATTTATATTGTCGTACATACCTTATATGTAATTTATTTATTTAAATTTTCTTTAATTTTCTGCCATACATATGTGCATTTACATTTATAAAGGCTAGTACAAGTATACAATCGTGTATTTATATTCTTTTATAATATGGTAACACTTTTAATCGTAAAGCATAATTTAAAAAAGAAATTTATAACAAGCGGAAAATCAAAATTAAAAAAATTGTTTGAGCTCGTATATTTTCTCGACGCTGGGCTACGAGTATTTTTTAACATAATAATTAGTGAGTTTGACTACCAACATGTTTAGATAAAAAATAGCGTCAGGAGACAGAATGACGACAGTAGATGCTTAGCAGCTAATTTAGAATATCCAATGTATTTGGATATATTAACTGGCTAGACATACAAGCTGAGGTGACAGTAGACGATTAGCAGGGGAAATAATAATTCTTATATATTACATTAAAACTGTATCCTGTTGATCGGGAGTTTATTTTATTTTTAGTAATAGATACTTATTCATTAACTATACATCACCATATGTATTTCAGAATTTTATCGTATTTTAGATAGTCATATATATCACATAAAAACAAATATAATAAACAAATAAAAAAACAATAAAAAGAATATAGTGATAAAGACTATTGTATATTTCTAGTTTTATTGATTTACTTTATTTGAATGATAACCTTCTGGCATTATGATTAAAATATGATTTCTTGCATATGACAGCCACGGCTGGCTAAAACGAAGTTTTACCTAGAGTCCGATTCTTGATGACTTTTTCAAACATTTATTGCTGCCGTATATCGGCAATAACACAGTCAATATTGTCTTTTAAGAAGTCAATCGTTTTGGATTTGTCGGCGAAGACTAGTGACTTTACAAAGCCCCACAGAAAATAGTCAAGCGGTGTTAAATCGCACGATCTTGAAGGCTACAATAACAATACACGGGTCCGATACGTGCAACCAGACGGTTACTAAACGTTTCTTTCAATAAACCAATTGTGGCACAATAGGTGTGACATTTTGCGTGATCTTGTTGAAATCACAATTCTTGCGTATCATGGTTGTTTAATTGATGAACGATAAAGTCAGTAATCAACGCTCTATAGCGGTCACCATTCACCATGTATCGTTCTGGCCAGCATAGTTTTTAAAGATATAAGGATAAATTATTCCACACCATAGACTTAAGGATTATTATCGCTCAAAATATAGAAGTTTAGTTTATTAATGTATCCATTGAACAAAAAGTGAGCTTCATTGCCGAATCAAATTCTTAATTTGCTTATGAAAATCGGGATTAACGGTAATCTTATTTTTTGGCCTATTCACCGAATCTACGCTAAATTGATAGGTTATCGAAAGTTCTTGCACGAGTTAGATTTTGCAAGTAAAAAAAGATTTATCTTCGAAATCGAAAATTCGAAATTCTTCCATAAGAAGGTTGGACACATATCCAATTCCTGTACACTATGGCGGATAGCCTGATTCGAGTCTTCCTATACGCTACCCTCTACAGCAGAAATGACTTCTTCTGTACGTACTTTACGACGATGCGTATTATCATTTAGAGTAAGCGGGTTGTGAAAACGTCCCATAGTTAATCGAATTAATTACTCTGATGGACGATTATGTTGACCGTAAAATAGACGTGGTAAGCGATGCATATTTGGACAGAACCATGATTTTCTAAATAAATTTGCATAATTTGGAAGGGTTGTTCAGGCATCAGTCTATTCATGTTAAAATGCCAAACCAAACAGAACATAAATCACTTGACAGCTGACAAAATGGCCGCCAGTAAAAAAAGTGTTGCCCACTTAAAGTTATATCTACAGCTCAGAAAAAACAACCTTTTTTATATTATTTTTTAAATAACATGTTCTAATATTTTTTTATTATTATATAGCAAGTTGAATACTTTTGACAAATTTAGACTTTTTAGTCATATATAACATTGAACACGACAATAGAATAAGGTAAGCGATTCTAGTTTATTTTAAAATAATAAATTCACTTAACACAAGTATACGCACTTGTGTTACGGATATCAGATAATAGAAGAATAACACATTTAACACCTAAATATAGACTCACACATATATTTGTACTAAGTGCGGACCACAATCACGTTTTAGTGTCGAAAATAAACTATCGAATAATAATAATATTAATAGTTTATTGATCTACTGCAAAAAATAAATATTAATAGGTTATTAACATAATTACACAAATAAAAACAAAAGAAAATCCAAAAAATATTACACTGATAGGCTGAAACGATGGCAGCCGTACTGGTATAAACTGTGTTACAGCTGTGTTTATACTCCACAAATAAATCTACTGACTAGACTATACTGAGATATGTTCAAAGGCAACATAAGTACAGTTCAGCTGGGAAAAAGAGGTTACATCAGATGTTTGAACCAAACTGTGTATCGGATATGTTTACTATTTTGTTGCCAGTGAAATGTATTCGAAAATTCATCAACTCGCGTTAGCATTTAAATTCTACGAGCTGTTTCCAATTTATCCCTGCATTTGTTTCATCATCCTTTTCAATAGTGAAAGACGATATGTCTGATAAATCTACAAACAAAAGGCAAATATAGAACAAAGCAACATAGAAAACATATAAAAGTCGAAATACAATAAAGTATTCAGTTCAGTGACCTATGATTTTTAATTGCCTTAGAGAAAATACTGAAAATGGCATGTCGGCGACTCTGCAAATCTATCACAAATCATATGCAACATCGTGTGACCCTTCTCCTTGAAATCTTTTGTATACTACACGCAATATAAATTAACCATTTTCAATAAGTTATAAAAAAGTTCATTTACTAACTTTCTACAATAAAAAAACAATATGTATATTCACTATAATACTGTAGCATTTTTATTTTGTGATACTAATGACGTCAGATAAGGCTGGAGAGAAGATGAATCCATTTAGAAACAGATTAAAATTTTTGCGCAGATATGTAAGTCTAGAAGCATACCTAGAAAATTTTAGCGTACTAACACATTTTCTGTATAAGATTTATTAAACACTAAATCCAAATACAGAGAATATTATTCCTCACTTAATCTGTAGATTACACTATACTCGTATATCTCACTTATTATTTTTTTAAACACACTATCTCATACATTTACAAGACCACACTCGTGTGACGGATATTAGAGAATTGAGGAATTAGAAATATAATATTTCAATACATATTTAATAAACACATAAATGTTTGTCTTGGGTAGGACGCACAATCATAATTGATGAATATCATGATTCCTAATAAAAAAAGGCATTATTGGTTTATATTTGCAATTTCACTGAATATGTAAGTCATTTAAATTGCGACGATCGAGATTGCGAAAACGTTCTGAATGCTTCTAGTATAAAACTGGGTAGTCGGTAGTGCACATAAAATTTGGCGAATGGTTCTCATTTCAGGGACCATTACTCAAACGCGGTAGGTTCTCACTCAAATGAGATTTCATAATTAACGTAAGCCAGGTCGAGCCGTCAAGTGCATGTGAAAATTTAACGAGGAGACCTCTAGACCTATCTCAAGCTATTTCTGTGTGTAAAACGGTACGTTTCCGACGTGAAAATATTAGCGAATAAACTAAGGAAAATGAGTTTATCCATAAATATAGAGTTTTTTGAAAATTCGTGTGGCGTTGTGGTTAAGAACGTTGGTTTAAAAGTAAAGGTTTTGGGTATAAATCTAAAACTCACAAAAAGTATTACGCCTCATTGTTTATAGAATCTTCCTAATTTATATTTTCCATGACTGAAAGTAAATCCTCACTTTGGCAATAGGCTGATGTATGAATTAACAAAGAAAAACAATCTTATGTACAACTACAAATAAATATATAATATAAAAATCTTGTATTAAACATGTAACGGTTTTTCATCTTCTACCTCCTTGCAATATCTATATATTATTATATATCTATATACTATATATCTATATAATATATTTTTTATTAAGTAGATCCATATAAATTTTATGATCCAATATTTTAGATTTTCTTTATAACTAGAAGAGAGTTATAGATTTCCATTTCTTTTAGTCCTGACATACTCTTGATAACGCAATATAGGCACAAAATAAACGTCAAATTGACTCAAATTTTATGCTTCAAAATATTAATTAAATTTACGGCAATAAAGCCGTACCGCATAAGACCTTTTTTGTTTAAACTTAGTATTCGAATAATATATTTTGTTTTAATGTTATGAAGGAGACAAATAGAAGATAAAATATGATATATAGTATATAAGTTTCTGTGTTATTTGATCCAGCCCTGTGTCACAGTTGTCGGCCCCCATCTGATATCACAAGGCCTGTGAGGACTTCCATGCTTCATGTGGTAATCTCAAAGGGTGAGTTAGAAGCGCTTATGCATATGGTCGCATTACAATAAGCGACTTTCTTGCTACTTTTTAGGCAATGATGCAATTAAGTACTCAGTCAGCATTTGGTTCCTTCAAAAAAATATGTCTTTGCTTAGATATCAAAATACTTAGTTCTGTCATGCCTTGCATTAAAAAATAAACGGACTCTCGCATATATAATATTATTTTGTATATTTTGTTGTGATCACTTTAGCATGTAGCTTAATTTAAGCTTATATCTTAGTTTGTTATTATAGGAATTTACGGTAGCAAAACGTTATGAATGAATATCAAATTAAGCGAGATAAAATAATTATTGTCGAGCTATTCATGTTTTATCTAATATTTGATTCATGAATTAAAACGTTTTGTTAATAGACAATATTAATAATTAACAATATGAACGTATGTTCATCGCATATTTGATGATAACTTGAACTAGAACATTAGGGCAACCCTATTTTAGACCCTGGGAGTCTCTCAGGCTCGTAACATAAACTTATCGAGGCTGTCACATAAGATATTCACTCTCAAATAAGTAAACATTACAAATTAAAATTTAGGTTTAAAAAAGGAAAAAAAAATATATTTATTAAAATAATGAAGTTATTGAAAACAAACACAAACCTATTATACAAAATGGAATAATTTTTCCACAGCTCCGGTCCAACCAATAAATATCGCAGGTATTGTGCCAAAGAAGTGCTGCGGCAGATTTTCATAAAATTGAAAATTCCAAATCGAAAAACTTTTCAGTGGCCAAGAAACTAAGAGCTATTTCATCTTGCTATGGAAAAGACGAATTTTCATTTCAACTTCAATCGCTCGGCAAGTTTTAAAAGCAAATAATTTGCGAGGAGTATAATAATCTTTCATCAAATTTCTTAAAAGCATCTATCACAAATATACTTGTTCAATAATATTTATTAATAATATTTATTTAGCATTGAAATTGGATCAAAATCTTTTTGTAAGCCTAATAATAATAGCCTAATAATAAAATATAATATTATTGAGACTGAACTAATCTGAAAAATAGATGAATGTAATAAATATAAGATAAAACATCATATTATAGTTCTGATCGCTTATTAAAATAATGAGGTGTGTAATATAATGGGTGAAATAGCGAGGGTACAGTATTCTAGTAATAGAGGGGTTTTTGTCCCATTTACCTTGAAAGAAGTTTATGAGTACCAGGTAATCATATACACTTTGGTTTTATATGAAATCAAGAGAAGTATAATACAAACCGATACAAATATAGACAATCGGTAAAACTTGTTTATGGCTTAAGCATGAGCAATACTTTGTATGTCTATTATTTGTTTTGTACCTACATTACTTTTGAATATCCTGTGCACTGTTTCGTACGGATATACTGGCATATGTCAGTTCCGATACCTAAGTCGCCTCTTACGACACCTGTTACACGCAGAGGTATTATTCTACTCCGCTGGTACCTAACGGCTTAAGTACTTCGATAATAAAGTAAATATTTAACACGGAGTAACCTAATGCCAATGTAAATAAAAATCACCGATAACCTCGCCAAATCTTTTGATCTTAAGTGAAACGCTTACAATATAAAGATTTCCATCGCTCGAAATAATACTTCGTTTTAAGTTGCGTTTGAAATAAAAATAAGGAAATGAAGGCAGGTTTTCTCTTGCTAAAAATAAACGAGGCCCATAACTCGACCGCAATTGCCGGCATTTCTCAACAGCTGGGATGCGACGTTGCTACCACTAATTAACCAGCTTTGCGTAAATTTGGACAAAAAATCCACTGTAAAGAGACCGACATGATGTTTTTAGCTGTAATTTAATATTTTCATATTTAATTTCGGCTCCAGAATTAAATACTTGGCTAATTCTTCTTATTGTATTTTTCTTAATGTTTAAATAAATATATGATTAGATACTGTTTCCTTATGTTCGGTAGCTTATAACATCTTTTATTTAATCTAATAAATACAGTTATATCTTTATGTACCTACATAGTTTCTTTTTAGATCTTCTTTGTCCTTTTCTGTCCAATCGATCATTAAAAAGGTTGACGGTTTTTGTTTCTGCATGAGGCAATAAACTGTAACACTACATTGAATTAGGATAAAAAAATTACTAGCCAATGTTCTATCTTGTTACTAAATATTTAATGTCACAAAATACGTTATTCGGTAATTTTGATCGTAATCTTTTCTTTCAAACGAAAAACGCAGTACAAATTGAACTTACTGAATTTATCAGCATAATAATGTAAGTCAAAAATGTAATTGCAAAAGAACTTGTATAATATATTTATAATAAATAAAAAATTCACACGATATCATTTCACTAGTTTAACTGATTCCGAGATAAGTAGCTTAAAGTAGTCGTGATACAGATCATATCATATCAGATAACAAAATAATTATAAATATAACACTAAGGTAGATTAAAATAATACCCACACATAGAACAAATACAGAGGAAATCATCATACAAACATTTGCTCTTTGTGGGGATTAAACACAAGACCTTCAGTCCACAAGATAGAATCACTACCATTTGCGTCATCTGGCCCGTCGCACCATCATCATCACGCCAGCTGTTGGCTGTCTACTGTTGGTCGTTGGCCTCATTGATTGATTGCTGCGCTGAGTAAGCGTAGACAGGTATGGTGTACCCATCCCCGCATTTTGCAGTTGAGCTACGCTGTCTCGGAAGAATATACCGTTATCTGATACATTGCGAAGTACTATACGAGCACGGCTTTTTACAGCAGCAAAAGAACCTGTATTTTTATAAAACTATTTATATTATGATTTAAATCTTATCAAAATTTGTTACCTCTGGTAAGAATAACATTTGACTTTTCAATTTCATTTCTTCATTCTCATTTCAATAATAAAGCTCGTAATACGACTAAAAAGTTATCAATATGCTTTGAAATCAGTAATGTATGTAAAAGTATTTATATATGTAAGAAGGACTGCTATCGGGCGGCTCCAGGTCACAGGGTGTGGATTAACCTAACGATTTCGTTGAGAAGGGTGATGTTACATATAATCTGATAATGTTTTATACTTAATTGTTCGTGCAAATGTCAATGTGTAGACCCGATACAGTTTAGCATATACATAGAAATGATATATTTCCCACAAATCTAGAAACATTGCGATTTATTCGCAAATTTAGACGATATATAGAATTCTTTCAAAAAGATTTTACCAGAGAACGAGGTGTAAAAAGGTTTCTTTTAGAATAAGTATGCGAATCATAGACACTAAAGGTATCATTTACTGATAGGCTTATGTATTGATAGGCTTATATAAAATTACACTCTTGCGGTCTGGCCGTTTTCTTCTACTACTACATCATCATAATTATCGCGATCTTGCGGTTCTATTCAGATTGTCTGTCCACTTTGTGGGTATTTCTGATTTGGGACTCACGAAATAGCTGTATACATACGAGTAAATCTACAAAATACACAAACAAACGAGATGTTCTTAAAGACAAATAGAGTCTGCATTGTAAATCGATCCTAAGCTCATGTCCCAGCGACGAGAGGTTTTACTTTTTCACCTCTTAACATAAACCTACATTTTAGTATTAATAAAATATAATAATATAAATGATGCCCGATCAAAGAAACATTGTCTTTGCATAAGAAATGTTTGTATAGTATTTACTTTTGAATTACTGAACCAATTATATATTTTCATGTTTAATTACTGTGTACAGTTTGATCCAACTTGAGAGTTGAAATACTTAATATTATATTATATTAATAGTTATATAGATAAGCCAGGACAACATTAGTCGGGTCAGTGATCTATATAATACTCCGTGCATTTACTGAGCTTACTTGATGTAACTGGGTAATGTTAAAAAGTTAATTATATTTGAAAAAATTGTCGGTGCGTGGACTATATTCTAAAACACTTAAGCCATGGTATTGAATATACATAACTAAGGCAACTTTATACACATAAACAGTCTAACAGCCTTCTTGCGCTACACGATGCAGTAGCTTTTATTTAGTTTTTGTGTCTATTTTAAGCATTCAAAAAAAGTTTTGTCGACTCGTCCATACATTTGTTTATCTGTTTGCAAACATGTAGCGTAAAAAATGGGATTTGTTCGTTTCAATGGGCCACAGTGGTTTATGACTTAATAAATTTTAACTTGCACAGCCAAATAAATTGTAGTATCCACAGCGTCGCTTGCTTTATTTGAAATTTAAATTTGCTCTGTTTTGAACACGGCTAGTTTTATCATTGGCAGCATTTAAAATACTTGGATTTACTTACGTTAACTAAAGTCATACATATTTTCAGTATTGATTGTATATATAATAAATATGTACGACCACATAAACAGTTTCTCTGATTGATATCAGGGTCTTAAAAAATCTCACGAAGTCTAAATTTTAACTTTTAGGATCTTATGAGATAAAACAACGGTTGGATTAGTGGCAAAATTATGCAGCAGAATAGTTATTTAAAATTGCTTTTCTACTTAATCCAGCTAAGAAATAGCGGCGAGATCTTCTGCGTCATTAGCTCCAAGGTGGTAAACGCAACAACAAAAAATGGCATGAAATCATATTTTATGAAGCAAAATTTTGAGAGTATTTTTATGACAAATTAGGGGATCCTAACAATTAGTGGCATCGAGGCGTCTTTCACAAAAGTGTCGTATTAAACTAAAGTAATGAATGTCATAAATTTCCCAACGAGACCTTCTCAAACAATTCACAGGCTTATCTCGGCGTGCGAAAGAATTATGAACAAGGATTTTATCATTTTAAATTGTTATGACCATTGGGTTAGGAAACCATTGGGAATACAAATCGGATTTAATAAATTTAGCTGTCCTTTTTTTCTAGCGCTAGAAATATTGGATTACTATTAGGATTATTTCTATTCACTTGTCGTTTTTATCGTTTTAATAAAAAATATTTATATCTGCATTGATAGGCTTACTTCATTTTTATTTTTATTTAACTTCTAAATTTATTAATTAAGCCTTTAATGTATGGGGTCTTGCTAATACATACTTGTAAAACATAAAAGATACATTCTTGATTGAATGATAGATTAATTTTTAACTGAATGATGGATTCATTCTGGATTTAATGAAGGATCCATATTTGATTCAATGGCTCTTAAAAACTATCAATTGGTATGAAATGCTCGCTTGGAAATGTACGATGTGATGACTCGTAGAATATAAATGGTGTTTAAAAAGCTAATTTTATGCTTCCATGAGCCACATTTAATTACGATAATCTTTATTTTTAATATAACGTATAAAATGGTTCTCGAAAAATCACCCTAAAAAGTTATTCAAAATATAATTATAAAAAATAAAAACTTACATTTAACATGATAATTTTTTTTCTTTTGTTTTGGATATTTCCTAGCTAACTCTAGAGGATTTTATGGTTTATTACTTAATATTAATTTTATCTCCTAAAATTATTATCTTTATTTCAAAGCCAGTAATGTCCGTCAAATGCGCGTACGCGCAGTTTTTATAGCCTATATAGCCCTTACATCGGCTATATTTAGCTATTTTCTTATAAAACAAGTATGGTATGGCTGCAAAAATATTTTGTAGTAGTAACTGTTTATACTCTTGTTTTTCTTGGTTAGCTTAGTTTGTCAAATACGTTTATAAATAATAAAGATTTGATATTTGCATTATACACTAATTATATAAATATATTTACATACGGTGCATAGGTCTAGATTGGATTACATTTAACTGGTCGTGTCTGAAAAGTGAAATTAAGTGTGAAGAAAAAAGAGAAGAAACAGTAAAGTTAAGAGTGAAGTTAAGAGTAAATTCAAGAGTAAAGTAAAGAGTCAAGTGAAGAGTAAAGTCAAGAATGAAGTCAAAAATGAAGTAAAGAGTGAAATGAAGTCTTTTCTTTATATCTCATCTATATGGAACTGTTTTTATTCTAGGTAGAAGTTTATGTCGCTCTCTGATAGAAAAATCGAGCCGACTCCTTAGAGATATATAAATAGATCTATCCCACAAAAATATGTTTTACAATAAAAAGCCTATTTGTTATTTAAGGCTATTATAGTCAAATATCATGTAGATGTATTCTGCTTTTCCAGCGTGAGAAAGTTATAAGCATCCATACAATCCTTTACGTCTAAAATATTAAATTTAATCTAAGCCTTTCCTTGTGAAATGTGAGCTAGTGCCACTAATTCACTAAATCTATTGAACCTTCTGCATCAATACTAATAAATACTTTGTTTACTAGTCTGCTCAATGTAGTCTGGAGTAGGAATAGCAATCAGGGCGCTGGAAAGTTCACGCCAGCGTGACGACGCAGTTTAGTTTAGTTATTTGTAAGTACTCGTAAGTACAAACATAGTACGTATTCAGAGCGTCACATCACTAATTAATTAAGTTTAAGGTCAAGGTGTTCAGTCCAATCAGTTAATTTATTAACTTATATGGAAACGTTTAAGCTAACAACGGTTCAGTATCAATTAGTCTATAAAGTCTATAATATCTGTCTGTAGTTCAAGAATAATTGAGTGGGATCACGTTACTTTCCCGACCTATGTAAATCGAAGTCTCCTTGATATAAGGTTTCATAGCAATGCAATATTCTGTCTAAGTTGTGTTTCTGCTAATTGTTCGCACAAACCGAGTGACTGATTTGTATCTCCATATAACAATTTGCTATATTAAGTGGCTGTTTCACTTGCTGATAAATAGCTTTTGAGACACACGTCTGCATTGATACTTCACTCTTACTTATTTCTAGTGAGAGATTCAGTGAAATTACTGGATGAATGTAACAGTATCTTCAGTTTAAAAAGTAAACGACACGCTAGTGATATCTTTGTCGTGCTCATGTTTATCATCAGACTATATGCTTGTTTGCCGACTTCAGAACATAAAAAATATGTACATTTGTTTTCTCATTAATGTGATGTGCAGTATTGTATATTAGTAGTAGATAGTACAGGTAATGTATAAGAGTACGCATCAAATGACAATCCAACTAATAACGCTTGTGAGATGAACGCGCCATTTTATTACCAGACTATGAGATTAGCGCTTAGTGCATATATTTATAATTCATTATCAATGTTTTTGCCAATAGGTAAAAGTTACAATATTTTAACATTAATCCTCTTGATGTCGTTCAAAGTGCGAATTAATAGTTATAAATACACTTAATTGTACATATACAATTGATAAAAATAGAATACTTTACAGCCTTATGGAAAAGTCAATTTTTTTTTCAGGCAACCTTTTATAATAAGAGAAAATCATAGCTATCTTTTAGAAAACGTTAGGAAGTGGTTTCTTAGAAGTCACAGAGTAGAATTCATGGAAGAAAGTTGTTATTTCAATTCAATTCCGAGTAAATAAACATCCACTCGAGGGTGTCTTATTGGACACAATGTGAATTAGCAAATAAGATGGAGGGTGGGGCTTGACAACAGAAAATCATATGCTTCTTACCCACATTGCAGGACACAAAGAAGATGTCAAAAGGTTGCCTGAGGCCCTAGCATGTTATTATGTGCACTTAAATGTTGATATCGCAATTAAAATAATTATAAAGATTAATTAAAAAATATAATTTCCGGTACTGGCATATAGCACATACCTCTATATTAGGTGTCGTAAGAGGCGACTGAAGAACCGATATAAAAAGATATCGCGGTATATCCTCTCGTAACACGTATCATGCAACGGGGTGCGGATGGGCAGCAGCAATCCCGTCGCGAAGTTCGGCGTCTGCACAGCGTGGCAATTATGGGCAAAATTATCCCTTTTTTGGGAAAGCTTGTGTCTAGCAATGAATCTTCTAAACCTGATATGATGAAGACGACCCCTTATATCTTAATCAAATATTTATCTGAAAATCCGATCTGCTAATAAACATTTACGAATTATAATTCACACATTCAATAAATTAATAGAAGTCAAGTACGCAGTCTTAAATTTTGCGATTTTTGTTAATACTTGACTCAAGTTTGACATTGAGTTTAATATAATTTATTATTTTAAGCTCCACAAAGGAACCTGATATAATCACCTGTCATGTCAAATTATTGTTCAAGTTATTATACACCTACGTTTTATTGCATATTAGCTGTATAGACAGCATGACTGATTAGTTTTAGGCATCAAATACATATGCATTAGATTATACAGTGTAGTATATAATATACCTTGTTAATATTGATCCGTGAGCCGTAAACGTTAGTGTGAAACATTATACTTATCAGCGCTATTTTTATATCTTTATTGTCATGATTACTAGGTATTGAATGATGGATATGATTTTTTTTATTTAAAATTTAGGTTATAGTAAGAACTTGTTAACAAATTTATATATTCTATATCAGGTCTATTAAATGTTACCAAATTTATAAGATTCAAAATTGACAGGTGCGGTGCAACATAGTTGATAAAAGCATATCCTAGCTACTTACTCGTATATACAATCAATTCGTCTCTTTCCTGATATAGTTAGACATACAATGTACGGACATAAATCGTTATCCATTTTTAATTCATTCCTCATTTTTGTTTTTAGATAAGTTGTTATTGCCCGTATATGTGAAATACCTAAAATATTCATATACATTATTTATTTTTGTATCATATAAGTGTTATTTAATACGTAAACGTATTAAAAAACGTTCAATTGTTATTGTAGCGAAAGCTTTATCTAAAGGTCTATTTTTATGAAGCCTAATCCTCTATGTTTATTTTAAGAGTGCTTCATTTTTCTGTAAAATAAACACTCAAGTCCGTATAAATCTAAGTAGATCCTTCATTTGGTATAACAAACTAAATACATTAAAAAAGACACACAAATTAAAAAGAAACTTCTTTCTGTTTTGTTACTGCTCGTATTTTAACGCCCTCTTACTCTTTATTAAGTTTGTTCGTTGTTTCCAAACATACAGTTACCAATATTTTTAGTTCATGTATTCTTTTTACACCAATGTTAAATAGATATATTTAAGTTGGTTAGATACATTTAAAGCCTTTTCATATTTAATTTATGAAACATCTCTTCTTATTAGAACCCACATTTAGGTTGTATATTGCACCTGCAAAAACTCCTATGCTAACTCAACAGGCGATTTTAACTTAAACTAAAGCAAAAAGTGTTTTGTCGTGAGTTTTGACCTAGTTGCATACAGCGAAACGAGCGAGCAAATATGGCTGGGGTTGTATAAGCTTTGCAGTCAAATATCTATTTTAGCATATAATTTTATACATGAATACATAGATGTTTCTAGTATCATTGGCATGAGCCTCAAGATGTCTTCTGCTAGATATAAGCATCTCAAAGTGATTTACAATCATTCCAGGGTTTTGTCCAATAACTGCAGACGTGAGCAGGGGTGCTGGCTTTCGCAGAACGCAGCTTTACAATAACAATGCTGCTTCCCATCCCCGCTCCATTACATTCGAGTTATTAGGAAATCCCGGGTATACTGCTAACTGACAGTTCTTGTACTTCATTCAACTTTGATTTAGAGGAAGGAAGAGCGGATTTTACACAATGAATCGCTTCAGATTATTTATTGATACGATCCCGATTTATACTAGTCACACATTAAAATCGATTGTTAAATAGTACAAGCATTGCGCCATGATATGTCTGTCTTTGGAGCGGACTTACATTACGACCTACTGACCCCTTGAGTTAATGACTGAGGTGTCTCGACGCTATTTCAACAAGGCACCTTATAATTCGAGCCCACAAGTAGAAGCCGCGAACTATTCTATTGTAAAATTGTCAATATACATGATTGAGACATGTCCTCCTCTACCATTTTGATGCTTTTGCTATCTCTTTGTTCCTAATACACCCATTTTTAGATAAATGTCCTAGTTAGGAGCAATTAAATCTGTTTCGCAGTTCTAAACAACGGCTTCTCAAGACGCGATCTGTGCGTTACGTGCCCTACAGTGATTGCCGTTGGTTTTATTTAGTTGGTTTTATCTCATGATTTTTGAGGAGACCTTTACAGTTATCTTGGAGGTTTCTTGGAGCCAATTCTTTCACAGAAATGAGCTCATGAAAAAGTACTCTGAACAGTTATACACTTGAAGTGTCAACACCCTTTTGTAGTTTTGGGATGAATCAATGAGCTATATGACCCTTATAAACTGTTTTATTTTGTACTTTCAAATAAAACAAATGTTACACTTTTTTATAAAATTAGATTTTAATTTCGTCGATTTTATTGCTGAAGACGAACCTATGCAGATGTCAGTTTCAGTACCACTTTAGAATTGGTTTAGAAGATTTTAAAAGTGTATTCAAAGGTCACCTCAAATAAGATAATAATATTACTTCTCGTAAGAGACAGAAAAATCTATCGGTGTTTTTGCGGCTGTCAAAAATGACAGAAAACCTTCTAGCCCCTTTGGGTTAACGTAAAATTATTTTTTATTAAACCTTAGCTTCAGTTTTAGATAAAAATAATTTTATTTTAAATCAAGTAAATATTATTTAGTACGAATATTTCGGTATTGTGGTACAAAATAACGGCATTGAGAAAAGTCTGTTTACTATACTTAAGTACCTACACATAATGGTAGTAGGTACTGTACTAAGGCGTGTACACCGTTAATCGAAATTCAAGGTATCCTACATAGCACTTAATGTTTCTAACACGACCAATATTGCTGGCGGTTAGGCACACAAATTAATATTCCACTGTATATCACTAACCCGCACCTGCCGTGTTGATTCAGTCCACATTATCAGCTAACGTACGGTGTTCTACAGCGATGCATTAGTGCATTACCTGCTTAGGGCCGCCGTGATATAGATGCTTTAAACGTTTGTATGGATAATTGAGATCTAATAGAGATAATTGAGAGATAAAATTTGTCACAAAGATTATTTATTTATGCCTATAATAACACACAAGCTACTTTTTTTATCTCAAAACATTAAAAAACTGGCTTTTTTTCTAAGGAATAAAAAGAAAAGTGAAAACCTTGCGCACAAAGTCATGGGCTGAATATAAAATGAGATTTCAAATCATATTAAAAAACATTTAAGTAGATATTTTTATTGCATCACAAAACTAAGCTACATGCTCCTATTTAGTATGATGGTAATTTGTATGGTAACTATTTATTTGTAGAGATTGAAATATACTGAACTTTTGACCATGCGTTTGTTGGCTTCGGGTTCCTGTGCTCCAATGCTCCCATTTTGTTCAAAATTGTCGCGCTAGGCAGGGCGTCGTGGCAATCGCCGAACGTTACGTGTCAGAGTTACGCTATTTTGGGTGAAAATACTACAAACTGTTGTTTGTTCCGGTACCTCAGTAACAGCTGGTATAAGTGGAGATACTATCCTACTCTTGCACTCCACGGCACATTATATCGTACAGCACTGTATACCAAAACCTTCTAACCTACCTTCTTCTTTTGGTCAGTAAGGTCAGTTTGTAATCATAAATAAAAACAAATTAAAACGTTTCCAACTATACCATTAGTTATGTTTTTACAAAAAACAGATTCTAATGTATCTAATAAGTAAATATGTATGTATAGGTATAACGAAGCATAAACCTAGAGTCTGTGTAAACCCTTATCTGTAAAACAGAGTTTAACTAAAATGAACTTTGTACTATAAGCTATTAGGATGCATGGCAACTGACTTCTATTTAGATGGGCCTGCAGACGATAATCAAAGTACAGCATACTCCTCCTGTAGCAGCCGACTAAAATTAATTTAGTGCTAGATCGCTGGTGTTTCCGAGTACTTAGACGTAGTGATCTAGTTTCGACAGGGAATCTGTTCTGTAATATATTGGTAAATGTGGTTATTAAAATGACGTTAATAGTAATAAAATTAATTTACACATTGATAAAGATCTATAGATAGAGAATGTATTAAAATAAAGGTGGCTTGCTCTATTAGTAACTTTAATTGTCATGACCATCATTACATCAGTCGAATTTTCGTCCACTGTTGGAAAAAACCTCATCAAGTGTTTAAATCAGAGTAAAATAATAACTTATAATAATGTACCCGTTATTTTAAGAAGCAATTAGTTATAAAGTTACTAAGTTAAGTTACTAATAACCAAGAGATGGTTGTATATTCATGCAAAACAGTATATCCAAATGCTCAGGGCGGGGATGGGCAGCATTATCCACTTCTTCAAGCTGCTCTCTGCGATTGCCAACACTCTTGCCCATTGTGGCATTCATGAGCAACATTTCCACTTACATGGGCAGTTCTATGTCCAACAGTCGAATACCGATAGATGATATAAAGGGTTTTCTAAGCAAGCCTCGTACAGGTATCCTCGCGATACCCTTAGTATTGAAGTAATTACGGTGTTTAAGAAGTATACACTGATATAATTGTACTTGTTGTATCGGCCACGACACCTGATACAAAGAGTGGGACTATTGTGCCGATGCCCTACAGTCGTTAAACTTGATCTCTAATGTTTTTTGTTTGATATAAGAATTGAATTTACTACGTTTTTAGAAAAAAATATAAAATTTACAAGGATAGTAACGTTCGGAAGGGCTAGACATCAAAACAATGTTTCGTAATCATAGCACTCGTCTGGGATTCGATTTTCTTTTTAATAAATAAATGATCACAACAAATTATACCTGACTGTGTGACCCATAAGTCACTTAAAACACTTGTGTTACGGATATTGTTACTTAAATACATAATAATATGTATAATAATATAGCATTGCAAATGCTGTGTTCCGATTTGAAGGTTACGACATAATATATTCCTGTCAATAGGTTTGTAATGCGCTATTGATATCCTTATTATTTTATGTGCGTTTATAGACTGCTTTCACGCTAACTACCACACTAACTGTACGATTGTTTATCGACCTAGTTCAATAAAAGAAAAATGGAATTTATAAATAAGCACAAATGTTACAAACCGTTAACACTGATTCGTTTGAAGTAAGCAACAACTTGAAAGATATTATTTACAAAGTGTACACTTAATTTGTTCAATCAGACAGCATCGAAGCGAGAATCCTCTTAATGGATCTCGACCAAGTGCCGTCTGAAAGTGTATCATCTTTTGTTCTAGTGTCTCAACAATAAATTTACACGTAATTTCTCTTTAGCTTCGCCTTTGTACGTGTTGTTTTGTTCTAATTTGTGGCAAGGGGCGGTGACGCTAATTTTGTTCTGTGATAAGGAAATTCCACAGTGAGAGATGTTTACAGATCGCATTTTCTTTAGAAATCTTTGTTGTACACTTTAGACGATCCCGTTAAAGAATACTTGTTCGTCCTTTGTGCTTCACACCTGGGTGTTTTCTTTAAATCATTGCTGCATTGAGCCAGGGGATACAAGGCGAGGTTTAATTCGCTGAGATTAACGAAGACTATTTCAGAGAATTTGATGCAGTATGTTTTTGTCTTTTATCATATTTTATATTATACTAGCATCGCCCCGCGGATTTACCCGCTTTAAGTTGTAAATTTTTTGTACTAACTTTGCACCTTCCTTTTACTCCCATAAGCAATGATTTTCAAATTCGAAAGATCAATTGATTAATTTCCGTTGGTTTGTAAGTCAGTCAGCCAGCTTCTCCTTTAATATATATATACACTCATTTGCAAAAAAAATCTTTAAAAGAATACGGTACCAAAATTATTTCAATCATTTGTACATGTTACTGGCCGGTTTAAAAAATGCCGTGGTGTTTAAAACAGTACGTTCTTAATAAAAATTTTGCATTTTTACAGAAAACCACATTTTATCCTACATTTTTGGTGCGAAGTTCCAAAAGAGAATATCAGTTTTCATAACTTTTAGTAAATTTTCATGAATTTATTTCATATTCTTAATTGTCAAAACTTCATTTATTGCTGTTTCGCTGTCTCAATAATGTTAGAGAAAGTGGTAAGAGCTACCAAAATTATTGCGCTGTTCGAACAGGGTTGCAGCCGATGCTTTGTGACTCAGAGGCTAAGTGTGAGTCGCTCGACGGTTCAAAGGACCTGGCAGCGGTATCAAGACACCGGTTCCGTCGAAAGAAGGCCAGGTCCTAGAAGAAAACCATGTACCCAACCACTGGATGATCGTTTTCTTGTGAGTCGCGCATTGGGAAAACGTAAGTCTTTGTATGTGGACCTTAAAAATAATCTCGAAGAAGTAAGAAATGTGCATATTAGTCTATGGACGGTCAGGAGGAGGATTTTCGCAGCCAATATACGCAATCATCGCCCGGCCCGCGGCCCTAAGTTACTCCATGAGCACAGAGTTGCCAACCTTAGGTTTGCTCGAAATTGTGAGTCATGGACTTAAGAAAACTGGAATACCGTACCGTACTCCGATGAAGCCAGAATATCTCTGTTCCGTGAAGATTGACGTCGGCGAGTGTTACGAAGATGAGGAGAACGCTTTGCAGAGGCTTGTTTTGAAGAAATCACACCTTATGAGGGGGGCTTTGTTATGTTTTGGGCAGGAATAAATTCAATGGATCGTACAGTAGTCTTAGTCTTAGTACAGTAGTCGTACTTTAGTCTTCATTTAAAACGGCTCATAACGTCGATTCATAATGGAAGTTCTTATTCCTCATGAACAACCTGCATTGGCCGCTTTAGGCGAAGACTCAATTTTTATGGACGGCAACGCTCGCGCCCACCGGTCTGGCGATGTGGAAGCGTATGTGCAAGAGGTAGGCATTCATCATTTAGAATGGCCAGCTTGAGGTCCCGACCTCAATCCTTTTGAGCATGTCCTAAAACGACGCGTGAGATCAGTATAACCGGCTCCAAAGACCATCAGAGAGCTGAAGAATGTGATTACCGCGGAGTGGGAACGTATTCCGCAAGCAAGTATCCGGGATATCCTCGCTAGCATACCCAGACGAATTCAAGCTATGGTTTTAGCTAGGGAGGGTCACACTCAATACTAAACATTTATCTGCTTTTACTTTTTTAATAAAAAAACAAACAAAAATCTTTGTTAACTTTTACTTCACGAGCATATGCACTACTAGCGGGCATACACTACTAGTGAACTTTAGCGTTAAAACACAATTTTTTTTATAAAAATTGTATGATAATACTGACGAAAACGATTATTTGCTTATAAATTTACAAAATTATGAAAGTAAAACTACCTATAATTATCAAACAAACCAATAGGAACATTTCAAATGGTTCATTGCTTAGGTGCCCGATTTTTTTGCAAATGAGTGTATATATAGATATGCAATATACCATCGAAATATTTATTCTGTTTCACCTTCGAACGGTTTTAAAGCTACTTAAAAAGAAGTATAATAATAACGAATACGACAAAACATACCTGTTATTCCGCTTCAGATTATCAAAATAAAGCAACAGTCCATATAAAACTTTCACGAACACTCATTAAATCCTGCCATAATCAAAAACAGAACATGTGCCACTGGCGTTATAGAACTAACCGTTTATCGAATGTTGTTTTATAAGAATTGAATTTACTATGATAATTGTATTACCATAATGTTATGTAATTATCAAAATTACCAACAAAACGTTTCATGCTTTTCGTATATATCATAAATTGAGTAAAACTAACATAATATTACTTTGTCTAATTGACTTTGACAACAAACAATGCGTCTGTTAGGTCCCAAATTAATTAACCGCAGACACCTTGATTTCAGGTTTCTTGGCTATTCTATATAAATAAAGGCATTATTATAATATTAAAATAAAGGCAAATAAAATATTAGTGTCATATATTATATTTATATATTGTTAACGTATTATTCTAGTTCCTTCGCATTTCTCTCTGATCGAAACTTGAGCTTGTTTCGTACCAAGTACGTGGCCGACGATTTGGCGCAGCTGTCGCGTGATTATGAAATGATTTTCTAATACAGACCAGCTTCTTGACATAAAGTTGGGTACAAATGGCGGATTCAGCTCTGTAAATTCTATAAAATATACGTTATAAATTAAAAATGCACCCATTTTTAGATTCAAATCAAATCAAAATATACTTTATTCAAGAAGGCCCATTACAAACACTTTCGAAACGTGAAAAATAACATAAATTACTATTTAAATTCAGAAATATGTGGTACTAAATTGTATTATATTTAGAAAAAACTGAAAACTTTAATGTTGGTTCACTATACGAGCCACCAGAAAGGAACCTACAAAAAACCATTTGCAGCCTTAGTAGTAACTTGAAAAATAATTATACTTTTTGAAATATATAAACAAAGTTCCTATGAAAAGTGATTTAAAATAGGTCTAGGTTTTGGGTGGGATGCTAGTTTATTGTAATTAATATTACGTAAATTGCTTGGTCTCTAAGTGTTTAGTAATATTTCCCTTTGTTTGATTCGCTAATAGTAGCATAACTTTTTTTGTACTTTTAATAAAAGACTAGCTGAAGGATGTTCTGAAAATGTCTGTAACTTTTTTATACTTTTAATAATCGATTAGCTGAAGGATGGTCTAAAATGTCTGTAACTTTTTTGTACTTTTAATAAATGATTAGCTGAAGGATGGTCTAAAATGTCTTTAACTTTTCTGTACTATTAATAAAAGATTAGCTGAAGGATGGTCTAAAAATGTCTTCGCAAACACATGACGCCAATATGTGATAAACAAGAAGTTATTATTACCTTACACGACTCCAAGAATATTTAATTAAGATTAATTTCCAAGTAATTAACTTTCAACAAGCAGACTTAGGGCTATTTCAAGTAATTATAAGGCCAAATCACATTGATTTAATATCTTCTACGACATTTTGTTTCAGTTAATACCCAATGGCCAATGTTAATCCGTACAAAGATTATGAAACAGCTCGACGGCCAGCTGTTGCATAATTGCGGAACGATTTCTGAATACTGACTAGTCACAACCTTGGCTTAGATGTGCTTGAAGAAGCGAAGCTTTATCGTTTTTGATATTTGAATATGGTAATAAGGTAAGTTAAATTTAACGCCAATAACAATGCGAAATCTCTTCAATATCAGTTTTACAAGTCTAATTTATTTTTCCGGCTTCCCAATAAACTACCTTATTATAATTTTTTAAAGAGTCAAACTACTCAGGCATTTAATTATGCAATATTAATTGACTTATCGCGAAGCATGATGGAAAAATATTTATTATGGATTGAATGAAAAGCAGCAGTACTTTAGCTTTAGTTTACAGGTGAGAATAGTATAAAAATGTCTTGGCCAAATTTATACAATCAATGCAGTCCAAGTCTGTCAAGTCCAACCCATTAAATCTTTGTGCACATCTCAATTAGCTTTAGTTTACAGGTGAGAATAGTATAAAAATGTCTTGGCCAAATTTATACAATCAATGCAGTCCAAGTCTCGTAATAATCCAAAATGATGTTAAAGACAAAACTTTACTAGAGAATACCCTTAATATTTTGCAGATGAGTCTTATTTACCAAAGCTTGCCTTCTCGTCGCTGGTTTAGATTGTAATGTGCTTACGTAGCATTCCGCGTCTAAGCGCTACTGAGCAATTAGTCCTCGGCGCCAGTTGGTAAATATTAACACTGGTAATTGTACTGAACGTCAGCCCCCGATGTTCGTTACAGTGGGCACTTGCAACCTGAATACAAATGAATCCATTATCCGAAAGTGCGGAGATAGCAGATCGACCCCGGTATCACGTACGACCATGCACGGTTCGGGTATTTGTGTAAACGTATACCTTTTGTCCTACGCGTTTTATGCCTCTTGATCTTATGCGGAGTATCGAGTTTGGGACACGTTACTTGGGATCACTTATTATTGATGTTTGCTGAGGCAACTCTACAACTTACACTACGGGTGTTGTGGTTTGAAGTTAGGATGAAGGCTTATACTGAATAAAAATACTGTTTTTTATTGAGATTATTTATAAAACCATCTTTACATCAGCTGAAGGAAGATCACCTTTGGGCATAGACCTACCCAAGGAAGGACGATTATCTTTCATACTTGTAACAATAGGTAGGGCTGGCAATTGCAGAGCGTAGTTTTACGTTGGGCATGCTGCCCATCCGCACCTTGTTACATTTGAGCGTCTGTTTGGGATCAATATACTGCAATCTTCTAATTCCGGTACTTCTAATATGTTAGTCCAGTAGATTTATCATAAAGCGCAAATTAATTAAGTTTCGGTAGGTATTTATTCTGACATCTGTAGTAATTATAAACACATTTCTAACAATTTACTTAACTACAATCTACGTTCATGTTCATGGAACCACTGTATTTAGGTTAACATAAAATTCCGTTCAAAGGGAGGATATTACACTTTGATTTTATAATATATAAAATTAATGCCTGCCTAAAATTGCATAAAGAGTGCAAACAACTCCGTATTCAATCTTGTGAATGGTGCTTTAAATATCTGCGCGAGACTTTTGATGCTTCAAAAGATAAGGTATATACGAATATATTTTTGGGATATTTTAATTAAACTATTTAATTATTACTCTAACTCACCACTTTAAATAATAAGAAAGGATATAATGAAACAAAGTTCGATAAAATCGTCAATCAAAAGAAAATCCTTTAACAGAGATACAAAGTAACTGTGTATTTATGTAGCCGTATTTTACAATTTTATCACACTGGCGATTTAAATCAATTTTGCAGGATACGCTACTAACGATGCATGTTTACCGATGTTAAATAAATTGCGCTATCATTGAACACGTAAATATTGCATCGCAAAACCAACAAATATACTACATGCGTATGAGTAAATGTACAAAAATTGGACTTCGGCCAGAATCTACGACACAACGCCACAGGGCAATGGCGAGAACATCAGAACTCCAATAATTTGTTTTGTTTTATCATCGCCCGGTCAATAGGGAGCCAAAATTGTGTATACAATAAGTTTAATTTCAAAAGCTATGTTTAAATTATGTGCTGCAATTTTAATTTCACAATTAAAATTAAACTGGATGACTGGATGATAAAATTAAATTATGGATGTATTGTAATGTTATTTGCTTCTTCATCATGCCAGCCAAAGGAAGTACATTGCAGTACATAGGCCTTTCCAAAAAAGGAGTTTTTTTGCCTATAATTGCCGTGCAAGCGTGTTGGCAATCGCAAAGCGCTGCTTTCGTGACGGCGATGCTGCTGCCCATCCCCACCCTGTGCATTTGAGCTGCAGTGTATCGGATGAATATACTGCCATCTGTCGGTTCTGGTACATATAAAACATATAAAATATGGCCTTAATCAGCTCAAACTTACTCCAGTCAATAATTCACAGAACTATTTTATAATTGGAACAAATCAAATACGTAAGTGACTATTACAAGGTAACTAAAAAGTATATTAATGAGTTTGAACTTCTAAGAAACGATTTATACGAAGAGTTTTATTTCAAACATGTTCCGTACACTTTCCAGGTACCGATTCATTAATAATGCAATGCAATAGTTAGGTATATATACGATTACGAGGAATGTTTTTTTTGTATATTGGATTTTTCCAGATTTCTTGTCTGTAACGTAGCTTTTTATTTTGAAGTAGTTTGTATGTGTGTTTTAATGTATAAGAGAGCCTTGGCATCTATGCCAGATAATATTTAATTTTACAAATTTAAAATTGGATTATTGGTTTTTAAAGTATTTTGGGCATATGGACACGAATAGATTAAATGAGAATATTTGTTGTATACTAGCTGGAATGTATAATCAACTGTTTTTTTACCTAAATAAAAGTCACTACCAACTGTGCAAATCAAATGTTGTTCATACGGATCGTAATCGCAGAACTTTTATAAAATAAAGTATTTTTTCATAGCCTGTCAGCTATTATTGAAAGTGGTTTTTTTATAAGTCCTTTTCAATTTATACTTGTTTTAATTTTTAGTATATTATAAAAAAACACTCCAATTTTATATATTCTAGTTTAGATATTAATCGTAGTATAATAATAATGGTACGTATAAGCGTACTATGAATCATTTCTAAAATTGATAGTGATGTGTAAACGACCTTCCCCCCCAGAATAATAAATCTCTCGTTTGAGGGCAGGTGCCCAAAATGTCAAGCGTTATCTAAGGACGGTATTCTTCTGATAAACTCGAGATGAGCATATGACTGTAATAAAGTATATTACTGATTATTTTTATTTCTAAGGTATAAGATACAATAATTTGAAGTAAATATTTTATTAACTTATAAATAAAAAGAATTATAAAAAAAACTACTGTAGTTCAGTACTTCAAGCCGTTTAATAGCTTTACTTAATACTTTCAGCAGCAGGTGTTAATTTCTATTCGCTCTGATGATGTCATACATAGTGGGTCCAATGGGACATACAGTAGTGATCCTATCTTGTACTTCAAAGGTCATTAATTCGATCCCCACCCAAGACAAATGGTTATATGATGAATATCAGTATTTGTTCAGTGTCAGGGTGTTATTTACACGTATTTATGATATTTGTATAACTCTTTGTTGTGTGATTTTTGCACTTTTGTTAACAAGTACTTTAAAGCTACTTATCTTGGAGTCGGTTCAACGTAGGGGATGTCATGGGAATTTATTTACTTACTTCCTCTACATTAATTAATCTCTATATATAAGAGATTAATAAACTTGATGTGAATTTGATAAAAATACCCAATTCTAATTTGGTTAGCGTATGTCAAAGAAATCTTTCTTAAAATAACAGGATACAAAAGTAGCACGTTATGTAATTCTCGTAATCATATTACGTCAACGGTATATTTATTAATTCCAAGATCATTAAGAATTCCATAGTATTATTTCTATTAAATTTGTTATATCGTATCATTAACATGACCAAATTCATTTCAAATTCCAAACTGTCATTATTAAACATATAGTTCGTATTTCGAATAAAGTTGGTGGGAACTTTAAGGTGCTATGAAGTTAAATTTGTTATCGCACGTCCGTTGCATGAATTAAGTAAAAGCTTCAGATTTAACAAAGTATAGAGTTGTCCAATTTCGTTAGTAATTGGTATCTAAATCTTCATTAGTCAGGCTGTGATTAAAGTGACTTACTTTATTGTACTAGTTTGACAACGGACTGCATAATCGGGTCTCGGTTAGGCGGTTATTTATATTGAGGAGGGATTTATTTACGGAAAACGGTCTGACCCGTATTACTCAAGGGAGATTCCGCTGAATAGGATTGTAAAGTACGCCGTTCGGATGCAGATAACTTATTGTGTTTTGGATCAATTTTTTTTTGTATCTCCCCTTAACTTGTTCAAGGATTTTTAGTCGTGACAAACATACATGATGAATTTAATGTTGAGATATTAAAGTATATATTGCGTACAAATATTTATATGTAAATTGTCTGGGATGTACTTCTAAAATACTGAACCGATATTAAAACAAGTTTTGTTTTCTGTATACAGTTTGATCTAACATGAAAGAAATGATACATCATATCTCATTTTACAGTAGCATACTTTATTATGATAAATATATAAGTATATATTAAAGACAGGACGTCTGTAAAGTAAGATAGTTAATAATTATATGAAATGGTAAGATTAGTTATCTATAACGTAAAATTTCTAAAAATACGTATACTACATACGTATTTATTCAATATATATATATATATATATATATATATATGTTGTATAGAATCTCTAAGTTAATTAAATGTAAAACATGAATGAACTTCCCTGTAAGAATGAGTTTGGTGATTTCAATTTATTATATATTATCATCATCAAAAATATTTAAATACATTAATTTTTTTAAGTTCATCTACAAGACATAATATGAACAATTGTTGAAGTTACATCTAGCTAGTTATAGAATATCGAATTCATGGTAACTAATACTTGTAAAAAGAAACAAAGAAGGTAGAAAAACTCAGATATTCTTAATTAGAAGTTTGAGTTCACAAACGAGGTCGGATTTAACTGAATCCCCTGGACAGAAGTATAATCATGACCTCGTTGACGAGACGGTAAAATATCCGTCTCTGAAAAGAAACTCGGATTGAACAAATTTTTAAGAAGTTATTTTCTATAATTGCTTAAGTTTTGTTTGGAAGACGTTCCCTATATTTATTGTTTCGGTAACTTTTAGCTTCGAGCAAAATCTGTGTGTAAAAGAACTTATATTAAAATTACATTAATAACTTAGAAACAGGTCAAGAGCAGTCTCTCTAATTATGTAAATTACCTAACATAGTTGTACGCAGATGACACTCTTAGCACTTTAATTTCTGTCCACTTATACCTGGCTAGCGTGGGTAAATATTTGCTGAAAAGGGCTCAAGGGATTTGTGATGAGGTCAACTTATATGTGACTGTGTTAACTTCATCAGGTAAATAAATAAAGAACATTAAACTATAGTACTACTAATTCATGGCCAAAAACAAATGAAAGTTGTGAAAATACATACGATAAATCGTTTAGATGTGTATACACAATAAAGGCTGTGGATTATCAATCTTATGTTGAACATAGTAGGTCTAATTATCCTGCAGTCTATGATCTCGTATAAAATAAGCTCATAATATAAGGATTGACTGACCTCTGGTGCTTGCAAAGAAAATTGTATTACTCAAAGTATTCTCCGTTAGTCTATTGAAATTAAAAAGTTCTCCAATTTCAATGCAGAAGATAATTGATGTAATTAAACCGATAGATCGCGTTATATTCATCCAAAACAGTATATTTCAAAACAACAGGGTGGAAAAGGATAACAGCATCCCCGTCGCGACTATTTAATCAATTTTAAACTTAGTGCCCAACGTGTAGTGTTTATAATCAATTGAGTAAATGTGACAGATTTGTGTAGTTTGAACTGTACTGTAGCGTGTCCATTTTGCCACTTTTAAAGAAGGTACTTTAATGTAGCAGAACCTTGAACATAAAAATATAAAAGATTTACAGCCACAATAAAGAGATTTATTAAAATATGCTAAAACAAAGTATTTACTTAGCAACGCACCGGTCGTTTGGCCGCTAAGTTCACGTAGAATGTTATGTATTATGTGATGTTAAATCAAAAATTAACTAGTAGCGTCTACAATACCTATTTATCCCTAGCCATCGGTATACCCGGACATACTGTTTTTATGGGCTTTTATTATCTTTCAATTTGAAATTAATACACCTAGGTTAATAAGCAACTATTGAAGAACCCAGTATTAATAAATAATAACAATTAGTGTTTGATTTTCTTAACTAGATTTAGAGGTTTTTCATAATTATGTTAATAACATCGACATTAGATTACTAATGTACATTGGCTATATATAAATATTGAAGAATCCATAATCGATACAAAATAACAAATGCTGTTTGATTTTTTAACTGCATCTGGATATCTTTCAAGATTATGTCAATCACGTCAACATGAATCCAGCTTAGTTGAGGTAAGTTTTATTATATAATTCAACTTTCTGTTAAATTTCCTAGAATAGTATTAGTATAACGAGTGAAAATGGTCTGAATTTAAAACGCGCGTTTTATCACATAGCGGCTTAATAATAGTTTTTACCATTCACAGAACTATTGGAAAAAGCACGGCAGTGGTATCAACAGAACTGCACAATAGAACTGGAGGGAATAGACGTCGGCCACCCTCACAGTGAATAGGCTGTATTTTATAGTGGAACTTTTAATCAATACACCGTTAACACGATGCAATATCTTTGGCAAAACATGTTGCGAGGCCTGTATGGGGCGCGGCGCGTGCCAGCTTTAATGAAAACCGGTCTGTCAAAACCAAACCGAATAGCTGCGTATTTCTAAATTCACGTTTTTCGTTATGAATGGACTTGACAGCTGAAAATATCAGCACTCTTCATTTTATAGTTTTGCTTGTACCATCTGTCTCTATTTAGAGTTTATTCAGCTACTCGCCAATTTCTTTTGTGACTGCGCAGTTTTTTAATATTCGGACATTCACATTTTAGTATTTCATGATTTTTTTAAAATGAGTTTGTTAATATTTATAAAATAATCTTGTATAACATATCTTTCAAAGTTGAACGTGCAGACCTGGGTTCATAATGATCATTATATTAACATCATGCTTTATATTAACATTATCATTATATTATTTATAAATATTAGTATAGACTAATATTATTGATGAGAATGTGCTCGTCCATCTTTCATGCCAAAACGGACCAAAGAATTGACGCTACATTCCGTCTATTTTTTACCCCAAAATAGGGGATTTTATGTAGGACTTTTGGAAGTTTTTAAGGTAGAATGATTCATATAATATCATTTACAATAATGTATGAAAGTAATTTTCTATTCCGAGAAAAGGGGAATAATTTTATCTAGAATTTAATGCAAGCGAATCCGCGGGCAATGGCCAGTAGAGATAACTTTTACTTTTCACTTCAGAGTAAATCGGAAATCCAGTAATGTACACTATATCACAATAAACGTCCGTATATTTAAGATCAATCAGAATTTAGGCATATTCGACCAATGGTCATTGGCAACTTTGATAGACATTTCCCGGCATGATTTTAAAATGAATCCATTCCCCGTTTTATAGAATCTAAAATTCATCATCATCATTACAGCCAATGGAAGTCCATTGCTGGATATAGGCCTCTTTAAGAAAGGGGGAACTTTACCTATAATTGCCGCACTGGGCAAGCGTGTTAGGAATTGCAGAGCACAGCAGGAAAGCTGCGCTCATCCCGTTCTGTTGGTTTAAGCTGCACTGTTTTGAATGGATAAACCACCATCAGTCGGCTCTGGTACCTTAGTCGCCTCTTACGACATCTGGTACAAAGGGAGGTACTCTGACGGTACCTCTTGGCAGTCTGCCGGTACCTCTCAGCAGTCTAAAATTCTGCTAACAAAATTAACTTATTATTCCTAACGCATAAATTTGAACCGATTGACATAAAACATGAAATGAGGTATAGCAAGACATCATAGAATCAGAATCTATGTTACCGGTGTTGGTCATTTATTTGAAAGTACAAATTTTCTAAAAAAATCTCTTAATATAACATTATGTGTTAAATTATTCTTTATTTCTGACATATACTCATATACAGTCGAATTTTCATCATGACCACTCTGTCATTGAACTTCTACATTTTAGTAATGGCCTAATTATTGTCGGGCAGTCATATAATTTATTTATGTATCCTTATGATGTTGTTGTATGTCAGCATTAAATATTTTATTCAAGTGACACCACGACCCTGCTTCCAGGCGCATTAGTCAGCCCTACAGGCGGGCCATGCAAAATTCATGTAAGCAATCGTCGTCCGTCCGCTTTGCTGGCTCTGACAATTCTGATTTTGTCAAACAGACATTTGCTTTGAAATGCAAGGAAGAAAAGTTGGAAGTCAATTTTTCGACTTGCCTACATATCAGAGATGAAATTGGTATTTTAATTTTTTTTGAGTTAAGACTTTTACAGATAAGCGACGGCTTCATTGGCCTCATACTAATAAAATAAATGATTTGAATCTGCCTGATTGAGCTAGATTGTACACCTTCTACCAAACGTGCTTTTTCTTATACTGAATAAATGTATGGCAATCGAAGAATAGTTTTTTTATTAGAACAGGTATGCCTCTCTCTTCAAACCGGAACACAGAAATGTGGACACTGCTATTTGACAGTAGAATCATGTGGGAGTGAGGTGCCAATGCACACGACTTTTGTAAAAGATCTACCTTATGTAATGATTTTTTTAAAACTTGTATTCAATTCTTGAACTTTGTTCTATACCATAACGGGATTAATTTTGGTAGAATCAAATATCTAAATGGACCGGAAATCCTTTTTAGCCAATTGGCTAAAAAATATTCGGTTTCGGTGGGGCATAGTAAGTAATTTTTTTGCATAGTACAAATTTCAGTCGAAAATATCTGTGTACAGCCGCTTTTATGTACATATTAATTTGTAATAGCTACCGAAAAAGTACTTTCCAACATTTAATTAAAATACTCCAGTACGAAACAAAATTTCACGATGCTAAGTAAATTTAAAATAAAATATTAAAATCTTCTTTTTTGCACAGCTCGTTTAAATAAAGTTATAAAATCTGTATTTTTTTAATACTAATTGGTGGCAATCTGTTTTATATCACCGGAGCATGATATAGAATCATGTCAAATCTGATTTATTTGTATGTCTCAGAGTGATCTTTTTTTATTTGTTAAAGATGCACCTACAATTGTTACACTGTTATTTTATGTTATAAAGTCTTGCTAAATGTTATTTTTTTTACTGGCATACATATTGATGTAAGAGTATGCATACTACAAAAAAAATATCTGCAATATATTATGTTAAACCATAAACAATCAAAAATATTTAAATACGAAAATAGAATTGAAGTCAATGCGGCCTTATCTATTTTAACATGTAAAGATGGTCGGTACACTTGGCCTGCAGTATATATTATACTAAAATGTATTTTTTTTATGGTCTGTTTTATACTTTATGGTTTCTAGCAATGCACATAAATAAAGTCGCTTACATTTGTAACTTTGTTCTTTACACACGTTTACGATTGGTTAGTTAGCACCAATTATAGTCCTCCTTGTGCCATTAGGTACCAGCAGAGTAGAATAGTAGTACCTTTCCCTACACCAGGCAGGTGTCGTAAAAGGTGACTAAATTTCTAGAACTAATAGATGAAGTATATCCATCTAAAACATTGCAGCTTAAATGCAGAGGGCAGGGATGGGCAGAAGCATCCCCGTCGTAAAAGCTGCGCTCTTACGATTTCCAACACGCTTGCCTAGCGCTGCAACTATGTGCAACATTCCTCTTTCTCGAGGAGGTCTATGTCTAGTGGACTTTCAATGGCTGGTATGATAATGACGTATAGTCTTGTGAAATGGTATACGTACAGGTTTCATAAGTTTAATTTGTGGTTTGAGTTTCCACAATAATCTGTATTGCTTATAATATGAAATTTATACTCGTTATTTGCAAAAGGTAGCAATAGCAGCAAATGTTCTCCTGTCCGTAAAGATTTATCTTTAATGAATGAATAACATACATCTTTATAAAAGGATTTTATTTATCTATCGATTTCTCTGACCTAGAATATGTACACCCAGAGTTTTCCTTGAAATTAAATTCAGAAACATAATGGAGATAATTACGTAAATTTGTAGAGCCTTTATGATCTGAATATATTTTACTTTAAAATAATGTGTTAATTACTATATCAAGTAAATAAATAAATAAGCGCACCTAACAACAATCGATCAATGTTAAATCAAATTAATCTTATACTACAACAGATAAATCGATAATATCTCCCAAAAACTTTTTACTTATGCATATTACGTAAATAGGTAGAACATTGTTATAATAATTCAGCATTGAAAAGACGCTAAGTGATTAAAATATTCCTTCCAAGAAATAAGTTATTTTATCATGATTTTAACTAATACTGCATTGCTTCTTAGCACATTTTCTTTTTATCTTCCGGATTATAAATTTAAAATACAATTTACACCTTTTATGATATATGAGTTTGAAATTATTCAAGCCAAATACGTTTTGAAATTAAAACCGTATATATACCAAGAATAAGCTGGTATTTTAAGCTAGTACAATTTTAAACTAGTCCATACGAAGTTATGCATTACTATGTAGACCTGTAATCAGCCTTAAAAAAATATCCAAGCAACATGCCGCCATCGGGGCGGTTCTAAAATAGGTCAAGTATGATTCGTAACGTGTGACCTGCAAGCGACAGTAGGAATTTATTTTGAAACTCTAAAACATTTTAGTCTGGAAAAACTAGTTCAAATGACGATTATAGCAACAGATTTATAGCGGAGCGAAAAAAAATTGTTACGTTTCTGTCGAAAATTCGTTCGTTTAAATTGAGATACTAATTTTTATATTTATACTTGAATGATTGGAAAACTTAACGTCATCATTTATAGAGATTTACGGTTTAGTTAAAACTGTAGCATTTAGTTCATACATAACGGGTATAGCTGTTGCCTCATTAAAAATATTTGTTCTACATGATTAGCTTGTAATATTTATAAACTTTTATTAAATTTACTTTCACTCGTTTACATGAGAAAAATATTTTCGTTTAATACCCATAACTTAAACATTTATTCTTTATCTATATTTATGAATAAAAAAATACTCTAATTAACTTCATGTTTGTTGCATCAAAAACTGTAAATTGGAAAAAATGGTATATTTATGGTGTATTTAATAAAATTGAAAGTGATTGTTTTGCTTATTTATTATCTATTTAGATTCTAAAATTTTACTACTTTGACGTATAGCTTGTTGCAAGCACACATAAAATCAACTATTTAATACTTTTGTAACATTGGGAGCCTTTACTACATACATTTTTGCTAACAGATCTTTAAACTCTCTCTCTTTATACCTTAAAGTTCCAGAGTTAACTTACCAAATAATTATAATCACATTTATGTATTGATTTCATGTGTTAATTTTTAACATATCAATGTATTTTATTTGTTAAGAAGCCTTTAATATTCTTTTAAAGTGGATGGTTTTTACAGGGCATCATAAGCGTGGAGCTTGAAGTGTCTCACACAGAGGATCACGAAATATGTTAATAAGTAAATTGAAGCTATATACTTTTACTTAACTTTTATTTACTAGCGTTATTTGACTAGCGTAGAACTCTCTTCTGAATTATTTTTTTATATAAACAAAAATAGCTTGGGTTTTGTTTTTGAAAAAAATGTCTTCTCTTTGTGTCTCCTAGATGTTCTACTATTAAGCGCATAAATATAAAGTTTGGTGTATAGTAATTGTTTCTAGAAAATGACATCATTGTTTCCTAGCATGTTCTGTTTATTGAAGAGGAGTAAGAAAACACACAGGCCTTATATGAACAACATGCTTTTAATTTAAAATTGAAATAGGTATGCAAAACATATTTCATCGATTTATTATTAGTAATAGTCTGCCTAGATTGACAAGATATTGTTCAATTCTGCAGCTAATTGAGCTTCCAAAGGGCTGTCAGTGCTGACTCAAATGTCAATAGTAAATGACATCATTAGATAATTTCTCTTGGGCTGACTATTGTCTCCGTAGTAAAATCATCTATCTGGCAATACCACATCAGTATACCTAAATGTTCTGTTTTAAATAAAATATCAAGTATTTATATACTAATAAAATATGAAAAGATGATCAAACTTAATAATTAAGCATAGCTAATAATTTGATTCAATACTGGTAAACCCTGTTTTCAATTACCAGTTCTGATATACTTTACTAAAATACTAGGAGAACAAATAAGCGGGGAAGTGGTGTAAAAAAATACATAAAGAGTAACAATTTGATTTAATAATAAAGAATAATTTTATACTTCATCTAAATTAACATATTTTAATAAGTACCTATTTATTTATAATTTTTTTCTACTATCTACAATCTACTCTAATTAGCTATTCATGAGCGAACAGTCCTCGTAAAGCATCTATTTTATAGTCAAATAAATATTTTAGAATCGATTTGAAGAATTACCTTATTACATTTCTAAATATACAAGATTTTCTAATCAGATCTATGAAAAGTAGTAATCACGCTATCTATTTAAGCCTAAGGCTACTTCAAATGGTCTAAAGAAAGTTTACGATTCTTGGTCATTCCTAATAAGATATTATCAGTGGAAGCTGTAGTAGAATTTTGTAAAATATCCTCTTTGCTTTGCATAGAATGGTAATCATTCATTTCTGCCCAAGCGGGATCCGCTTTAGCTATTCTTTTTCTTTCCTTAATTTTAGTATACAATAGAACAGATACCATTATGAAAAACACTACAAAACCTAGAGAACAACCTACAATTAGGCCCATGCGACGGTCGAGTATAGATGAAATATCGAAAGGTTTGGTCGGCTTCGTTTTTAAAGAGGACTGTTTCTTGAATGTATTAAAGGAAATACATTCACTTGATGGAGACTGCATTAATATGGCTGCGGCAATATCTTGAGTGATTCTAGCAGTAACGTTAGCTCCCAATTCTACAGCTGCCGTTGTATTTTGATCTCGTAGACTCAACTCGTCAATATTCATAACAGGGTCCCCGTATAAAGTAATGATGCATACTATGTAATTTGTATTCGATTCCAGATCCGTAATTCGTGCAGAGACTTCGTTTTTTTCCAAGAACTTGGATTTTATCTGAAAATCCCGATACCTTTTTTATACAACATGTACAGTAAATATTAAATTACGATTAAGTGTATTGTATAAGAATTTACCTGGAAATTTGCGTCTTCGTCGTAATAAATTATTTGGAGAGCTTTGATGGCAGTACGGTTTCTGATAAACCAAGATACTGAGACTGAATTGTCTTTATGTTTGTCTACGGATAGTTGTGATATCACAGGAATGTCACATTTTTCTTTTGGATATTCATCGTTGAGGCATGTTACTGTATTGGGTTTCACAATTTTAGGATGGTCTTGTATCCACACCCAAGTGTTGTCTTTCTGGCAGTTGCAAATTAAAGTATTACCTAAAAAAATAAAAAATATAAGTAACAAAAGCTGGAAACATTTTAAATTAGGTTAAAATTTTATTGTAACATTGCTACCTTTAATTGCTATATCCTCCACGTGGTTTTCTACCGATGTTAAAAGTTCTAGGGGTATGCTTTGAAGTTTATTGTGCCCTAAATCTATTTCAATTATTTTGTTCAAATTTCTAAAAGCTGTTACTGATATGTACTTTATGTTATTGTAGCTTAAATATAAAACTGTAAGTTCCTTTAAATTTATTAAATCTTCATTAAGAATGTTCTGTAACTTGTTGTGGGAGAGGTCTAAAAGTTTTAAATTGCTTAAATCTTCAGCGAAAGATTCCATTGACTCAATATTGTTATTAGATAAACATAATGCTCTCAATTTGGTGAGGCCTCGAAAATTGCTCGTTTTAAGTTGAGAGATCTTATTAAAACTTAGATCCAAGTTTTCTAAAAAAGATAATTTTGAAAATGGGCTTATTGATAGACGTCTGATTTTATTGAAGGTGAGATATAAGTGTTGCAGATTTGTGAAGAACTCAAAGGTAATATCATCAATATTGGTCATGTTTGTGGCACTGATGTGTAATTCGTATATATTCGATACCAGTGTTTTATTGTCAGGTCTTCTCAAAGAGGTCCAAGATATTGCAGGATTTTTGCTTATGTCTATATTGATTAAAGAATTACCAAAAGTTCTGAACGTAATCAAAAAATCGAAATAGACAATATCGTTGTTGGATATATTTATGTTCTGAATGTTTGGAAAAGTTTCTAGTACTATCATTGGTAAGCTATCTAGCCTATTGTAACTGATATCTAAAGAAATGAGATCTTTAAATTCTACCTTTTTTCGCGCTGTTATGGACTTAATTTCGTTTTTTCTGAATATAATGTATTTTAATTTTGTCATTTTTTCAAAGCCACTTAATTCAATTCTAGGTAAAAGATTATCGGCAATATCCAATGTATCAACTTGAGTTAAATTGTGGAAGGTATTGTATGGCACGTAATCTAAAAAATTATTGCTAATATTAAATTCTGTAATTGAGTTTTGGATATTAAACAATTTTAATGGAACTGAACTGATTATATTTTGTGCCAAATTCAGTCTTTGTAGATTCTTGTTAAATTTAAATGTGCCATCAATAATGATTTCTATATTGCAATGTTCCACAAACAAAACTTCTAAAAGTGGAAGTTGATAAAATGATTCTAGAGGCAAATAGTCCAGAATATTATAGGATAGGTACAAATATTTTAGTCCTGGAATATTTATGGCTAACAAATCGGTGGATTTCAACGAGTTGTTTTTCAGTGAGAGTGTTTTAAGATTATTTAATCCTAGAAAAGTATCATTATCTATTAAGTTAATTTCGCAATTATCAAGGTATAGTGAACTTAGAGGTAGACCCTGTTGAAACACGTTTTTTTGGAGCAGTTTTAAAGGGTTAAATGATAGATTAAGGCTTCGTAATTTCTTTAGTGTATCAAAAGCCATGTCGAAAACAAACATTATTTTATTATGTGATACGTCCAAATCCTCTAATTCACTCAACCCAAAAAATGTATAATTAGTGATATTGCGCAATAAATTCATCTGTAAACTCAAATAACGAGTAGAATTCAAATGTTGAAACGAAAAGTCGTCTATAATTGAAAATTCATTGCTGTTTAATTCTAGTCGGGTAATATGACTCATATTGCGAAAAGTATTTTTTGTTAGAAACTTTAGACGATTGTTTCTCAGTGTTAGGTGACTAAGCTTCTCTTGAGAATGGAATATAAAGTTACTAAGAAGCGACAAAGAATTTGAATCTAAATGTAAAGTAAGCAGGTTTGAGCCCAATTTTGGCAAGACATCGTTTATGTCGATCAGATAATTACGATTTAAACTAAGATACTTCAAATTTCTCATTTTAACGAATGCTCCCGGTTCAATGAAGTTTATTTCATTATGGTTCAAATGGATTTCTTCCACTTTCAAACAATTTTTAAAAAGATATTTTGATATAAATTTAAGCTTGTTATTATTAAGTCTAATTTCATTGACATTGGTAAGAGATCCTAAAGTGTTATTATTTAGCTCGAGAAAGTTGTTATTGTCTAGTCTTAATCTAACTATATTCTTATTGTTTATAAAAATATTATATGGCACTTGATTTAAATAGTTAAAATCTAACTGCAGCTTAGCTAAGTTTTCTAAGTTACAAAAGCTCTCACTATGTATGTTGCTTATACAGTTTTTGTCTAAATGTATCGCACTAATTTTATTAGAGTTAAGAAAAGAATCGATTGGCACTTCCAATATGTTATTATGGCTAAGAATTATTTCTGTGAGTGACGGCAGATTACAAAACAAACCATGAATGTGATGTAAATGATTGTGACTCAAGTTAATGAATGCTAAGTTTTTATTGTTTTGAAAAAGATTGGGGTTTAATATTTTAATTCTATTGTGACTTAAGTCTACAGATTTTAAATTTACCAAAGAAAAGAATGCCCGGTAGTGTATGTTGTTAATGAAATTGAAATGAAATGATAACATTATCAGGGACGGACAAAATTTAAGGCAGTCTTCTGAAATAAATTCAAAATTATTAGAACTTAAATCTAGGTACTCTAAGGATGTCAGATCAGAGTTTTCAACTATAGGAAATGAAGATATTTCATTCCATGCCAATCGTAAGGAACGTAGATGTCTCAATTTAGCGAGGGACTCTATTGGAAACGTTGTTAGATTGTTTTCACTTAAATCAATTTCTGAGAGAGAAACTTCCAAACTGGAAAAAGCGGATTCGGATATATCTCGTATCATGTTTCCCTTTATGTTAAGTTTAATAAGTGGAAGACCGTAGAAGCTATAACTCGGTATATCTTCAATGTAGTTTGAAGTTAGATCTATGGACATAAGTTTAAGCATTCCCGAAAAGGCCTTTTGAGGTATAAATTTAATTTTGCTCGATACGACGCTTAACGTTTCAAGGCACTTCCTGAGCGGCATAAACGTGTCGTCAGCTATATCTTTGATGTTTGTTCTTGACATGTGTATATGCTTTATGCAAACGCCTTGAGGTATAAAATGGGGTCCCAGAGTCTCTTCGTTGTCGTCGAGATCGTAAATAGACAATGAATTTATTTTTGACGTGCTCTTAATAGCACTTTTTATATCTTTTAATACGGCATCTTGGCAATCAAGGAACAATCCTGCGGAGCATAAATATAGTTAATTTCTTACCACGTACATGTTATTTGTTTAATAAAAAAATACCTTACCGTCTTCCAATGTATAACACGAACATTTATTACTTTCAGGGCACCCCAGGGAATTTTGAGCTCGCAAAACGGAGGGTAAAACCAGTAATAATGAAATAATTTGCAAAGCATCGTAATCATTTTTCGCTGTCTTGTAGAATAAAATATTTTTCATAGTTACATTATACTTGACATTGTCTACATTTTACTGGTGCATGGATCTGAAATGAAAGCTCACAGTAACAATTTATAATCATAACACACTTTAGTTAACAAACTTTCCCATGAACGTGATTTTTATTATAATATTGAATACTTACTTACAAACAAACATAAATGAATCCACATAAATATAATAACGTTATTGTGGAGTACATAAAATTAATATTCAGATTATTAAAATAAGATATATATAAAATCAATATCCTTCAAATATAAAAGACAACGAATGTTCTAATTAAATATTCATAACATTCATAATAAGGTATAACATTAGTAAATAAGTAACACAATAAATCAAATAGAAATCTCAAAAAACACGTGAAAGCAACAAAATTCTTGTATGGACCGATGAAAATACATTTCCTTTACAAAAACCTTTTCTCAAGGACAAGTATTTCTCAAGACTACCCAAAATATAACTTTCCTAAAACATCGCAATAGATATATTAGAGTATTTGATTTATTTGCTACTACATGCGAGGTTTCAGAATAAGATTTCATAATGTCGATTTTTTTAACTGTTTCCGAAATTTTATAACCGTGCCATTAAACTGAGTAATTGAAAGGAGGCTCATGTACACAGCCTGATTTTTTTTTACAAATGAAGTAAAATTGGCATAGCAACCTTATTTATATTGCAAAAGAGCTCAAAGTTGAGTGCATAACTTTTCAAATCAGTCGAATTTTTATTTGACCGTGTATAAGGTAAAATACGTAAGCAGAATTACGTTCAATTAGTCCCGAAATTGCGTATCTATTGTCCGATTCTCCAAATGGGAACAACCCATGTTCCGCATTAATGCTCGATTTCACAACATAACCACAAAAGTAAACACTTACCCTACGTACATAATGCAGATACTAAAAAAACACGGTTTATTTCAAACCGTATAAGTACAACATACAGAATTTTACGTAAAAATAATAATCCACTACACAAATTGAAAAATGAATACACTCACATTATTTACAAACATATCTATCCCACTAATATACACAAGGTTTACTCACTTACACTAATCCGAAATTAAAATGACATATTTATGCACTTACCTAGCTTTTCCTCTGCGCCAACATACGCATAGCTAATTATAAAACGTAATCGCGACGGCGTTAAGGTCCATTTTCGCGTCACGATTGTGGCACCAAGTGCGCCTGTCCTTGACGTATACCACTACCCGTAACACAAGTGGAAATTGAATATAGTTTTTTAACTGTTTCAGGGCTTTTGAATGTGTGGAGCGCAACAGAGAACGCCTGAGGTCATTAGAAAGCTCTACAGAAGACTGCCGTGCCGGCGCGCGCTGGTAGGTCACGGCTGTTGTTGCCGCGGCACGACCCACTATTATTATACTTTTATGACGAATCGGATTTTGCTATACGGCCTTTGTAGTGATGTAAACGTATAAGCGCTTATCTTACGATGTTAGCGTCCGTTTTACGTGTTCATTGTTTTGCGTGGTCACGTTTTCGCATTTCTTGTATTTGTGTCACGATACTGTTCGATGTATGACATTATTCTCTTATTTACATTGCCTGGGCTGTTAGTACTGTAAATGTTTATTTTTCTGCCCTTGCACTTAAGCTTTGTAATAGCGTAAGATTTATTTTTGTAGTTTTCTTGAGTTTCTTGTTTATCTACTTTTCGTTTATAAAAAGGTATTTATACATAAACCTTAGTAACTTAGCGTGTTTGGAAAATAGAATCTACGAAAGTATATAAGCAATGATAAAATCTAAAAATTATTTGTAAATGTATAATAAAAACTTATATTAGTATAAACCTCATAGGTGTAATATACATATTTTAATATTATTTAAGTAACATTTGTTATTTTTTATTATAACAGAGAAAATAATTAATGCCTTTCAAATATATTTAGAATTAAAAAATATTCGTTAAATTAATGAGTGAAAAAAATATATACTCTGACTGTACAACAACTTTGTTATTAATCAAAATACGAAACTGCCGGAAAAATACTCGATTAAGCCAATAACCAACAACAATACCTAAATCGAGTATTTTATGTTTCACACAAATATTGATCTATATTTTTCAACGAAAATGCTCGAGCATGCACGTCCATTCATTGTTACGTAACATCAAGCCCCAAACGGCATAGTTTGAGAGAACATGAGCGTCATATAGCACATACTATGCAATACACCGGACGAACACACCGAAACATCCAGGCACCGGCGGGTATACCGCGGGCTATATAGGTCACAACACTAGCGCTAACTTAAACCTAAGCAAGAGGAATAATTATACTTTCTAACATAAACAGAAAACAATTTTACTTTGAAACTCGGTCTAAAAAGGATAATTTAAAATTAAACCGATAAGTTGGTACTTAATTATTAGAATTAGGTACAAAAATATTGCATTATAATTTCAATAAAATTTATTTCGTTGTGTTAATTATAGTTGAATAATTAAATAAAGTATAAAATGACAAATTTCAAAAAGACAAAACTGATTTTATCTTTCAATACACTACTACACACTACACTACATATACTTCTACAGCCAAGAGTTTTTCTACAAGCTGTTCTAAATTCAAGAATGGATCAAAGACGCCCACAAACTTGATACCGCAATACAAGATGTTTACAAAAGCTAAAAGACTTTATAAGAAACCTTCGTAGCATTACATACAACGTGTTGTAAATATTATAAAAAAAACCTTCTTTTAAACTACATTCAATAGCTGGTTGTATTAGCCTATTTCTAATGAAACTAACTTATTTTCTTGCATTTACGTTTTTAATATTTGTATTTATTTCTTCAAAATCTTAAGGTAACCGAAACATGTAAAACAAAATTTAAGAAACCGCGTTCTCTAGCTATTTAAATTCTTTTATTGGAATAAAATATGGCAATAACTTAAGTGGCCTATACTGATACGAAAAAAGCATATTGAAATTTGGTTACTTTTTTTTATAACTTATAAAACAGCGTTTCGCGGTTTCACCCGTGTATTCCCTTTCCTATAAAAATATAAAAATAAAATATAACATATGTTACTTGCTTATACTGTAACATTGTTCGAGTAAAATAGTTTTTAATATCAGTTAATTACATTATTGTATTTTATAAATATATTTTTTAATTTTGTGCAATATTATTAATATAATTTACCTGTATTACCTAGAAGAATAAATCTGCCTGTTTTTAAAAATATCTTAAATCGGTCGCGAAGTTTTTGAGCCTATTCGTTACAAACAAAATCACAAATCTTTTCTCTTTATAATATAAGTATAGATGCTTAACTAAAGTTTTTTAAAATGGTATATACAATATTTATTAAATATTAGGTTCTAATACTTCAGAAAATGCATTTTCAATATGAAATAGTAGGAGAAATGCGATGGCACTACACCGCGTCAAAATCGCTTTTATTCATTTCGACGTAACCCTGAGGCGAAGTGTTGCGGCGCCGCGCAACCCACGCTTTTAGGCTTTCAGATAAGATCTAGGTCACAGAAATCGCTGTTTCTTATTAGAGCCAAAAACACAATAGGTTGTCTGATGTGTATGAAAATAAGTATATTATTGTTATAATACTTCGAGCTTACCCTCGATTTATTTTGATATCAATAGTAAGTATACAAGGTGATGATTTAGACGAATTATCATTTTATAAAGCACACATTTCTGTAGAAGGCTTATCGATAACAATAATTCATTATTATCATATCAGTTAAAGGAAGTTCTCTGTTGGATATAGGCGTCCCCAAAAAATTAGGATTCATACCAACCAAAGTTGTATTTGAGCTGCGCTGTTTCGGATTTTGTTGGCTCTAGTACCTCAGCCATTTTCTTTTTACACGCTTTATATTAGTTTCAGTTGTATGTATGTGTGTTTCTTGGTAACAGAGTCATTCGATCAGTTTTGACTTACTTTAGACGGACTGATTTAATTGAAATGCACCAAACATTTTCATCAAGAATATGTGCCGATAAAATATTTTGAACCAATAAAATAATAAGATCCTTAGGATACAAGAAATTCCTCTGTGTGTGACTACGCAGCTTGCGCATGCGTACCTACTACCTAGCTAAAACTCTCATCTTGTTAATATTATTCAACAATTAATTGAACAATTAAAAATAAAATATAGTATAAAAGGCACACTTTTAAAATAACTAAAACTAAAAAATAATAAAAATAGTTTTTATAACAAAGTGAGAATAATGATGAACAAAAAATACTAGAACAAAGTATGCGCATATTTTCAACATCAAGCAACCCGGGATTTTTTCAGTATACTACTAGTATACTTTATTCATAATTATTATTTATGTGTGGTTCGGAGGTAAATACTATTTTACTCCACCGGTGTATATACCGGCCGATAATTGTATTATAATTTATAAGTTTTATTTTTCTATATGTAATTTTCTATGTACCGTAAAGAGTAAATTTATTATTATACTTAATGGCAATATAATTTATTGATGAATCAGCTTCGTGCTTAATAGCTAACTATGGAGGTTTATAGAAAAGCAGTCTTTTACTCACACCGAACAATATATTTTTGATTGTTATTTCTCTATTAGTTGGATATCCACTGCTGGACGTAAGCCTCCCCGATAAAGGAGGAATTTTTTCAATACCTGCCGCGCTGGGTAAGCGTATTGCAGAGCGCAGCTTTCGTGACGGGGATGCTGCTGCCCCGTGAATATACATATGTATATATATATATAAGACAATTCGATAGTGATCTAGGAATCTTGAAATAATAAACCTGTTGCTCTGAAAATACAAAGTTTTATTTAGCACAAATATTTATTTTAACAATTTAACAACAAGAACAATACGATCCACATACACAACATACCTGAAAATACAAAGAAACGACATTTAAAGTTTATTAATTAGCTAGTCGATTCCTTTATTACACAATTAGTAAACTTTTTATTGATTTTTATTTAGCTACCCTATCGCCATATTTTAAAAACGTCGTCATTAAGTTGGCACTGTCAGTCGCGCCCTCTATTCATAGATAGGCCCATAGATAATTAAAGATAACTAATTTCTTTACATATATGTATATAAAATGTATTGGAAATGGACCCAATATATATATATAAAGATCACAAATAACAAAATATGTTCTAATTACAGACTTGAGGAAGAACTTGTTTAAAGTGTCTCATTTAAAGTGTGTAGGAAAATTGCAGGATAAAATTTCCGCCAGAATCCCATTTGTACCCGATCAGTTTTTTGTATACATTACTTAAAACAATTCTTAGTTATTGTATTTTAGGACAAAAAACAGGAACTTATAAATGACTTACTTTCTGACCGCGGTGACTTTTTCCAGAAGAATCGTATGTCGTTTCCTGGTATTTAAACTATTACTACTCGTATAAGTCGAGACAATTCCACAGATACAAATAAAAGCTTGATCTTTGCCCCGGGATTATTTTTCATGACAAAAAATTGCTTATAAGTTATTCCAGCCTATTAAAAATCACTGTGCTAAATATAATTGATATCTTTTCCGGAGTGAAAGAGTAACAAATATACATTCATATTTACAAGGTTTCTCGTTTATAAAATAATATGGTATATATGTTACTGTAAAATCTCGAGTTACGGTAAACTATAGAATTAACCAACACTTGTTGGTAGATGTTAGAAATACTAAAGTTTTTGTCCGCTCGAGCGGTCATCATTATTTCGGAGAAATTACATCTCCCTGTCTCATATCGGATGAGATCAGAGTTCGATCAGTCTAAAGTTTTAATTTTCAAGGTGATAAGACAGATGGTGTGGCGTTTTTGTACAGACACCTTTAAACTGTTGTTCAAATCGGCATCTCTTAAAGCTTTGCTAGTCCACCGACGCTAAGCATAAAGGCAGATTATACTTTCGGGCGTCTGTATAACGTTCCAGCGTAAATATGTGGTATGTATAGCCTTTTCAAAAACCGGCTGTTTCGGGAGGCTGATGACTCTCGAAAACAACTTGTAAACATAGCTCACAGTTTGTAATTTTTAAGAAGCGAATTATCATCTTCCTTCAAGAATAGCACTACCAGGCTTCTGTTCCATGACTATGGCGTATTACCCTCGAGAACAGCGGCTGTAAAATGCTTCTAAAGGACTTTTAGTACCGGTAAACAAAACCGCATTTACATCATCGCCCTGCGACTTGTTGTTTTAGGCTGTTTTAGAGCTGAGGGACGTCTGGGATCGAGAAATATTGAAGTCAAAACAACTATCTATGTTAACTTGTATAACTATCATAAAAAAATCAATCTCTTTTAAGATCTCTGGTTTGGACGAAACAATATCTCGGTCCAATGCCATCTTCGGTCATCAACCTTGCCAACTGGCTTTGCCCTATAGCCAGATCTTTCAGATCACTTTGGAACCTTTGTTCTACTCTATTCTCTCTTTAATACTTTTGATATATTAAATATCGTTTGCATGTGAAAGATCTGTTTGGCGGATCACCGCCAGCCTAACACTGCATCGGTCGAAGTCTGCAGCCTAAGTTTATCGTCGCTTTTCCATGCGCGTCAGGGTTTGGTTAGAAATACCCTTTTTTTTCTTTTAACAATTTATTGATCCTAAAATAATGCTTTATTATTCAATTAATTACGCAGTGAGTTAATCTTAGTTGTTTATGCATTTGGGTCAATAGTCAGGCCAGGCCATGTTGGGTCAGTATTAGCATGATAAATTAAAAGCTAGTTTCAAAATTAACAACTTCTTCCTTATTATAAATATATGCATTAGTTTACAAAGTCGTCAAATGGAAATAGGTATATAGGTAGGTATGTGTGAAAATGAAAATAGAAAATAATAAAAAAAACCATTTAATCAAAGCTTCAGGTGTATAGTTATTTAAGTTTTTATGGAACTATTTAAATATTATATTCCTAATACACAGCTTATTTTAACTAGACCTTTCGGATTTTACGAATCATTTTTTGCCAATCTTGTTCGTGATCGATCGAATCATACAATGAAATTGCATTTCTATTACTTCCAATTCTTTTAAATCTTATCGCTCTAACTTTGTTATAGCACTAACTGTTTCTACATAAAAATTGAGGAGGAGAAGAAGGAGTATAATAAACCTTCCACATGAATTACGGTGACCATGAGAGAAAACAAAATGAAATTCCGTTTTGTGGTTTTCAGTTTATCGTGTTGAGACAGACGTGGCTTGAGGACTTAGCTTTATGTGTCAAGGAGAGTACTAAGATTGTGTTGCGATAAATAATCCTAGTTCCACAGCACTTATTTGTAAAATGTAGTACTATTTGATTACTGCAGTATATTGGATAATCAGCTAATGAATTTAATTAAAATTGACTGCAAACGAATCTTGTAATGAAAATTTAACTAACCCAAAGTCAACAAATACTCTGTTCCTAAATTACTATAATATATATTTTTTTCTATGGAAGGTCTGTTTATGACTGTAGACTAGACTTCAACCTGCGTCTTTGTGTGAGAGGTCTTTACTTTATATCTCATATCTAAGGATGTCTTGTTACAAGTATTACATGAAGAAATTTATGTAACTCCCTGACAGCTAAACTGTGCAAAGAGCTGAGTTGATTCCTTAGAGAAAATCAAAAGTCAGATTTATCCATGCGAACATGATCCAATGTGTTGCTCTAGTCCATCCAGGCGCGATAATAACGAACATACATCCAAACATCCTACACTCATTTATACTTTGTTTTTTTTGCGCTGCTGACAAAGCTTTGCGTTTTTAATATTAATCAGTAGTTTGTAATTTTTGAGCTTATTTCATCAAATTCCATTTATATGATGTTATTTTACACTTCAATTAAGAATCTATTTAATATTCCACTTCCAATTTATGATAATTAAATCAATATAGTTTCTGAATTAGACAAAGTTGATTAAACTAAGGTAGTTCTAAAATATCCAAACTGGTTAGTGTTTCAGTGAATTCCCTCGACTGTTTGGTTAGTCTGCCGTCTCAGAATATAGGGCAGTCAATTCGCTAGCGTCGGTGTTAGAAAACTTTATTTTTACACAGGAATGTTCACCTTAAAATACGAGCTACCTGGGAATTTTCCTATTAATGATTCAGAATATCAATGAGAATTTTCGGCCTCGTTATTTATTTGGTTCTTGTCTACAGAGACCGCGAACCTTTTTTAGTTTCATATACCCTGTTTATCCAAGTAACCTAATCACCTAAGAAAATAATATTTTTCTATCAAGTAAATAAATAACTGTATTTCTTTATATTTTTTAAAATATTACCACTAAAATATGAACTGTACCCACGTATGCTTATGCGTATCACACAGTACAAGATTTTGTACAACTATTTTCTTAACATGGCATCTTGTAAGCTAAAGGAGTTTACGCCAGTTTATCACTACTTTATAAAAAAAATTCTACTTGATGACTTACTGTAACTTAGGGCCGCTGCAATCTTGAGAGAGTAGTAGTAGTAAGAAAATAATGATAAAAAAATACTAGGCATATTCTTAAAATATTACGGATTGCTAGGTCTACAAAAATATAGCACAACGCACCGAAAGCTAATATAAAGCGTGTAATATCTAAAGGAACTTAAAAAAAGATCAAAAATATAGTATACGCAATGTCAAGTATATCAAGTTTATTACAAATCCATAAGTTAACAGATTTCTTGGCAAATTCACCACTTCTTTTAAATGAGGTATAGCAATGTTCGCATTGCTGTGTTTGAAGTGTGAGAGATGCAGTGAAATTACAAAGTACGTGGTCTAATAAAAAAAATAACCAAAAGCAACAAGCACATGCTGATCATGCTAAAAGAGAGAGAGAGATAAACTTGTTAAGTTACGACTAACCCCTAGTGCAAAGCGAAAGGTATTTGTCGCCATCTCAAAAGTCAGAGGTGGGAATGAAACTATCCACTTTATATTACAAACGTCACGTGGGCCGACTGTTGACACACAGTCCGCCCTTCAGCGGGCTCGATACGCACTGTCACGGGCCCGGCATTAAAGAGATACGGCCCGGCATAAATTTGCCACTCGAATCTGTGAATTAAGTGGGCTTTTATTTGTTACGTCACGCGCTGCGGCCTTTATAGACCGGGCGTTTAGTTCGCAATAAAGTTAGCGTTTGTGGCGGTGCTCTAGTTGTTTCATAATGTACTTCTATTGGTTCTACGGATTGTGGGTGATTATAGAACGTAAACTTTTTCTATGTGAAAATTTTAACTACAAAACTAAAATTTGACAGATTATGATGCCGTAGCATAGGAGGTTATATTAAATTAATAGTTATACTGATAGTTGTGATATATAATTGATTAGTACATTACCCAGTAACTTCATTATGCATCTCAAACATGAACTAAACATATCGCAATAGGCTGTTTAACGATAGACATAGTTAATATCAAGATACCCAAGCATATTATAAAAGGTCTAACTTAAGTTGTTTTATTAAGCCAGTTACTTCAAGGTACTTTCAGAACTTTCTTAGTTGCTTCATAACCCTCTTCGTTCTAAGATTCATACACCTGCTGTGCTGTAAGTTAAAAAAATTATGAACACTAAATTTCTGACGAGCTCGTATGAAGGGCCACAATTTATTTGCACCCCGCTTCACGGTTATGCTAGGTTTCATTGCCAGTTAGCCTTTAAAACTCATATAGATAGGTACAGGTGCTACACGCCCAGCGTAACGCTATTTTTCTCGGCGAGTCAGAATTTCGTAGCGCAAAAGGGTTCGCGTGGCCCACTCACGATTGCAATTTCCTTTTGTGGCGGTGTTTCGTTAAATTTTCATAGTTGGGCAGGGAGCGCATCGCGCCTCGCTTTATTATTTAATTTGTACCGGATATTTCGCGTTCATAAATAAAACAGAACAAACTTTTAACACAAAGCTGTCGGCGGTGTAATGTAATTTAAGTGTTAAGGGCATTTAATGTACATTGATACATGGAACTTCGGGAGTTCATTATGATTTTGATGATTTATGACCACCTTTTTGGTTCATTTGAGGGGTTGATTATACGTAAATATTTTAAAAAAAACTTTTATACATTATTCAAATTAAAATTGAACTAAACTTAGATATACATACGTTAAAACTACTTTGTGTTTCAAAAATTATAATTAAAAGTCCATTGCCTTATAACCATAACTGATTTGACAGATACAACTTAAGCCTTGTGAAATATATATGAAAATTAATATGCGTATTTTGAAATGCAATTGACATTAAATGTTTCTTAAAAACTTCGCATCAAAGTATAATCAAATAGAAATTAGATACAAATCAAATATCAATAACATTTACAAAAAATCTCATACATTGAACCTAATTCTGAGATACGCTTACAGCACTTGTGTTACGAACATTAGACGACAAAGGAAACACAAATAGAATACTTAAATAGTTCATATAATAGTATTATTCATAAAATAGTATTCTAATAATACATATGTTTAACATCCAGATACAAAACAAACATTAATATAATCATATAAATGTTTGTCCTGGTTGGGGATCGACCACACGACTCTTGGCGCATTAGATAGCATTACTAGTATTTGCGCCCGAGCCGTAGCATGTAAAAAAAGATAAAACTTTAAATTCTAGGAGCATTTTCAGTTTCTTTACTACAGTTTTAAAAAATATACGACTAGGCACCTAAACATTAGATATATTTTTGTTATTCAATAAAGTTAGACCGTGCTAAAAGCACTGAAACGTTTTGAGTATGCATTGCATTGCGTATAGTAAAAGCATCTCAAAGAAAGTCAACAAACATACCCAGTCACGTAATGTTCTCGCTGTTTCGGCTTTGACGAAAAAGCGTGCACTTCACTGCGCGCCGCTGCCAGCAATTTGCTACCTAATACGTATCGCAAATCTCCTTAGGAACTCAAACATGCACTGTTTAAGCGAAGTAACGTTAAACTTGATCTTTTACTTACTTACTTGTTTTAAAGACTACACGAACTATTAAGAAAAAAGTCTCCTATTAATTGGACACTGCATATTTTTCAACGGCACTAAACCGTTTAAAATTTGTTGCAGCATCGATACAATCGCACTGCAGTAGCTGGACGTTTAGCTATTGAGGAATAGTCATAATTTAGTGCTTCACTGTTCCGGCCCGATAGCTATCTTGTGCGTCAAAGGTCGTGGATTCAATTATATAATGATATTTGTTTATGTTCTGCGTCTGGGTGTTAAATATTTAAGTATTATATATTTGATTACTCTGTTGTTTGATATCCGTAACGCAAGAGCTTTAAATAGTTAGTTTTGGAGTCAGGTCAATGCATGAAATGTTGTGTGAATTTCAAAAGATATGTAACGCTGACAAAGACAGAAATAAAATTGCGATGGTAGCCAATGCTTTACTTTTATTTAAAGTTGAGGAACAGGGATATCTAAACCGTTTGCATCCCAACTGTATTACTGTAGTTAGACAGTTAGCAACTGCATTTTGATTGTATCGATGCTGCGTCGAGTTTTAATCGCGTTTGTATTGCTGCAAAAAGTTGCGATTTCAAACAGGCCTATTCCATTTAATTGTAAATGGTCGGTTGTAGTTCACAATTTTTTGTCAGTTCAATAACAAAATCAAATGAAATCATAATATCGTATTTTCCCGAAACATCAAAGAAAAATTAAAAAGTTAAATAAACTGCATCAAAGTTCAATCACGATTACAATCATATAATATCATAATTTTTTATATTCACATGTTGACTAAAAGTCAAAATTTTACTTCGTTTCCGTGGCATAAGGTTCCTCTATCATAATTTCGACCTAAAAACATCATATATGTGCAAAAACTGCAAAACAAATTCATCGAATGCGAAAAGGAATACCTTTAGAGGAAAGGAATCGAATCATTCCATGGCTATGCGGTTCGTTACACAGACTTTTAATATTCTTCCCGTATTAGTTGCAAGACCGAAAAGTCGGAATATCCGGGAAAACCTACAACGCATTTTTCGTTAGCCGAATAATCAAGCCATACAGGAATACTGCGGGATGCGATAGTATTTGCTCCGCTAGTGAAAAATCTGGGCATACAAATAGGCAAGCGTATTGTGGCTGGAAATTTAAATGTAATTACTGTGTATCATGTTGATATCTGTGTAACCATATCGATGAAAGTTGGTGTTTTATCTAATACAGCTATTGTTATTTAAAATTTCATTACATACATTAATGGAGTGGTAAGATAGACGTAAAATAAACATACTGAAGAGAAGAACTAAATTGTAGATGTTTGGGTAGGTGTTATTGCCACAAACGAGAGTGTACAAACATTTAAATTAACTATAGATGAATTATGTCAGGGTTGGAGCGAGTAGATACAGTTTTAACTGAGTGGGACATAGTGGGTGTCTAATGGAGGTATAAAGTATTATTTTATATACTCAATGTTATAATTTTTACCTGAAAAAAAGGTTATAAGTTTTGTTAGAATAAGTAGGGTAGCAAACACTAATTACAAGGGAAAATTATAATTTCAGTTTAAATCCAGAATTTATTAAGCATACATTTTATTATCCATTCGTCAATTTAAAGGAAATGCTAAGTGATGATAAGCCTTGATGACATCATTTGATGCAGCACTGCGATATTTATACAATATATATGATGGTATTTATGATAAGTATACAAAAAGCGATAATGTTACGGGAAATCATATGTAAGGTAAAGTGAGACGGTGATATAAGATTATGCACGCGTAAAATTTAAAAACAAATAACTTGAGATATAGTTTAAATTTTAATGCTTTTTTGCCATAAGTTATGTGAACCTAACCCAACAGATAGACCATGGTACATCTCTTTAAATTAGAAGCTAAGTATCCCTAGCGCAAATATCGCACAGTGCGGCAATCATGAACAACAATATCTAATCATTGATGGATGATGATAATCATCAGCCATCATATATATGTATATTATCTTATATTATTTGTATATATATATACACATAATATAAGATCATTTATCCTTAAAAGGTTTTCTCCGTACTTTATTTACTAATGCTGCTTTTCTAACTTTGTAACCCTTTCTCTGATGTACGTTATATATTTTTATATCATATGTATTTATTGCATTTATTTATGCAAATATGTATGTGACGTTATCTATTTTATATTTGTATTTTGTATACACATATTTTTTTCTGCTTCGTGTAATCGTTGACTGTGAAATAATGCTGCTGGCATTAGGTCCGCCATTTGTACATTTTGTAATATTTTGTGCAATCACGTTAAATAAATAAATGAATATATACATATATTATGTTTTTAAACAAACAAGCATATGTTTCGCTCTATCGTAAACGTGATCGCAGACTATAGACGCTCGTGTTATCACAAAGATATCACTAGCGTGTCGCTAACGCTGTGAACTGAAGATACTATGTCACATTTACCCAGCAATTTCACTGCCTCTCTCATCCTTTAGACTGGAACACAGCAGTGCAAATACTGCTATTTGGCGGTAAAAATAGGTAAGAGATAGGTACCAATGCAGACGACCTTTGTAAGTTGTTAGAAACAAGCGTCTCTAAGTGATTTCCACTAATAGCCTGTGTCTTTGTCATCTGCCCTGGTCGTCTGCCCTGGGTCGTCTATCCTAGTCGTCTATTTTGATCGTCTATCCTGGGTAGACGTCGGTTTGGCATGTTAAGTGTCCTGCCCACTGCCACTTGAACCCGCTGAGCTGTGTGGGTAACGTTGGTTCTTTTATGCATCACCTCATATATTTGTAAGTTAATTTGATAATTTTATCACACAAAGGGTCTCCGAGTATTGCCCTCTCCATAGATCGATAGGCCATTGATCCTACTTATTAGAAATTACTTGAGAAAACAAATACCTACAGTTAACTTTAAGTCAGTAGTCTATATGATTTTATCTTTGATCGATGGGTAGGGTAATCGATGGTTTATTTTTATGTACATCAAAATATATAATTTAATTTGTTTTTAATGTGTGTTTAATGTGTGTTTGAAATATTTGTTATATTTATATTTATTTATTTATGGGTGTGTAAGTTCATTTTTATATAAATAAATGAAATTTCATTATAGTAATTTGCCGCGCTTCGCGCGTTTGTCAGTTATCTGTGGAAGTTGTTTATCTGTGGTGCGTTGGGTTAACGCGTCATTCAATGGCGTATGAGACTAAGATATTTTGTATGTGCAATTATAAACCAAATAGCGAAAAATACAATTGAGGGAGCAATATTAATAAACTTGAATGTTGTTTCTTAGTATTTTTAGAGAAACAATTTGTTTATTTTGAAAATCCCCAATAATATATCTTATATTTATGTATAATAAACAGGTTATAAATAAATAATTTATTATGTTCAGGTTTATTATTAAATTTCCTTTTTTTTCAATTTCATAACATTAACATCAAATCAAACCGGCTAATTATATTTTATTCATTGATATTTTTAAAGCTGCCTGGAAGAGATTAATCGCTCTGAAAAATAAGGCCGCCAATATATTATAAGTTGTAAAATATATTTTATTTGTATGTAATGTTTTGTGAAAGATGAAGATATTATTATTATCATGTATAATTTATATCATGAATGCACAGGGTGAGGATGGGTGCAGCATCCCCGTCGTGAAAGCTGCGCTCTGCGATTGCTAATACGCTTACCCGGAGCGGCAATAATGGGCAAGATTCCCTGTTTTTTGGGGAGCATCTGACTTCCTGGCTGGTATGATGATAATTATTATCATTGATTAAAAGGTTGGCCAATCCTTTATCACATTAGGCCGTAAAGAGTAATTTTAGGTATAAGATAATCGTCACATAAAATATTTGTATTTTAGAGCATTTTAGTAGCATTTATATAGTCGGCCTCTCATAAATACAGATTAGATCACAATTAATAAATATTAACGCTACACAATATTGAACATGTCATATTATTGAGGTGATTCGTTTTATTATTTAATAATAATCACTTAAACATTGGTAATCATCTAACACGCCGGTTTTTATGAACCATGCAGCAACCTGCCGGCAATAAAAAGGGACCGTAAACGCATATTTACCGAGAAAGGACTTAAGACATTCAGGTCACGCCTAAGATGTAATTTTCCAAAAAGGGGTGATTGTAAAGTGCTTCGCATTCGGTGTCTGGTGGTCGTCAGGATTTCGCGGACGCGAAGCACCTACTAAATGAGTTAACTTTTCCCATTTATACTCACATTATTCCTATTAACTTCGCCACCCTAGACGCCGTGTACCTGTTCAAGGGAGATAGGGAAATCGGAGATTTAGTTATAATCCCAGATTAGACCATGGAAGTAATAACAGACAATATTAACACTAAATTGCATATATGGCAAATTAAAAATGAACTTATTGTACTGTTACTAAAATACTATGAACACGGAAGTAGGGAACCGGTGGAGTATGATAGTACCTCCCGTCGTGTAAGAGGCGAGTAAGATACCAGAACCGATAGAAAGCGGTATATCCGGTATGATTTACTGAAGCTCAACTGAAACAGAGCAGGGATGGGCAGCAGCATTCCCGCCGTAGTTGCCAATACGCGTGCCCAGAGCGGCGATAAGGGGTAGAATTTTACTTCTTTAGGGAGGTACTAAAATTAGGAGGGGATATAAATAAAATTTGAAAGCTTTGCAGTTTATGACGTATAGGGTAATCGTCAGAGTTAAAAAAAAAATTAAGGAAAAATTTATTTTAACTATTGTAAAAGTTTACACTTTGTAATCTCTGAAGACGCGTTAGAAAGTGATAGTTAGTCATTTGTGCAGTTGTTAGTTATAGGCTCCCAAGAAAAATTAAGACAATAACTACTTTACAAAGGTTATAGGTACCTTGCTTTTACCCATTTCATCTGCGAAACATCAAACATCACGCTTGTTATATGTTCCGGTTTGAAGAGTAAAAGAGATAGAGTGGTTTCTATTAAATTTGACTTATAATATCATCGAGTCTCAAGGTTGGCGACAAACGTCGTTTGCCAAGTCAGACGGAGACAGATGACTATACCGACAGAGGGTCTCACTTCTCTTCATATCGGAAGTACACATCGAGGAAGGTTAGTTTAGTAGTACACCAGCTTGACAGGGAGTCCCACTCATGTCGAGATAGATTAACCTGAGTAAACAACTGAAAAGCGTCTGTAACCTACAGTGATTGCTTATTATCACTTACGCGGTATGGTTGTTTTGCTTATTGAAAAATTATTAAGACAAAAAATAAGAAGGCATACCCAAAGTCATATCCATCTCAGTTTTCAGTGATCCATGTCGTAAATTTATATATTCTAAGATAGCAATCTCATTAAAACGACGAGTTCAAATAACAACGTTAAATATATTATCCGTATTAAATTATGTTGTCGAAAATCCAGTCAACCAATTAATTGCCATATTGAGAGTCTTGCTGCAACATACTTAAATTTGAGAACGCTTGCTAATTACAGGTACTCTCATTAACGAGTTATATCGCGGAGTCTAATCTCGTCTCAAGAACTTGTTTAAATTGAGCCTCGGGTGGTAGATGAGAATTCTGTGATGTGAATTGAAAAGGCAATTTTTGTACGATTGAGTTTGATAACTTAATTATGAGCACCCAAGAATGTGACACAAGTTTTTTTTTCAATTTTATAACATTATTGAAATATTCAAATATCTGTACTTGGGATTTGAGCCCATTTTAATTATTAGCTTCCTTGCTCAGCAGTCTCTGTTTAACCAAATAAAGAAATCATCATCTACCTATTGTTATAAGCTTAGTTTCATCATCATCATATCATCCACTAAAAGTGCACTGCTGGACATAAATCTCTCCAAGAAAGGAGGATTTTTGCCCATAATTGCCGCGCTGGGCAAGCGTGTTGGCAATCGCAGAGCGCAGCTATCATGACGGAGATGCTGCTGCCCATCTCCGCCCTGTATTTTTGAGCTGTTTTGTATTTATATACCACTATCTGTCGGTTCTGGTACCTTAGTCGCTTCTTACGACACCTGGTGCAGTGGGAGGTACTATTCTATTCTGCCGGTACCTCACGGCACTAGTACAGTGCTTAGTTTAGCGACCAACTAATTACATTAACTAAAGTATTGATTTAGACTTATTGGTTGTACTACAACTATAACAAAGTGTGAATTAATGTAGTCAAAGTTGTATTAATGTAGAATAATGCCAGAATCATACACTGATACTGATTCTTCTTGCATTCATTTCAATGTATTTATGTCCGTCAACGCCAAACGTTACAGAACATGAAACCCGCTTAAAAAATTCTCAATAAGTTCCGAATATATACAATAATCCTACACGCAACTACCAAGGCTGTGACGCTCAGATTTCGTGGGAAATCATCCGTTTTCGAAAAACTTTGGCAATAATTGACTTAGTTGGTGACCCCGCATTTAGACAGCAGCATTCTTTTCCAGGCCTGCATCACCCATATTTACCCGTGCCTCAGTCTCTGGTCAGTTTCAGCTGCTCTACTTCAAAGAGCTAACTAGTTCCTGTTCTTCGGCCGCTTCAACAGCTTGCATTACGTGATCGTCTACGTAGCCCACGTATTTGGAGCCACACCATAAGGACCAGTATTATCATTTGCATCGGCATCGGCCTCTCTGCACACCGCTCTTCATCAAGTCTCAATTGCTCGTGCTCGACGAGGCGTGAACCAGGCTTGCACTGATTAATTTTCTATTAAAAGCATATCATTCTATATAAAAATTTTCTGTTATTTCGTGAAGAACCTTTAAACTAATGAACTAATTTTAATCAATTTGTTCTTACTGTGTAAAAATTGATCCAACATAAAGGAGAGGATTTTTTATATTTTAATTTATTGTTGCAATACTTTGTTCATAATAAACGGCTGTCGGGTTAGCTAGTATAGTATAACTAGCAGTAACTTAGCTATAAATATATATTTAGCAAAGAAAGAAATCTAAACTGTGCAGTAGTTATTGAAAGTCGTTTATTTATCACTAAATTGAATTCAACCCATATTATTGACAATAATCCACTTATTAAAGATAAATTAATCAAGGTTGAACCAATAAACTGATAAATAAAAATTTTGGAATTTAATAGGAAAATTTCAAATATACTTAAAGGTTTGTAGTATTACACACCGTAAGATAGTAAAAAAGGTTGGCATAAATTGGATTGGCGGTGAGGTTCTAGTTAGGGGAAGGCTCACATCTTGTGTCTATTTACAAACCGATTCATGACCTAATTTGTACAAGGTAACCTTGCCGTGGGAGGTAAAAATGAGTTTTCTTATAGCTTGCGATCTGTATGGATCTCTTTGCTAATATGACCTAATGATAAACTTGAATTATTTCTAGTAGTGTTTACGTGACCTTTCGGGCTATAACATATTTGTAAATTCGACAATAAACTCCGTGTCAATACCGTGGAAAATTAACAATTTCCTTTAGTGTTATAATGTTTACTTCATTGAAAATTATATAGTATATCAACATAAAAAGCTTATATAAAAACCGCTACGAAAAGTTAATATAATCTAATGTAATAAATAAATTCAACATCTCATACATTGACCTGAGTCAGTGATGAGTCGCTTGAATATACCCAGACACAGAACAAATACAAATATCATTATATAAATATGTGTCGTGGGTTGGCATCGAACCTAAACCGCACAATTACTCTTTATGAGGTGTGGTGTGCTTTCTAATTTATTTAAATATTTAATAAACTGACACGATAATTAATCATATAAATAAATATATATCCTGGGCGTGGATTGAATAAACGAATATCCGTCGCCATCCATCCAAAGCTATCGGATCCGTCATTAGTCCATTGAAAGTCATTGTAAACAAATATTTAATAAATTCTCATTTACACTCCAGCAGTTGAGAAACTAGTACCTAGTAGTGTAGGAGTATTTAATGAATACAAATAAGTCCTTGTGAAATATAATAGCACTGAGGTATTAGTTTCCGCTTTGTATCCTTGCTTTGTTTAAGCAGAACTGGGATCTGTTTTCAGAATAACAAATAAATGTACTAAAAACATGCTTTCGTGAACCACTTAACGAACAAAACTAATGATAATCTTTTAATGAAAGTAGACCACCGCCACCTTAGTAAAAAATAGTAATACCCACAGCTTATTAAAACTATTTTAAACTCTATCGACAAAATACATATTCTCTTTAATTACATTTGTAGACTTAGTAAAAGCCTTAGTAAAGTTATAATGGCATATTATACTGTTACATTAATTATAGTTTATGTAAAAAGTCAAGCAACCAATACCAATAATATTATAAATAAATTAAATAGCAGTATGAAAATTGAACCCGTGTAGTATGTTACTTGTTAAAATGATTAAGTCGACAAACAAACACACAAGTATCACTGCATCTTAAAGACGCTCGTATTATCCACAAGGATATCACTAGCGTGCTGCCGACCTTGTGATAGAAAGATTTTATGTCACATTATTCAGTAATTTCTCTTCTTCTCTCACTCTTCAAACCAGAGAATGAGCGAAGCGAAAAATAATGAAATGGAGTATAATAATGACATTAACTACTTATACTGAGAACTCATTGACTACTAAATAGTAATATTTTATATAATAAAGAATAAATATTATCAGTTTTTTTTCGTCAAATTGTCTTTCATCAGGAAATAGGTAAAAAAATATAATTAAATGGTAATTAAGTAATCAAAAATATTATTGCGTGATGCACGACATTTTCATTTCGCCCCCAAGCTACAGACAGGTAAAGGTGGAGTTATTTGGAATATATTTTGTTTTAGTACATGGAAAAACGATAATAAACACCAATCTTGTCTATCACAAAATGTATTTTCATTATCGTAAATCCGTACAGATCTTCAATTTAAATATAATTTGAACAGGCTATTTTGGTCTTTATCTACACTAGGTGACAATCAACCAATACAAGTCGGTCGAAATTTCACGACTGATATTGAACTCAATAACTTGCGTTGAGATTAATATCGATTGCAAACATTTGACATATAGATTGATCTGTCACTTAGTGTATTCGTAATATATTGAGGTTATATATCATTTATAGTGCCATTAAAATGTATTTCCAGAATTTGGAAGAATACTTCTGTATTATTCTGTTATTTTTCTAAAAAACTTATTGCTAATTGATATTGTTGCTTAAGAAACAGGTCAAAAGTTAAAATATGTACTGGCAGTTTAATAACGCGATAATTTATTTTTTAATATTCAGGTTTAAATAGTAATATAGGCCGTGTGGTACCGGCAGAGTAGAATAATACCTGGCACAGCAGGTGTTGTAAGAAGCGACTGAGGTACCAGAACCGACAGAAGTGCCGCCATATCCACTCACAACAGTGTAGCTCAAATGTAACAGAGCGGGAATGAGCAGCAGCATTCCCGTCGCGAAGCTACGATATTTCCCCCTTTTTTGGGAAGGCCTACGTCTAGCAGCCGTTTTACGGTTTACAGCTGTTATGATGATAGTAACATACATCTCATAACGATTTTATATATATGTAAAAGTTCGTTTTCGATAATTAACAAAATTGTCTCACTTATTAAATCATCCTGTATTATCAGTTATAGTACTGTAGCACAAGGCATATGTATAGTGTACAACCCGGTGAACACTATACATTACGTTATTAATTATTTAGTCATTCTATTCATAATTTAATTTAATTAAAAAAATATAACATATGTCTACCTAGCTATACGTTATACTTTTATTTTTATAGCACCGGCTTAAGATCATGACAATCATGGTATTATTTTCTAACTATATATAATTATATTTCGACTACACTCATTTTTAAAAAAAAACGGGCACCTAACCAATGAACCATTTCAAATGTTATTATTGGTTTGTTTGATAATTATTGGTAGTTTTACTTTCACAATTTTGTAAATTAATAAGCAAATAATCGTTTTCGTCAATATTATCATAAAATTTTGATAAAACTTATGGGTTTTAATGCTAAAGTACACTAGTAGTGTATGCTAGCTAGTAGTGCATATTATGCTTGTCAAGTAAAAGTTAACAAACATTTTTGTTTTTTTTTCTTTAATAAGTTAAGTATATAAATAGTTAAGTATCGATTGTGAACCCTCTAGCTGAAATCGGAATTAGAACTTTCGTTATGTATCGACTTTATTTTGTCGAGCCAACGAGCCGTTTTTAATTAAGACTAACTCTTTACGATCCATTGAATTTATTCTTGCCCAAAACTTAACAGAGCCCCCACCATAAGGTGTGATTTCTTCAAAACAAGCCTCTGCCAACGGTATCACATCTGAACTTTTGAAGGCGGGTGGAACGACGATATTTATAGGCCTTAAGAAGCTCTTTCAGCTTCTTAAATTTGTTAATTCATATGTATACCTAGGACAAATAGTTCAATTAGGTATCAAAACTTTGTCCTACGATAAAACAGTTCTTTATATTTTTTAACTCCTTGATCCTTAAAAGCTGTTTTTAATGGTATATTAAACTTTTATTATAATTTTGACATTCAAAAGTTTTACGCCTTCATAGGCTACTCTCTCCTGGTAATCTACTTCAGCTGTAGGTCGTTCGGTGAATGAACTATAGATGCTGATGCTATAGAGGTTGTGGTGGGCTAATGGAGTATCTCAAGCCATCAAATATACCATGTCGAGTGCTGCACAACTATTTCAACTCATGTAAAAGAAACCAGGTAGATTAGACTAACGTCATTGGTGTAGATTAAGGCCGCTGTCATACTATGGCCGATGCGATGTCGCAGTCACTCACGCAGTCGACACTCAATGTACAACCTTTTGAGTCAGTAGCCCAAAAACCTGGGGAGGATATTAAACCATTCTAGGATTCTATAAAAATCTCTGATGTCATTTTAAGGATATTGCATTTAACAAAGAATAGTTAGAATAGCTAGAAAATTTAACACAACGCTTATACAAATGCGGATAAGTTTCATCAATGGATCTCTTCAATCATAAATGTCGCTTTTAATACATTTCCTAGAAAAGATTCAAAATTGACCAACAGCGCAGAATTTAAGCCCATACCGTATATAAATAAATAATAATAAATTCCAACAACATCTCATACATTGACATTACCTGACTACATGGTAAGTCGCTTAAAACACTTGTGTTACGGACTTTAGACAATATATGCTCTGGGTGGGAATCGAACCCACGACCTTTAGCGCACTAGATATTATCACTACCTTCTGCGCCATCGGGCCCGTCAATATAATTATACACGAATAAGTTTATACGTTGATATATAAAAAATATAAATTGCCTTGCAACATGTGTAGAGTTTTATGACCCTCTTTATATCCTTCAAATTGAATCTTCATCCATAAAGATTCTATAAAAGACTTTGTGTTAATATTTGAAGGAGCAGTTAATAGGTTTTATGATTTATTTTGGAAGAAGAATTTATTATTAGCAGTGTCTCATGGTTTCACTTGCGAAGATCCCGTTTCCGTCCCCGTGCCAATAATAGCCTAGGTTACTTGAGGGCATACCTATCTTTCAGTAAAATTTCCGTTAAAATAGATCCAGCCGTTTCATGGTTTACCTTAAATATATAGAGAAACATTTAATAAGCTTATTTTATGATGTTTCTTTGCGCGAACATATCAGGAATGAAGAGATTTGTCAGAGAACCAAAATTGCCGACATTGCCCGGCGGATTAGTAAGTTGAAGTGGCAGTCGGGAGGGCATTTGGTACGCAGAACGAATAGCCAATGGAGTCGTAAGGTTCTAGATTGGAGACCATGTACCGGCAATCGCAGCGTCCGGCGTACACCGGCAGATGGACAGACGATCTGACTAAAACCGCAGGATCGCGTTGGACAAAGGCTGCATACAAACGGGCCTATTGGATTAAGAGGCCTATGTCCAGCAGTGGATGTCCTATGGATAATGATGATGATCGTTTTATGAGAACCGTACCTGTTTTTATATGCTTTCATTTTGGTATTGCAAATTGACACTTGAACTTTGATTAAATGTAAGATGTAGTTTTGTTCCTGTTTGCACCTCAAACACAACACGATGATAAGCAAATTTTGCAAGTTGCGCTCCAAATGTCTACCAAGTTATGGAACTTGGTAGACATTTGGAGCACGAATCGAACACTTATCGCTATATTTTAGAAGATAAATCTTTGTAAATGTATGTATTATTCTGATGTTAAAACTGTGTAATAAAAAAAAATCATTTAGTCGTTTTTGCAGGAAAAGAAAAAAAACATGCATCTATAAATTTATATATTCTTACAAACTTATATTATTTATTTAAAAGAAGCCAAAACTTTATTAAATAATATATATATAGAAAAACAGACCATAATGCTTCCACGAAGAGTTAAGTCATAAATATAGACGTGGCCGATTGCGTAATGGGCAGTGCCCTTAACTTGTGCAAGCATTTATATAATGAGTTTCTCCAGCTATTAATGTGAACGCCTGCATTCATTCCATACCTGGGTGTTAAGTACTATATTTATAAATCTTTCGTTATCTGATATCTGTGACACAGGTGCTTAAAACTACTTATTTCATAGTCAGGTCAGTGTATGAGAAATTACATAATTCATCGTTTGCTATTGTCATGCATAATGGGTGTTCTCTTAGGATAACAAAGTTTATGAAGAAATTTAGACTAACATTTGTCTCTAAGATCTAAATATTTTCTTGAATTACTATAAAAGATACTTATATGTTCATTTGCTTAATTTTTTACTCCATTCACTCGTTAATTAATTATTATACATTGAACTTATAATTGACGGGCTCGTTGGAGCAGATGGTAGTGATCCTGTCTTGTGCGCCAAAGGTCTCGGGTTTGATCTCCACCAAGGATAAGCATTTTTATAAAGAATATTTGTATTTGTTCAACGCCTTATTGTTATAATATGTGTTTAAGTAGTAATTGACGGGCCCAATGACATAGATGATAGTGATCCTGATTTGTATGCCAAAGGTCGATCGATCGCTTGCTCGAAATGTTTATATGATAACATTTATGTTTGTTTTGTGTCTGGGTGTTAAATATATGTTTTAAGTAATTTTTTTGTGATTCTTTTGGTGCCTGATGTCAACACAAGTGTATTAAGCGACTTATCACGGAATCAGGTTAAAGTATGAGATGTTTTGAGAATTGCTATTTATTATTTATATACAAGTTTCTTTTTCTTATTGTTAAAACATTTGTTCTACTTGTATTTTTCAATCTATAAGATATATATATCTAACCAATCTAATTATTTCATTATTTTTATCGTTGTTCAAATATATACGAAGACATTATAACGCCAACGTCATAAACTGCCAATTTTTGTCAGTATTTGTTGTACATAAGGTTGGATCGATGCCAAGTCTAACTTAAGCAGTAAACCGGGTCCAGACATCGCCAGGCTTAAGATCATATCGATACCATAGTGACTTATCAGATGATAGCTTCACTAGCGGCTATATTTGTTTTATTTAAACACTGACTTATTTTTATCTATTCAAAGTTATCTTCATTATATTTACTCGAAATCAAAGTTTTTATATATTAACTTGAGTAAATACCCAAATTTTTCCCCAACAAAATTGTCGGGAAAATACTTATTTAAAACTTAGCGCGAATTAGTTTTATAATATTATAATGTGCAATAATTAACGAATTTCGAAAAGGTTAAGCTTAATAGGAAAATAAAAAATGCCTGTTTATGTCTGTATTTGTTACTCCAGCAATAACAGTTTTGGAGCGACGCCAAGTTATGACTCAAGCTTTAAACCGGGCCCAGACTTACCCAGGGTTTAAGATCATATCGGTACCAAAACGTGTTAAGTTACAAAAGCGATTCAGTTTTTTTTCACATTTAAGAAAAAATCTAAATTTTTTATTTTATTTGTATCTCCAGCTATTTATAAACTTAACTTTTTAATAAATATATATAAAAGTGGCTCATATTGAGCTAGATAACTTAAGGTGGTAATTTTTTTTCACTGAGGTCAATATTTGGAGTACTGGAGTATCGCCAAGTTATTAATCAGGCTGTAAACTGGGCTTAGATCCACGCCAGTTTCATGATCATGTCAGAATTTGTTCTTAGTCTAGTCAAGTCATCGGAACTATTACCGTATGAATGATTATTTTTCTATATCTAGTTCATCGTCTTACGGTTAATTTACAACAACGCGTCTGTACTTTCTCACCCAAAGAGGAAAAAGAGACAAAAGTGTATTTTGCTAAAACACAAATAGCATACTAAGAAGATACAAAAAATATGTTATGTGTAGCTAAATAGCTTAAGTTAGTCAAAAGTTTTTGATTTTTGTCAGTATTTATAATCTCCTCCACGCTGGAGCTTTGCCAAGTAATAACTCAAACGACAAACTTGACCCAAAGTTCCGCCAGGTTTAAGATCATTCAGATAGCAGTGACCGTTTTTGGTTGTTCTAATTATAACTGTATCTATGTGTCGTACCTCATGACGTTAGTTTCTGTGGGTTTGTCGATTTACTTAATCGTATATACTTAAATTATATTAGAAAAATATCACTTATTACGCAAGGTAAACCCGTTATAAAGCTGCTTAGACAATATCGTATTTCTGGTTATAGTCTAGAATACAGTCGATCACCATAATTTTCATATCACATAAATGCTATGTATGACATAAACGATATCAACAAACCGCAGTATAGCTTCGCAACTGGGAGACTGCTACACTTGCCCGCTCCTGTGTTTGAAATGCGTTATATCTGATACCCCGCTATCTGTCAAATACGGTGATTAAATCAACTAAACACTTGCGTAAAAACCTAAATACTTGCGTAACTAAATAACTACGTAAGTAACTAAAAATTTGCGTAAGTAACTAAATACTTGCGTAAGTAAATGAAAACTTGTTGGAGTAACTTATGAAAGTAACTTAATATTTAAGTATTTAATGAAACACTTACTTAAGTAACTAAATACTTAGGTAAGTTACTATTTTTTATTGGACCAGAATTGGTTGACAAAAAGCTTTATCTGCGTCAACAAGCGTCACATCAGCCTATAGATGCTCGTAATATCAGAAGAATATCACTAATACGATACCAACCTTATGACTTGAAAATATTATGCCACATGTCCCAGTAAATTCCCTGCCTCTCTCACCATTTAGACTGGAACACAGTAATGACAAAACTGATATTTGGCGGTAGAAACAGGTGAGAGTGAGGTACCAGTGCAAACGATCTTTTGTATGAGGTCTACCTTATGGAAATTACTTGAGTAATAAACTTAATACTTATGTAGTAATTAAATATTGAGAATATAACTAAAAACTTGAGTAAGTTACTTAATACTTGAGTAATTAAATATACACTTGAGTAAGTCACTAAATACATGCATAAGTAACTAAATACCTGCACTGTCAATCTTAATTTAATCCAGTTATCGAGCCCACAACTTCAGTTTTAGACTACGATCGACTAACGAACGATCTATTATGCAGTTAAGTAGGGAAAGCACAATAAGAAAGTCAAAAGTCGTTCATTTTTGTCTATACCTATAGTTTCACCGCGTTGGAGCGGCGCCAAATCATAAGTCAAACAGTAAACCTGAACGAGGCCCGGCTTGAGATACTACTCACCGATTCTAGATCAATCTCGATGCAGTTATTATGATAACTGATTACAGCTTTAACTATAGTAAAATAATTATACATAATCAAATGAGTCAATAACTGTTATTGATTCTTGGAAAATAAAAGAATATTATTCTTTAGTAGTTTATTAGGATAACATTGGGACCAACTTGACAAATGTTACTTTTTTCTTTGAAAAGAAGACTAAAACTCTATAAATCGTATTCTTTTACTATACCGGTATAACTCAAACAGAAAATTCAAAAACAAATATAGGAATCTCAAAGGAACGCTTGCAGGATCTACTCGTATATCACCCATTTATCCTACATACTCTTTCCTCCTCAAGAAAATCAAGTCTAAATAATGCAAAACAGGCTTACCTCGGCGCAAATTTCCTGAAAGGAGGCTGCTGAGCTATAAGACTCTTTATAAAATAATTTTCAATTTTAAAGCACCCGTATAGATATTTTAAAATTCCCATCTGAAATCCAGTCTGCCTTAGTCCATATGTCTCATGAATAATTCAGAAACAGCCACGGTTGTCCCGTGTCGACGTACATATATAACTTATGTAGGTTACCTGAGTACCGAAAGACAGTTATGTACAAGCAACATTTGAAATTGTTTGGGTGTAACACGACGGTCTATTCACAACGTAACATTTGGGGCCACCGAAGTTGCAGACCTATTAAAATTCGTAAGGTGTGCCGTTTTGTAGTTTGAACGCTGTGAGCTAAAACCGCATACTGCTGTTAAAGTTTTAATGGACACGCGTTGTTGACAATATTAAGAGATTTGTTGTTTTAATGGAATACAGACCGACACAGCCCAACGGCAACAGACTAACGAAGCATATTTAAATGGAAAGCATGAACTTTATTAGTTCATGTTTTCCTTCAATACAAAAAAAAATATTTAAAGTTAGTGAAAAGCCATTGCAGTGATTCTTTATCATCATTATTGTATCGACTGTAGGATCTATACTGTTAGATTATATTTAGGTATACTTCAACATTCCGGTAACTTGTCTCACTATCCCCAACCAAGCCTGGATTCAATCGCTATTATTTTATCACTATTGCAAACTCTTTTTCTCTAGGTCTAATTGTTTAATATCAGACCTTTTTAATATTTCTAAAATTATATAACAAAATTTAAAATTTGTGCATAACGTTTATAGTTATAAATATATTGTTACTTTATGTAATTGCTAAAATTGTTAATTTTAAAGAGTCTATCACTCTTTATTGCATTTTTTTCTTTGCGGGATAGGGTGCCCTAATATAGATGTGTTATTTTGGTTAAATTTTATTACATTTATAACTTTAAGTTATTATTATATAAACTTGGTTATCCGAACCGCGGCAAACGTCAAAGTACAAATTATATCACTCTAGAACAGCGTGGATAAGTGTTTCTATTAATTTGTGACTAAATATCATGCATCAAATTATTAATTGTACAGATAGTGTTACAGAGAATTTAGATTCTAATTAGACATCTAATCACTTTTAGCAAATATGTGACATATTTTTAATAAACAGAGAAAAAAGATCGGGGTGAAATGATTTGTATAGAAGCATGACTGCGTCAGTACTGTAATGATCATGGACATACAGACCTAGTCAAGAAGAGATTAATGGACAGTTATTTTGTTTGTTATTCAGTTATTTTATCCTAACTATGAGTATTTAATAACAATAAATGTATAATAAAAATAAAATAGAAAAATTCCGATCTATAGATTTGTTCTCAACAATATTTGACGGACATAATGGTGCAGATGGTAGTAATCCTGTATTGTGCACCAAAGGTCGAGGGTTCGATTCCCACCCAGTACAAATATTAATATGATAAATTCGTTCTGCACCTAAGTTTTCTTTATATGTATTTTAAAATATATTTGTCATTCTTCTGTTCTCTGATTACCGTAACACTGGTGCCTTAAGATACTTATCTCGGTGTCAGATCAACAGACTATGTTAGATGAGATATCGTAGGACTTATTTAAGTTATTTGCACCGCTCATTCAGTCAAATCACTGAGAGTTATGTCAAACGTAACATTGGTAATTTTTTTATGTTTGGGAAAAGCTTGCACCCTACTTTTGTATATTGTTTTATAGTAACTTACTTCTGTTGATAGATAACTCAGCAAAAAATTCAGGAAAATCGGTCCAGTCAGACACGCGTTCCATAACGCTTTGATGACGAGAATGCTTCATTATCACCATGCCGTAGTATGTTGGACATAGCCCCAAAAAAATGTGAATTTTGCCCATTATGGCCGCGTTAGGCAGGCGTGTCGCCATGATATACCGCCATCTAAGGGTACCGGTACCATAGTTACTTCAGACAATACTTGGATTTAGAAGGTATAATTCTACTCTGTTGATACCTCATAGCACGGGTGATGAATTGTCATCGCTGTAACTACAAATCTATTTAAATTACTACTAATACTTCACTCTGCGAAACTTAATTTTTTATAGGTAAACTTTTTTATTCAAACATATTTGTTACGCCTTTCCTGTATTTTGCGTAAGTAACCAACGTTTATATTAATTTTGACATTTATCATATTATTAAGTAATGAAGATTTAATTAATCTTCATTACTTATTTATCATTGCTAATTAGCTATCGTTTAAATAAACGTTTTCAATTAATGATTCACGTCTTTCAACTACGTATATGACGTATACCGTGTTACATCAAGTTGTAACACAAATTAATAGAAATACTGTTTCCCAATCAGTAAAATATTTATATAAAATCTGGAAGTGATACAAGACAAAAGAAGATGATTCCTGTCTAGTCGTGTATGAGACTGGAATCCGTACTAGGAAAACCCTATATGACAGATCACCAGTCTCTTTACATCCAAACCGATAAATATTTTTATTTTATTATAAAAGTACCACTACAGCAGTTACATACATGTATTCAAATGTTCATACATTAAAAAATATAATAATAATAAAAAAGAAAAACTATATTTAACTGAAAGTCATTCCCCTCCTTCACTCTCACAAACTTGTCAATGTTCATTACAAATTAGTACATTCGTATCGTCGAAAAAGATATTTCTAAAATAGGAAATGTTTGTGTCTATATATATCACATTGATGGTCTTGATGACTCTACGTATCGTAGAAACGCCTCATATATATTATTCATCATACCAGCCATTGGAAGTCCAAGTTGCTGACGGAAGACCTAGACTTCCCCAAGAAACGGCGAATTTCGCCCATATTTACGAGTTACAGACCTCAGTTGCACGATAGGGATGCTGCTGCCCATCCTGCCCTGTGAATTTGAGCTGCACTGTTTCGGATGGATATACCGCCATCTGTCGGTTCTGACACCTCAGTCGCCTCTTACTGCATCTGATACAGAGTGGGATACTATTTTACTCTGCCAATACCATACGTGGTAGAGTAATAGTAGTGTTATTAAATTACATAAGTTCATCAGTTAATGCTGACGGTACAAATGATTAGTTCCACATCGAATGTATATCAATTACATCAAGTGAAATTCAATCTGAGATCAATGTTTCATTCCGATACTATAATACATAATTAATATTACTCAGTACACTCGATAGATAATCAAGTAATCTTTGATATATAATCCCTCATTACAAACTATTATTAGGAAGAGAGCAGGTACTTCGGCTACGAGTTTCGACAGATATTGATTAATGGAACACCCTCACGCAACTATTTTCTAGGTACCATCCAATATCTTTGGGTACTCTCTAGATTAAGTTTGTTTGAGCAATAGGTGTAAATAGTGGTGCAAATAAATTAGTTTTTGTAATAAGAATGTGTTTTTAAAGATTTCTTGATTATAAGATAAGAAAATCGAAACCAATTTATAGCTACTATCATTATACTCGTACTAAAATTTTATGTTATTAATAATAAATATATGATTATCATCAAAATCATGAAAAAAGGATCCCTCAAAGTAAAGTTGGTTGGTTCTGGTACCTTAGTCACCTCTTGTGACACCTGGTAAAGGGAGAGGTACTTTTCTACTCTACCGGTACTCTAATAGCTTTTAAAGTAAAGGTCACCTCAATGTAAACTTTGTGTATATTTAGTTATCTAAGAAAAATATATAAAAATATCTGCAAATAAAAATGGTAACTACAATAAATAAATGCCTGAATTTTCTAAAAATACATATAAATAATTTTCCAATTGAAAACGACAACAGAATTTGCTTAATTATCGTTACAATTCATACAAAATGAATACGTGACTTCTGGTAATAATCTTTAGTAGAGTAAACAAAAACCTTTTTGAATAAATATGAATAAAACTCCATGATTACTTTACTTTTCCGTTTGTTTTAACATACGGAAAAGTAATAAGATGTTTACTCCTACATAATAATATGTACTCCTACATATTTTTTCAAACAATAAGTCAACAACAAATCGGTTTTATGATAAAAGACCTCCAAACGCCTGTCAATGCAAAAATAACTAATTCCATGTTTAGCAATAAATTTTTTGCCATTTATTTATATTTGTGCTATGAGGAGATAATCCTCCTATATTTGTGAACGTTGAAAGAATTTACTGGACTTCAAGTGGCTAAGGTGAAACAGCAGAATCGTGTCTAGCTAAATCAGCTAGATTAAACGGTGGTTAACGACTCTTTTTAGGTGTATTGTTATTTAGCTAAAGCGTTTTCGCATTGTTGTACGTTAAAACTTAGTTTCTTATATGATATATGTATGGTTTTGGTTTGTCGTGTTGAATCGGTAGCGTGAAAAAGTACGTCCCTCTGTACCAAGTGCCTTATGAGGCGACTGTGGTACCAGAACCTACTGATGGTGGTATAGCCATCGGAAACAGTGTAGCTTGAATACACAAGGCTGGGATCGGCAGTATCCCCATCGTGAAAGCTGCGCTCTGCGATTACCTATACGCTTGCCCAGCGTGGCAATTATAGGATAATTTTTCCCCTTTCTTGGTGAGGCCTATATTCAGTAGTGGATTTATAATGGTCGCTGGTACCCAACGGCAAATTATATTCTTTAATTAAGTTCACGACGTTACTAAATAGCTAGAAAATATTTGTTAGATATTGTTTACACAAAATTTATTTTTTATTAGATCAATACTAAGAAAAATCGTGAGTGTAACTAATACGCTACAGCGGCATAATAAATAAAAAGATAGTTGTTGCCAAAAAATATTAGTGAACTTGACTTCTAAGCTTTCGTAACATAAAATCAGAGTAAAAAAATGAAAGAGAAAAATAAATATAAACTATTATCGAAAAGAATATTTATTTATAAGTAAAGGAAACAAGCCGTAAAGTATATTTAAGTATAATACTTAACTTATATTAGGTTCTTACATTTGAAATTAGGGTTTTTTCGTACTGGTTACTTTGATCTGAAATATAACAGAAATTTAGATTTATAAATTATTTTAACTATAGGTGTATTTTAGTTGAAAACAGTAATTCATTTGTTTTTCCTCATAATTGTTTCCTTCGGCTTAGTTTATTACCGTACAAAGGAAATCAATAGATATACTTACGAGTAACTCAAAGGTATTATTGATGTCTACGGCAATGGTAACGCAAAAGAAAGGACGGTAGGTTTTTGGTTTCAACGTTTTCGTTCTGGAAATTTCGACGATCAGACACCGGTCCCCCTGGCCGGCCGGAGACCAAAGGCAAAAATGAACAATTTAAGGCTATTGTGGAAGCGGATTTATCACAAAGTACTTCAGAGATAGTTGCTGGCTTCGGGATAAGTAACAAAATTGTATTAATCTACCTGAAGCGAATCGGGAAAGTAAAGAAAACTGAAACGATGGGTACATCATGAATTGACTAAGGTGTAACTTTGCTTAACCGACACAATAATAAAGGGATTTGAAATTGAATCATTACATGCGCCAACAGATTACAATTTTTTCGGAATGTGGACTACTTCTTAAAAGAAATATATTCAACTCCGATGCTGCAGTCCATATCAAACGTATAAGTTTGTCAGTATGGATATTTGTTACTTATTCACGCCGGAATGGCTGAACAGTTCTGGATACATAGTTTGGGGTAACACATAGACTGCTTTTTATGCCGAAATGTACCTGTATATACACACATCTATCTAGTTTCACACTATCTAGCTTTTAATTTTTCTTACTGGAATCAACACTACTTTTTCCCATTTATGCTATCAGGGAGCGACATCGACATCATCCAGTAATATCAAAAGATACTCAGGAATGAGATATAAAGTAAATACCTAGCGGTGAAAGTCGTGGGCTAAAAACTAGAACATTGATTAATATTATAAATAAATTAGGCAAGAGTTACAAATAGTAATGAATATAACATTGCCGATATTAACTTATTGTATAGAAACGAGTAAATAGAGCTTATCCATTATGCAAGAACTTTTATGATCAATCAACAATTGTTTAATATTAAAATCTAAAATAAAAATATAAGAAATTATTAGTGGTTGTTTTTTTTTCAACCCAATTTTACTGACATTGAGATAAATTGAAAAAGTGTCGATGCACCCTGTACAGTTTATGAACAATGTTATACATGAATAGTTTTCAGTTTAATATTTTTTTAAATACAGGCGTTTATAGTTTCTTTAACATTTTTATATTCAACGTTCAGGTAAAATTATGTTAACCGTCTTTAAATTTAATTTTTCCTATGGTAATTTTTTTTTAACTTTGTTATAAAATGCCATCAATCTATGTTACTTTACCCTCGACGGGTAATTTTAACCACTAACTATAAAGCTACAATAATCAGGTAAATTATCTTTTAAGTGTTGATGGAACCTTTCTTATCGCCAGTTTTTCTTGCAGGTACATTTCGTGTTATAAACTTATTATAATTATAACTCTGGTGGTGGCAGACAAGTTTTAGAGTAGGCCATTCAATGACCTATTTGTTCCAATGACCTATTTATTTCAATAACTTTCATTACCTTATAAGTTCATCAGGGTCATCATTTATTTGAGTGATTAATTGTGATTTGTAAATTCACATTTATTAAAAAAATATTTTTTGACGTTTTAAAAGTGCCTTTGATAGGCCTATTTATAAAAAGGTATTTTTGAATTATTTTTATTGTTGGATGTGTTGCTTAACATATTATAAACAAATGTTTCATGCAGAGGTACGAATGCATAGATACTCAAGTGTGTATTCTTTCAAGTGATTCAAAGTTATCCCTCAGCAGAGTCTTGCCTATTTCTTCTGAGCCAACTCGAACAACTAATTGAGCCCAGTATGTTTTTGGTTATATTCATGCCATTATGTGCACTTTCAGGCACAGCCATTCGTCGGCTGTACTCGCCGGCATGTTAGGGATTACATAGATGTATTGGGCGTTTAAACGATCTTCTCCAATTTATGTTCCTATTGAATCCATTGTTCAATGCGTTTATGATGGTAGTACCTAATACTAAAGTTACATAAACCTCTTAATTATTAAATTTTAGAATTAAGGTAAGGTAAGGTAGGTAGGTACAAACGTACCATTTTTGTTACACCATTTTTGTTGGACATTACTCACACACATACAAGCACGCAAGTAAATATTTTATAGTACACTACTACAAGAAAAAAATACTTTTGTAACACGGAGTACTTTGACCTAAGTCTCCCAGCAGCATGTTTTATGCCGAAACTACTTGGAAAAACCTACTCATCTTTTTGTAATAAATATTGAGTATTATGGAAATAGAAATATTTTTTATGCTTCATTATCCTTGTGAATTAATATATATATATATATTAATTTATTGTTAATTTATATATATAAATTAACAATGACTGTCGTGTTAGAAGAAAGCTGAATTGCCTTACTTTAATTGATTTCAAATAAACAGAAGTAAAGTATTCTTTATTAATAAAATTTAGCGATCGGTATTAAACTCTATGAGCTCTATTGGTTAAATTAAGATTTAGATATTTTGATAAGACGCCTTATGTACCACGTGTTGTAAAGAGGAAATATAGGCAAAATGTCTTTGCCCAACAGTTGAAAAAAAAAATTCCACAACATTCCACATTATCCTATGTCCGTTGTAAGTCGCTTGAAATCCTTTTGTTACAGACGCCAAACGACAGTGGAAACACAAATATACTACTTAAATATCTATATTTAAACCCTCATCACAGAATAAACATAAATATCATTATATAAATTCTTGCTATGGGTGGGAATCATACATACTTGGCTCACAATAGGATCACTACCATCTGCGCCATCGCGCCCGTCACATCTTATGACTGATAGGATGTTCAGCATGACATACTCTAAAATATTTCAAAGATGTCTGACCATCTACAAAAAGCATTTACATGAAAAATGCATTTGTATTTTCAAGCCCATAGTACTGTCAAGAGATACACCTCACCCAAAATAAAAGAACAATCCAGTAAATAAATCTATCCTGCTAGTAATACATAAAGCTGTAGAATACGGTATAAACACATTACTGAAACATGAAATTCATCTCGGCAATGGCTTTCGGCCGGAGGCCGTGTTGCCCCCTAAATAAGGTCGTTACACCCTGCTACCGGGTCGGCAGAGCTTGAAAGCCTCACTGGAACCTCCTATTCATTTCGCTGTTTTATTATTTAATTTTATTAGCTTGACAGTATTGTAAATGGCCCGGTTTTGACCATGATTTTGTGTTAAGGCAAGCCCTTGCGAGTAGAAGTCGTTTGTTATATTCGCGAGGCCCTTTTTCATGGCATGCAGTAATGGTGTCATATTAACCAAGTAGGGAAAATACCGGTTCTACACGTACAGAATAATTTAACAAGTGACGGACTACGCTGCATGGCTTGCTTTATTTGTATTAAATAATCGATAAATAATTATAACTATAATAAATTTAATTCACACATCAGCAAAAATATTTGGAGATGCATTTCTGCTTTTCATTAATCACTTAGTAGCGCACATTACAATTTCAGCCACCTCAGTATTGGTAGTCGGTAGGTTGGTAATCCATTTAAATTTTACAAAGCTGAATTATTTGTCGGTAACACAATATCTCATTTACATAACATTTCCTACTTCAAATGTCTGTATAAAAGTCGTTTAATGCGCTTATATAATGTTATGTTACATCCGGCAACAGATGAAACAAAATATTATATTTAAGATACAAGAAACATAAATATTTTTATAAATGTTTTTCTAGGGAGAGTTTCGAATCTAACACTAGGCGTACAAGATAGGATTACGGCCATCTGCACCATTGGGCCAACAATTTATTTAATTTGTAGACATATTTCGTCGGTCTGATCTAATGAGTTATTAAAGCTAAATTGTTATTTTCCTCAATGCAACATCGTCACTTTTATTTAGGTTATCTAATTGTAAGAAAACGAAAGACGTCTAGATCTAGAATTCGATACACAGTCAGTAAAGGTCAACCCGTGTTATACAAACTAATTTTACTTGTTATTTATAAATAACGTATAAATTTTCTTTTATATATAGCTTCATTGCTCAACATAAAATAAAGCTACTGGACTGAAAACTGTAATAGATTATTAAACGTATACCCTTATCCTATTTTACTCGTCTTTAATTAACAAAATTCAATGAGCCGCGTTGTATTTAGTGAAACTATTTAGTTAAATTAGACATTTGGTACCGAGGGTTCGGACACATTTATAATTATTAATAATTCTGTTAATTTGATATAAGTAAAATAAAATGATTACAGTAAAAGTTTAACCAACTCACATTAAATAAACAAATAATTGTAGTAGTCGAAAAGTAAGGTAAAAAGGAGAAGTATTTCTAAAAATAAAATGCAAAGCTATATTTCCAAGTCCCGATAAAATATTCTAATGCTTCCATCTAAAAATATCAGTTCTCGCTCTTGCAAAAGTTCGATTTGTCAATGGATGAATTGTTTTCAAAACTGACAAACAATACTACGAACTGAATAGAAGCATTCAACACTTCCGTAGTCAAAGACCAATCGTAAACAAACGTAGCAAAACGATTTATCAAATTGAAAAATGTTCGATTCACCATAGTCAGTGAGCGTTGTCTTTGTCGGTTTTATTATTGTACCCCTGAGATATGATTTATAAGAACTGTAGTATACAATTGTTATCCAATTATTCATAGACTATGCGTAGCAACACATTCAGTATATTTTACGTAACCAAAAAACAAGACTGTTTTCATAAGAAGGTCATTTACATGATACCTCACTGTCACTTTTTTCTACCATTTCTACTGACAAATAACAGTGTCCACTTTGTTGTTTTCCGTTTTGAAGGACGGTAATATGACATAATATCTTCGAGTGACAATGTTGGGGTCGCCCTAATGATATTCTTGTGATAATAACTTGACGAAGAGGCATATTTAACAACTGGTGGTAAAATAATAATATAAACATAAGAACTCGTGGTGCACTCGATGACTAAATAACGTGCAATACAATTATGTGCAAAAACATAAAAACTGATGACTGGAAAAAAACTGATGACTGGACTGTTGTGTACGTAGCCTACACGTACGCTAAAAGCTGCGAAGACGCTTTCTATATCGCGGATGCCTGTTTGTCAACTAAATCATATAAAAAAACAATAACGAGTTAAACAATAGATAGAAACTACAATTTTTATTAAAACCTATCTAATGGTTTAATTTTGGAGCATTAGACTTCAAAATCAAATTATTAAACAGGTTTTCTTTACTCTAATAAAATACTGTTACTGAATAACAAGAACATTTTAACCTTGGACACTATTGACAACAACTTATTTTTCAGAGTTGTTATTGTTATTACATTTTAGGGAGATATCAAAGCTATAACTTCAAAAATAATTCAAAACATTAATAAAAAAAGGAGAACCTTATTTTGTAACGGTCGCTTTAAAATAACTTGAAACGTTTCGCTCAATATGCTACACACGCCAACTTCTAATTACTCTAATTTATTCAAAAACAAATTGGAAGGATCCCTATACTAGGGGGAGCTACTGCAATACATTTGAACCCTTCGTCAATACATATGTAGGGCGCCCTCAGCAACGCTTAGGGATGAAATTTATCTGCCCTAATAAATTACGCAACGCACAGCCTCGCTAAAATAAACACGAACCAAGCACCATATTTTTCATGATTGCTGGGCCCAAGTACAAACATCATAAAGGAAAACGTAATAACGTAAATTTCAGGATTATAACGTGATCTGACATCTTTAATCTATTATTAATTTTTTGAGCAACATAGCAGCCATTAAACGTCCACTGCCGGACATAGGCCTCCCTAAGAAAAAGAGAATTTGCTCATAATTTCCACGCTGGGCAAGGGTGGTGGAAATCGCAGGGCGTAACTTCACGACAATCATGCTGCTGCCCATTTTCGCCTTGTTGCATTTGAGCTACACAGCTTCATTAAATGCGCTGCCAGTTGAAGGGCATTTATAAAACATCGTCGTATTTCACGGCCTCAGTTAAAGTTAACTACAGTAAAAGTAAGTCAAAAATAGTAAAGTTATGCACCTTTATACTCTTTCGAGTTAAAACAAACTAAGTGCTAATAAATTGGTATAAAGAATGATTTTTTGACAAGAAAACAAACACTATTTAATGTGAACTTTATAAACACAACAACACGTTCCAAAATGTGGAGAGATATCCCACAGAGTTGCAGTCTTTAACTTATTGTACTAGAACTTAAGCCGAATATGCTAATAAAGGTTTATATTTAATCAAAACAAAACATTTACATTATATATAATTTCCTAAACCTGCATCTCTTAACTAAATATACAACAGTTTGGTAATAAAAAGATTATCAGCGTTTTACTGTTTTTTTCATTAATATAAACGTTTTTTTAAAGTTTCGTGAAATGAATAACACTGATTATAAATGTAAAAAAAACAGAAATATTTGACGTTTAATACCAGTTATTAATGTGTAAGATATATTATTAAAAATAATTTTCTACAAAAATAGACAATTAAATATATTATATATATTTATAATTAACTTCCATCGGCCGAGAGTAAAACGAGCAAAGAAACCATTCGTTCTGTTGCTAATTAATTCTGATGAAACTAGGGCACTGAGGGCTTCTGGACCTGAATTATTTACACATCATGACAGCGTTCTGCTTTTGCTACGTTAGTAAAAATAAAACCAGGGAAAGGAGTCATTTTAGCTTAGGTAGTTAGTACTCGTGTATTAAAATACTAGTGGTCGCCTGGTGGTCAGACTTCGACCATAAATCATAAAATATTGTAAAACCTCTTTAATCATTAGTTTGACTTACTTTAAACAATTCATATTTAAATTATTAAGGTCATTCTAACGATTTTGTGTTAATATGTATTTGAATATATTTAAATTTTCAAAAACGTAGTTTTATACACATCATTACCGCAATTTTTTTTATTATTTCCAATTTCATCCGTTAGCGCAATTTCCTTTAAAAGAGGTCCAAAATATTCATGCCCCGTTTTAATATAATAATATTAGAAATAACTATATAATATTAGGGATATTTTAATTATCTCTTAAATCCTATCATGGTGCTGTCACATATCAGAACGAACGTGTTATTTGGTGACATGTTCGCACAGGTCATGTTAACGAGCATATTGCAAGCCATAACCAATGATTCGCTATGAACTAAACGGTATCGAAAATTACATAACAGAGTCATAACAGCATTCCAATGCATTGGCAGTTACCATAGCAATATCGACCTACGAAATGCACCTTTCAAACTATAGTGCTTGTACAAAATAATTTATATTATAGTTTTTGTAAATAAAAGTGTTTTGTTTAAACAAGAGAGCGATCAATTATTAAATAATTGTTTCGAATTTCCTTTATGAAACTCGTGGAAAATACCTCCCAAAGTTTTGTAAAATTATCTAATATTAAACAGAATTAGCTTAGCTTTCATTTATTTATCAGAAATAGATACCAGTTCTAATTTTAAATGCAAACATATCTACATATCTACAATGTATCTGTCTACATTGTGCATGTATTTTGGCAAAGTACAGCAGAGAGGAGTATTCGAAGTCATTAATCGTACCTCTAATTCAGGATTCAAGGGGATTGGTTTATTACGCCTATTCCAACCCTATGTGTGTCCTAGACTTACCTTGTAATCTAAGTGCATAGAAGCTATTATGGATTCCATCGTAAAGTAATAGCAGCTACAAAAGTCAGAACTCAGCCATAAATTTATAAATATTTTAAATACAACTATTAATTTAATATATACACACAAATTTTGTGTGTATATATTAATTTATACTTAATAGCTAAATGTCATATATTTATGAGATCTTGGATGAAATTACTATATAATAATAAAATTATTATGATAAGCCTGACAGTAGTTTGCAACCACTTTATTCCAACAAAATTAAATCAAAAAATAAAACGAACAATGTACTTTTGAGCACTTTTGACAACAATATATTTTTCAGAGTTGATACATTTTAGAAAATATAAGGTTGTTAGTATGCACACATTTTGTGTGTGCACTAAAAATCTGCTAAATACTAAAGAGTTGTACTTGTAAAATATATGTAAACTCACTGCTGAAATTACAAAAAATTTATATTAAACTTGCAATTTTGTGCTTATATGAACGTAATACAATTAAATATCCGTAGAAATCTCGTACTAAAATAGAAATCTTACAGGTAAACGCCAAAAAAAAAACACTTTTAAAACGAATAGTTTCGTCAAGTCTAAAATTATAGCCAAATTCAAATAGTCACATTGCTGTCAAAATTCTTTTCAACGCAAGTTAAAATGTAAAGGGAATTTTACTGGAACGCAACAAAATTCTGTCGTGTAAAGGAAATTACTCCAAGTCCTGCCATTTGAAGAAATTTTAAGCTGCCATGAAACGTCGTCGTTCGGGTGACGGCCTCATTTTATGCCTCTCTTTATATATTCGCCGTGTAAGTCGAGAATGTAGCACTAATTTTAAGTATATCATTAGTTACTTTTCTTAAGACCAGGTTTTCAGAATAAGTTAATATGCCGTATCGTTTTGCTTTAATTTTAAATAAGAAAAGTTATAATTTTTTTTATGGTATCATTTAAACTTTACTAAAACTAATAGGAAGTAATTTGTTATTTTTTTCTAAACCCCCTTTCTTTCTTTTTAACTATATAATAGGATATAAACATGATATTTACTTTAAAAAAATGTAGATGTCAGCGCCATTTCTCAAATATTAATAAATAAAATGGATACTTTTATAACAAGATATAATAGAATTTTAATGGAGATGTCTCACTTTTTCAATTTTGTATAAATCTTATATTGAATGAAATCAAATAATTTTTTTGCGTTTTAACATCTATTTCTTCTATTTTATTCCTTGGGAGAAATGAAAAAAAAAGGAAATTAATAACGAAGGTATCATCCCTATTGTTATTAGCTGTATCATTTTCAAAAAGTTTCCTTTACTTTTATAGAAAAGAAAGAAGTCCATTAACCGATTGTTATGCGGTTTTTTGTATTAACTGCGCTGGAAACGTGGGCGGGCGTTATTCCATGACCACGAATTAGAGACCTTTTAGATTGCGTAAAATAGATTCGTTTAGAGAAACGGTTTCAACCTAAATAAATAACGTTAATATCCAAGCACAAATAACTATAGGCAGCCTCAATATCCTCTAACCAGTGAATTAACACAATTTTCGATTTATAAATATAATTATTCATTAAAAATACGAAGAACAAGTAGTTCGTTTAGCTTTAAGCGTTAGCTAATTCACATAAGTATGCAAAAATGCAACCTAAACTAACATATAATCCGAGATAGATATTTCTTATGGGATAATGATGTACCTAAATATTTTATAATTACTTCCTAGTTACATACAATACCAACGAAAGTTCTGCTATGTTATAGTTAGAGAGAGCTAGAAGAAAGTATGTTAGAGTAGTTCTTTTAGAAAATATTAGATTTGTCCAAAGAAACTTCAGTTATCTATTCTTCAAATTTTCTGACCTACACATTACTTCTCGTTTCCTCTGGAGTAATTAGGAGAATGACTAGTCGGACCGTTTGATTTATTAGACACAATTTGTGGTATTTCAGGCTGAGAAAAAATGCCTTGTGATAATAACCAAGACAGGCTCGATGGCGCGTATGGTAGTAATCCTATCTTGTGCTGCATGGGTCATGGATTTGATCCCCACCCAGGACAAACATATATTTAATGAATATTTATATCTAGGAGTTATCTCGACTTATCTCGAAGTCAAGACAATGTATGTACTGTCTGAATAAAAAAAATAAAAAACAACTTGTACACACATAAATTGCGTCTTGCCTTCTTGGTAAACAGCCTTTTGCGTCAATCCCGAGATACATTCCTAGCGTCCTTAATATTAAATAACTTTGAAAGTTGATGTTTTCTTTCTGCATATAGAAATATGTATCAAAAAAGTATGTTTTGCTCGTGTGATCTTCGCAATCAAAAATATTTTCTATGAAAAGCCTCACGCGAAAATTTGAAGATCGCCTAAATAAACACGACTTATACAAAATGGGTATTAAAATTTAATCATAATAAAAAGTTAGGGTGGAAACTTTCAGTTATTCGAATGAAGTAGAACGGGTAAACTGTGTACAAAGCTACCCTTTTAAGGGAAAGTAAAGCATGCGAAAATGTAATTAAGAACAGTGGGTTAATTTCCCTTTTACGTGCCTATACGAATTAGCGAGTTATAGCGAAGGTATTAAGGGATGTTCACGGCGCTTCTCCTCTAATGGACTATCAGAAACTGAATATGGGATACGCTGAACTAAGCACTATGTAATTATAACTCGGAATTGGATAGGAATAAATAAGTTAACTTTTGTTTGTATTTGTTTGTCCATTTAATACATATATATTTATACAATAATTGAGTCCAGGAACTATTTTGCTACACGTGCTAGTACACATTCTATTCTTGTATACAAAATATAAATAAAAGTTGTACATAATTCCAAATAAGTAGGTTTTTTCCTAATGCTTATGTATACGCTACTTGTTCCAGCTTAAGAAGGTTATAAGAAGTCACAAAGGCTGCTTTATTTATTATTATCCTCACAGAAACTACGTGGGTGAAACAGTAGGGCATTTCTAGTCATGTTATAAGAATAAATAAATGTTCACTAATAAGTGTACCAAACAGTCACGTCACGACCTATTTTAGCATCGATCGAAACCAGTGACTTTGGTGTTTTCTAGAAATTGTGTTTTGTGTCGTTGGCGGAGCAATTGCAGGTACTTCGTGTTAATTGCGCAGTACCTTAAGTACTGTTCTTATTATTTGGTTAATGGGTATTTGCCATGAGGTAACGGTGGAGTAGAATAGTACCAAGTGTTGTAAGATGTGACTGAGGCAGCGGAACCGATGATGATGATATGATGGGATGGTGGTATATCCACTTAAAGTAGTGTAGCTGAAGTGTAAAAGGGTGGGAATGTGGAGCATTTCTACCATTGTGATTGGAGCTTCTTTTGCCTCCACTCTTGCCCAGCGCAGCAATTATGGGAAAATACCCCCTTTCTTCGGGAGGCATATATGCAACAGTGGACGTTTTGCGGCTGCTATGATGATAATGACGATGATACTGGATATTTTAACTGTTGCTTTACATTCTTATGATTACTCTTAACGCAATACCTTGCATTTTATTTCATAACTGTTCCTTATAGCGAATGGACCCGCTTTGATTTCCATACCAGCAAAGATCTAAAATTCTCTTGTCCGAGTTATTATATTGTTAAAATTTTAAATATGCTTTAGTACGTCATAGATAAATGAGCATAATGTAAAACCACATAATCGCACCAAAGAAATATCTTGTATTTAGCTTTTGTCAATAGAATTTTCGGTATTAGTGCTTTTAATTGTACTAAAGATTTCTCAGAACCACAATAAGGTAGGTAAATTTCCAACTGCCACCGTTTATAAATTTAACGTTGTTTGTCCGTAAATTCGCCTTTATTATTTACTTGAATTCTTATAATGCGTGTTAGTATTATTACAATTGTATTTTTTACAATTATTATTTTAAAGATATAGACGACCATCTTTTTAAACTTATTAAAAACATATTTATTATAACATTTTTTACATATTCACGTAGTGAACCCATAATAAAACTGATTCTTGACAGATTTAAAACGTGGTTTGTATTAACACGGTTAACTTTAATTGTTTTTTTGCTAAGCTTTATGGTTACTTTGCAGCATTGATTCTGAAGATTGACAGTAGTCGTTTTGGGTAACATATTAGTAATTTAAAAATAGAACTGAATAAGTGCGAGTCGCACTTGTGCTGTAAAAGTTCTGTGGACACTAATGTAATGTATGTTAATAGTTCGTCACTCAGGGGATAAAGTCTCAAAGACGTTTCCAACTAAATTTTGCTTCTTACCAAATTTCATGTTTCTAGGTCGACGGGAAGTAATAAATTTACGGTAATATTTATTCATTTATTTATTTAACTTTATTGCACAAAATGTTACAAAATGTACAAAATGTAATATAATCAGACTTAAAAATTTACAAGTCTTGGATTGATTAATTTTAGTTCAATTATATTTATTTCAATAATATCTGCACGCCTTCCTTAAAAGATCTCAATGGGTAAACCAACAAAACTACAAGGAGTAATTCTCAAAGCTCTTATAAATGGTTTAATACGAACTAATGGTAAGTCCAGTCGACAAAATTCGATAAGAATTAAAAAAAATGTAACTTTGTAAAACCTCATTCAACATTTGCTGGACATTTCAAAAGGTAATAAAAAATTATTTATATTAATTGTATTTGTGCTGTGTGTCATTCTAACAATAATGTGTGCATTGGTTATTCTAATGAAATGTATTTTTCTCGTACATTTTGTTGAAAAAGAACAGCTTTTAGTACTGCTTTTTCACATAAACTGTATCAAATTTAATTCACTCAATTTTCTTAAAAAGAGGAACAAATTTTTCGTTAAATGTATCATGCATTATATTTGTATATATATTATAAATACACTAGTATTTTTTATTAAGAAATAACTAAGTAGCAATTAGAAGGAAGCAGATGGCAATATACTCTTTTGCTTGGGGCAAACTTTGATTGTCGACGAAATATCGTTGTTTACTTTTACTGCAGAGGGAACGTGAGTCGATTGAGAATTGTGCCTACAATTAGTAACACGTGACTTAACGTTTCGGATTTATTAAAATAACAAAATAATCAGGATATAAACTCGATCTATTTTTAATATATATATTCCACTTTTCTTATAAATTAGAAGAAGTATTTTTAATTATAAAGAAAAATATGTCTAATTTATGCAGTGATTCACAATAAATTTACGCAACAACTCATAGATAGACATGACTCTGAGAAGAGTCGCCTTAAAGTTACGAATGAAAATACATATATTTCACACATAGAAAAAGTATAGATAGCATTATATAAATATGGTCGAACCACTAAAGGTCGTACCTTTAGTGTACAAAATAGGATCTCTGCCATCTATGCTATTGTGTTCGTCAATGATATCAGCTTTTAGGTTAAGTAAGTGTTTAAATGTGTGCCTGGGTTTCCCACGCACACATAGCTGATCGATCGTCTTTAGGCCTCCAAGGAGTCGTCATTCTGCTCTCTCCCCCTACTCCCAACTGCGTTCCTCACCAGATTTACTACTGCCAGACTAGAGTCAGTCAGTCATCTTGAGGTCTCTGTTCAACATTGGGCGACAAATCGTCGAACTGTCGATGAAGTCAGAAGCATTAAGTCATATATAAGTATGTATTCTGCGTATACGTTGGTGCGTATACTGTTTATGTGAAAAACACAGGCACTTGATTGTCACTTTCGTACGTCGGCCGTAGGGTTAAATCCGGATTCACGCTGCTCTGAGGAACTACCCAAACCTTTCAAAACCTCGTAAATAAGACTGTGTACATACGCTGATATATATGACGTAAATGGCCGTCCTCTGTCGATGTAACCACTGATGTTAGGTCGTATAAGCCGTACACCGAGAGTAATCCCAACAACATCCCAAAAAGGCAATCGTATGTGAGCTAACCAACGTCAGTGAATTGGAGTCGAGTCCAACGTCAATTACTGGCCGTGAAGGGATGTAAATAATTAAATACTTCACATTATGCGTACTCCAGGTATACTTCATGCTTATTTCAAGCTATATATATATATGTTTATATTTTTTCTATATACATATATATATATATAGAAAAAAAAATTTTTTTTTTTCCTGCAAGTTAATCTTGATGATAACCAACTTATTAGACTTCGAATTTCAGCTGCATGGTACAAAGGAGTACGATAAAGTGCAAGTCATCTTCAAAATAAACTGCTGCACAAAATTTTTTTACTACTTATATATACTCAGCTAGTTCACAAAATTAGCTAACATTGTTTTTTGCATGAAAGAACATACATCCACATTACAAATTTTCACGTTCATAATATTATTTAAAAGGATGAAAAGAAAATATATATTGGGGTACGATATATTAATAAACACAATGATCTCACTGCTTTTACTACCACTGAAAACTAGGAAAATAAATACAAAATTATTTTCGTAAGCATATCCTGTTCCGAAATATAAACTCGCATTAAATGAAACCTCGCTACATCATTCAAATGTTGGCCGGTTGTAACTTTTTTTTGGTAAACTTTTTCTGAGGGTAATTTTTTTACTTCTGAATCGTAACTTAAGTAAAGAAACATATTTATCACTAAAACAAACGTGCTTTTCCAAGCCACACCAAAAACGGTTTGTCACCGCCAACATTTACGCAATCGCACATGTTGTCAAAGAAATATATCAGAGCCATGATAGGACTTATTTTACTTACCAACAAATATCTCTCTTCCCAATTCTAACTTAGTTCTAAATAATAAAACAAAATATTTATCGTACGACTCAATCCACAAGATTGTCATTCTCACATTTGAGGCTCTACAAATCCACGATTGTCAAATGAACTCGCTGTTGAGAGCTATTTATATTTATAAGCTATTTATATCGAAAAACACCACAGTATAATTTTGTTACTTAATTACTTTGTTAACATGTTTTAATTTATTTTCGGCTTGTGCAGATCAAGTACGTACTAAGCAGTTGTTATCTTGATTAAAATATTTGCTAGTTGTAGGAAAGTATTTTATAGCTATGACCTAACATACAGCCGAGAGGTACCGGCAGAGTAGATAGGTACCTCCCTCTGTGCCGAGTGTTGTAAGAGCCAAATAAGATACTAAAACCGAAAGATGGCGTTAATCCTTTCGAAAGTGTGCAGCAGGCATCCTCGTCGCAAAAAATGCGCTCTGCGATTTCCCAGCTAGCCCAGCGCGGCAATAAAGACCAAAATTCCCCCTTACTTGGAAAGGCCTATGTCCAGCAGTGGACTTCCAATGGCTGTAATAATGATGTTCCTAAACGAGGTAGATTAAGTTCATCTGAATTGGTACCTCACTCTCACCTATCTCTTCCCCCAAATAGGCGAAAAAGGCTGCAGTGACGTTTAGTATCACGCAGACTTTTTCCTTTTTTGTCGACCTGATGTAATATAATAAATATATCTTTCCAGGAATGTCAAAGATATCTAACCAATAAAATGATTGGATTAAGCTTGTATTATTTTTCGCGGTAAAATATTATGATATTAGTCATAGGACCTCCATTCCTGAAAATAATCTTCTTCCTAATAGATCCAATAACCGATCGATATTATGGGTTGATGTATTATGCTGCGTTTATTAATGCATTCTGTTCTATAATTTGGATTAGTTATATAATTCTTGTCATGATAACAGTACTGCCACTTGAAAAAATTAACAAAGTTTACAATTTACTTCTTTTTGGTCTATTGTAGAAATAAACTAAATAATGGATTAAAATATAATCGAATTGATTACTATACTCACAAAATGAGTGCTCAATTAGATTATTTCTTAGGTTTGCCGTCGTTTTATGTTGAAGTATACACGTTTTTTGTAGCCGTTGGTGCGTAAGTAATCGGTCCTTTTTAGAAACATCCAATTCATCATGTTTTTTTTGGAATCACTCCAGATTCTTTCAGGAAAAACCGATAGTAGGTACCTTTGAAGATGATATATCTCTTTGACACCGTTCAAATACGAAAAATAATATTTCATTTCACTATGTGATTATCAAAACTTCTTATCAACATTGAGAGCTTAACATAAATAAATAAATAAATAAATATGTTGATAACATAAATAAATAATTATGTTGTCTGAAATATAATATAATTTATTTCCATTTTTCCTTATTTAGCGGATTTATTTACTAAAACAGTTGAAAGGAGGATGCTAGATGGAGCTTTGATTCATAAGATATCTATTGATTTATACATATTAAATAAGAACATACTTATACATATTTACTTACTTATTAGTATGAAATTTCTATCAAAGAATAGCGATTGTGAAATGTTTGAGGCGTAAGTACCATAAAACGGTATCACTGTTTCGGTTTAAACTTTTTTCATTATTAAACTTTTTATTTTCATCACCATAGCAGCACATTGATATTACTATAGTATATATATATATACCCTATACACTATACTATATATATATATAACTTTATGAAAAGCCAATTCATTCCCTTAATATTTTTTCGGGTCATAAATAGCTGCAGTTCCAGAACATAATCTATTCCTGGCATAATTGAAGAACAAAAATCTAATGACTTTTGCATTAAAAAACTACTATTTTACGCTTTATTTCGCTTGGAATGTAATATTTGTATAACAAGAGACGAACACTTTTTCAAGATCAAACTTATATGCTATTACTTCTAAACAGGCATGATGGCGCACACTGTAGTGTTTCTATCGAGTGCGCCAAAGGTTATCGTGGGTTCGATTCTCATCCCAAACATTTATATTTTCATTTCGGTATTATATTTGTAATTACAACAACACACGTGTATTAAGTTACCTATGCAGAAGTCAGGTCAATGTACGAGATATCGTGTGAATTTAATATCATTATAGCCTTTAATCACTGTCAAATTTCATCTAGATCTAACCTGCCCGTTCCGGCGTAGTTAAGTAGTAAATATCTACTGAAATTTTTACACTAATTATATGTGTGTGTACACTAATTATAGGTAAGTAAAAAAAAGTAATAACTTACAGAGTTTAATTGTTTTCGAGCCCAAATAATAATTGTTGCATTTTAATAGGAACTAGCTCCTAGCACACAGGATAGGATATCCTATTTTGGAAGCAATTGCTTCGTATTTTTTAAAATGATAATTTTATTATGATTATGTGCATTGTTGATTTCTTCGTCTTTTGCTGGTTTACTAAGATACACGGGCCTCGGCCTGGTAGACAGGGTATGTTTTGATCAGTTTTATGTTGCAGGTTAGATTTTGTATGAGTGTTTCTTTCGGTAGGCTTCGTAGTGGTTTGTGTTATGGCTAATATAGAGCCTTCATGTTCTGTCTACAAGAGTTTCTTATTTCGCGGTTATCTTATCGGGAGCATCGTCTAAGACGTGACGCGGTCTACGATGTTGGACGTGGACGTTTTTCCTTACAATTTACTTCGCGGAATTCTATATTAATGGATTAGGGTGATTCGATGCCCCATCGAAAAAACAGCGCGACGCTTCTTTCATGTATTCGCGGATCGTAGGCAAATCGAGATCGCGATGCAAAATTAGGTTGTGGATGTACCACGGGGCGTTGATCGCCCTTTACATAAATTTGTTTTAAACCACTTGAAGTGTTTTAATATGAGACGGGGCCGCGTGAACGAATACGGGGCTCTCGTACGTCGTCACGGAACAGATGCAGGCCTTGTAGATAGTCCTCTTGTGGCGGAGGGACATCCTACTTGTACGGTCGATGTAATAATTGAGTCTACCTAATATGTAGGAGGCCCTATTCCTGACTATTTTGTAGTAAGGTCCGAACGTCATGCGTCGATCCAAAGTGATGCCTAGTATTTTACCCTATTGATCAAGGGGATTGGTCGACCGAAAAATTTATACGCCCACACCTCGCGGCCCATACTGTCCGCACTGCATCGATGGGACCTCGAGAAGTGTATGACAGTACTCTTCTCGGCGTTTACTTCGACGCGCCACTTGCGGAAACAGTCGTCTAGAACATTGACCGCGCACTGCAGGCAGAGGGAGGGGTTGATATTTGCCGAGAAAGCCATTAAGTTATCTAGGTCCTCCGGTGAGAAACCTAGACTAGCCATCGGAGGCTGGACCGGGGCCAGGGCCGAACGCGGAGTCTGGGAAGCGTTCACGGACGTATTTTTGATTACGGCGGCGGCGGTGAACTGCTGCTGTTTCCCGGGTGCGTAACGCAAGAAATTGTGTCACGTTCCCTAAGTTTCCCCTGAATGGGCTGAGGTCCAGAGGGAACCCGCGGGCCCTGAACCGGCCGATGACCGGGCCTCGGCGCTCTGTGCGGCGCCTTGGGACAGCCGCGATAGTTCGCGGTGTGTCCCGCCTCATCGCACAAGATGCAGGCCGGGGGTGTCAGGGTATCGGGAAACTCGGCGGTCCCATGGTCTCCTAGGCATCCCCATCCCCGAGGTGCGTAAAACCTCAGACGCGCGAAACATCTAAATGCAGCGGTGGCACTGTCCAGTATGGCCCCGCTGACTGGGAACCGCTGAACTCCACTCTAAGGGAAGTGAGACCGCGGACCGTGCGGATGTCGAAGATTTTCTTACCTTTGGGGGTAAGGTCTAAAATTACTAAGACGAGGTCTAACGGTGACGCTCGTCCGCGGCCTAGGTGTAAAAGGTGGACTGCCTACACCGGTAGGTTTTGTGCTTTGAGGTCACCGGCTACGATTTCGGTGTCGACCTCTTTTTGGATTTTCGCGAATTGTTACGCAGACAGTTTGGATTTTCGCTCCTCCAGATGGAACTTGCACCCGAATTCCCTGCCGGGTAGAAGTTGCCCTTGTGTAAGGAATGTTTTTGTCCCTGAAATTACTCGGTAATGTGTCCCTAATATGTTCAAGTCACGAGGTTGGCAACGCGCTAATGATAACATTGTGATGATACGAGCATCTACGTTTTGGATGACGCATGCTATCGGGAACCGTGAAACAATTAAAATTGTTATTTTTGTTTACAAAAATATCAGCAATAAATCGCTATTAGTGTTTTTTTTACATAGATTTAACACGTCAACAGCACTGTTAACGTGTTAAATCTGTCTTAAAAATGTTGGCTATTCGGCTACATTTCTATATCCATCTGGCACAAAAATGCTTCTGGCATTGGTATGTGGTGAGTTTATTCATTGCACACCTGCAGTGCCTCTGAAATATCAGCGTGTTTCCCAATTTAATACTTCAGGAAAAGTTTCACTTATTCGATGTTGATACTACGTGAATGACGTGACGCAATTAGATTTTTTGTGGAAACCCAAATTATATCTTTATTAATGTCATTTAATTAGATACTTCAAGAGTTGTAAGGTTCTGTAATGACAAACGGCAACACATCTGACTAAAACTGCTGGACCGCACTGGACACAGGCCGCATAAAACCGGTCCTATTGGAGATTACTTGAGAAGGCTTGTATATTACCTTTCTTCATTTTACTATAATATCTGAGGAAACTTAAAGGAATCAATAGTGGCCTATGTCATATCCGCATATTCGCGAAAGTTTTCCAAACATATCACAGTACTATATTTGCAGTATTAGTATGTATGCAGTTAAGTACCGACAGAGTAAAATATAAATAAATACCTTGTACTGTAGCAGGTACCATAAGTATCAACTAAGGTACCGTAACAAGCGCATGGCGGGCTAGGATGGGCAGAAGAATTCCGTCGTGAAGCTACGCTCTACGATTGCCACAAACCACGCTTGTCAGACAAAATTATGCCTTTAATTGAGGAGACCTATATTAAGCAGTAAACGTTCTGCAGCTGCTTAGATAAAATTATAATAACAAAATAATAATATGGATTGAATTTTCCCTGAATCAAAATTATCTTTTACGAATAGCGGTTTTATTTCTACGGCTTTACCTACGTGTAAACTTTAGTAATGTGTTTTAATATTTACACGATATACTACTTACATCAAAAGTAAGTAGTGATTAATTTATAACTTAAACTGTTTACATTTTACTTACCTCATGGCTCCAGTCACTCTTAAACCGGTTTAAAAGTATTTTTTAACATTAGCAAAATGGTCGATTACTTAAAATAGCTATAAATAATACGCACGCTGTCGGACATTGACATGATAAACTCAAGTTAGCGAAAAATATGATTGCGTAAGACTTTCAAATTTACCTATCAGTCGTTATCGCTACTGCTAATGGTAACCTCAGTTTGTCGTAGGTATAATGAGCAGGTAATAAACTTAGTATAAGGACTAAGATAAGTAATTAAATATCTATTTGTATATTACTTCTACAAAATATGTACACATCGTAATGCCAAATCATGTTGTATTATGTTAAATTCATCCAAAGGTTACCTGGAAGAGATCTCTTTGAGCAATAAGGCCACCAATTGGATTATATGTAACATAATTTACCTTTCACATTTGTATTTTATTGTATACAAAATGATTAACTTATAATTTTATGTGTACTAGTACTGTTTCATTGTAGTCTTCTAAGACCAATATTGCCTTAATAAATTTCTAATGTAAATGTCTTAAATGAAAAATTTTTTTTACTTTTGATTACTAGTCACTGACTATACGGTAATCACACATGGATGATATTATGAATATTTACGTTGATTGAAATAAGTACGTTATAAATAATCTACTGCCTATGCGTTATAAATAACCTTAGCCTTATGGTACCGACAAAGCAGAATAGCGCTTCCCTTTGTACCAGGTGTTGTAAGCGGCGACTGAGGTACCGGCACTGACAGGTGGCGGTATATCCATCCGAAAACAGGGCGGGGGTGGTTAGCATCATCAGCATCGTGAGAGCTGCGCTCTGCGATTGACAACACACTTGCCCAGCGCGGTAATTATAGATTAAATTCCCGTAATAATGCCGTTATATATGACATTGGTTAGTTTTGGTCCCTAGTTGATGTAATATTTATATGCCAAATTACAAAATTGGGTCAACAGTTAATCGATGATTGTATAATAATAACAACAAACTTTCAAATTCTTAATATTCGTATAGAATCAAATATAGAAAGAATAATATAAAATGATTCAAAGTTCGTAAAAAAGGTTTACTAACGCCTTAATTAAATCAAGATTTAATTATAAATCTGGAGTTAAATTTAAATAAAGTAAAATAATTGACGACTCAGAAAAATCTTTTATTAAACGAAGTATAAGTGGATGCTACTTGAATATAGCATCAAGTCTAATATTAAACTTTAGTGCTTTAATTCCAAATGACTTTCAAGAAAAAATAATGGAGCATAAAACGCTCTATTATTTTACTGCACACTAAGTTATTCAACTCGCTAAATATAAACAATGGACCAACTATTTGTATCCGTTAGCAATTTCAAAATCAAAACAGAGATATTACGTTTGTTTTAATTTTGACATTCAAACAAGACTTAATACGCGAATTATTCAAGTGTCAATAAAATATCATATTTTTGTATGGGAGTATTGAACTAATTTGTTTTCCATTACGAATTTTAATTATTTTGTACAGATAACCTTGACGATCCTAATCTTAAATGTAAGAGATTTTTGAGCATTGTGATCAGATTTGCCATTTATTCTGCATAAGTACAATATCTACAGAAATCGAAGGTGAGTGATGTATTGCCGGTGAAATTTATTCCAAATCCAAAAAAAGAATAGGACCTTAAGAATTTTATTAGCTCTGTTGCAATATTGTTTAAGATATCTTTCTGATAGTAGAACATATATTTTATATTATAATTAAATCAATGTATATGACACTGTGTGGATTTATTTGTTATTTTTAAATTAAAACATTAATTCACGAAATGATTGTTTATCGCCAAATACGCAGTGTTTGCAATGCTGCCTTTCGGGTTGAGAGAGGCGATGAAATTAGTAGGTAATGTGACAGAATATCTTTAAGTCACAAAATTGGCAATGCGTTAGTAATATTTTTGTGATATTTTAACGTCTATAGGCTGCGATGAGGTTTACTATCAAGTGGTCTGTATGCTTGTTTTTCGACCTGATTTATTAAATAAAAACTAAGCTGTTACCAAAATTCATAAGGAGTATATAATTAAAGTAAAAATATATGTGAAACGGTTTAGTTTCCTAATTACACATAAACAATCAATTACACAAAAACAACAAATCATTCACTTACTTAGAATATATATGTGTATGCAAAACTACTTAGTACCTTATCTGGACGCGATATATGTCAAAATGTATTTAAAAATTTATAAGAAAAACAAGTAGGGAGTTTTTTTATTCAGCCTGTACCGGGCGCCTGCTGCGCTGAAAAATTTGTCTCTGCTGGAATCCAACTGCACCTTAACGTTTTAGTTTCTATTTTGAATATTTAACAGCTTCTATGCCTTTATAGAGCCTGACACGCCGGTCTCTATCATAGATCCTACGATATGAACTGACGATTCAAATTTGGGCTTTTCAAATCTTTTCGCTTTACGTCATAAATTTGTCATAATTTGATCGTGTATTCTATTGTTATTATTTTAAGTTAAGATAAACTAAAATTGCTACAATGTGTGGAAGTATATCACTATCTTTTTAAAGACATAAATAAAAAACAAATAACTATTGTCAAGAGATGCGAAATAGAAGAAATTATATGTTTGATTGATAAACTTTGATAAAAGTGTATGAACTGTTTGCTTTAAAGCGTGTGTTCGTTGAAAACCTCGAAGTTCTATTTCATTTGATGTTCCATTTCGTACTAACAAATAAAAAGTGTACCCTTTTCACTAGTGATTGGTAGGTGCTACAAGTTTTGAAAAGCCTGCAAAGACTTTCAAATCTGGCATGATCCCATATTCAGATGCCTTTGATGCTGAAACTTTTGAATACTATTCTAAGTTATTCATATCCGATTTCACTCGTAGAAAATGAGTGCAATGGTAAAAGACTTATATAAATCGTGTTATCTGACTTACGAAATGAATATAATTATGATGGAATTTATATTTGTTTAATTTACCCTCTTTTTGTAATTCTACTTTATTTTCTTTTTATACCATTACTGTAAATATGTGTATTGTCCAAGATATGATATAAAAATTGATAGTGAGGCCGTGATATTATCATCTATCTATCTTATTTCTATATTAGTTGTGGGTTACCAGCTGTAGTATGATACTTCCCCCTCTACCTGGGATAACAGAATTCTTTAGTTGTCTCTGACGTTGGCAAGAGACGAATAAAATATCGGAACAGACAGATGCATATATCCATCCGTAACATTATACCTCAAAATTTTCTTTTCCTACTCTTTCGAAGCGGGAATGGGCACCAGCACTCTCGTCTTAAAGCTATGATCTGCAATTACTATCACGCTAGTATATAAAGTAATATGTTTTTGCCATAATATAAAATTTCTTGAAATTTTAAAGATTGTGTATTTGTTCTCGATAGTTTACAACAAACATACCAACCGTATTCATTTATATGTACTCTGTTTATTAAATCAAAATTGTGTTGTATCGAAGTTTAGTTTTCTACAATTCAGTTACTACGGAAATATAAGGTTGCAAAACTAGTTGTTAAATGAATGCACAATGACAATTTAAAAACAAGTGTAGCGAGAACGTTTGGTCAGCTCTGCGCTAGGCCATCTAAAAATGTATGGTAATAAAGACGTTCAATAAAATTGTGAAAAGTGTAGTTTTATATTGATTATTATTACATAAATAATGACTTAAAAAATTGCTATGAGAAATATTGCTGCATTCGTTCATCTGGTAGTAGCTCTAATATTCTCATATGTTTTTGCATAAATCTATTTCCACTTAAAAATATATATTAAAATAAGAAGATCATGGCGCAGTGGTAAACACGACCACCGCGCTATCATTGAGCCTTTTTCACCTTAATGAATGAGGCATTATCATCTTCGACCACTTTTTTTTATTAAATCACAAACGTTATCTATCTCATATTTACATATACCTTACTCGGAGATAAATCGTTTAAAACGCTTATGATATCAATCACAATTATAACTCTCATACACAAAATAATCTTAACCTAATTGAACAAAACATATTTTTCTTTTGAATATAGATAGCGGGTCTCTAATATATAATAATCACACCTCACAGTTAATTAATCAACCCAAGCTATAAGTCTGCTTCCAAGTAGCTCCAAAACAAAATGTGTTCAGAAGAATTTACCATTATTACAACAGAGACATGCCAAAGGCGGCGACAGAGTTATGTTATTCATGAGCCTACACCTTTAGCAGACGCTGGTGCTCTACAGACGTACCCTCGTTTCTATATAGACTAGTCCGTTCCGGCAACCGTTTCCAAGATTGACAAGACCTACAATTATCTATGGGACAAGATTAGAATTTCTTGAGAAGTGAGTTTCGTTGAACCTTTGGGGACTTTCTTTTTTCCGGAAATAGGTCATTTCCTGTTAAAGTAAGTTACTAGAGAGGTCGAGACTTTAATGCTCTGATGAGATTTTAAATTGATGTCGTGTTTTTAAACAAATAATTCTATATAAAATGTAAATGGACCGAAATTTCCATCCAATCCATGTACTGCATTTTATTAAAATATTGTCACAAAGTCAGAAAAATTTGTAATGTATGTTGCAGAAGATGAAATTATTTATGATAAAATTCGACTGTCATAATTTATTTAGTTGACGGACCTGATGGCGCGGATAGTACTTATCCTGTCTTATTCACCAAGAGGGTTGGATCCCCACCCAGAACAAACATTCATGAAGATTTTGTATTTGTTCTGTGTTTGGCTTTAAATATATGTATTTAAGTATTATGTAAGTAACTTCTTTATTGTCTGATGTCCCTTAAGTATTTTAAGTGACTTAGCTCGGAGCAATGTCAGTTTATGAGATGTTGTGTGAATATTATTATTATTTGACATTTGATTCAGTTATAAACACAGCGCTAAGTACAACGACTGTAAAATTAGTATAAACTAGCTCTCTGCCCGTTACTTTGTCCATGAGATCAGATATAAGATGAAGACCTTGATTCTTAATTTTTTGCGTTTATTGTAGGCAGTGCGACTTCTATAAATGCTCGTTCGTGTCGTACATGTACGAGCATTTACAGAGCTCGTACATCTAAAATATAGCTTCTTAAGTCTGGGTGGTGTAATGATTCTAAACCTACAACTACAGACTACTACTACAAGACTCCAGGTATCACATATACGAGTAATATTTATAAATATATCCGTTCACCGGTATAATTGTTTATTTTATAGTTTTTATTGCCGATCTACGGCAGCTATGATAGTGATGATAACAACAGAAGCGAAAATTCGATGTATTCCAGGCATGACTTTTTATTTTGTTATGTTGAGAATAATGACCCTAACCAGTAAATCATAGAATGAAAGAGTTTTGTGCTTCAAGTACCTATCATAAATATTAGCAGTATTAATACTTATATAAGTATCTTCGAGAAATACTAACGTTTTTTTGTTTATTGCCATCTATACGTACGTACCAACCACCACAGTTCACACAATCAATATCTACAATACCACAATCTATACAATACTATAATACTAATTTATACAATATTACTTTAGTATGTATTTCGAACGAATATACTATACTTGTTAATGCTTGAAATTGTGCATAATAAATAAATATGATGATTTTTCTTCATCTTAACTATTCGTTTTGTTTAGTGCAATCATCTAATAAAATAATATTACATTATATGACGGCTTTAAAACTGTCTATCAAAAACTGTATATTGATCTTTTTGCATTATTTGGATGTATATTTTCTGAAACAAAAAAAAACAAAAATAGAAAAGTGTACATATATAATTCAAAACATAAGTATAAATACTATAATACATTTCTTTTATTTGTTTTATGTATCGCACCTCTAGGTAGGTACGTAGAGGTACTGATCAAAAATAATGGACAAAAAAACTAGTCATTACGTCAAAGAGAGTCACAACAGTACTAGTGAGATGAATCCGCCTGTAAGAGGTTTAAATCAAAGCTATCCTGAAAATTAATAATAATTTTATTCTTTATTGTACCCACCATAATCAACAAAAACCATTTAAATAACAAAGTTACAACAAAGTAATAGTTCATTAGTTTATAACATATCAGGTTCTTATGAATGAAAATAGCAAGTTGTCGTACTGACCACTTTAGTCTAAGGTATCTTCACTTAACTCTCTTAATAAATTAATTAAGCAGGTACAATAGAAAACATGAAATATCAATATTTATTTACGAGTACGAGTACTACCGTGGCACCAGTGCTGCAGAAAGAGGTAAGTGCTATAATAAGTACTGCTGGTAAGTAACAGAACTATATTAACCCAATTGAAACAAATCGAGATATTATGATGAGTTGAGTGTATCAAACTTGCAAACACGCGTCGACTGCGTGTTACTTTGCTCAACCGATACAATAATGAAAGGATTTGAAATAGAATTATAACTTATGATTAAAGTGAATACTGTCAATCAGAATCACTCATCGCAATAACTGAGCCCTGAGGACCCGGCCAAATCCTGCCCTAAACGAAAATTGACTCAAAAAAATTACATGTGTTTGGAGCGCCGGTGTCTTTTACTACAGCTTTCTAAACTTCAACTCCGATGTGGCGGTTCAAACTGCTTTGAAAGAGTTATTGATTTTCGACCTCATAGTTTTTTAATGACGTGGTCCATGAGATCGAATACTATAAGATGTCATAAGTGATATTTAGGTTTACAAATATTGATTAAATATATTTAAAAGAAATCTTTATATTCCCTCCGCAAAAAACGCCAATTTCATATGTAAGAACCGAATATTTATTAATAGTTGACGTAAAAAGCTCGTCATTTCAGAAGCTTCCTGACTTTATTATGCAAATATTATATAAATAATATTTGCATAATAGCGGCATACAATGATACAATATATGAGACAGGACTTCCTTTTTTTGTTAACGGTTCGAATTTACTAGTACCTACCGTAAACTTCAGAGTATTTGCAAATATATCAATAAATTTATATATCAGTATATATATATATATATATATCATCATCATCATCATATCAGCCATAACACGTCCACTGCTGAACATAGGCCTCCCCAAGTAATCTCCAATAGGACCGGTGGTATACGGCCTGTGTCCAGCGTGATCCTACAGTTTTAGTCAGATATCAATATTTAAAGATTTCCAGAGCCTGATTGAAATTTATATTCTCAATTATAAGGCGTAAACAGGTTTTAGATCGGGCTATTTGTTACCCGAGTATTTAAATATTCTTAAAGGTAGAGATCAAAAGATAGTCTGTTAAAGAATTAGACATTATCACAGTGTGGACACGGTAAAGGCGGCGACGGCACTCTGTTATTCATGAGTTCACACCTTTCGCAGACACTGCCCATTCCACGGACGTATCCCATACATACATATAAAGAGTAGTTTCTATTGAACAAGATTCGGAGTTCCAATATAAAAGATTTTGTTGTCGTAGAGGATCTTTTATTATATTTGTAGAAATGTTTTTGGCACATGTTTCTCAGGAAGCTCAAAATTTCTTGAAAGGGAATAAAACGGGTGGTTAGACATAGCTTTTTGATTTTATATGTTACACACACATGACAATCTGCAATACCCTTAAATTTTAACAAATTTTGCTCGATAGTTTGCAGATAAATAAAAATAAAGAATAAAATAACAAAAAATCCTTTATATTTAGAACAATAGATTGTATTCGGCATCAACTTACTAAGTTCTCGTTTAAACTCATTGGTATGAGTCACTTTTTAATACAGGTAATTGATAAAATCAACTCAAAAATAAACATTAGTAACTTCAGTAATGTAATAAATAATATAGCTTCTCTATCACCATTTAAACAATGAAGCTTATGTTAAAATCTTAACTGGTTTAATATAAATAACCTTAATATAATAACGCTGTCAGAAGCCCAAAATTAAATCGAAATTCGGGCGGTCTTTGTTTAAAAAAAAAGATTAAATTTGATTATTTTACGGGTAGCAAATGTTTCTTATTTAAAATTTGTTAAAGAATATGAATACGCCTCATTGCAAAAGAGGTACATACTTGTATTTCTGATTACTATAGCAGGACATAGGGCACAGACCACTCCAAGAAAAGGGAGAATTTTGCTCATCATTCCCCTTCCCCTGTGGATGTGTATTCTGTTGTATCTTATTCAGTAAATGTAACCCTAGATTACTCAACTTACTTTTCAACGTTTATTACTAACCTTCGTCGTTTCGACAACGCTTTCAAAAGCAGGTTTATAAGGTATTATTTAATAAAATATTTAATTATTTTACATCATTTATTTATTATAATCTTTTATAACAGGAGAAATATAACATTTTTGTTTATTTAAATCACATTTTTATTAGTTAATCAGCCTTTTTACTTTTCGCTCAAAATAATCTAAAAATCTTTGAGCGCTTACCTATAAAAAAATATAACACAGCACTTCAATAAAGAAACTTACATAATCAAAATTACATATAGAATCAACAAAAAAATAACATTTTGGTAAAAAAAACTATGAACTAATACATTTGTGACACACTTCAAGTTTGTGGTCACCAAACAATGATTTATTGCACCTGTAGCAACTCGACTTCGTCATTCTTCGTTTTCTGACGGGCATATGGCAAAAATGTTTCGTTTTTTTGTGATAGGATTATCTGCAGATTCGCTTTCTTCAGTCTCAAGTCTCAAACTCAATCTAGTACTTCCACACACATTAAAAAATTTGTGTAAGAGAAACGCGTTGGCGAGTTTCTAAGAGCGCGGAAACTTATAAGATGATGAAATAGCATCGGCCATCATGGAACTAAAAATTCTATGAAAACTTCCATAAGTCAGCAGGTCACGCTACATGCGAGCAAAAATGACTAACGAAAACAATGTCGTAATGTTCTGGAATAGAAACCACACCGGCGAGCGCAGTCGAATTGTTGGCTGAGCAAAACTACAGTGATTATATATATTAACGGATTTGCCTAATATGTATCCGATTATAGAAATCAGAATAACGGTATCATTATTTATGTTCGCTCTGACATAAAACATAAAGTACCTTCTACCTTCATTGGTCGATGCCAGCAGTCTTAGTTTAAGCTATGAAAATAAATAAGCAATCCTCGCCACCTATCGCTCGCCATCCATTAATTGATAGCTTAGATGCTTGCCTGACTACTTCAAAGTTAAATAGATCTATTATGGTAATTGGTTACATTCGTAAAAACATTTCCTCATTTAGCATTGACCCTAACCGTAACAAATACTTGAATTCATGGGATGTCATAGTCTTCTGGTGGCACATGGTAGGGGATGCGCTACTTGTAACGATTACTGTATTAAACATGTTAAGCTTAAGACTAGTCAAAGCACTAAAACTTTGATACTGGATTCTTGTATAACTGAACATAGATAATTATTCTTCCGTTAAGATTAAAAAAATTAAAAGTAAAAATGGACAATCCAACTTTATTTAAATATCTATCTATAACTCTTACTGATTTAACTTCGAAAACATTTAGACCAATCGAGAGAGGTATAAGTGCTATGCCGGTATCACTGCATACAATTGTCAGTATCTCCAGGGCTTGTACGATGCATTCAAACCAGTTCGAACACAGGAAAACTAAGCTAAAATAAGATATAAATAAAGTAATACTACAACTTACCCATAAATGATATCGCCAATTGCCAATTTCTTCAAATCAAAAATCTTAAAAAAAATAAAATGGAGTACGAAAAGACTGAATTGTCGAAAAGCAAAGGTAATCCAAAAGTTATGTGGAATATAATCAATATTATTATTTACATGAAACAGTCTCTAGTGCCTAATTAATTGCTTAACTTAGCAATTAATGAAATGATGATGTAAATTTGATTACTTTCCTGAAATTGGTGTCAAATTAACTAATGAGATTTTGCACGTGCTGACATTGATATCATGTTAATTCTGAAGTTTTTTCACTACAAAATTCTATGGCTCTGCTAGATAGTGATCATAATTTAAAAGATAGCATCATTATAAATCTAAAAAACAGCTCTGCGGCTAGTTTTGATAATATACCTACCATGGTCATTAGGGGCGCTAAGGACGCACCAATAAAACCTCTCGTAACTTATTCTTGTAATTTATGTTTGGCTATTGGAGTCTTTCCTGGCAGTTTTAAGAAGACGATGGCTGGGTGTTAAATAATAAATATAATTATATTAAAGTGTTAAATAATAGGCTGTTATCGTTTTTACACGGAATAATGTAATAGCGCCTAATCAGTTCAGTTTCATATAAAACAACCGCCACTTCAAACAACGTCCACTAAAAATGCTACTCTGCTTCTTAATAAAACGATAGCTGTGTTTTAAGATTAGGCCAAGGTTTTTGATACTGTCCCTTCTTTGCTCCTGCTCAACAAGATAGAATCTCTACGTGTATATGGAAGATTGGAGGATTTTTGAGTCAGGACGCAATATTTTCAGTGGGAGTACCTTGATGTGTTGGTGCTGGGCTCTTTTCTGTTCTTTATTTACATAAATAGCTTATGCACAAAAACTTAAACGTTTTTCAAAATAATTACATATAGAGATGATACTGTCCTCAATACGTTAAAGTAAAGACTAAAAAACAGACTCGAAATCGCACTGAAAGAGCCGTGAGTGAAGCGATGAAATGTTATTTACTTACACTCAATTTATATAAAAACAAATAAATCAATTTTCATCTAGCCTCAGGACTCAACCTCTAAATATGTTTTGTGTTAAAGCACATACTTGTGCTAGGACGGATAGATGTAACTGCCCCGAGCATAAAAGACCTTCGAATATAAAATACCTTGGCCTTACCATTGATTTTAAAACTAGGAAGAGCACATTTGTTAACCTGTCGTATTAGAAAGCAGATTCCTATTCTCAGAAGACACAGAAGTTCCACAAATATACCTATAGATGTACACACCTTGAAATATGTGTATTTCACGCGCCCAAAAACTTCTCTTATATTGTTTTCCAGAATAAGGTGGTGTTTGAATAACTACTTTGCTGCAGAGGAACCTTCCTTAAGGGCTATATTGAAGATTAAAACTACGTAAATACAGGATTTTTCTTCTTGAAAAAAACATATGTCCTTACTGTATGACAACTTCTTCCATCTTATAGTATATTAAGAAGGCATAAAGAGTAAGATCATCAAAAATACGTCTAAGCAATAATAGAAAAACCCAGACAGAGTGTCCTTTAGCTCCTCATAGTACTTCCTTAGCAAGGCGTTAATATTATGTATGTGGTTTTCATTAAATAGGTTTGAACAATGTAATGAAGCACAAAAAATCAATAACATATTTTTACTTATTTTATGCAGTTAGCAAACAAAAAATCATAAATAGCTAAAATCTTGACTATATCGTAACTGAAATTATCTTGTCTCGTACTACTTGACAATGCCTGCATATGTAGTAATATTATTATTGTGTCATTTTTCAATTCTGGTACCTTAGTCGCCTCTACGACATTTGGTGCAGTGGGAGGTACTTCTTTATTAACTTCTTTTTATTCAACTCTACCGGCACCTCACGGAAAGTTCCTATTTTTAATTTAATCTTTGCTTGATTTTAGTAAATAGCTTATTCATTATTCTTATGTTTTTTTGTATGTGTACGCTTTGATTTAGTAGTCAGTTTTTTTCTTTTGTTATGTAATTTTATTTATAAGTGTTGTGCTTATTTATTTGTATATATCAAAAATCTGTTAGTTACCGGACCACAGTGCAGTGTACCAATATAACAAAAAAAGAATAATGAACTTGGTAGTGTGAAGTATGAACATAGTAAAAAATTAAAGAAATATATTCTGATTACAAAAAAGTTACCAGTTGGCAATATAAGTGAACTGGTTACAAGGTACGTAGAAGGAATATTTTAGTCTGGTTACCTAGGTTTTATTACCTAATTCTTATCTGTGCGCCATCATTGATCCATTTGTATTAACTTTAATCGATATATAATTATATCACTCAACATCTAAATTTGTCTTTAACACCTAGACAAAGAACAAACACAATTTTTTTATTACATAGATAATTGTCCTAGGTAGGATTCAAATCCACGAATCTTGGCGCGTAAAAAAATCACTACCATCCTTGCCATCGGGCTGGCAGTATATTAAAATGTTCTGTGACATAATTGGGTCATCGGTTAAAGAAATTCTGTATCTGAACATATTGTAGGGAATATTAAGAAACAGTTTACCAATTTTTAAAGATCAAAAACAGAATACTCAATCTGAAAACATTTCCTTGCATGGATTTCAACTAGTAACATACTAGTATTCCAATACTAGTATGTTACATCTTCATAAGCTATATCTTGTTGACTAAATTGTGATCTGTTCAGGTTTCTATAAAAGTTACTTCTTGTTTTATTTCCTTTAATACTTCTTGAGATAATAATTAATTACTAATAATTGCTCTTTTTTAATCGGAGACTCTTTGTTCTGTCACTAGTTATTATTTTTTATTATTATTATAATTATTCTAATGGAAATATTATTTCAATATACTAATATAAACAATGACTATGTGAATACATTTGAACGTTATGTAGCTTAAAGCACGTTCACTGTGGTTTTTTAGTATTAACTATATACCAATTCATTAAAATAAATAATTATAATAAGTTGTATTATCCTCGCTTTGAAAATGTACGAAAACATTTAGTTTGGGTATTACATTACTCAATGTCAATATTTGCTGTTGATGATACAGAATCGAACAACACAATGCAAATGCACTGAACGCAGAACTGTATACAATACTCCAACGTTATTATTAGAGATCGAATATCCAAATGTATGAACTTCAAGTTTAGAAATTGGCTATAACGCTTTGGATTCTCTTTAATTCCGAGATTAGATATTGTTTTCTTACTAAAATTATTTAAGACAGACATTTTATTTGCTTTATTATATAATGGCTTTATAATTGTCAGAAATATTTGATAAAGCTAAAACACATTATAAAAAATATCAAATCGAGTACATAAAACAAAAATAAATATATATTTACAAATTCTTTAGGATTGATAGTGTATTCAAAATATAACGAAGTAATGTTAATTAGAAAAAATTGAAAAAAATAACCTATGAAACTTGCACCACTCACTACTATAACGCTAAAGATATACAGAATAATTCTAGTTGAACCAAATGAACTAAATCTTAATCACGTAGCTTCAATATCAAAGTCCACGCCAAGAATTTGTCTCTAATGAGAATCCAACGCTAATTGGAACGCTCGTTTCAAACTACCTAGTGATAAAAACCTTCAACCTTGTTATTAACTGAACGATCTTGATACTATTTTTATGATTTGAAGATATATTAGCAATATCAATCGGTAGATACAAAAACCAGTTAAATGAGGTTGTGCTTAATCTGGCTTTGTATACATATAACATAAATGGTGTCTACAAGTCATGTGACTGTATGCCCGAAAGCTTTACTAATATTTTGCCTACGTTGGTGGTCTCTTCAGCAATTAACTGTATCAATAAGTAACAAAACTGTGTTATAAATACAATATTTTACTTGGATAGCAACAGCATTAAGTTTTAATTTTGTAAAAACAAGAATACTTAATTTTAATTCTCCCAATACAAAGTCAATGTGACTAACAGACAAAACGTATTTAAGGCATTTGGATGGCTCAATGATTAACAGCGCACACTTAGAGATTTCACCAACTAGAAAAGATAAATTATAAAATTTCTCAGTAATAAAAGATTTATTGCTATAAAATACACTACAAACTTAATACAAACATTGAAACTAAACCATCAACTCAGATTTCTACAAACACAGATCTGCTGCCTCGCAAGTGACTCGATCAAATTGAAATCGCCAGCAAAGCGAAATGTTAACGGCTTAGCATCAATCACTTACGACGGTTAGGGATTAGTCAAACGGCGCGTCATACCACGCTGGAGCCGCGTGAATTTACATAAATAAGCTCATCTGTATTCAGCGCGCAGCAGGAGCCATGCAACAACATGTGCCATTCAACGTGCGGCCCTCTATTATTAATTGTGGACAACTGACGCGAGGGAGCCGTTTCTAGCTACGGCTACTACAAGTGCTACGAGCCATGCAGACGCGGTGTTTATAGTTTAATAGGACTAAAAATGCAATAGTTTATCATAACTTGTATTCAGATTTCTAATAGTTACATTTGTGAAGGTTATTTTATAGTTGATGCTTATTTATTTATATGATGATAATTGTGTTTGTCCTGTGTCTGGATGTTAAAAAATATGTATTTAAGTATTATATTTGTGATTGATGTCTGTAACACAAGTGCTTTAAGCGGCTAACCATGGAGTCAGGTCAATGTATGAGATGTTGTGTAAATATTAATAGATGATGGCACCATTGCAGTAGCCGTAGGAAGCCCATCGCTGGATATAGAACTCCCCAAGTAATTTTTACTAGGATATTTTTTTTTATGTTATATCAGCAAACAAGAATACAGTCCACTTGATGATAAACTAATCGCAGCTTATAGACACTCGCGTCATCACAAAGGTATAATTCACTAGTAATGTCACCAACCCTGTGAACTAAAGATACGATGGCACATTTTCCTAATAATTTCTCACCCTTCACTGCCTCTCTCACCCTTCAAACTAGAATACAGTACAAACACTGCTATTTGGTGGTTGAAATAGGTGAGAGTAAGTAACCAATGCAGACGACCTTTGTAAGAGTTCTACCTCTAGTAGTCTCAGTTGTATGCGGCCTGCGTGCAGCGTGATCCTGAACAATAGCAGATAATACTAACTCAAAGTGGATGCTACTGCCGTACAGTTTCAACAGTAACAGTACAGTTTTATACAGTTTCAACAACTTGTATTTGAGTCAAAATTATAGGATGAATATCGTCCTGCCGCCCAATGTCAGTTTCAGTACTTCAGTCTCCTTTTACAATTCCAGGTGCATTAAGGCTTCACGACCAATATATTGGTAGATACTAATTAAAGCTTATTATAATACCGCTACCACGGTCGGTTCCAACATTATTATAATATGATATTTTTAAAATAATATAGTATATAAAATAAGACATTTAAGTCTATAATCTGTAGTCTGTATTTTTTATCATAGAGCCAATCTGACGTTCGCTCTTCACAACATTGTGATAAAGTAATTGGATAACCATTTCTGTAGCGCAGATTGTCTGAACTGTATCATTACTTGACTAAATTAACGGTAAGATGAGTTTTCCTCAAAAATATTTTTCTCATTTCTGTTAATAAATGACTTTTTTAAGTTCAATATCATTCAAGGAAATAAGATACACCTACTTGCTTCTAACAAATATGAACCAATCAATTTCCTTATTTATTATGAAATATATTTTTGGGCCATCGTTTGTATGAATTGACAGCAGCTGTATGAAGTTTGTAGTCCTTATTATTTACTAAAACCTCGACATCAAACGTTTATTTAGTTTCGAAACTGTAATGAAAAACCTCACGTGCAAGTGTATCTGAAACATTAATAAGCTATTAGGTTTCCCTGTAAAACGCAATCACTTTAAATGTTTTAACTCCACTATATATTTACAGCGGCAATTAGCTCTTAAAATTGAGCAAAAGTTCAACGCGTAAGAGTTTAAAATGTTTTCAGTAAACGATCGTGTAAGGGTACTTCATAATAATACGGCATAACAACACCGTTACCCGTCGACTGCTATTAAACAAGTTGGCCGTAGATTTAAATTTTGAGCTCGTAAATTAACCCCCCATCCTTTTGAAATAGCAAAAGGGATTGGGACCTAATGGTCTATTTGTGCGATGTAATGGGCCGACCACGCCGGCGTATTAGACAATTTCGACATACTCTGACTTCGGTCTATTCATAAAGAGGCTTTATTTTGGGGCTCCATAATAGAAGGTTTGCTGGATTGTGTAACTAAGATTAAGTTTACCTTTTTAAGTCAACCGGATAGCTTCGATTTGTTTACGTAATTTTACGCATTTTTCTCTATAGAGCTTCACAAAAATTAACATAAGCTGATTTTGCAATAATAATTTATATTTGGGATTGTACAATATTATGTATTTGTAACAATGCATTTTTTAATTATGTAGTGCAAAAAAATAATGAGTTACTTTATTTGGTTATATCTTGAACTGTTGATTTGCGTATGTAGTAATTAAAAATATAATAATATTTTTAAATTATAAACATCATGTGAAACTGTATGGCGGTATTGGAAATACCGCCATGAGCCAGCTACGGTAACTCTGACTGAGTTACCGGACTTCTTACAAAACCTGGCACAGAGGAACTAACTATTCTATTCTCCCAGTACCCTGCGTTCAATATATTGGTATACACATATTTTGTTATGAAGTATACTTTAAAAAATGATTCCTAATTCATAAACAAGGTAACCAAAACTTGGAACCAAGAAAAAAATTTAAAAGTTGAGTATACCACGTTTTACTGTTAAAAGGTTTTTGACACTAGTTAACGCATAAATTTTAAAAATAAACACCGTCATATTTATGAGCTCTTCACTAGCTAGCAGTTAGACATTGGCATTACGTTTTTTTGCAGGTAAAAAATATGATAAATCTAAGGACCATTATTTAAAAAAACAATATTTAATATTTTTACATATTCATTAAACTGCTTATCAAATTTATTAAAAGGTTCGTTTATTACCATTATTATTGCCCTGTCATAATTTGTCACTTAACATTAACGCACGCACAATGTATGTAATATCTATCACACTGAGAAAAAACATGATCCTCTAGTTTATTCATCCACAATAGCCAGCCACAATAAAAACAAGCCTTAAAAGATTCCAAAGGAAAGTAAAATTGAATTTTTGCTTCTACAGAAAACTCAATCGCTAAGCATATTAAATGAAAATAGACGTAATGGCGTACCCCTACAAAATCTTCTTGAAGCAAAATCTTAGGGAGGCTGATAAAGTATGGCTTAGAAAACCGTTCAATAAGCGATGTCCATTGATAAAACACCTTTCGGCCTCTTATTGGCTTCTTTTTAAGACCTTTCCTTGCATTTGAGATTTAAAACACAATTAAATGCTTCAATTGAATTTTTAGGGCGCGATTTTGCTCACCTAACTACCTTATTAAAAACAAAATATATTGACCTAGTGATTATTAAATTTATAATGTCTCTAAAAGATTTGATTTTCTTTATCCATATAAGTTACTAAAGTAAAAAAATGTTTAATTAATATTAAGATATTAATAAAAAAATAAATATTAATGTTCTAGGTACTAATTATAAAAAATACACCTTTAATTTGGTACAGATTTCCCAGATTTTCAAAGAAACATTGAATTATCAAATTTTTGACGTCTAACCTTATTCATTTTTAAATACCACAACGTGTTAACGTGGGAGCTACTCTTTTTAAAAAATAGTCATACAATTGTTATATTTTTATATTGTACATTTTGCAAAATGGCGTTCAGCCGTCCCCGGTTCAATGATCCAAGTTCTCTCATATTTCTTCCCTTACACAATTCAAGTTTGTTAATGAAAGACCCTTGTAACTTTAATCCTTATAAGTTAGAAAATTCAATGTGAACTCTTTGAGGACCCGTTTAAATTCAATTTTCGCTCTTTTTTCCCTTGATCTGATTATAGATTTTACGTCACGGTTGGGTAACTTGCATTGATAGAAGAGAAAAAATAGATTTTTGCTATTTAAAGCTTCCATTTGATTATTATGTAGCCTTGTAATGTAGGAGTGGCTCAAAATAGGTTTCGAATTAAAACACCAAATTTTTATGGTAATCGTTATTATAGTGCCAATGTTTTGCGAATTATGTAACTAGATGTTAAAGTAGATAGATGTCATAATACATTGAGTTGTATTTTAATTAAGTTATACATTCCTGCGGGGTTTGGTTTAGAACTAAATATATGAGAATGATATGTAATTTTAAAATATAAAAATAGGTTTTATTATGGGGTTCGATTTACTTGTGTTTTTTGAGAATATAAATTTTATGGACCTTGAATTTTATGGAGAATATATATTTGTCACCACCATACACACTAACTCGTGTATGGTGGTGACAAAAGTAATGCCTTACAAGTAATAACGAAAACAAAAATTATGATAGAAGTAAAGATGTTCTTATATTAAAATATATGTTTATATATTTTACTATTGATACATCTACACACTCATATTATATGCCAAGTAAATATTCAGTCTTTTAAGAAATAATCGAATTACGTAACTAAAGCTTTCCAATTACAGTAAAACTCATAAAGTGAACATTTATCTATCTGCTACGAGATTTAAATATCTCAAGTCAATAGACCATTTACTACTAGACTAAAGAAGATATCACTTGTGATAAGTTGAGTTTATAGTTTGGACTAGTTTGGACAATTGTTTTTAAAATTAGAAAGTTATTGTAATCATTTACGTAACCTACACCGGCTCGTGTGATTGCAACGACAGATAGGAACGGACGAACAATTTTGGTACCTCGCTCATGGTACTAATTGCTATTAAATATGTCCGTTGGTGCAAATGTAGGGATCTTATCTTATGCAACAAGGGTCATGGGTTCAGTTCAGAGTAAATATTTGTATTATATATTTGTGTTTTTTCTGTGTCTGTACATAACCTTTTTTTTCAATTTGACAACTCTGCCTTCTGCAGAGAAGACACTGAAATGCTATTTCATTTTTTTCTATAAGGCTAGTACTACCAAATGTCTACGTGTGTTTAGTAAATAGGTAGAAGGATAATAATAAACACTAACGCCTCGATGACGTAAGATTACCTATTAGCAATATATCTAGTGCATACACTGTAATTGCTAAGAGCAGAAGTTCCTAATGTATGTTATCCACGGTTTACCGAGCACAGAAAAGAATAAAATTGTCTCTAGCAATCTATGTTGTCACAAGCCTTGATGTTTTCAGAATCATTGTCTAAGTATTTATCATAATTTTAAAACATTTACTTAATATTAATATCCTTTAATAGTTTTGAAATCGACCCCCGGGAGTCAACATAAATTACTTTAGGAATCACACGTTACGAGAAATGTTTGATTTTTGAACAGATGGATGAAAATCGAACTTAGTTCGAATCTTTACCTATCAATCTTAGTCGTTAATCTGAAAGTTACATCACTAATGCGAGCTCTTTTTTAGAGATGCACACAATATATAATTAAGAACAGAAGGTAAAGACTTCGAACATACAGTACAAAAAAATATATCCAACTGTTGTCCGCCTGTAAGTTTGATCGAGTGAATTCACTCTACCATGGCCGATGTTAATTCCTGAAAACTAAAAGACAACTTAAAGCTAATATGCCAAAAGTCGGGCAATAGGTAAGCAGTCAAAGTATTAACAGAGAGAAGACACGACGACAGAAAAATAGCTGGCAAAATTTTCCAACCTCTTCGGCGACAAGTGACCATCCTAATTGAATTAGAGGGACAGGACGAGACGAAAATTTGATCAATTATTTCGCTGTGTCCCCAGCGGGAGTTTTAAATAAATAATTTATTCGTGCTGCTTTTTCTAAAGTTCCGGTAATTTAGATGATTAGGCGTTACTTACTGGAGATGGGGGGAAGTAATTAGGAACCTTGTAACTTCAGAGCCTTAATAGCAATTTGATACTTCGGGGTATTAAGTGAAAACATGATTTTGCTGTGTACAATTTATTTTATATTTAAACCAATACTAAGGTATTTTTTAGTATTTCATACATACAAGTAGCCCAAAGAGACCACGTATCTGTATTGGCGATGTATTTTAATATTAATGGCAAAAAAATGTTATTTATTACCTTTGTTCTAAACGATATAATTTAGATACACATATATAGATAGATATTGCTCTTTTTATTCTGATATTTTATGGCCGTTAGGTTAGGTGTTATTATATCTTTGAAACACTAGGGTACAAAAATAATTGTTTCAGAGACGACCAATTTTTGTTAGAAAGATTTGAAACAATATTTGCCTACCCTTATTCAGCGATAGTCATACAGACGACCTACTTGGCAAAGAAGCAGAGTGCCATTTGCCATTCCTAGGTGGATCGAGTTTATAAAATAACTATTTACTATACACAGCACTATGTGAGACGCCTTTGTGAGTATTTTGATATGGTGATATCGTGAATTTGGTGAATAGTTTGAAACCTTGAATACCCTAAGTAGGTTTTTTAATGAAAACTACGATTGTAGCATACCGTCATATGTACTATAATATAGTAAGCTATTATTTCTATAGTGTATAGGCACCACATACGCCTGAAAATTTTAAAGCTATTACGCCCCTTTTGTAGAACCATATAAAGTTTAGAGTAGATTAATCTAAAACCGCATTTTTCTCGACTTTTTAGGTCCCAAGCTATGAGGATAATCTTACCAATAGCAAGCGGTGGCATAACAATAAATGGCCATGTTTATGATTTTTAATCGTTCTTTGATACACTAAGAGTGGTAACACATACACGTGGAGACATAATCTCTCCTTAGATAGGGGTTTTAATCTGCTAGAGAGTATGTGATCGTCAGCGTCCTCGCAACCGAGTAAAGCATGTTGAGCTGGTATCCTGGTGCCCTAGCCTGATTGCTTTATGTATAGCCGGCCTTTTAAGCTTTCTGATAGATTTTGAAGAAGAAAAAGTTAAAATATGAAAATAGTAAACAAAAATATTCAATCTCAAAAGCGTTCTGATTTCCCAACAACATTATCGCTTAACAACACGTAAAATCAAGGTAAGATTGTAAATTAAGATACGAGAATTTTTCTCCGGATATCCATTTTAACACCTCATTCAAATTGAGATGTAATACGATAAAATGCAAATATATCACACACCTCAGCGAGTCGTGTACGGTTCGCGATAAAATCAGGAGGTTTGAATACGTTTACAGGTAACGCACGGCGAGATTTACATAAGCGAGAAGAATCTCGCTTAAAGAGTTTATCAGAGACTTGACGTTTTATTTTGTATTAGTCATATTTACGTATCAATCACTGTTAAGAACGAATTAATTTTGTGGTTATAAAAAATTTGATTTAGAGTCAGTTGAACTTCATAAAGAATGAATAAGAATTATATTTTGTTCGCCATTATCAAATTAGCCAAAGAATGTCGACTGCTAGACATAGATCACCCTAAAAGCGTATTTTGCCTTAAATTGCCGTGCTGGACATGCTGAGCAGGCATGGTGGCAATCCAGAGCGTAGCTTTGCAACTAGAATGCTGGTGCTCATCCCCGCCCTGTTACATATAAACTACGCTGTGCATATATACCGCCATCAGTTAATTCCGGTATCTCAATCCCCTTTTACGACACCTAATACTGGGGAAGAACGATGCTTGTACTCTACGGCGAATTTCTTTTTTATTCAAATTTCCCCTAATATCATATTTTTGGAACGGCACTTAATATGTTCAAGATGTCCATCAAAATTTTTGCTAATTCCATCAATTAACTAATGACCGTTTTCAATTATAAAGCTGGTATTATCTTTATTTTATATTAAGTAAGTACGTGAGGTGACATTGTTTCAGTGGAATTTTAAGCAGTCGTTTTATTTCTGCTGAAGAGGAAATAACGCACAATATTTTAAGCGCCTACCTGTCTGGGGAGGCAAATATTTTCTACGAGATGAAATTAAAATCAATGGATGAATTGTGCGCACAAATGAATAAAAACAGCTGTACATAGCAATACATGGTAAAAAGTTTAGCCCACTTTTTTGCTTATTTGTTAGTATCTTACTATTGTTTATACCTAAATTAACAGTAATTATAGCACTGCCACATTTTAACGTGTTAAGGTACCAAAAGTATTTTGGCACAAAATGTCAGGCGATAGCTGCTGGGTGTTTCCCCGCATCGAATATTTATTGCGGGTTTTTGCTGTGTGCATGTATAGATAATAGATATTATTAGCATATTTTTTATTTTTAAAAGCAATGGCAGTTTTATTTTATAACTAATAGAGTGATTCAATAAGAATAAAAAATAAGGAGGAAGACTAGAATCGCAGCGTTAGATGCGGACCACTTTCATCCGGTGCTATTAGAAACCACTTGAGGTGGCTTATTGTAAGCACTGGACATCTCACGCCCGATATAATTATAATAATATTATAATTTCTCATTCGATATGACACACATTTCTACATATTTTAATCTCTTTTGTAGTCTACGTACGTACGTATGTTAAAATTCACTAAAAATTAACTCTTAACGGCCTTGCTACCGAATTGTAGATACTGCGTATTTTAAACACGTGTTGAAGTATTGCACATATTATATTAAACGCAAACAAAAATGTATCATTATCATATAATCATTATAAGGATATGTTAATTAAAACAAGAATTGAAAGAACTAAAAAAATAATTATTTGTGCTGTGTTTAGCAGTTGATAAATCTCACCAGTCCTTATTTGTAATGGCAGGCATTTTCTATTTTCTTATGAGGATAGCAAACCCATTTAGAGGGGAAAAATATGGCTGAAATTATTCGAAGAAATAAAGTTTAATATTACCTACATTATTTTAACTACAAATACAAAATTAAGGTCCTATAACCGATCGAAGTAGATCACAGTATCTTCCAGTTGGATGCACAGTTGTACGGGTCATCAGCAATTATCTAACACATTATTTTTTATAATTTGTGCTTGCGTGCTAACTAACGGTATCTAGAGTAGTTAAAAAATAAAAACAAGAATCATTCGCATCGCTTCTGTGCTACACGACTTAAAGTATATAATTCTCTGATTCTCACATCGGCGCCGGTGTAATTCACTTTTACATTAAAAAGAAGATTAGTACCTGCTATTATTTTTGTATGTTTTATATTTTATTTTACTACTTTAAAGATTGTAAAAACAAATATTTTTTATGTGTCGTAACAACATAATTATAAATTAGTTTTAAATTAAAGCAAGAATCTAACGTATTGAATAACTTTTAGGTAAAATCTTATCAGTTTCAGTGTTTGCCTATACCATGATAAACTACATATATTACTGAAATTTCAAAAACTATAACCAACAACGTTTGGAGTTTGAAAACAAAGAGAGTGATGCACATTTTCCCATCTGTATCATCGAATAGATCATTAAGAACCTATACGGGAGTGACTAACATATTTATTTATCAGAAGTAAGTGCAAACATGAAGTTTTGGCAACGGGCACGGACGATAAATCAGCAGACATTGACAAACAGAACTGCATGCTGCGATCGCGGATGTCGCTGTCTGCACTTCCGTGTCGAGATGAATAATAACCTTGGTTCTACCCGCAAAATGTTTACCTGAAATAATTTAAGGGCATCGTTGTTTTAGTGGATTGTAAGTTGGAATGTAGTAGGTAATATACATGCACATGTGTAATCAGCTTAGACAGCTCAATGCGACTGTCTGATGTTAAGACTACTGATCGTTATTGCATATTTTATCGCTCTCAAGAGTATCCAAATGTTTGTACCCGATTTTGAATACATATCAAAATCAGGTTCCTTCTATTTATCAAAATTTCAATGGAGCAACAAATCTAATTTCATTTGGCAAAACAAACTTTGAATAATTTTCTTAAAACAAATATGCTTAAGGCATAAACATTGTCTAGTATAAATATTATGTAGTCGGATATTTATATGGTGGAATTCCCGATGGCTTACTTTTAAGAATTTTATTTGGCATACTACTTTGATTGGAGATTTTTATTTAATACAATTTCATTGGGCATTATATTTCTAATGAATTGTTTGCCATCCGCTCATTTACATTATCAGAAACGAATAGCTGCAAAACCAATTCCACGTAGTTTTATCTGCCCTTTATCTAGAGAGTAATTTACGCTCGCGTAGACGCGGTAAGGGTCAGGTGAGGTCAGCCTGCTAGCTGAGAAGCAGGTTGTGTCTGTAACCATCTGCGACAATAAGCTCGCATGAGGGCGCCACAGCCCCGCAGCGTTGGAGCCATGACAGAAACCATGCATGTTGCATGCTTGTTTATTTTTTGCATGCTTGCTTTAATGCTGCGTGCTTACTTTTATAGTGTATGCTTGCTTGCATTTATTTGATACCTTAAGATGATTTTGAAAGTAAACTTTATGCATTATAACAGTTCTGCCTCTTTATTATTCTGGATATTTAATTTATGCCTTCAGATTTGCAAATGCCTGCAAAATAAGGCTTATGCTTAGCCCTATTATTTGTAATTAAATTATGACCTAAGAAGTTCTGCGATAAAACATAGAACCTTAAAATACAAACTCAAAAATCTTTATTCGCAATAAAACAATACAATAATCCTCACATACATGAGAACAGTACACGATGTAAAATAAAAACAATATCAATTTGGCGAAAGCATATTGCTATTACTTTTACTATGCTAGCACCATAATAATAACACCAATCAATCTATGAGAATAATTAAAATGAATATACACGAACTTGTACGAATGTGAATTGCTACGGTAATATTATTTTAGTATATTTACGGCTAATATAGTCTTAAAAATTGCCGAATGAGTATTTATTATGAAAAGCTTGTTGTAAAGCTGACCTTCCTTAAATGTAAACATTATTATTCCACGATTGTGCGTGTCATAGGAAGACAACGAAACTATTTCTTCGGGTAACGCACTCGGGTAATGATTTGTGTAGTTTGAATTATATGGAAGTGTGAAAAGTTGACTTTGGATTTTTGCAAAAAAGTACACTTGTATAATATATATACATGTAACCAAGTTAATGAAAATCTAATAAGATATTATCTAATAAGATGTTCATTAACTTGTTTCGGTATAGTATGGGAGATGGAAAAGTATTTTTACAATTTTATGATATTAAAAGTTACTAGAGATAGATCTAATACAAATTTCGTCTGCACTCATAGCTTAATCGCACATATATTTACTGCAAAATAGCATTACATGGATGACAGCATTTCGGTTTTAAGGTTGAAAGAGACAGTGATATTACTGGGTAGTGTGACATAACATCTTCCAGTTATAATTCATTAGCGTTAGTTCTTGTAATACTAATCTTGGCTACTACTTGTACTAAACTTTTGTTTGTCGACTTAGTCTCATTAAACAAAATACTATATCATAAACCTTAACACTAATTTATCAAGGTGTCCCAAAATGTAAGGCGCGCTATATTTTCGTTTGTTGGTTTTTACGCAAACTGCAAGTTAGCACGTTATCTGATGATATGTTGGTGTATGCATGATTTGCTTTGAGAAGGTTGCAGATTATATTTATAAGATTACTGAATTCAAGGTAAGTAAAAGACTCAATATATTAATGTGATCTATAAATATCATAATACAATCCTAATAGCCTTGAGGTATCGGCATAATAGAATAGTACCTTCCCCTATATCAGGTTTCGTAAGAGGCGACTAAAATACCAGAACCGACAGATGGCATTATATCCATCCAAAACATTGCAGCTTAAATGCACAGGGCGGGGATCGGCAACAGCATCCCCGTCGCGAAAGTTGCGCTTTGCGATTGCCAACACGCATGCCCAGCGCGGTAATTATGGGCAACATTCCCGTTTACTTGGGCAGGCCTTTCAGGGGAGTTGAAGACTTTCAATGGCTGGTATGAAGAAACATAGACTAACAATTTCAGCTTTCGTTCTTTGCCTTGTTGCTGTAAAAATCAGCAGAGAGCTTCAAGTGACTTTTCTAACCTATAACAGCAGGCCTTTGTTGTTATAGGTTGATGATGATGAATCCTAATTCAAGATTATATTTATGTTGCGTCACTATGTAAATCTCACAATGTTCTTAAACTATCGTCTAGAAAAAAGTTTTATTGTATTTCTGATGTACGTTCTTAATTGCAACAATTTAATATCCTTTAAAGAGAGGGAACGATATGAGATCATACTTTCTTTCAACAAAGCAAAGCGTGATTATCTCACGCAAATATGTAATATCGTGTTCTATACAGAGTAAAAAAACAAAATAACAGGCCGCAGCTAAAAACGATTGCAAATTCGTTTGTTTATAGTTTGCGCAAAAAGTACACGGTCAAGCTATTCAAAAACAACACAGGTTGTTCCGAGGTTTCACCGAGAGGTATTGAAATGAATTTTTTTTTAACACAAAAGAGGCTCCATCCGCAATTTTGGGATATCCCATTACACATACCGGGAAGCAAACGCACAAAGGCGTCGAACAAACGCCGCCCCTAGCCCCTCGTTTTATTATATCATTTTATTTAGGATCAGAGGCTAAAGTAAAAATAATTCAAGCTTTTTTAAAGATGTTTTATTTATTAGAAAGTAAAATGCATTGGACAAAAGTGTATATTGATATTAAAATATAAGTAAAAGCGTATTAAAATAAAATTTGAAAAATGACTAATTATTTTTCTTAATTTTAATATATTTCGCTGATGCATAGTTAATCACGCCATTATTGTTATAGCTAATGAATTTTGTTAAAGTTAACTACATTGTAAAGACAGAACTCAGTTTATATAAATAATAACACACTATTGTATATTCTATTTATCAAAATATTAATTTATGTTAAGGACCTGAATCATTTTATATTTTTGATTGATTATGAACATATTAAACACAACGCATAACATAACTTGTTAGGCAAGGATTTGATCCCCTCCCATGAGAAACAATAATATATGAATATGTATGTTAGCTCTATGTCTGGTTTTTAGATATTATTAACTATAATTTGATGATTCCTCTGTTGTTGATATCTTGTAGACAAGTAATTAAGGCAACTTATTAAGATCAGTGTATGAGATGTGTGATTTTTATTTTTATTAAGCACTAGTGGCCGCGTGGAACCGGCAGAGTAGAATAGTACCTCTCCCTGTACCAGATATGATAAGAGGCGACTGAGGTACCGGAACCGAGTGATAGCGGAATATCTACCCAAAGCAGAGTAGCTCAAATGCAACAGGGTGGGGATGGTCAGCAACATTCCCGTCGCGCTATACTCTACGATTGCCAAGCACGGCAATTATTAGTCGACATTTTATGGCTGGTATGATAATGAAGACCTATACAGTCATGTACGACATATTTTAATTACATACAGTTTGACGATCTCTATGATTGCTTATAGAGGAGTGTGTCATGTTAAAGATATTTGTACTATATATCACTTACTACACAACACAAATTACGTAAAGGTATTAAAGTTAAGTTAAAAATTAAACGTGCTGAGTTAGTTTACCACTCTCCATGGTTGAGTAGCACTTACATTGTTTGAATAATTATATATATTATTTAGTGACAATACTAATCAAAAATAATTCAGTTTCTTTTAAAATACGCCAAACATCGAATACAAATTGAAAAAGCTTGCGACCAGCTCTTCCAAGCTCTTACTCCATTCGTTTAATTTCAAACTGCCAGTGTTTGAACGCTCAGTTGTTTCAAGACTTATGACACGCAATCAGTGCGATTGTTCCCACGAAAGTAAAACAGGAGTGGAGACAATAAACAGAACTAGCACGCCGCACCGTTTCCACTTTGTAAGTGTTGTTAATTCTGCTAATGTCATTTTGGAGTATATTCTGGAAACAACTTTGTTGAAGTTATTACGAGCCGGTAAAACAGTTGACAACTTGATCAGATCGCCTGGAGCCTAATGATGTTTCATCCTTGCGCTTCGCAATTAATAAGTTAAAATTGTACAATAAATACACCTAAACATGTTTTTAAAGTTTGTTGTGTTTTATATTAAAATTTATCCAGTACATACACAAATCACGCTTGGGTCCTATTAGGGGTAGAAAGACTAAAGATTTTGGCATACCTCTCTCGCTTCCTATTCTTCTTTCATACAAGCTCGCTTATCCTGGTTACATCTGACGTTAAGACACATCATCCTTTACTAACTCTTCTATTATCTTCTACTCGAAATTTGTAAAATCTTTTCACTTTTATCCATTTTTTCTACATGTCCAAACTATCTCAACGTTCCTTTCTCTATGGTTGCCACATCATATCTTACACTACTTCTTTAACATGTATGTTGAATTCCTGGGTAAGGTTGGGTGCGATATAGCATGTTGTAGACAAAAAAGCTACCAGAAATGTTCGAAACTTATCGTGATTGATTTAGGTTAAGGCTTACACAGGTTTTCTCGTTTCCATCACAATTTTAGATGCTAAGGTTTTATTTGTAAAATACGAGGTTCCAAAGGAAGATCCAATTAACTTGATTCATTATTATAGCTGCTTCTTGTATACTAAACACATGTATAACTAACATAATTAATGTCAAAAAATATTATCAAACTGTGTAGTAACATAAATATTTTCCAATTCAAACTCCACAAGTTCATCTAGTTTTCGGAAGAATTTTAAGTATTTCCAATTAAATTACTCGTAAGAAAATAAAATTAATTGAAAGGTAATTTATCGAAGTCTTTGATTAAACACTCCGAACAACCTTCGCGCCTTTCCTTTAATTAATTTTAACTTTCTTTTTTCAGCACGAAAAAAGTATAAATTAACGGGAAAATACAAAGTCGTTCAGTAATCTAAAACTACTTAAAAAGCTTAATGTTGAGGTAGTAATATAAAATTCTTGGGCTGTGTACCTAATTCAAACTAAACTTTTAATATTCTTAGCAAAATAAGTACTCTATTTGAAAAGCTTAAATTGTGAAAGCAATTTATGATTTTCTTTCAGTGTAGGTGCAGGTACAGTTTATGCCACAGTAAATGACTGGGTTGAGAATAAGGTTTTAATTGAACAATTAAGAAAATGACGGTGAGGTTTCGTTAATGTTACAACGAATACGCGAATAAAATAATGAAAACGTTTATATACGTTTATAATGATTAAGCAGCATTATAATGCCCGTAGAAATTCTGAGAAATTTTTACTTTAATGAGTTCATAAAAACGTATTTAGAATCAACTATATTATTTATAATGCATTATAAAGAGACTAAAACATACTAAATTTGCGAGAGAGATATACCGTGTTTACTAATAAAATATATAACATTCTCGTATCATAGTGTTAGTAACCTTACTCCTCCGAAACGGCTTGACCGATTTTTATGAAATTTTATATGCATATTCTGTAGGTCTGAGAATTGGCTACTATCTATTTTTCATACCCTTAAGTGATTAGCCGTGACCAGCTGAGTAGAATAGTGCCCCCCTTATTGTAAGTATTATTTTTATATATCATTCCAGGTATTTTTTGTGAGTAAGAAATAATACTATTTTTGAACAAACTATAGAGCAGAGTAAGTCGTAGGATACCGGCAGAGTAGAAAATAGTTCGTCCCTCTGAAACAGGTGTCGTAAGAGGTGACTGAAGTACTGGGATCGACAGATGGCAGTATAACCATCCGAAACAGGGCAACTCAAATACTACAGGGTGGGGAGGGGCAGCAGCATCTTCGTCGCGAAAGTTGCGCTATGTGATTGCCACCACGCTTGCCCAGCACGTCAATTATGGGCAAAGCTCCCCGTATATTGGGGATATCTAGTAGTGGACTTCTATGGCTGATACGATGAGTGATAAGAGTTATCCAAACCTAACATATCTTTTAAAATTATAAATGATAAATGAATAATTATTTCATATAATTTAACAAAACAACATTTGCCGGTACAATTAGTACTAAATTATTCTAAATACAAGTTGTAATATCCGCGGACAAAAAATTAAACCAGAGCCTACCGTTGCAACTGGGATGCTGCTGCCCATCTCCGCCCTTCTCGCTGTTTTGGATCTGTCGGCTCTGCTACTTCAGTTGCCTCTTACAGCACCTGGTTCAGAGGAAAGAACTATTTTACTCTGCCTGACTTACTATGCTCTATAGTTTGTTCAAAAATAGTATTATTTACTTCTTACAAAAAATACCTGGAATTATATATATAAAAATACCTGGGGAAATGAAGGTGTAAGAAATATAGGCAATATCCAAACTTATTTTAAATAATTGATAATATAAATAAACACACTGTACACTATTATTACTTTAATAATAATATACTCTCAGTACTCCTGTACCACATTTATACCTTTGCAATTTAGTGATGCACGGTGTGTCCCTAATTTAATTTGTAAAAACTAACTCTACTACCGACAAAAAGTGACTTGTTTTTTTTTTATTTATTTAACTTTATTGCACAAAAATGTTACAAAATGTACAAATGGCGGACTTAATGCCAGATGGCATTATCTTCCAGTCAACCATTACACAAAACAGAAATATATATATATACAAAATAGATAAACGTGGCATACATAATTGTATAAATGAACGCAATAAATGCATATGATACATATATATATATATATATATATAATAACGTTTCAGGATAAATTTGTTCGGGGATTGCTTAATATTCAACGGAAGCTCGTTCCAGAGTCGTATAGCTGTTACTGTAACAGAATTTGTTAAAATCTAGAGTGATAAGGAGTTAGGAGCGATAGAGTATTAGAAGCACGGAGATTACGTTCATGAGAGGAAGATAGGAATTGGAATCTGTCCTTCAAGTAAATTGGTACGTACGGATCAAAAAGTATTGAAAATAGTATGGTTAGAACTCGAATTTTGCGACGTTCACGATTAGGAAGCCAGCCGAGAAGAGAACAGTAATGGGAAATATGATCGTATTTACGCAAACTGAAAATGAAACGAAGACAGTTATTTAATAGACGATCCAATTTATTAAGAAGTTTTTGAGAGATATTAGTGCAGCACACGTCACCATAGTCAATTATGGGTAAAACCAAGGATTGAATAAGAAGGATTTTGGTTATAGTAGGAAAAAAATATTTTAATCGATAGAGAGCACGAAGCGTTCCAGTAACCTTACTGCTGATTTCATTAACATGTGTATCTCAGGTTAAGGAAGAGTCGATAAATAGGCTAAGATTCTTAACGCATGTGCTTTAGGGCACTACCACGTTATTAAAAATAATTACAGGTACATTTTTTAAACTGGATAATTGCCGTTTGCTGCCCAAGCCCAATGGCTTGAGTCTTGGACGGGTTCACAGAGACACCAAACTTTTGTGACCAGTTTGTGATGTTGGTCAAATTAGCATTAATCCGAGCAATGGTATTATCCAGGTCATTGTACTCTGCCTGGGTGTATAGTTGCAGGTCATCAGCGTATAGATGGTAAGAGCAGCCAATAGATTTGGTGACAAGGTTTATGAAAAGGGAAAATAATAACGGAGCTTGATCTTTAAAATTAACTATTAACATTATTGAGCGTTTGTAGATTATTTAAAAGGTATATTAATTTTATTTTGGTAAAAATAAAATTACCGTAAATAAATTTGGAAATTTATTTTATTGAGTTGGATGGGCGAATATGTTCAGCATTTTCACCATTTAATTTCCTTAAAAGCGATCATTGAGGTGACGTACACTAGCATTTCGCTAGTTTATGTTCGGTTCCAGGTAATAAGGGACCAGCCTATTACCGTTTACGGGACACAAATCTACGAGGGTGCTATAATAATTTTCTCGTCTAAAACGAAATAGCTTTTTGTCTCGTACATTGAGTATAGTTAAGAATACAGCGTTTTAAAAGTGAGCTAGAATCAAATGATAACTTTTTTAGTTTTAAAACATTATTTGATTTTTTTTAAGGAACTGTAACGGGCACCATGCATCGACAAGCGCAAACGATAGTACTAGAAGCGCAGGCTCCTGTCGGATGTAGGTTGCATAGAACCAGGCCTTGAAATCGCTATATGAAGCCAATGTCTAAGCTTCGAGTATCTTAATTCGGATATGTGGGCACTCGAGGGCACAGTGATGGCTCAAACATAACTATTTTATTAAAGTCTCATTACTCCTTCACAAGGCTGCGAGGAGATCTAGACTTTGAATATTGAAATCCAAACCCTCTTCTGTTGTATCCTATATCACATATCCTATATCAAATTAAATCTATACTTAAACAACAAAAACATTTACATTTTGTTTACGCGAAAGTCTTAACAAGTAAAATAAGAACAACTTAATTTGAATATTCTTAGTGTCCCATTAAATCTAGCAAAACATAAATTTGCCAGATGATAATGAGAACGAAATTATTTTATTTTTAAGTTATTTTTAAGTTTGGAATATAATATCGCAAAATAAAATTCATATTAAATTCGTATAATATCCGCTACAAACTTGTAACCTAAATAGAGCCGAGAACAAGAACTAAATAGAACCATGTCGTGGCAAAGCCATTTCAGATTAACTTTAATTAAGTGGATGTTATTCCAAACTTGCCGGAGATTTATCTTGTTTGATAAAGTTCAACACGATGACGTGGCTACACGAATCCGGATTTAGAACAGATTTATATTGTTCTTGGTTATGTTTCTGTTTAGTTTTGAATAATTTGTTACTAAGCCTTGATCAACGACTTTTTATGTAAGTTATTTATAGGTCGTGCAAAAGCTCTTATTCCTTTCATTTTTATAAGCTCGTTTTAGTTTTAGTTATTACTGGAAGCAGTAATATAAGAATACAATTAATTATAATCGATAATTACACCTATGTGACTCCAATTGTATGTATCAAAACTATGTAAAATATAACTGAATCCACTAACTAAAAATAACCTGATCCATAATGCAAATAATAAGAAAAAAGGAACAGAGCAAAGTAAAACTATTGATCAAAATAAATTCCATTACCAAAGTTTCAATTATAATTGTGTTTGAAATCCTGAATGTTAGATTTAACTCACGTTATAAATACTTTAAAATATTATATGCCTTTGGGTTTTTGATTGTTGGAGCAAACGGTTTATTTTTTGTATTATAATCAGATGATATTAGAAACCCACCCTGGCTCAACACGGTTGCAACGAGGAGGGGTTATCCCTAAAAGATAGTAGATACATGCCATCGTAAACCTTTTTGGAGACCTTTTTAAGATGTACAAATACTGTAGCGTATCATTTTGGTCTATCGGCCAGCGTTAGAAATGTAAGCGCAAAAAATATCCCATAAAAATATCAAAACTTGTCAAAATAATATTGGTGGGGGCACTTAATGTTTATTTACGACATCATTTTAGAAAACTATAATTATCAGCGTTTTTGCACTATATTATGTTTAGTTTTATATGTATAAAACTTCTTCATGATTCACTCTATCTATTTAAAACCACATCAAAATCTGTTGGGTTTGTTTTAAAGATCTAGGCATAGAGCATAGGCATAGAGATAGACAGACAGCGGGAAGGGACTTTGTTTTATACTATATTCTATTAACGTATCCATGTATTGAAAATAAATCTATACATATATCTTAGTACATACTCACCTTAGATTATATATACATAGACATTTTTAAACTTTTGGGAAGTCTTTTAAGTTTTGGCGAGTTTAAATGTTCACGTGTCTTTTTTAGCACCAGTTTGTAACTAGGAAGCACTCTTTTCTTGTTTTCTTTGAGTTAAAAGTTCTTCTACCTTTATCCTGTAGAAAAGATCTTCTATAATTATGACGGCTGATGGGAGGTTTTTTTTTCATGCATGTTTTCGAGTACACTATGTTGTTTCCATTGGATGATATCATCGTAAGTAGTAATGTTTGTCATATAAATACAGCTGCCTACTATTATTATTTCTATGTAAGCGTAATATTTTTTATTTAATAACTATCTAGTTCAGTTTATCGCATATTACTCAATATAGTTTTGGTATTGATTTCGCTTGGTAGTAATATATTATGGTATGAGTATGGTATTGTCAGCTGTTTTGTGTGTATTGAGGGTTGTGTTTCAAAAAACTTTCTTTTTAATATTTAGATTCGTCACTTTAATTAATTCTTCATTTCAACAGTCCAATAAAAATAAATTCAACCTTACAAAAAGATACAAAAATAACAATGACAGATAATAAACAATCGCCAAATTAAATCCTAGTTAATTATTTTTGTTTTGACTTGGTATGAAACATGCTGGAAGCTTCAAATATCTAGCGAGTTTATTAAGTTGTGACACTTTGTTATCGACTGTGAGAGGCTAATATCTTGCTGAGTTTCTTGTTGGTGTTCTAAGAAGCAAGAACCTACTGTGTTCTTGCTAACTTCAAAGTTAAGGTCATAAGTTTCTTATCTACTTTATTAATTGAAGTGCTGCTCCCTGGCTTGGCTGGGGATAGAAGCAGTGTGATCTTTATTTAAATAAATAATTTTAAGAACTTCCACCTTAAACAAAAAGAAATACTAAAAGAAATAGGCTGTACATATTGACATTTGAAAGAATGGAAAATACTCTAAGCAATAATGCATTTATTCCTTTTTATTTTGTTCTCTTAAAAGATAGGTATATAATAATGAGTTGGTATGGTTTATGGTTTCGATATAGTTAAATCTGATAAAATTCTTTTAAAGTTTTAGTAAGATAAAAGCTTAAAACGTTCCATATAGTTTTATGAAGTTAAAAGTTAGATTTTTCTTAAGATGAAAATTTTTATTAAGTTCTATCAAGTTTTTTGTTGAGTTTTATTAAGTTTGATATAATTTAAAGCTCCTCTTAATACCATCCTGTGGCTGATTGGTAACTTCGAATTAGCATTTTGGTGGTACTAGTCACATAATAGGTTACGATGGATTGAGTAATTATACATACATACCCGACTTGGCGTTTCTACCAAATTACTTTAGTAGACCACTTCGAACAGATTGGCACAAAACTGACTTGACTGGTCTACTAGAAATACGATAATACACTTTTGCCACAACACTACATTCAAAACAGGAGCTAAATCAAAAGCATACAATTACTTTCCTAGTAGATCGACATAATGATATAGGTACATATAGTTTCAATCAGCTTAAATTCTCTCCACAGAAGCAATATCCTAACCGTGGGTTACCATTTGTGTACCAAATATATATTTTATTGTGTTATCATAATTGTACGTAAATACAATAAGAGTTAACTATAAAAATGTACATTATATTTAATAATATTATTATTGAATATGTTATGTACACACATTGGTTTCGTAATGCCTGCTTGGACGCGGAAAATGAGTAAAAGCGAGCGTCTTACGTGCGTGAGAAATGGATAAAACTATTTATTGCGGAAAAAGGATAAATCTAGAATTTATAAAATGGTGAAATACATTTAATAAATGAATGTGTTGAATGTATGAATGAAAATATCTACAAACCGAAAAGGTATATAATTACATTAGAAAAAATAATTATCGTTACATAGAGAATTAGTAACTTGATAACAATTTACTTAGTATAATTTGTCTTAGTTTTGGTAAACGAGGTTGTCGTAGTATATCAACACTACTAGGGCCAAAAATCGTTTCGCAAAGAGATTCGTACAGGGTCATTAATGCTAAGATGTCTTAATGCGTGAATTAATTTACCCGGGTCGAAACATAAATTTCTTCTAAATTTATGTGTAACGGTCTCCAGAAATTACTAGCGGTCGCATTAGATGTAAATGACTAACACGTCCAAGTTATCTCAGCCTGCAAATTCACTTTGGCCGAGGCTATAAAAATGATACATTGGCGTACTTTGGGTCCGGAACGCCTCGAGGTTTAGAGGCGAGAGGCGTCCTTCCTACTCCGAGAGACCGTGACCTTGGGAAACATTTACTAGTGATGTGTGATTTACATGTGGCTTGTAGGCGTATATTTATAGTATCTAATGAAAAAAAACATTTTTGTGGGTGTGGTATTTGTACTTGTAGTGCTAACTTAGTTATAGGGTAAACCAACCTTACCTTCAATCTCAAGAATACTGTCATTCCCATACCTAAATGTACGTCTCCTAGCCGGAAGCATCACATAATACTGAGAAGTAGAATGTATTAGGGAGAAGGGATTGTATTAGTAACAAAGACAGACAATAAATAAACACGAAACCTTCACACACATTAGTCACCTAAGGCCTTTTTTGTCTTTGTTTTGATATATACTATAATAGACTGATATAATGTCATGTTAAAGTTGCCAAATCAATACTTGCGCTAGATAAGTAATGTATATTGAAGATTATATCTTGTGTAATAGTCTTAGCAAAGTAATTATTTATGTTTCAATTGTGTACTCTACCGCAAAATTTTTTAAGATAGCCGACGTGAAAACAGTGAAAAATTAGTTAAATTATGATAAGTAACTCCATTTTTTATATAAAATATTACATTATTATTAATTCAAAGCTCAATTCATAAATTATCAGGCTGGATAAAAAAAACACGGAAACATTCCAGTCTATCTCTAAGTCTACTCAAAATGCGAGTACCATAAAAATAATCGCTCTCATCAGCTGCCTGCTATATCGACAGTGCATGCCGGTTTTTACGCTGTCCCGTTTACGAGCCGTGATAGAATTTGCTAGTACATAAACTTTTATCGCCACACGGAATGAGGAAATTCGTTCGCGACACGTGGTTGTGAAATTAAGCAATATCCCTGGACCATCGGCTGTAAAAAACTACAGCTGGCAAGTAAATTTATGATACGACATTTCCTATATAGAATGAATAGTTTTACACGTGAATTTGGGTTAGCCATTATATTTTATATTTTTGATAAAGTAAAAATATGTGCCTATTATAACGGATTTTTGCTTCAATAAAAAGACATTCCCTTGACAGACTAAATATAATTGTTTGTATTAACTAATCCTATTTTTTGTTAACCTAAACTAAGTTTTAGCTTGTTAGTCAGGAATCAAGAAACACGTAGATATATATGTTATAGTTATATAAATAGTTTTATGGTTAAAGAATCATTCTAAATAGCGGTGATATATAGCCCTTTTATTATGTTTTTCCTTAATCAAACTCTACTGAGCTATTCGCAAGAAAAAAGCAAATCTTAGAGAACATCAGTAAAATACATGTTTTAATTTATTGTACACATATTGTAGGCAAGATTATCTTTAAGTTGGTACACGATCCGTTTTGTAAATATAACACGGTATATCCTGATATCAAATACCTTACTGGGGATTGTGAGCCGCGAGCGAAACTAGTCAATAAATCGCCTCGAACGCCATAGTAAGGATAAGCAATATCTTACCATTCCTTTGTACGCTTCAAGCTTAAAATTGCTTTTATTTTCCAAAAATATGGTGGGACATGAAAGGCAATACGACAGCGGTGAATATCCTACCCGGCTATCCTTTACTATCTATTTTTCCCAGATAAAAAAAAATCACAGTAAACTCTCTGGAAAATTGAGCTTCTCGTACCTACAACATATTATCTCTATAAATTTACCTGACATCTCCAATATTTCAGGCGTTTTCACCAACCTGACCTCTTTTAATAAATCCCCTATGTTCGTATATCTACGCAGGAACGGATGCCTTCAGGCGTTTCGAATTTGCCGTGTAAACCTGGGCTATTTTTGTTATATTACCAAAATGGACGTAACATGATAGCTGGTGCTTATCTGTAATACCTTTTTCTATTATTATCCACAAAAATAAGATCAGAGAAAGATATTTTAAGGAACATTTCCTGAACCGGTGTCAAATACAATTTTTAGAAAAAAAAAGTTGTACGCCCATTTTGAATATCCAGTACTAACAGTAAATTTTTAAATAAGTAATATAGCATTTTTGTTTAAGAATAGCTCTTAACATGCTCTTCCATAAAAAATAATGAGCATTCGCTTGAATTTTAATCTGTCTGTCCGTCTGCCTATATTACTACAAAAATAGCAATTAACAAGTTTTCATGTGATATTTGATAACCATAACATAAGAGTTTTAAGATTGGTGTCAGGTCAATGTGAGAGATATTGTGAATATTTATTCATATATATTTCCATTGAATTCTCGTTTTTTACAGAGTAACAAATAAATGTTAAAAGGAAAAATACGGTATCATTATTTGCATTACATCTTATAAAAACCTGTATGTGGGCCCGCATGAGTGACAGCTCGGTACCTAAACTCGAGTATAGGTACCTGCTATATATATAACGATGGGAATAAATTGGTGGCGATCATTCGATGACGCTGAGTGTCGCTCGCCCTCTAGGGGAATGCGATCCATCATCGGATGTCCTCGTTTGCTACATTCTCTTTGATTTTACCTCTTGTAATTTACGTGGAAATCAGAGACTATCGTGCGAACGTTTCGTTTCGAAGGAAGAGGTATATATTAACATAGATATATGTTAATATATACCTCTCCCTTCAATTGTCTATCTACTTCTAGTATTAATTGATTTACTCTAGTTAATAATTTATAAAATACCTACTGACACTAGTATTTCTGGGTATCTTAATAAGCCATGCTTATGCAATCTTTTCCTGTAGGTTGTTATATCAGCTTCAAGTTTAATTATGTTTAGGTTTGCATTATTAATATATTGACATCTTCATTCAATTGTATGCGTAATTTGGCTTTACCAGCCTTAGTGAATTGATAAATGGTTGGATTTCTAGTTGTTATACTACTTGTCAGCGGTGACAACGACAAAGAAGGAGTATACGAAATAATGCTCAGAGTAAATGGTTCTACCGGGCTATTAGTCCCGTTGTCAGTCAATTTGTCAATGTCATCGGCTGTAACGTTTTCGGATGATTCGGTGCGACCCCGCCTGGGCTGAGCAGCCTCACCGGTAACCGCCCGTAAGCTGAGTCACCCAGCGTCAACTCGAGGTGAGCTCCGGCGATAGCCCCCGGGAAGCGGTCTTATACGTTTCTTTTTAGAATGAATTGATAACCAGATCCGCGTTAGCCACGCCAGTAATTTGGTAATTTTGTGTGACGACCCCCCACGAGATCAGATGGTCGATTAGGACAAGTGGTTGGATTTTTAGGGGTTAATTATAATTATTATTTAATACATATATTTTAGACCTAGACACAGAACAAACATAAATATATCATCATATAAATATTTGTATTGGATTGGGATTGAACTCACGATCTTTAACGCACAAGACAGGATCCCTACCATCTGCGCCATGGAGCCCATCGACTATATACTATATAAAAAAATAATGATATTCAAACGCATTATAATTCATAAATTCCTACGGTCTAGTTCAGCTAATTAGCTTAATTAGTGCATCAACTCAACTCCGCCGCAAATAATATATTGACCTTATTATTGAAATGTCAACATCATTATGGCAAAACAAAAATGACCGATAATAAAATAACTTATTTCTTCCATAATTTTATTTATAATGATAGAGTTTAATTAGGTAAACTAACAATATCGTATACAAAAAATAAGACACCGAGTATTTAAGTGTACAAAAGTTCAAGTTTACGAGTACATCGAACCGTTTCGACTTGCGATATGTAGGGAGTGGAATATTATTCATCAGCTTTCATATTTTAAAAGATTTCTCTCGTATTTGGAAGCGGATTACTTTGACGCCAGGTAACATTGTTTACACAGTATGAATATACAATAAAAGAACCTTTTTAAATCTGTAAATAGTTAGTGTATATATCAATACAAAATTTAACATTGTTATATAAATTTATAGTCGATAATATTATAGATAATTCGAAACTCGAAGTTGTAAAACGTTTTGGATCTCGTTAATATGTTGTCATATTAGACCTACTAGTTGCATTCCAAATGTAAACTACCTCCGTCATGCCATCGAATAAAAATAAGAATAACGAATTAGTATTTGACTCTTCAGCCGAAGACAATTTTTTATAATACTTTCCTTTTACTAAAACTTTTAATTATGATAGTTTCTTTAATGCTTCAATATGCCATTAAGTATTATTAAACAACATTTTTTTTGTAACCGTAGATAAAATCTATATCAATTCAAAATAATGCATTTTTAATAATTCTAGCAACAATGATATTTTCTTACGTATGTAAAAAATGCCAAAGTTAAGTTAAATTTAAATAGATTTTACCAGACAACATGTTCAGATTTTTTTTTCTAGTTAATATAATGGACGCACTAGGGGTGCGTTTCGAGGGGTGTACTTAAAATAACTGTTTTGAGTTGAATCAGTCTACACCTAGGGGTGCAATATAAATATGTCTTGAGAAGAGGAAAAGCTATTGAGTATATTTCACATGGCTTAAAATAGACACAGTGATGCAAAATAGATGTTTAGTATATGTTCCTACGAATAACTCAAGAACTACTGCGTTAAAACTGGATAATTATTTTTTAGCTGTGCTAAGTTTGTTTATAAATAAAGTCTATAGCTTAGGGAATTTAGAACGCAATTTTACGCTTTCGCTGTAACATGATTAATGCGATAAAAACTTACCGTATACCTAGACAAAGGTCGTGCTGCCAGTTAAGTATAATTTCTTGCTATTGTTGTCAATTCGATAATTATATTTAAAAATGATTAAATGAAGCCAGTTTTGCTGTAGTGCGTGCTTTAGTAATAATACAAAATACTACAAAATATAAATGCACCAAAGATAAAAAAAAATCGTGAGTGAACGTTTTGAAGTGAATAATAAAACAATTACGCTCTGTTTCAGTGTGATTGACAGTCGTCCGGCTAACTCGAGTAATGGGAATAAATGGCGGCGATCTCTCGATGGCGGTGAGTGACACTCTAGGGGAAAGGGATCCATCAACGAATGTTCTCGGTTCATATATTCTTTTAGCTTATTATTACATCTTCGTCTAGTAGCCATAAAAATAATCAGAACTTCGTTGAAAAGATTGTACCGACCCTAATAACTTTGATATTTGATTTTGGAATTTCCTTTTTCTGAGATTACCTAGGTTATTGTCCATTACAGACAATAATTGCGCTTTTCAATATTTTGTAAAAAGTATTGGCGAATGATCTCTTACTATTTATTATTTAATTTAAAACTTAACTATCTTTAATTTAACAATAATCAATAAATTACTAAATTAATATTGTCAAACTTGTACCTACTATTTAATGTATTTTAAGGAAATAATTATCTCCACCCGCTTGTTCACATAATATATTTAATTCTAAGTAGAAACTAGTTTCTATTGTTTGATTTTATCACTGTCAAAAAATAGGAGAGATCAGATTTGCCGGTTGTACCTACGGACGTTTTTTTATATTATGCCCAATAAAATCATTGTCACAGATATGTCGATACCTTTGTTGCTTGCTAATTTGGTAGATAAAGTGGTAAACCTTAATTGATAAAAACCATTTGGTTTTAACAGGAGTTACAACATTATGGGACTAAAGTTTTAGGGTTTTGACTATATTACGTGAAAATTGTATTACAAAAAAGCATTAATATCTCTCGGACAATATAACCTTTACAACTGTTTTTCCGCATTTAAATTTACCCTATGCCGCCCCTAGACTATCTGTGTACCAAATTTTATTTTTGGTGTGAAAGTAAAGTAAAGTAAAGTCGGACAGAGTTCCTTTTGCATTTATAATATTAATAACGATTAGTTAGTAAGCGGTGCAACGTAAATATTACTAAATGCTATGTTTAATATTTTAACAAATATTTCGTTATTTTTTAATACATATGTAAGATGAGTTTATTACAAGTGCGTATATTACAACGCAGATGTAAATAGATAAAAGTAGAATGCTATTTCTAGAATGATTCTATCGATATTCCCGCTGAGGTCACCGAGCTCTTGAAGCTGTTAGAGCGATCTTTGAGTTCGTCTTTTATTGACAGGATGGGTAATGTGATTCCGTAGATTTGCTTACTTATTAAATAACTGACTAGCCTGTACTCCGTTTTGGTATTAAAGGATATTGTCTTCAAGTTGCTATATTTTTAGTCAATTTATAATTCATTCGCTTATTAATTAATTCCATCAGTGATTAATACTGATCGAAAATTTGCTCTGAAAATTTTAGGTTTATCGTGTTCATAGAAGCAAATCCATGAACAATAGAATGTTAAAATAGTTAATTTCTATTAGTAAATAGCAGCCATCCGTGTCTTTATCTGTTTTTAATAAATAAATAAATTGGCAATTTATGTTACTTTCATTTCATTAATAAATAAGCGAAAATATAAAATATATATAGGGCAGTACCTTTTATAATTTTATTATTATTATATCATAATTATGTTGTTTTTGCTTTTGTGATTTTTTTTATAAATTATAACTGAATCTTTTTATTTACTGACAATACTAAATAGAATACATATTTAATAAAATAAAAGTATATACAAATACTTACTATTACGTGATTGAAATATTTCAATGCCAGCTCTATTGATTCTACATAAAACAGAGACATAACATGGATCACCAGAATAGCCTTTTTTACGTGAGCTATAAACAAGCATTGGAAGACTGAAATACTACGTAATCAATGTTGCGTCTACCAATTCTTGTTACGCATTCACTCTTAAGCATTCTGCCATAAATTCTCTAACTTATAAATCTTCATGATATATAAAAATATACTTACGTAATTGTTTTATACCGTTGGGTACCGGCAGAAAAGAATAGTAACAGAACCGAGAGATGGCGGAAGTTTTCCAATGCAACGGAGATGAGCAGCATTCTCGTCACAACGCAACGTTCTACAATTGCCACCATGCTTATCCAAGACGGCAAATATAGACAATTCCCCGTTATTTTTGCCTTGATGGCCTAAATGAACAATTTACAGCTGTTATGGTGTTGAATATTTCTAAGAAATATGGCAGTTACAAGAAGTTGTATGACTATGTCATATTTTGTAACATTGATATTCTTACATCAGATAGATCTCTTTTAAAGGTCGTCTGCATTTCTACCTCACTCTCACCTATTTCTACGTCTAAATAGCAGTGCTTACGTCTTTTATATTGAACTGACTTTAAAATAAGTCGGTTTAAGCAGTTGTATTACATCAAAAAACAGAAATTAAAATTATAATACTTAAATACATAATTAATACCTGGAAACAGGTCAAACACGTATATGTATACTAGATGGGGATCGAACCCACGACATTTAACGCACAAAATACGAAAGTTACGTCTAAAAATTATGAAATGAAAAAGCGAAATTGTGGAATCTTACCTTTTTCATAGAAGAAAGCTTTATAATAACGTCATTGTGTAAATATTGCATTGAAAAATGTTGTATTAAGAATCATAACTATAACTTTTTGTAAGTGACTTTTCATTTAACTGTTTTACAATCTATACCCGTTAACCTCAAAATATACAACATAGTAGTGGGCCATAAATCTGATAACATACACTTATTTACTTGATGTATAACTTTACCAACAATTTCATGTATGCGGTAGATGCGTAACACAGTAAAAGAGAAAAGAAAAAAGGGCCGTTTTATGTGAAATATCTTCAGCCTTGACTATTATGCAGGCAGAAACAATAGCAAAACTCTGAAGCGTCGTGAGTTACGTAGGTCAATCCGTGCCGCCCGCTGCGTAAAGATGATTAATCGTGGTGGGGAGTCCACAAGCAGAAAATAACTATTTCTCATCTTTTGAAAAGGCTGTCCGAAACTGCCATGGGCAGCCGTGTTTCGGCTAAGTGCTTACATATCGATCTCCGTTCGATTCAAACTCATAACATAAGCTAACATCATGCATAAGCTAGACAGTAGACTGTGCATGGCAAAAATCTAGTTTAATTTACTGAATAATGTATTTTATATAATATTATATTTGACAGGCCCCTTGGTGCATTTGGTAGAATCCTATAATAATAACATATTCTTTATTGCACACTGACATTTTCATAGGTGACATTTAAAATTGTGAAGTTGGCGGTCTTATAGCTCTGAGCGATTGTTTGATCAATAGAAGAAAAATAAAACGTTTCTGATGATAAAAGGGAAGAGAAGGATAGAAAAATATTTTTCAATAAAGCGAAAGTACGAGTATATTAGTAATTAGCTCGAGTTGAGAATCATTTAAGCTTTGTGTTTAATTATAAAATATAGTTATATTAGCGTAATCGGAACATGAATCTAATATGAACATTTGAAGATGCTCGAGATTTTCGAATTAGTTTTCAGTAAGATCTAGATATCATACACGTAATCAAGAATAAGTAATAGAACCTTCTATTACTTATTCTTGATTTAGCATGATTTATACCTTTAGAGAACTCCTTAAAGAGACAGCTGCAACAAAAAACTTACGACCGACATTTTTGTTTTGCGTATGTCAAATAAGCTATAAAAATAAATACCCATATTCTAAACAGTATTAATAAATTTAATTTTGGTACTATTGAATTGAACGCCGGAAAAACAGTCAAATCGATTTTTCAAATCAACCTCGAGCTGCCGAGCTCAATATCTTGCGACTTAATTGAGTTGACTTGAAGCCCAAACCATCTATTGCAATTACTAATGCGAGCGAGGTCCCTTGAATAACCTCAACAGCTCTGTTAAGTTCAGCAGGTACTATTTTAAAGTAAATCTGTAGATCATAAGTGGTAACTTGATGAAAGATTATTGGAGATAAGTAAATAAAAAAAAGTAATGGAAATAAAACGCTACCCTGCGGAACTTCAGGTGATGCCGAGCACCAAGATGTTAAAGCGTTATCGATGTAGATGTGTTAACCAATAAAATAGTGGACTAACCAAGGTATGAAAGTCCACTGCATTAAAAGCATTACTGAAATCGAGCAATGCAAATTTAACGAGATTGCCTACTTTTATGCCTGATTTTATGTCATCCATAAGTTATAATATAGTTATAAGTTCTGTCGAAGTACTGTATCCATTTTAAAACTCAAACTGGAATGGATTAAAGATATTACTATTGTGAAGGAATGGACAAATTTGGTTTTAGATAAGGCGCTCAAGGATTATGGAAACAAATGGTAGAATACAAGAGATTGGGTTTATTTGGATAATGGAATTATTTAAGCATCTTTTCACGCAGAAGGAAAGACGCTGCTAGATATGGTAAAGTTCAGGATATGAGTGATTATAGGATATATTTCATCAAGAATAGGACGGAGCATCATTATTTTATCTTGTGCGCAAAGGTCGTGAGTTCTCCGATCAAGAAAAATATTTATGTTTTGTGTTTATGGGAGTTAGATATTCTATGCCGCCAGAACTACTAAATAAATTTTAATAAAATTGCACAGTATCGCAGTTAAAAAATTATTGTATTTATTTTTTCTGAAATTCGGTAACGTTTTCTAACAAATCGTTTATTTATAATTCCTTATATCTTTTTTTACCTTTTCTTATTTATTTATGTAATATAATTGTAATCTAATACTTATATGAGAGTTTGAAATATTACGAGATATTTAAAGTATCTTTAAGAACATTAACATCTTGGTTGTTATTCAATACAGCGCACAATTTCGCAACAACAACCAAGCGAAGCAGCAAATAATATTTAGGGCATAGCGAAGCTATTCCTGCAGTAAATGTATCACGAACGCCATAAAAGAAACTGGGATGTGCCCGATGAGCAGTAAACGACAATACAACATTTCATTTCTTAAAGCGCAGTAAATGCTAGACGTTTGCCAAGAAACGTCTATAATATCATTGGCTTATTCGATAAATACTCCGCGAATCGTTACTTCATTCCATCTTATTGAAACAGAAATCTGTGCAGAAAATATTGAAAGTCTGGTACTTGCTTCTTTTTTATAATATAAAATAACATTATCAGATAGTAACAAAAAACATACTTTATCCCAATATTTTTACGGAAAAGAAAACAACGCGGGTGAATCCGCGTACCACTGCTAGCCTTATATATTTTCAATTTGATATAACTTCATGGGACTCGTCTCTTACCTGAGACAAGTTTTTTTTTGTAGTAAATATTATCTTTAATATAATTTAGCATTTTCCATGTATAAAGCCTATTAAAGAAAGATTTCATAAGATTAAAATGCTTCAATATAAATGAATGATCAAAGTTAGGTTTCTTGTAGATTTTCTCACAAAAACCAATGTTGAGCAAAACATCAATATATCATGCTCCTAGTCATACCTTTGTCAAAGATTCCATTCTTAGTGAAGCATAGAGATGGTGACTGGTCGTGATGGATGCCCACCGAGATTAATATCCATGGACATGCGCTCTGTCCAAGGAGAGATAGCAAAACGCACTCAATCGAAATCCAATAAAGATAGCACTTCTTCAAAGTGTTATTGTAGAATCTATTGGAAAAGGATTTCCGAGAAGTTATAGTTTTATTGAATTTTTGTGATAACTATTCTTTTATCCTACTTTATTGGTGTTTGCACCATATGCGCAACTATTGAGTTTTACAGAGAAACTAACGTAAGATGTACTCGTTAACGTATTTGTTTTACAAATATAACATTTTATTGAAATGTGATAATTAATAAGAATTTCCCAAAACATCTAATACATTGACCTGACTCCGTAGTAAGTCGCTTAAAGCACTTGTGTTATGGACACCACACAACAGAGGAATCACAAATATACTACTTAAATACATATATTTAACATTCAGACACAGAACAAAGACAAATATCATCATAAATATAAATATTTGGTCTATGTAGATTTTGAACCCACAACTCTTGGCGCATAAGATAGGATCACTACCATCTGCGCTATCGGGTCTGTCTATGCCTGATGTATTAAACTTTTCATTAAAATAACATTAAACTACCGCTATCTATTAATGATACAAAATATCTTAGATACATTTAAACTAAATACATTTTGGTAACTAAACTACTTAAGGCCAGTCATACCTTCACCTATCCGAATTCTGGGATTAATCTATTTCAATTACAACTGCAATTACGCTGCAATATAGACTAATTATTCTAAACTTTTACCTTGAACGAGTTGCTAAAATAATATATAGGACAATTGTTTTAGAAGGTTTATTTAGATACTCTTAATGGCAATAATCTAAAGTGGTAAAATTATTTACATGACTTTCCAAAATTACAAAATTTCATGAAGTTCTGCCAATGAAGTTGAATTTAGTTCATAACTAGCTTACCCTACAACTTTGGCTTATCTTCATCATCATCATATCAGCTATTAAAAGTCCACTTCTAGACAGGCCTTCCCAAGGAAGGGGGAATTTTTCTCCATAACTGCCGCGCTAGGTAAACGTGTTGGCAATCGCAGAGTACAGTTTTCATGACCGGCATGCTGCTGCCTATCCCCACCCTATGCATCCGTTATGTAGGATCAAACGTATAGCACGCCATAACATTAAATTTGACATTTTTTAACCAAGAGATATTAAATATTTCTTTGATAACAAGAACATAATCAAAGACGCAATTATGAAACAAATTTTTAAGTAAAAGAAAATAAGAAAAATGTACTTGAAGTATAAGAATCGTTTATAGTATAATTATTATGACTTGTTGCATGTATATATTATTGATCGTTACTATTAAAGAATTACAGGGAAAAATTATTATAAAAAGAAATTACAGTGTGAGTAGATTGATACACTTCCTTGAAATTGAAATTATTTAAAAATAACCTGACAAAGGTAGTCATTGTTACTATTTGTATCGCTTAAATTATTGTTGTTAGTATTAAGTCATTTGCTTAAAGCAATATTGCAATCAGAATCGATTAAACGTTCTATCGTCGCACATATGGAGACAGGCCGATTATCTGACATCTCAACATCATCGACAAATGCAGTCCAGATGCGCATGTGTAATTACTTCGTCACAAACTTAGATGCTGAAATAATAATGACGATACAAGGACTTCCTTGCAGTATCCGAGATAAATCAAAATAAAGACGAGATGTTTTGAGGGATTTCTGTCGTCGCTATTAGAGAGTGAAGCGCAAATAAATATCTTAATCAGATAACTTAAATAAAACCTTTTAATTTAGGTTTGCAACAAATATGTGTTTTTCCTCTTGATTCAGTTACGAATATTCTCTAAAACAACTTGTCACAAGCGCATATAATTTTAAAGTAGAGCACCACCGTAGCTGGAGTTTTCCTAATCAAAGAATCCTACTACTTTTATGTACCCCTCCTAAACGACGGCCACTCAAGCTGAAATCAGCCTAAGAGACGCCATTTTGTGAAACCGCACCCGCTTCGATTCCGTATACAATTGTACATAGAGTCGCTCAGCATTTTGTTGGTTGAAAAAAAAGTAGTCTCCATCGATCTCACCGAGATCTTATAGCCCCTGAAGGTGTCTTTACGCTTCCTGTCAATGTCTTTCTGGTCAGAATATGCACAGACATAAAATTTCTCAATAATTGAGCTGTCTCCCTTCATTTCTCTACGGAAACTGACGTTTGGTAGTTGTAATAGTGAAGGATTATAATTTACGAAATAACAGATATTATTTAAACATTAAACTTCAACAAACTTCTTAAATTCAGTCGTGGGAGTGTCTGACAAAAGTAGCGGCAACTAAACATAAATTTATTGACGCTACTACCTAGGAAACATTAAACGGTTTCCCTCCGACACAATTTAATTATTTTGTTAACTTTCTTACTACGCGCGTGAATATTATAGTATTCATGTTAGTGTGGTCTGCTTTTGTTTGTTCCAAATACCAGTCAACATGTTTGGGTACTTGAAGTTTTCAGTTTTATGGATAATAACTCTAACTGCTTAGATAATATTTTCCGCTTATTCGTTATGTCATTGGAACCGTTAAAATCAAGCAGTGAAAATCAATAATGTGGTATACATGTGTTGTTTTTTGGCAAATTAATTTTAATTTAGCATAAGTTTTCGTATAATGAGTATTAGTTTTATAAGGCCAAGTCAACAAACAAGTGTAGTACATCTCGTGATAGTAAACGTCACCGCCACCTATAGATACTCGTATTATCGCAAGGATATCACTTGCGCGTTGCAAACCTTCTAAATTAAAGATATTATGTCGTATGACCTAGTTATATCACTGCTTCAAACTAGAACACAGACAGCAATGTAAGAAGAAATAAATAAGAGTGAGGTTATGATATTACAGACGTCTATAGGCTGGTGTAATGTAAAAAAAGAAATAACAATGCAATTTAGGTCCCCCTTGTAGTATTATTAAGAGCTATTATTAAAATAGAATGAATGATTTGTCGTAATCATAAATTCTATTATAATAATAAATAAGCGTCTTTTACTTCACTACTAAGCCCTTTCAGATTTCAGCTCCACCGGAACCGTCATATTACGTGTGATACATTTTAATATATATATATTTAAATAGTCTACTTATTTAGTAACAATAGAAATTAGAGTTGTAAGTCGATAACAGTCGTTTGAAGTTACTGTGAAAGCTATTATTAGTCCATCTTGTGGGTGAACGTCTTACGCTATAAACTGATTGAGAACGCAGGATCTCGCTGAATTGAACGTACTACATACGAACTAACGTACCTATGATTATGATGACAGAACATTGCTTATGTACAACTAGACTTGAACCAGTTTTTTATTTATTATAACTTGTGATTGATAAAAATTAAATTTAAGTTCACTCTATAATTCGTTTTACCTATACATCTGTTTTACTGAGTAACATCGCTTACATTTCTAATACGTCGATGCCGTTGATATAGCTTCTTTATTCTTAATTTAATATGATATTTTACCAATTTTATTGGTCTAATGCAATGATCAATGCTGAATTCTAAGTGAAAATTAGCCTAGCACCTGATACAGACCCACATATCTGATAACTTGTACATATATCACGCCTGTGTCCATCAGGATTGGCAGAGGCTACTTGTAACAATTTTCGTATACTTCTTTTGCTTCTTCTTTATTCTTAGTCTTATTAGCGAGTTTATTCATGGTACTTCTGACCCCTTTTTTGTGTAAAATTACTTAAAACCTCTAAGTATTTAATTTCCATCAGACAAGGATTAAGTCGTATAATATATATTCAGCCGGTATATGTAGGTTGAAGCAATATAATTACTAGAGCCTTGTAAAGATGATTTGGATTATCCCAGAAACTAGGAGGAGGTAGACAAATAACACACGACGCCACAGACGCTGCAGCTGCGAAACTAATTTTACATAGACGGAAGCTTTGGATATCAGATGGCAAGGCGAAATTAAATTAGCTACAGTATTACTGGTATAGCTATTAATTTCACGGTGTGAAAAATAAACCAAAAGAAATTATGTTGGGTAGAGAATATAAAGTTTGTTACACCTAATTGTTGTTTGTTAATTATGAGTTAAGATAAAAAATTCCTATATCCAATTTATTGTTATTTGTGTAAGCCACAAGATGTCCAATGCTGGATAAAGCCCGTGTTTCTTTTTCAAATGCATTAAATAGTTTATACTAAAGAATGGAATATATATACGTTATTTGTGAAAAGCATATGTAAATTATATTTTTAACGGAACAGGACTATGTCATTAAAATAGTCACACTAAGGTTACAGGCTTCGTTGTTGGACGCATAAAAAGCAAAGAAAGTGTCTCCATCTCCTATGAAGAGAGCGAATTAAAATAGTTTTAGGATTTTGTCCAATAATTGCAGCGTTGGCCATGCGTAGAAATTATTGTTTGGTAATTATACTACAAAATAATAAATAATGTCATTGCAGCGTCAATCAAAATAAACTTTCAGCTGGAAAATGTATTATATGATTTATTTTTGTACTTTCAAAATAGCAGATGGTTTTTTCCAACATAGCAATAAATATTTGGTACAAATATCTTTCCCAAATTGTGGGTAAAATATTGACGATTCTGATGATCTAACAATTTTGACGAAACAAAACAAAACGATGAAAATATGTATGATAATTATTGACCAAATCTCAGAGCACGTTGTAATTGTTATCAATATACTTTATGTATACGCATACATATAATGCACCTTTTTAAAAATACATTATTATCCTTTGTTTAACTTATTCAACCAACAAGGTATGATGTAACAAATTGAAATGCAGGCATTCCCAAAGTTGGTTCCATGGAATCTATGGGTTCCGTAAATAAGGATTCCGCTCAATTTATTAATTTCTAGTTGTTAAAAGATATCACGAATATAAACATACTTTTATAACAGCCAAAAATATGTAATATTAAGAACTCATTATACGTGAAGATAGTCAGGACGAATTTAGCCCAGACAATCGTCGTAGATAAACAAAATCGAATATTAATACATTTCAGTATTGTTTTGTAATTTTAATATTTTCATAAGGAGTTCAATATATGTATTGAAACTTATTATTTTAAGGTTATTTTATACTTATATTTTAGGAATATCTAATATTTTGTATACGTATTAAATAGCGTAAATATAATTATTATTTATATAAAATATATTATTATTTATTACATTACACGACAAACAAGAAATATCGTGAGCTTTAAAATGACACGTTTGTAGTTTATAACCGATTGCTAAAACGCAAACTTAAATATATGGATAGCCGTATTTGATGAATTAGTTCTAAAACCACACTTTTAAATAAATTACTTGCTTTGTATGTCCACAGGCAGGTAACTTAGATCATTTTAAGTTAAAGGCCAGCGTTAAATAGGACAACGGCCTTATGAATTCTTGAATAACTTTTGTGGTCCAACCAGACCTCGGATGAAATAGATGTCACATTCGGAGTTAAGTAAAGTTTGTAATTTGTATAAGAAACTTTGCGCTTTGATAGTTTAAATTTGTCAAAACCATATAATCCATAATTAGGAGTTTTGGTTCGAATTCCGTGTTGATATTCTTTGTCGTTATAATCAGTTTGGAATTTTTTAATCTTGGTATTTTGTCATTCCTTTTAATAATGCTTTAATTAAATTTAAACTTTCATGATTAGATAATCGTCATGGTTGACTTGTACCTACATACTAATATTACAGTTGCGGTTCATTACACGTGCTAACAGAAAGGAACTTTCATGAAAAACTGGTGTTGATAGAGGTTCCATTAATACTAAGTAATTAGTGTTAATGGAACCCCTACCGACGTCGGTGCGAACAAACCTTTGTGTTAAAGCTAGTGCTTAAAGCAGTTCCATTCCAGGCATTTTTATCACTTAAGTAATCCTGAATACTATGATTTGCTTTAGAAATAAACGTTTTCACTGTGCAATTTCTGAACGTATTTATTGGTAAACTTGATATGCTGCCTAGTATTTTATTGTAAAATTTTATATAATGGAAACTATTCCCACTATCTTTTTTTTTTCTTTTACATAAAAAATAGCAGCCATTTTGTTTAAATAATTGCACGGGGTCCAATATTTCAACAACTCATATAAAGATCTTATTAACATACGGGGAAAGATATTCCGACAAAAAGTGCCGTATATCATGTCAATAAACATTCTAACACCCTATGAAGGGATTCATAGTATTAGAATGTCAAGCAAATTGGCTGCATTACCGAAAATTGTATGCAAAGAAAATATTCGAGTGACGTTAAACATGCACTAAGAAGGGATTTTCACAAAGTTTAGTGCCGGGCGCCCTCCAACAAGTTATTAAAAACCGCCAAGTATCCAAGTCTTCTTAAAAGAACTTGACTGTTCTTTTTCGTATAAAACAGTATATGCGGCTCTGGCACGATATCGGAAAAGTTGTCGTTTCTGTATTAACTTGCGAGTTTTCGCTTGTCTAACTTGTAGCTTTGAATAACAAATTGTGTGCTTTGACAAATTTAATGCATAAGTGTTTATTTTACGCTGCCTTCCATATTAGGTATTCAAACAGTCATTTTGCTAAATATTATAATGCTGTAATAAATCATTAGACAGGGTTTGTGGCGCATTCTGCATTATGGCTCTATTTTCTTATCTTTTTATACCTTTTTTTACGCAATGGCGCATATGATCGTAGGTTCGATTCCCACCCAAAGCAATTATTTATATGATAAATATTTGTATTTCTTTTGGTCGGTTAACATATACTTAGATACATATGAATCAAAATATGATCTTTGTAATTTGTCTGTTGTCTGTACATTTTTCTTTTTTAGTTTTACATGGTATTACGTTATTGTTTTTTTTTTATTTAAAACACCGCATACTACCTCTTATTTTAAAATTTGTTTACCACACAATTTCCAAGCAAAGGTTACCTGGGAGAAATCGTTCTATGCGATAAGGCCGCCAATTGTACTTTACTACTTCACTTGTACTTTTAAAAGCAATAAACATCAGTTTCATTATGAATACTCGATATATTCATTGCAGTACTTACACTCGACTAGATATAATTTGTGTTTTTTTGTAAGCGTATTTAATGACACTTTTGAATATTAAAAATAACGATTAAAAAGTTAGGATTACTATGCCTAGTAGGGATAAGTATTGTATATAAACCTACGGGTGGAGTTATTTCATGCTCCTTTTGAATTCGCGCTCACCGGGGTTTCGTACACTGGTTGGACACTCACTTAAAGTGCTATATCGTGAGAGAATGCACGATTTTATTATAAGGGCTTAGTATATATAAATAGATATCTATCTGTATATATATCCTAAGTATTCAAGCTATCTACATTACAATTTTCATCAACAAAATTTTTTGATGAATTAAATAGTGACAGTGAAACAAACTGACAAATGTACTTTCGTAATTATAGAGAGAAATATTAAACTATTATAGTAATTCTTAGTTGTCCATTTTCAGTTCAGATTTACTTCGTATTACGGTTTTTATCACGTTCAAAAACTGGTTTTATGGTACTATATATATTTTAATACGGTTAAAAAGTTTCGTTTTACCCAAAGCTGAAGGTTATTATTATTATACCGTAACTAAAATAATATATTCTGATTTACTTCTATAACTAATAATAAGCCTTAGATAATGTTTATTCATTATCGAATAAATTATATTATTGCTAAACGGTAATTTGACATGGACTAATATCCGGACCAGTCATTTAATTGAATAAGTAAACTATGAGTAAATTTGCAGCCGGTTGTTAGCAGTTGTTCGATTTATTTAGCCAATTTAATACGTACCGAAATAATATAAACTTTTTCTATAATGTGATCAATATCTGCATGAAATGTGTGGTTCTAAAAATTCTTGTTTGAAACCTCTTCACGCTTTATCTATTTATTCGATCTTCTTGAAATGTTCCATATGTATAACTGAAATGGCTTAAAATAGAAGAGTTATATCTTTCAAAAGATTTCATGTTGAAAAACTTACTACTCTCGTTACAAAAAACGACAATTTTGGTGCAATAAAAAATCAATTAATGGCGCTCAGCGTTATTCAAACTTACTTTAAAAAGCGTAAAAGCTAATCTGATCAGGATATCTCAACCTGAATCTAAAGTTTTTTGATCTCAAATAACTAATTTTATATTTTTTTATTACCTATTCACGCTTTATCTACTTGATGTGTATTCGTGAAATTTTGTAAGGAAATGTTTGCGGTTGAAAATGCCGGTAAAAGGTAGTTTAAACTAAATAATAACACTGTCCTGTTGGTGAACAAATTTAATGAATATAAAAAGGAATTATTTAAAAACAAGCATTTCAACCGGCGACGGTAAGGCAATTAGTGCGAACAATCTCCAAATTTCACTTCAATAAACAACGCCAACACGTTGCGTAAACAATATAAATATCGATACTTTTTTGGTTATTTTGTTTGTGTAACATGTGAAAAATGGAAAAAAGACTATTCTAAATATAAACAGCCATAACAGATTATTTATCTTATAAGCATAATCTAATCTTACATCAACGTTTTTCTGTATACATCGTATACATCGCGGTCAGTCTATTTTAGTTCCCGTGCCTTACCATTTACGACACCTACAAAAACCATTCGGTAAATTCATAATACGAACACAAAGAACCGGATATCTCTACTATCGTTATTTAATGGACCAAAATATTTTACTTGCTAGTTAGATACTTTTCAGGCTAAAAAAGATGTTTCCATTTGTCATTGAGTACTTGTTCTGGGAAGTGATGTTTTCTGTGTTTATAGTCTATTTAATCTAGTCTTAAGATCTATAAAAAACTCTAAAGTATTTCAAAAATATCAATCAAATAAAAAAATACTAAAGTTAAAGTGATTTTGAGCCACATCTCTTTGTTTTTAGAATAGTTTTACATTGCATACTTTTAGTTCCCTATTACTCAAAGAAAAGGACTTGCTTGACGTGTGTTTTCACTGTTTTTAACCACAGATTTTTAAATTAAATATGCGGTGAAAAATATACGACAAAATAAACAATAAAAATATACGAAAAATAATTATTGTTCTTTAAACTATACACATTGTTTTATATAAATCCTATTTATCATTGTTGATTATTTTGCTTATATTTATATCTAAATTCCAAAGATTATTTTTGCAGATAAGTGGCATTAATTTCGCGGTCAATAATATTTTATAAAAAATATAGTATATGATTTGTATATTATTTAATTCCGGTAATGAACTGAATTTTAATAGGATTTTTTTAAATGGATTTTAGTAAAAAGAAAATCTGTTGGTTTTTACTTAAGACGTCAGGCATACATACCTACAAGTAACATAAAAACGCACAGTCACCTTATTTTTATAACAAAACAAAAGCTATTAAATTTACGAGTAATACTTTCCCGTTAAACAATATTTGCTATTGTATTGTCTACACCTCCTATTATATGGATCTGCCTACCTTGCCAAGCCTGGTGAACAGCATCCACGCAACTATTTTATAATTCAAAAATGTTTAAGCTCTTGATATATGTTGAATGAAATGTCAAATTAAATTAGATGTCTCGAACATGAAATAATTTATTTTGATATGAAAATTGGATAATAAGATTCAAATAAAGAGCTTCTTCCCCAGTAGTTTGAATATTTTTTAAAAAGACTTTTGGAATTCCACTGCTGGAAATAGGCCTTCCAAAGAAAGGGGGAATTTGCCCATAATTGCCACGCTGAGCAAGCGCGTAGAGCGCAGCTCTTGGGAATGCTGCTGCCCATTCGCGCCCTGTGCATTTCAGCTGCACTGTTTCGGATGCATATACCGTCACGTGTTGGTTCTGATACCTGGTGCAGTGAGAGGTACTTTTCAACTCATACCTCATGGTATAAAAGTGTCCTAATAATATGTTATTAATTTTAAGTTAGTTAAAAGAACATTTGTTATTTGTTCAAACATAACTACAATAATTAGACATATACTGATGCGATACTTCCTCTAATAATTATTTGCTCTGTACGTCATAAGGACTCTTGAAGTACGTAATAAAGTATTTTATTAGGTATACTTTGCATTTAGTCGTTTCCCTATCTCGTGGCGTAGGTTTGTTGGCCACCCATGACAAACATTGATGTTCATATTCTGTCTGGGTGTTAATATATATGTTTTTGTATATATGTACTATACTTGTGATTCCTCTGTTGTTTTATATTTATAACACAAGTAACTTTAAGATACTTACTTATCTCGGATACTTATCTTGGAGCCAGGTACAAGATGTATAAGATGTTGTGTAAATGTATTATTGAATAATAATAATTAGTAGGTAACTACGTTTTTTATTAAGAGAAAGAAACATATACATATTTTAAATAACCACGAGGCTGTTATGGTTCTACTTTTGCCAATAAAACAATTAGAATTTCCAAATACATTCACTCAAAACATAAACAACACCCATTCATGTGAAAATATACGCATTCAGATTTCTGTAAAAGTCATTTGATCAGTACTCTGACTTGTTTATTTTTTACATTGTATATGAACGCGCCATTCGAATAGCCAACATGATATGAAATAACCGAAGCTTATTCAGATGAAAAAGCATTTTGCTGGATAGTTAATATTTGGTAGCAACCTTTTCCGATCCTGTCAATGTTTTTGACAGGCCAATCGGAAGCGGATTGATCGCACACAAAACTCTTTACGTCTATCATGCACTTATGGCATCACTTATTTATCAGTTAACAATCAATTTTTTGTAGAATTGAATTAAGAATATAAAAATCTATCGAAATAAAATAAAATTAACAGTACAGCTTATCCCAAAAGAACTACCCAATATTAAATTTCTCATCTACTGAAAGAGAAAAGGTGTTGCTAATGTATAAAGTATAAGAGTTCTATAAAAGGCTTTATGCAAAATTAACATCACCATCACACATTTTTACCTACCTTCAATCACTACTAGAGATAGACTTCATACAAAGAGCGTGAGCATTCTTACCTCATAATATCAGCCATTGGACATCCACTGCTGGACATAAGCCTAGCCAAGATAGGAATATTTTGCCCATAATTGCCACACTAGGCAGGCGTGATGGTAATCGTAGAGCGTAGCTTCGAGGCGGGAATGGTCAACCCCGTCCTTATGCTAACGCCCGTTATTTATGCTGGATACACCACCACCTGCTGGCTGCGATACCTTAGTCGCAACTTACGAGCATTGATATATGGGTTGGTACTATTTTACTTTACTCTTTCACAGCTACCTATATCTGCTGTCAAACAGCAGTTGCTGAATTACTGTTTTGGTTTAATGCTATGAGAAGCTAAAATGACTAGGTAATGTGACATAATATCACTAATTCACAAGGTTGGCAATGCGCTAGTGCTTACTGACAGGCAAGCCGCATGCCTGTTTGTAGACCTAGTAAATTAAAAAAATCTGCCTTTTTTGTATATCATCATAGGGTACCGGCAGAGCAGAGTATTACCTCTCCATTATATTGTTTTGTAAGGTACCGGAATCGACACATTACATATGTTAATACAATGTACTTTAAACGCAATAAGAGCAGCAATCCTATCGCAAAGCTACGCTTTTTCATGCCACCACAACTGCCCAGCGCGGCAGTTATAGGCAAAAGTCCGCGTTTCTAGCAAACTCATATCTAGCTGTGAACTTTCTACGGCTGATGATGCTGATGATGAAGTCACATGAATGACCAATCGATTCTAGAGGTGACATATTAGTAACTCCTTCAATGACGAATGTAACTGTTAAAAAACTTATTTACTACTCTCTAAAAACATGGGAACGTACGTTTATCACTGATCACTATTTTGCTGGAGACACAAGTTCCACTGTCTTCAACTTTTCACATAAACCCTTTAACTTTACAAGCAACCACTGATAAGTGATAGCTCAGTTACATCTTACTTTCTTTAATATTCTATTAGGAATCTACTTAATTTTTTAGTTTCTTTAGAATTCTATTACTAATACTAGATATACCTGGGATATAAAAAAGATACAAAAATTGAATCAGTACAATGAGCAATTTTATCGCATAAACCAATTAGAAGAATAACCAATAAGAATATATAATATTGAATGGCAATTAAATTGCATTTAAGTAAATTTTTGAATTTAATAAAAACATTGTTTTAAAATAAGTAAGAATATTGTAGCAAATAATAGTATATACTAAAATATACTATACAATTGAAATAAATAGTTCTCTATTCTCAAATATTTCAGCCGCTAAACAGAATATATCTGTGTTTATATATAGAGAACGTAAAATTCTCATACTTGTGATCCCTGGCTAGTAGCGATAACACAAGTATTATCCAATTCTGTTAGTTAATAAGAATATTTATACTAACACTGTCTGTAGTTAAATTTTCTTTAAAATTATTCTAAGATAGAAAATCGTTTATTGAATAAACAAAAACAAGTAAATACAATGATTACTTCCTTAAACTGCAAATAGCAGGTGCAGATTTTGTATTGTCTTATTCAGAGCTGTCTGAGAAGAAGCTTTTGCACGTTGTTAAATATTCTGCTTTGTATAGAGCAAATCGTGACGTAACATTCCCCAGAAAATTCATTTACTGCTGTCGAGGTGAGCTACTCTCTTCATAAAGTCCTTCGAGCGGGGCTTTTGCATTCTCTTAATACAAGGTTTTAGCAAGGAAATATTTTTAAAATTTTTTAAAGGACTCCCCTCTAAAAAATTTTAAAAATATTTCCAGGACTACCCTGGAAATATTTTTAAAATTTTTTATAATGTATTATCATTTAAATAATGTATTTATCACATGATATACAGATGAAACAAATAAATAATGTCCTTTATATGACACCCCGTAAGGGCACAGCAATAAAGTGCCAGCAATCTAATGTACCTAACACAGCTTACTAAAATTATTCATTCTTCACATTTAATTACAAATAGCTCATAAATTACATTTATCCAATATCTTACATTACATTTATTATATATTTAATTACATTTATTAAGATTACCTTTTTCAGAAATTGTAAAATTTGTCATTATTTTTTTATTATTAAGTTTTTGTAATCAAAATTTATTATTATCACCTTGAATTATTTATAACTTGTGACGCAGACTTTTTTAAGGTCTACAACTATACTTAATTATTTTTAAGGTCTATAACTACAATACTTACAATACTTTTCTACAATACTAATAACTAATAAATAACTACAATACATTTCTGGATAATTTTGTTTATTTCTAAAATTTATGAAACTTGTTTTCCTGATATAATATGCATGTATGATGTAATTATTCTATTAAAGACCCACATCTAAATCTGTTGTGTAGTTTTAAAGATCTAAACATACTTATATAGAAACAGATAGACAGCGGTAAACGACTTTATTTTATACAATATACCGATAAGGAAATGTGTGCTTCTTAAATAGTTTGGTTTATAATTGTATATTCATTAACATAACGCGAAGGCTTTAAGGGAGTATATTGTTGGTTTAGAATTATCTCCATTATATTTTCCAATATTTTTTTATAAATTTGCTTAAAAAACATTGTTACCAAAATCGGATACCTACAATGCTTCTATAGAGTAAAAGGAAGGAAATGAATTAAAAGGATACCGTATTTATTCCGCCTCAAAGTAAACTACCCGAGTTTATCGTATCTACTCTAGTAATGAGTCCAGCTAAATAGAGGAAGTCACGTTTCCCGCAGATGTTAAAAGTTTGTTGGTTTCAGTTCCGGTCGCATCGTATCTTCAACTTTTCACATAATCTGTGAAACTTAGTACGTCTTAGCTCCTTAAAATGTTCTAGCTGTTGCCCATAGGTGCGTGGTGCTATTCAATACCTATAAATATATATGATAACATATTTGAAGTAATGTAAATGCACAGATGCGCCTTAGTTTTGCAGGGTGATAAACTGAGATTCAGGTTATCATCCTCATCGAATTATTATCATCCTCATCAGAAAAAAATAATTTCCTACAACTTTTTGATAGATCAATTGCATTAGTATCGATATCATCGGATTCATAAAAACACATTTCAGAGAAAACTTGAAATTTTTATAGAAAGTAAACAAAGAACACTAATTCATCATATCAGCCATTGGAAGTCCACTAGATATTTCCAAGTCTCTCCAAGAAATAAGGAATTTTCATGTTTTTATCCATAATTGCCACGTAAGGCAAGCGTGTTAGTAATCATAACTATATTATTAATATACTATTTATTGTACACCAACAAAAACAACACAAGAACATTACAAAAACATGAAAAATTAGGTACAAGATGCGGTCTTATCGCTAAATGCAAAAAAATGAATAAATGCTAAATCTCTAACAGGCAGTCTTTGGATAAAAATAATGTTAAAGCTGGTGGTAGATTGAGGTGTATTTAGTACAACAAACATATATATATATATATATATATATATTCAAATACAAATGAAGGATATTGTTACAGCACAAGGAAAATCATAGTGACAGATAATACTACTTCACCATTATTTTAAAAATAGGAAAAATAGGAAGAGAACGAGCAGATCTCATTTCAAGGGAGAGCGCATTCCACAAACGAATGGCTTGAACCATAAAGGATTTGCTATAGAAGGTTGGGGAATGCGGAGACATTTAAGAGTGATAAATTTTCTGACGATCTTAGGGATTTTTTATGGCTGTCCCCAAGCAACACGAAGCGGTTTTTAAGATAAGTAGGAGGGAAAGAACAGAATAATAGCTTGTATAGCAAAGAGAGGACATGAGCGTTCCTGCGAAGTCGAATAGGAAGCCATTTGAGCTTAGAACAAAAGTTGGACACATGATAATACTTGGGTAAACCGAAAATGAATCTTATACAGAAGTTTTAAAAACGCTTCATCTTTTCAAGTTAATCCTCCGTAAGGTCCGTTAACTTTTAAACTTATCCCGGAGCTATCCACTAAAATCATTTGTGTTTTACCAGGGTTAACTTTAAGTCCAAATCTTTCACTCCAATCATTGATGCAAGCAAGATCATTATTTATAGCATCATCTAAGTCAATGCCTGGCGATATATTTGTAGGTCATCTGCATAAAGATAGTAGGAAGCATTAAGGTTGTTGGAGGTGGTATTCAAAAATATCCCAAAAAGTAACGGAGATAAAACGCCAACCCGCGGTACACCAACAGACGTACAGTTCCACGAAACCAATCAACAACTGATGAAGATATGTTAAAAGAGCGTATAAGGCCAAGAATAATATCGAAATCTACCGTGATGAAGGCATTACTAAAACCATGTAGTGCTAAAACCGTGATCTTTCCGATTTCTATGCCTGACCTCAAATCGTCCCTCATACTGATAAGAGACCAGGGCGGAAACCGGATTGCAAGGGGTTAAGAAGGTTATTATATTATTTATAAAGAACAAGATTGAGCTGATCGTGGCCCAGTCGCTCAAGGAACTTGAAGAGGAAAGGTAGAATAGATATAGAAAGATATTCAGAGAACGAGGTGGCATTGGGTATTTTAGGTAGAGAAATTATTTGCGCCACTATCCATGCTGATGGAAAAATACCGCAGGAAATGTAAAAATTAGGGATGTGACAGGTATAAGGATTTCATTAAGGATAGGAAAAATTATCTTCAGGCTATTACAGTCACTCCCAATAGCATTGGAAGCTATTGACTCTGAGCTCCTTTTAATATCAAACTTTGTAAACTGACTAAATATGAACGCTGAAAAATCCGGAGTCGGAAGAGAGGAAAGTGTTTAATTTCGTTGTTCCATCAAAGTTGGTCAAGGCAGTGAAATAGTTGTTTAATACATTAATATCAAAGGTTTTAGGAACATTACTAGTTTAAGTTTTTCCGATCCCAATGGACCTATGAAATTTTCAGACCTTAGTTGGTTTTCTATATAGTACTGAATTGTAAATGTCGTGGCGTTGAGCATTTCTACACATCTCGCAGAGCGCAGCTTTTGCGACAGGATTTTTGCTACCCATCCCCGCCTTGTACACTTGAGATACACTGCTTCGAATAGATATGCTGCCATCTGTTGGTTTTGGTACCTTGGACGTTCTACTCTACTCTGCCACATTTTAATTGATGGCAAAAAACTTTTTCGTATATTAATGGAAATGGTGTTTGACAAATGCACTTAGGTGAATATATTTTTTTTCTAGGATAACTGTATTACAAGTTATTTTAAGATAACATCATATTTACTTGCCATGTAAGGCAATCGCAGCATGCTTTGTTACTTACCTTGGCTTGACAAACTAGACTAAAGATAAAAGTATATTACGAGTACATCTTCAGTTAAGTTCGTGTTGTTTTATTTTTAAAAAGTTATAGTTAACTTTATGCTTTAAAATTTTAAAATGTCACGATAACGAACAAATGAAATAATTTAAAATAAATCTCAAATGAAGTATAATCGCCCTAAATAAAGTATAATTATCAGAATTACAATTCTGATATCGATGAGAGCTTGCTCCTACATGTAGTGCTGGGCAGGTGTTTAACATATTGTCTATGTCGCCTTTTTAGTCTGTTACAAAATGCTTCTGCCCATCCCCGCCCTGTTCAAATTCAGGTAAGTTCCTTCAAAAAAATATACCACTATTTGTCGATTCCAGTGCCATTAATAACACCTTGTAGAGTCCCCTCTACTATTCTCCACTGCCAGAACCCCACCGACAATCGGTATCGACTTAGGCTAAGTCTGTCGAACTGTCTGTCTATTGATTTTTGATGAATCTTGATTATAAGTCTCTCGAAGGTTTCTTTAAGATTATATCTTATCATTAAAATTACATTAAACAAAACAAATAAAATAATGATTCAAAAAATTCAAGCAATATCTTATACCTTTACCTGACTCCAAAATAAGTAGATTTAGCACTTGAGCTACAAATATCACACAACAGGGAAATTACAAATATTAGATGTAATCGTGTCTGGGTGGTAATTATATGTGAAAATATTCATCATATAAATATTTGTCCTGGGTGGGGATTAAATCCACGACCTTTGGCGCATAAGATCGCATATCAAGATCCACTACCATCTGTGTCTTTGGGCCGAAATTATCCGAAATTATCGATTTTTATAAGCTTTTACATATAAATGTATTGATTAAACATTCTTTTAAAAAATTCTAAAAGTTAATTTCGTTAAGTGTTTTTAACGTGTCATTGTATAGTCTGGAGATGTTAACGTGGGGACATCACTTCGCTGGCACTTGTACCCAAGTTTGTCGGTTCTAGACCAACTTTTCACATAAACTCGCAACTTTACATGAAGATGCAATGGATTGGTTCGTCTCCTGAAATATTGAATATTAAATTTCTTAGATTTTTTGCTAGGAATCACTATTTATGTTTTTAATATAAACGGGCTGAAATCTACAAATAAGCATGCGTGTCATGTGATAGTAAGCGTCTATAAGCTGCAGGTCACCGCAGATAGACGCTCGTATTATTACAGGGATATCACTAATGCGTTGCTGAGCTTATGATTTGAAGTTGAAATGTCACATTATTCAGAAATTTCACTGCCTCTCTCACCTTTCAAACCGAAACACAGTAATGTAAACACTGACGTGTAGAAATAGAAGGAACAATAGAGAGTGCGTTACCAATGCAGGCGACATTTGTATGGGATTTACCTCTAATAGATCTCGTTAAAAGGTCTCATCATCATCATAGTGGCCGTAGGACGTTCACTGCTAGATATAGGCCTCTGCGAGGAAGTAGGAAATTTGCCTTCAATAGCCGCACTGGGAAATTGTGGTGGCAATCACAGTGTTACTTCTCTATGAGGATTCAGCTACCAATGCCCGCCTTGTGCATTTAAACTTCAGTCACGACTTACGATACCTGACACTATTACTCAACCAGTACCCTTTTTTCTTTTAACTTATTAGAGCGTCAAACATAAAAATGCAAAAGTTTATAATAGAACGCGTTTAACAAGAAAAAATAAAAAATATATATTACGACTTAAAATATATATTGTTGTATTCGTGTGATTATTACAAAACTAATTTTCCTAAGTGTTTTGATGTGTCTGAACATCACGTCGTCGACGTCAAGTAGCTGACGCTTATACCCAAGTTCCACTGAGCTTTGTATTGTGCAACTTTTCGAATAAACTCTGAAGTTATACGCAGATTCCACTTACGATAGATTAGTGATTGTATTAAACACGTACAACATTAATATATAGATATTTTATACACTTTAGTAGTGAAGTGATATCTTAGGTCAAAACAAAACCCATAAGTGATACCCTGGCCAACTTCAACTATGTAATAGAGTAATTTCATGTAACTTTTTCATCATAAGTAATCTTTAAAAGACATATCTCTTTCACGGGTCCGTTGCTGGACATAGGCCTTCCTATTATATGTAGTAAAATAATAATAACAATAACTAAATGCAGCTGCATCTTCACTTAACTTATCAAGGTTATTCAATTACTAAAGATCTAAACGAGAGCAACGGCGATCGCGTGAAGACGTCGACTGCTGGTTATTTGCTAAAATGCCTTCATGAGAACCAGCTATATGCTGCTTATATGTTGTCTTAAACTATCTCCTTTTATAGGTTTGCAGTTGATCATTTACTAGTTTATCAAAATAAACACGAAGTCATGAAGTCCCACTTTGACATTTATAATTTCTAACTCAATGTCTAATCTGCAGAGATTGCCATCCATAGGGTAAATTATATATAATTAAAAATATTGCTTTGTAGTTTATTGTTTACTTTGACGGTTAAGAGAGTCTGTTCAAAATGGAAAAATGGAGGGGTTTGAAGCATAAAGTCACCATAGTTTATGGCCCATGGCTCACACATATTCTGAGCCGTGTTTCAGGATTACCACATCATAGCGAATCGTCTATTCACCGCAGGGACGTCACGTCGCCAGCGCTTGTCTCCGAGTTCGACTGAGCGCTGGGTCGCACAACTTTTCGCATAACTTCTAACTTCAGACGAAGATGCCACTTATAAAGTATCGACGAGTCATATTAACCATATGGAATTTTAAAATTTTCACATATCTTCTTTGTCCAACCATTCTTTTTTTACGACAGGCCTAATGCTGAATGAATTAGATTATTACGTTATTAATGTTACCGGGGGAAATAGCCAGTTGAAACCAATGAGCGTACCAATCCCTATATTCTTCTCGAGGTAGAATTAACATTTTGCGTAGATACCTGCTCTCTAGCAGGTATCCACGAGAAGCGTAAATTATACCTCTGCAGTCACGAGATCTGAGCGAGGTCGACGGTACGATAACTGGAAGATGTCCACTGCGAGTCATAGGCCCCTGAAAAGTAGCCTCCAATAGATTATATATTATATGTGGCTTGATCTTGTCTGAATCAATATATGTTTTTTAGTAATGGTTTAACTCTGAAATGGTCTAATAATTTTATTATATAATTTTATATTGAAGTTACTAAAGTCCTTGTAATAAAATAAAAACATAATACGTCAATATAGCTTAAATGAAATTTTACAATAAAAGCTATTTAATATGATCATATTCTAGAATGAACTCTTAAACTACTGAACCAATTTAAATTTTTTTTTTTGGTAAGTAAAAAAAGTGTACAGATTGATCTAACTGAAGAAAGTACGTTTTACCTTAATTTTGTAGTTTATATCAAAATTTTAAATCGCAATGTTTTTTACATGATTAACAGGTAAACTATAATAATAATAATAATGTGGTAAGGTAATACGTACTTGCAAAAAGAAAAAGCTACTCGTACAAGATAAGAAATACCAGACAATCAATTAAGAGCTAAAGTCTACCAACAAAAGTAACATAAGATAAAGTGCAAAAACAAATAATTTAAGTTAAAATAAGCTTGTCTTTTACGCTCCAATGGAAGTAGAACATTTATTGGCCACGTACACACGCTCTGTGCTTGTTCCAACTGCGTTCAGCCGAGATATGCTAATTAAAACCTCAAATTGGGTACTTGCCTACACCAGAGTGTTGCGGCTTGTAGCACACAGTGGATACATTGATGAATCTTATTGCTTAAGCATTAGATGCACTTTTTGAACGTCTCCCGAGTTGTAGGTATTGTTGTGGACGACGTTGATCGTGTGCGTAACAAAGCGCTTTGAGCTGATGAGCGCGGTTTGCTTTGAGATGTTCTTGTCTTGTTCTTAAGAGTGGATCCCTATTTGGGTCGACGAACACGCACTAATTAAAAAAACAGTGGAATCGATTAGATTTACCATGAAATATACACAGATATAAGTATACGTACAACAAAAACAGAACTGTTTTCTATTTGATCATTAATATTTCTTTATTTCTTACTATTTCATTACGGTAACTAGAAGAAAAATTTATTTTCTGAATTATAATTAAACTTTGTGTTCTTAAAATATCCAGGTAACTATTTTATTGTTTGGTTATAATATTCACGTCATTATCATCATATTAGCCGTTAGATGTCCATTATTGGACAAAGGCTTGCCAAGAGAGGGTGAACGTTGCCCATAATTGCCGCGCTGAGCAAGTGTAGTAGCAATTGCAAAGCGTAGCTTCGCGATGGAGATTCTACTGCCTTGCATTTTTCGGTACCTTAGTCGTCTTTTACGGAACTTAGTACAAAACTACTCTCCTTTATCGGTGTCACATATCTGAATTACTCAATATATTTTATCAAACCTTGATTTAATAAAGACTACATATTTCTAATGTGTCTATCTTTTTCTTTAATCACACAATTTCTTTCTTTTTTTCAGCACGTACGTTTTTCAATCCACTCCATGGATTCAAAATTTCTACAAAATCACCGTTTACAGGGCTTAGATCGAATGTGAAATCCATTAGGCGGACAGCGCGGCGCATGTAAACAACTATCTGCGGTGATAGCTGTGTTTGGACATCCCAACAGGCTTCCAGGAAACGTGTCCCAAGCGTTATAAATTGAGCTTCATATTCCCGATATTGGTGTTGTAAATACGTATAAACCCACACCTTGGAATGTGTTTGTAAAAACGTTTTATTGTGACGCAAACGACGGATTCAGAATTGAAGAATCAGTTTGAACCATCGTTAATATTTAAATACAAGATTTATCCATATGCTTTTAAGCTAAACAAAATTTATGTGTTGTTTATTTTAAGTTCTAGTATTAAATAATGGTACATGTGCGTACATACAGGTATATGTGTGTATTAAATAATTTTCATCCAATATTAATAATCAATTTATTCTCTAAATGTATAGCCGATACTATTTTTACCCTTAATCAATATTACATATGTCTTTAATATTTTAAATTGTACAATTAAACTGCAAAGTAGCTAACATATCTAGTCTGATATTTGTATAAAATTTGAAAATAGTTTAAATTAACTTAAATAACAATTGAATTTTAATGCAAATATATTATACTGAATTATTGGATTTCAAAGTAAGTATAGGTTAAGTCGGTCAATTAAAGTTCCATTCAATATAATCAGAATTAATATCAGAACCTTCATTTGATATTAAATCTAACGCGAAAATTAGTTCATTACACCTCGTGCAGTCAAGTTTTCAGCCATATTTCCAAATTACGCGAGATGGCTTAATTGAATTCGGATAATGGGATCTTCAAGCTATTATGTTTGAGCGTATCTCTTTAAAATTAAGATGCCTATTATATAATTATGGTGCAATTAATGGGATCTGCCGCGCACAAATTTATTTAATTATGTCAATTCCACAAAAGAGGAAATCAAATGGAAAACAAATAAATCTAAACTCCCATGAATCCTACTTTGCTACTGTAATTGAGAGAAAGCAAATTACTAACAACGTAACTTAAAATTTCTTCATTTTTTCTGTAATAGGATAATGGTTATTCTAACAAGTCTTTATAATAGCCATGAATTTGGTTAATCTATTTTCTTTTGAAATTTAGCTCGGCTTTTTTACCGTGATTTGGATATTATTCAAAAGATATACAAGCAAACTTTAATACTTATAAATACAATTAATAGCATATACGCAGATCATCCAATAAATATTTAACAAAAACAGTCAATTTGTCACTATGACTTTTGAGTGTAAATTTATTGGAGCTTACACATAAATTTACCAACAAATACTTTTCTACGTAGCTCTTGATACAAAAATATTTAATTTAAATCCAATTTGTTTTGTCTTCTGTTCTAAAAATAGAAAAATTTCAATGTATTCTTTACAAGTATATAACAAAATGCCAACTACATAAAATTAAATTAAACCGCTTTTACTGTACCCATTAAGACCATTATAAAAGTCTTAACGTGAAAGAGTCGTGATAATAGCAAAATTATCAAAGCACTAGATTTTTAATTAATATCTAACTATAGAATTTGCTGAGATAGAAAGCTTTGTGTTATAGAAAGTGAGCGGACAACCTTAAAATATCTTAATAGATGTAAATCAAAAAAATTTAACCAAATGCTATCTCAGTCAGTGCGTCTGCAAAAAAAATTAAGAAAGACAAAGCAGTAGCTTAAAATAATGGGCTTTCATTTATGCTGATGAAAAGGAAGGAGTTAAATTTCATAACTTTTGAGGCTCGGTTTACACAGTTTAAAAATAAATAAATATATATTACAGTTAAGTAGCAACCATTCGATTTTTCATTCCAGTTAACGTATTCAGTGTAAAAAGCAATGAATAACGATATGTTTACAACTGTAGTGTTCGCATAAACCACACATCCGTTAATTTTTATGAGCATCGTTTATTTTATGAAGGGAACGCGTTGATAAATAACTGACTCAAGTTAAACAAAGCATGCATTGGAGTTCACTGTTTTAATGAAATTATTTTCGAATACAAACCGTTAAAAATAAGTTTATTTTATACTATAAGTGTAGCTGTGCTCCGTAATAACATAACTAAATGTACATATTACCTGTTTTTACGTACATTTATCTTAACTAAGCTAATTTAAGAGTATTCAAAATGATCATTTCTTTTGCGCTTAAACATTACTTTAGTTTTCAATACAATTAATAATATTGATGTTAAAGAAAAAGATTTTTTGGTAATTTCGTGGTAAATTATTACATATACATTTTTCATTAATCTGGTAACGTAATCCTTTAAATATAATATGCATCTTTGTAATTATTTTTAGGTATAACTGATAAACCAATGTTGAGGACATTTTACATGAAAATAATATGAACCCTAGGGTGCATATGACCTTAGGCGGTGTTCCCGCGAGACGTGATATAATGTGAAATATACAAACGGAGTCGTAGATAGAAAGGTAGTAAATAATACTGCGTGATTAAATGAAAATAACCAATCAATACTACCAAAAGATATAGAAAGGCAATAGCGTTTCTAACACGAAACATCGCTCTATATTTGCAACCACACCTGCCCAAGTCTATATATTTTAAAAATGAAGGGGTTTTTTGGTAAAAGAAATAAACCCCAGGATCGCTTCAGATATAATCCACAATTAAATTATACTGGGAACCATTTTAAACAACCTGAATATGACTATACCTATGTAATTTGTATGACTGATATCAACAACCAACCTCAAGTGTCTCTTCACGTAAATAACAAAGTGTAATAATAAATATTAAAGAACTTTTAAGGGTAACAAGCTGACCTCAGGGACAATAGTTACCCGCAGTCATGCACACAGAATTGTAAACAAATATCTAAACAATATGTACATACCACTATAATTTATAACGATAGACAGATAATTTTGTCATGTTGTTACAGCAGATTACAACAGTTTGTTTATTAAGAATACAATTTACACTCTATATAATACTTTATTATTTTATTTTACTGTCTGCCAAAACTATAGGCAATCAAAAAAATATCGTATATACATGTTTTTTTGTTTTCTTTGGATGTAGAGAAACGATTTAACAATTAGAGTTGATATTACAACATTATAAACGAATTATAAGGATATTACGTTCAAAATAAACAAATTTTTGCTATCAGTGACCATGCTTAAAATTAAAAATTATTAATTAATATAGATTCTAATTATATTATTAATATAAAATGTAATATTGCACTCAATAAAAAAAATTATGACTCTTAAAAATAAAATGTAAATATAAATATTAATCATTGATAAATCGAAAATTACTCAATCGACTATATCTCTTGATTATTATCTGTAAACACACAATACTTTGTGTTCTTTCTTACTATAATGGTAAATAAAAAATCCATGTCAATTTCACAACCATACCGGATGAATTGTAAATAAAATAAACTCTTAACAGCACTATCATGTTAGTTTTATTAACGCCTTAATTAGTTCAACAGATGGTTCCAATAATAGTTTAGTTTGGTGTTGGTCATTCAACGTGGAGAATCAGTATATAATATTAAATTGAAAACTGTGAATTCAAAATAAACTTCATTTATTATAAGCATATACTCAATAAATTTATTACCGACTAGCTATTTTTGTCTATTTGGCAAACAAATAATCTACTAAAATAACTTTGCTTTTTATTTATTAGAATAAATAATAACAATAATAAAAAATAATTATAAATTCCCACAACATCTAATACATTGACTTGATTCCGTGAAAAGTCGCTTGTGTTACAGACATCAGATAATAGCGGAATAACAAATATACTAATTTAATACATATATTTAACACCCACACACAGAACAAACATCATCGTATAAATATTTGTCTCGGGTGGGATCGAATCTACGAACTTTGGCACACAAGACAGGATCACTATCATCTGTGCCATCGTGCCCGTCAGAATGAAAACTAATTAGGGTTTCACGTAACAAAATATGAATAAAACATTCTAATTCTTACAATAACGGCTAATATAACCGACAAACAATGGAAACGCAAAATTTAGGAAAGAGATAATTTTTATAAGAAGCTTTTACTAGTCTAGAACTGTTTTTGTCTGTCCAACTTAAAGTTTATCCCGCTGTGGAGTACAGATTTTTAAATACAATAACAAGATTTACTATTCCATTAAAATTTTAATAGTCAAATGGCTTGCCAACTAGTTCACGGCTGTTTCTCTTGCGAGAGATCTTGAATTGGATCTCTCAAACAGTATATGCCGTTTAGCAGTACTTGCATAATTAAGAAATTTCTTACGGTCCAAGGGAATTTCTCTAGTTTTGTTATTTTAAGGAATGCCATTACTGAAATAAACAGCGGAAATGCAAGCTAAATAGCAGTAAAACGGGTTTACCGAAATAAACGCTTAATTTAAAGTATATGTATGTGCCCGTAGTAAACGGGCACTTACCTCTTTATATAAGAGGACTGAGCGTATGATGTCTACTTACAAATACCTGTGTGCTAACTACGCGTTTTAATTCCAGATTTTTTAGTCGAAAGCAATATCTTAATAGTAATAATATACGTGTCTAACTAGCAAACTAGCTAAAACTTTTTTTCATCGTTATCATATCAGCCATGGAACATGCACTGTTGCTTGCTCCACATCTTGCTATTATAGACAAATCTCCTGTCCTTCTTATGACTGGATGTCCCAAACAGAGCTTGCGTGGTCGCCATTCTAAGGCTAAATATAATGGCTATATCGTATGTCGGTTTTATATTATGAGTCCTGTCCTTTGCCATTTCAACTTGCAAGAAACTTTGTTCTTTTTACTTTCCTCATTCTTGATCTCTCATCTCTAATAAAATAAGAGTTTGATAAATATTATTTCTAATAAAACTGCACTAATAACTTAACAAGCCAATTACAACTAATGCTAATCTCAGCGAACAATCTGTCAAACTGTATTTGTATTAAACTTGTCGCCGGAATGCGGGGCTTGTACACAATTACACATGCATGCACTCACGAGTGTTTGTGAAGTGGGTACGCTAATTCCACGGTTTGAGTCTGGAGTGTCTCGTCTAAGCGACATTTTAATGCTTGCATAGCCACAATTACCGACAAATGGCTGAACTGAGGATTAAACTACATAATTTCAAGAATTAAGCAATAAGCATACAATATGCGATCCTCGTGGGAAACACACACGTGTAAATTTATATATGAAATGGATATTCTATACGGTCTGAATACGTTTTAGTAGTAATAGTCGATAAGTATGTCATACAACGTTTGCTCAAACAATCTAGACTCAATTTACAAATACTTTTGTAATGGGATAATCTTGAGATTATTTCTACTAAATGACTGGACTACAAATAGTTTTTCGAATAACCATTTTGTTGGTATTTTCTTCTACTTACGTGTTTATTGGAGGTTTATAAAAATCCCAAAAAAAATACTTTTACTATACTAATCGATAACTGAAGCTATATAAAGTAAATAAAAAATGTCAAGAGATTCCACTGCTGCAGTTTTTGCAAGCACGGTAGATTCCATTCTGTCGCAGCTCGGACCAGAAAAAAAGGAAATTCCTGGTAATGCTTATTTAAATATATTGTTTGTTATTAATGCTTATATTTAAAAAATATGTAGCAAGCAGTTGATTCATATCCATCTTAATGTGTTTGTAGAGAAAAAAAAGTGTATTCCTTGTACTAAGTCTAGTGTCGATTTTAATATTTTGTTTGTATTTTTCTTATTACTAGCACAAGTGCTTAAATAACCTGGTACCATACATCTCTTCGGTTTATTTACAGTGAATGGACATTTTATTTTTCCACGTTAACAATAAGCAAAAAATGGAACATACCATTAAATAAACAATTATTATACATAACGATTTAATAAAAAAACTAGCTAAACCAATATTTTGAAATTTTGATAAATAGTATTCTTTTAATTTATATTAAATATTGCGCATATAAATTATATTGCATATGGATAGGTTCCAGCTTATATTAAAAAAAAAAAATAAACTTAAAAAAAATTAAAAAAATTAAATATTTTATTTAAATTAAAAGACTTACAATATGATGTCTATTATAAAACAAACGTTTTATTATAAGAAACATGTTTTGATTGTGATCAAAACTTTTTTCATCAATTCGGAATATGCCGACCAAAAGATTGAATAAATTAAAATATTAGGAAATACTCGTATGCATATGAAGTCTGACTGTATTTCTTTTTAACCCAGTTCTCCAGTAGACTAAAGTATCTATTAAGAATCTTAGGTGTAAAATAATAAAAAAAGCAATTTTTTTAGTACAATGGTTAAAAAATAAAATATAAAGAAGGTTGCATGCGTAAAAAAAGATAATAGGTTTGGTCACTATAATTGCATTTAACAGAAACAAATCGTTACATTTTTCAAAAATTGTATTCGGTCGATCAACATTCCTGAGCGTATGATAATACAAATCTATTAGAATTAAAATGCAACGCTTGTGTTCTCACTGTTGTTACAACTTGTTACAAGACAAGCAAAAGTTTTTACGATGTTATAACATGTTTCAGAAAATTGTGTTTAGCTTATACATTTTATCAATGTTCCTAAGGTATATTTACGTATCTCAAAATGTGTCAAATTTAATAAACCATATATAAAGTGTTATCAACTGGCAATTTTGTAAAAAAGATGCCTGAGATGTTCATTTATTCCTAATACTTTCAAAAACACAAGTATAAATACTAAGTCGTATTGATATTTTGAAAAAAAATGTTTTACGTATGAATACAATTAATTATAAGACAATTCAGTATCGTCAAATGACAGTCACGAAATTATAATATCACATACAATAGCTTGTAAGTATGTACGCTATTCCATATTTTAAGTGCCTGTCGGTTATCGGGCTTTAATCAAAGTTGATCCAAATCAAAATTCAGTAGGGGGGCGATATAATTGGCTCCGTGTCTGCTCGCTATGATCTGCTGGAATCACACGATAGCCGATGTTGGCATTCACGCTCCAATCAAGCTGCCAGAATGTAAAGGGTTTGAGCATTTTATCGGTATCGTATATCACTATAAAGACACAACGCTATCCTCTCAGTCACACTTGATTTTAGCACTCGCTGTAAAAAGGTAAAATCATTTATTTGAGTAGATTATTAGTAAACGATCGCCAAGCCTGCCGCATTAAATTTATCAAATATGAAAGGGTATTTAGTAACATAGAAGTTACTTTGTCATGAGCACTATTACAAATACAGTTAATAATGACAATCTCACACAAATAGATGCTTTATTTAGCTATAAATTCATACAAAAATTTATACATTGACTCAGTTACGAAAAAAGTCGCTTTGATCACCAAAATTCATCACATACATTTTCATCCTTGACCCATCCACAAGTATTAAATGATACACGTAAGTTTGTTTGCCAGGGTTTGCGAACCGTACAATCTGGTGTACAAGGTACTTTCAGGATCATTACTATGTGTGTGCTAAATGTTCAAACATTTCGCTCGTCGCTCGAGTTTCTCAAGTTGGTCTTCGTTAGGGTCAAGGTAGCTGAAATCCGTATAATCTAGAATAGGAAGGAGAAGTGACTAGACTATAATGACTATAATGACGCAGCCGAAGCAAACAATTTTCCACTCACTTCCTTTAGCTGAGCAACCCAAGATAAATAATCTATGAATGCAAATCATCTGCATAGAGGTGGTTGGACGAGGAAAGATTTTTATAATAAACACACACCAACAGAGTTAATAAATACTGCGAAAAATAAAGGACTCACTTCTTTTCGCTGAGCAGCCCTGCTAAAATTACATACCAAAAAATACATACATACAAATACGAGTTATTTTTTTACTTAATACACACTATTATTATTACTAAGTTAAATGAGTCACTATTGGAACGTCCACATCAATCCACCGCGCTTCCCGGACCATGCTCTAACAAATTAGCATTTTTTCAGGAATTTGGAAAATATCTTGCAAGAAAAAAATTCAACTCCGATGCTGCAGCCCAAATTGCCTTCAAAGAGTTTATTAATTTTTGCCTACATGATTTGTTTTAGTAAGATAGATATTTTAATATATTTTTCAAAAAAAAACTTTATATTCCTCCCGTACAAAACGCCAATTTCATATGTAAGGATCTACTACCTAAATTACTATGTTAATTTGAAGTCAAATCAACCAGTATTCTTACATTTTGTTGAAAGGTAGCATCCCTTTCAGCTGTTTGTGAAAGAAATAGAGAAAAAACCTTTGTAATAACAAATCGAATATTAAAGGGCAGAAAAGCTTCACATACTATCGGGTCACCGCGGCAAACGTGTAAACAACTCCACTATAAGCACGGTATGGTTATAACTTATTTATAGTTTAGTTAGTAAAAACAAAACAAATGTTGATATTATTAATAAAATTATAAAATAATACACATATTAAAGAACAGCCTGAGCTTATAAAGGAAGGGCATTGCAGTATCATTGATACCTTATGCTATTTTCAGACCATTATCTACATTTATCTATTACTAGCATCGCACCGCGGTTTTACCGGCGTAATACCTATTCCCAAAAATACGGGGGTAAAAAAAATACCCGCTGGTGTTCCTTCCGTCATATAAACATTTTTTTTTAAATCAGTCCAGTAGCTTTTAAATTTGTTCTTTACCAAAATTTAACATAGATTTTTCACTTAAATTGTTTGTGCACCGTTACTCTAATAATTTTGAAAATAGAAATAAATTGAAAATACAGCCTACAGTGAAGATGTAGTTTGAAGGAAAAAGAAATGTTGACATAAATTTAGTAATTTTTGGATTGAATCGGCACAAAGAAACAAACAAAAAATCGAATGCTCCTCATTATAATATAGGTTTATAATTAGCAAAACAATAGGAGGTACCGTGTCATTATTTTTATCCATTCACTTCTTTTCTGTCCATACTTCAACCTTATGTGTCAACCTTTCACTTCCCGTAATCAGCTCTATTGCGTTATTCTTTTGCAACAATATATTTTCAAAATTGATTTATGATTTTTGATACATGTATAAATGTAAATATTACTAACCTAAAACTACTGGATCAAGCATGTCCACATCCGTTCACACATAATACTTTAAGCGTATAGCTGCAGTTTTTCTCGTTCAGGTGACAACGTGTTACTCGAGTAAGTAACAACCTCGCAAATGTTCAATCATTCAAATGGTTTGTCATACATAAGTCTAGTAATAAAAACAGCAAAGCGTAGTCCGTCTTTGGTGCCAGTGGATTTCTACTGGAAACGATTTACAAAATAAGCGTGTAAAAATGAATAGGAGTAGAGTTTAAAATATTTAATTTCATTAAAGAATTTAAGAAGTGTCTATTATAATAAAATCGTCATTAACATGGCGACTTTATGATACTTGCCACTTCGAAGTGTGTATGGTATGAGTTTAAAAGATAAATTAACGAATAGTATGTATATACTAATAATAAGAGATCGTAGTTGTGACAAGATAGATTAAAGTACAACGACTTTACAAATATATAGAGCGGAAGTAAATAGAAGAGATGGTATGTTACACAGGTAGATGAAGTATTAAAATGGAGCTAGGTCAGAAGTACTAAGAATAAACAAGCGTGTATTAAAGAACTAATGACAGTAATACAAACGAGAGAGGTATAACGAGATTATAGCTGGTGGATATCTGGAGTCTCTGCCTACACCAAATGGAACACAGGAGTGATGTATGTATGTAGGTATATTCCTTTATGATAAATTCCGGCCTTTGTGATTTGACACCGCTGGACATAAGTTTCCCTAAGTAAGAGGGAATTTTGATTATTATGATAAATATAATAATATAATTCATACAACATCTAATACAGTAACCTCACTCTGTGATAAGTCGCAAAAAGCATTTGTGTTACAGACAAGAGAAGGATCGCAAACATAATAATTTAAGTACATATATTCAACATCTAGACACAGAACAAATATAAATATCATTATTTTATATTAGTCCTGGATGAGGATCAAACCCACGATCTTTGGCGCACAAGATCATTACCATCTGTGGCATACGACCCTGTGTTCTGATATATGATGCATGATCTACTGTTATTTTGTTTGGACAGGTCATTTAAGTATTACGTAAAGTCTTACAGAAGTATTACATGAAAGTCCACTGCTGAACCTAGGCCTTAGGGGAATTTTGCCTTTAATTGCCGCGCTGAGCAAGCGAGTTGACGATCACAGAGCGCAGCTTTTGCGACGAGGACGCTGCTGTCCATCTCTGCTCTCTGCATTATACTGTTTCGGATGGGCATACCACTGTCTGTATCGGTTCTGGTACCTTAGTTGCGTTTACAATACCTGGTACAGAAGGAAGCTATGCTACTCAGCTGGTACATCACGGCTTAAAATGAGAACTCTGAATAAATTTAAATATCATTAAATTATAAAAAAATAGAGTAATTTATGCCTAACAATATCAGCTACCTGCCGGTAAAAGTACTGTTATAATCGGTTTAGCCCTTTCGTAAAATTACCAGAATGAAAAGCCTGACAAACAACCACTTTTAAAATTGTTAAGGTGCCAGCAGAGGAAAATAGTACCTCCCTCTGTACCAGGTGGTATAAGAGGCAAAGGTACCAGAACCGACTGGTGGCGGTATAGCCATTCGCAAAAGCGTAGCTTAAAAACTACAGGGTGGGGATGATCAACAACATCCTCGTTGCAAAGTTGCTCTCTGTGATTGCCACCACGCCTGCCCAGCGTGGCCATTATGGATATTTCCAATATAAATACCCATATCTTGGAAAAGTTCAACATTGGACTTTTTATGGTTGATTTAATAAATAATGAATAATAAATGATAAATGAATAAATCAAGAAATTATATGTATTAAGTGAAAAGCTGTTAATTTGAATTATAAACAGACATTTTAATTTTATTTACACATATGTAAAAATTATTCAGCGAGAACATATTGTAGATTTCGTGTATGCTCCTTTTTACAAGCGTCACAAGTGTACTGAGTTTTGTAATAATAAGGTAAAAAGATCCTTACAAATTATTAACAAAAATAAATTTTGGGTGCTCATAACAGACCCGGGCAAAAAATTCTTGGCATTTCTGAAGCTAGGAAAGGGTGTAGTCAAAAACTTCAATCTTGTCGGCAAAAATCCCTTTTCATACCAGCTGTATTATGAAGACGGCGACTGAATAGAGTAAATGGTGCGAAATAATCTGGGCTCTTAGTTCTACGTAGCTGAAAACGAATTTATTGCTTCTCGATACTGGTAGGCGAGTTTTATTGACACCTTTATAACGCAGAATATACGCAGTAACTTCTACGTCATGCCGTAAGCCGCGCCAAGAACCTATCAACATTTTTGTTGCAATCTCGTACATGTATAACTAAATTTTGTCGGTGTTTTATGAAAAACTCAAGCTGTAATAATAATAAATAAAAATTATACACAAAGGTTCAATTACCAAGATAATAATTGCTTGAGTAAAAAAATATGTCACATTTACTTTAATTTCTTACAATGGCCGATGATATTGTTTTTGCTTAAAAACACAATATTTTAATATTTAATCCAGATTTTTACAATTAGAGTGTATAAGTAATTATAGCGGAGGTCGCCCGAAGCGAAGCGAAGCTGCAAGATTGCCCTGGCTACAGAAAGCATGCAACGGGTAATATTTGAAACGAGGAGATCAATGTCTAACAGTGAACGTCTGATAACTGATATCGTCGAGTAAAATGCATTATCGCGTATGTATTATTAGTGAATATGGTCCAAACTTCACATTTCCTATATAAATTTTGAAAACTCATTAACACACGCTAATTACCCGTTTTTGAACTATCTAGATGATAACGTAATCATAACATTTTTTTGTATTCATCTGACAACTAGTAAGTATGACATCTAAGTATTTGTCAGTAAAATTACTTGTGCCGCTTTAACACTATCATGTTCGCCATTTGCTTCATTACTCGTCGAAACATTCGTGTACGATTGCTAATACGAACTACTGTGCGCTGTTTCGATATTCAGATAAATAATTTTTAGTTTTGCAAACGAAACGAAAATAATCGCGTTATGCGCATCAATCATAATTATTAAATATAATCATAATTATTTAGATATCATGCACAAAAAAAATGCATCGTTTAACTTTTATGTATTTTTCTGATTGCGATCTTTTGAGTTCCAAATTACCTCTTCCTTTTGATAAAATTCTGGGTATTCTAAACTTCGCTCTTCACTCCACTCGATATTTTTGATATTTCTGTCCAAGTACATGTTGAGTCAGGCGCTAGCTGTCAACTGAATGCAGGTGTAACGAGTATAGTCGTGTTCAGCATCAAAAGGCACGCCTTTGATTCGTGCTCAAAAAACTGCTCTCAACGCGAGCGCACAAATCGCGATGCGAGCCACGAGGCAAATAGTAAGCCCACTGCTTACACACGCTTGTTTGTTATTCACAACGCCGTTAGCCTCACGATTCGTATGAAAGTGTATATGCGGTTATACAGTTTTGCAGAGGTGACGTTGTCTCTCAACGCAAAAGAACACTATGAAAAATTTGACGTATCTACTAAACTCCAGTAGCATTTCCCCGGAGAGAAAATAATGCGGGTAGATACGCCCATCTACTCCTATGTCATCGTAAAAAGAAATAGAAACCAAGAGATATTTAGAATTCAAAGTTCACCTGTGGAGCTATGCAGTGTCAAAAATGATTCGTGTTAAATTTTTCAAGCGCGTCGTTTGAAGCCGGGAAACAATGGTAAAAAGTGGGCAAACTACATATTGTACCAGCGTGACACTTCAGAAAAAGGTCACTAAAAAGTGGTATTGTTGCTAAAACTTGCACGTAAAGCTGGACGTACTATTTCACGGATTCGTTATCTGGTTAGTCGCGAATAAAAAACTACGCAAACAATGCTGTGAGGCAAGCTTTAATGTTCGATTTATTATAACCTACAGTGATTTTATCTTTAACTGTTCGTTTAAAACAATTCCGTTTCTATCTTTGTTCAGACCGTATTCATTGTCGATGTGATCACTATTTATTAGAGGTAGACCTCATAAAAAGGTCAACTAAACTGGTACCTCATTCTCTTCATTTGTACTGTTAAAGAGAGAAGTGTTCACATTCCTTTATACCGGTTAAAAGGGTGAGAGAGGCAGTGAAATTACAAGGTAATATGTCATATTATCTTTAAATCATATGTTTGTCTACGCGCTAATTGTCCTTGTCATTATACTAAAGTGTACTACTATGACTACGGTTACGCCTACTATCGCACGTAGACCGTATTTTTGCTTGTAGGCTTAGTGAAAAAAGGATGAAAATTCAGGGTCTTTTGTGCTTGCGACTCCATTGGCTACGGTTTTGCGTATGGAGTGCCCTGCCCGGTGGAGTATGGTCATTGAAATTGTAGTATAAGAATTTTATATATCAGATCCAATTGAAATCCATTGGTTGTCGTTGTCTGAAAGAGCACACATAATACACGCAATATTTTGCTTGTAAAATATTTAAACTATTATTATCCGGCTTGTGGATTTCATTTCACTACGTTCACAACTACAACAACTATTATTGGGTATGCCCAATATTATTGGGACCATTATCGAAATATGTTGATTTTTGGCTGATAAAAATTTAGGTACTAATATTTTTTTATCCCCTATTCTGTTTTTTTTATTATTACATGTAATTGGATATTCATTTATAGTTTATTCTAAATGATACCATATACCTGATCAAAAGAGTGATTAAAGTTTTAATACAATTTAACCACTGAGTTTAGTTGCTTGTTATGCAGATGGAGTTTATTGTTTGTTCAATATTACATAGGCTGGAGTTGTATGTAAAAATACACAATTCTTAAGAATCACTTGGGTTAACATACATGACCAGTGCCACGGGAGAAAACTGAAATAACTAAACAATTGTTTAAGTGTAACAATTGAAGAGATATGCGGGTCAGTGATGCTATCTGGACTCTATTAATTGCAACAGCTGTGCGGTACGTAATTGTTTTTGCAATTTAGATAATTGTCACGCTGGTTTAGATGGCAACTGATAAGATTATTCCTTAAGGCAATATTTTGTTTAATATATTTATATCGCGTATTTGAATTCGCTTAATGGTTTACTAAGCAAGTTGGTTGTAAAATTTTATGAAATAGATTGCAATATACAATAATATAAATGCATATTACAAAATATTTAATTTCCAGATATTTGCTGATATTAACAATATTAGGATTAAAAAAATATCTCTTAATAGACGCCAACTAAATCTAAATGATTTCTCATATACACAGCTTTGCCTGCCGATGTGCTGTAACTTTTTTATCCGGTTAAAACGCGGTTTTTAATTATTTTTTCTTATTTTGTTCAATAGCTTACCTTACTTATTCGATAACCTTAGGAAAATCGTTGTCAAAATTGACTTATATGTTGTGTTAAACACACACTGTTGTTTTTCCACGCTTACTGCTTACGTACTTTAATTAATTTTAATCAAATGTATTATAGGATGCCAGGCAAGTGGTACTGTTAATATTATATTATATTATTAATACTTTTAACATCTTCTTAGATTTAAATTGAGATATTTTCTAATTTCAATAGCAAGTAATTGAGGCTTATCAATTCTAATGAAATAGTTAAGTTTAGCCAGAGCATGCTGATAGACTGCAAAATTTCGTTCAGATGATCTATGTTCCACATCGGTTTAACCCTTGTTAAACCTTATTTGGGTATTTTTTTTTTAATTTGGCCGATGAAAGAAGGCTGTAGTGATAGCTCGCTCACACAAGAGACTTAGAAACCTGCACCTTGAGGTATGTTGACAGTTAAAAAATTGGATGATGTTCTTTAATTAAGTATTGTCGAAGACTCGTGTCAAGTATTGAAGTACCGCAGGTAGACGTTCATTTATAGTTTCTTGACTAGGGAACGCGTAAAGCGAGCAGTGAGATTGCTAGTTACAAAATGTGCTATAAGCCTGTGATATTTTTCCGATGTCACGTACGTAGATTATTCGCCAGTTTAATAAAAAGGTAGTATAAATATAACAGAATCCTTTAAATTCGCATCAAAATGTCAACTGTAAACAATCAATTCAAAATCGAATTATTTTATATTCTAGTCGTTGGGTATCGGCGGAATTGAATAGTACTTCCTTTAGTACCAGGAGTCTTAAGAGGCCACTGAGATATCGGAACCGACTAATTGCGGTATATCCATCCAAAGCAGAGTAGCTTAAATACAACAGGACGGGAATGAGCAGCAGCATTCCTGTCGCGAATATAAGCTCTGCAATCACCTCCAAGCATGCCCAGCGCAGCAATTAAGGGCAAGTTCCTCCTTTCTTGGGAGGCCTATGTCCAGCAGTAGACGTTTATCGTGATGATGATATTAATTATTTTCAACGATCTTCATGAAAATTCATCTGAATTAATTATATATTATTCAGATTTGCTTCGAAATATTCATCACATAAAAGAAAATTTTAAATAAATTAAGTGTTTATAAACATGGCCTCTGCGCCAACGGCCAATAGAAATTGACCGATCTACGTTATATCAAACGGAGCCTCCGAGGCTCTTTGAAATGCGGGAGCCGATACATTAGCTATGGCGTTTTTAAATTAATGTTTTATTCAATAGCATCCTGTGAACCGCGAACGGAGCGTTTCATTATTCTAATACTTGCGGCGGGGATGCCTAGGTAGGCCAGGTGTTGCGAAGTAAATGTAAATATTTTATTGGAAAAGCCAAACAACGCCTGAGAGATCAATAAAATTTGTTTGTTTTGTAAAATGCCCTCCGCTGTCTGTTTTATAGATTGTGTGCATGAATTATTCAGTAGTACGAATGGAATACTACATCGGTACATTTGTTTTAATGTTCTGCTTGATGAAACGTATAATTTTCTTTTTTTCGCGCACGGCGGGATCGTTTTGTCGTGTTTTTGCGATTCCGTCAGAGTTTGAATTTTGAATGCAAAGCCGAAGGCTCTTTGGTTTATCCCTTATTGAGTAAGCAAATCTCTAAATATCTGCACAAGAATTTGCAATGAAATTTTGGCGTAGATTGGAATGTTTATTTATGAACATAGTAGTTAATTATGTACATTTGTTTCAACAGTTAGTATTATCCAATTTCGATCAATGTTCTTTGTCTTCACGTTAATTCCGCCTCGGGCTACTTAGCTTTCTGACAGAATCCCCTTTTGACAGACACGACAACAAAAGCACTTTGATTCAGGATAACAGCTCCAAAATCTTGAACAGGACTCTGTTGTGTTTGAATCACATCGATCAGACTGTTTACATAGAATGTAAATAATAAAATTATTAAATTTGATTTGAATTTTTTTATAAATATTTATATGATTTATATAATTAATTTAGAAAAGATTTTTTTGTATTTGTCTTGCAATATGATTTTGTGACGCTTAAAGATAATTCACTAACTCAAAACTTAAGATTTTGGTATGGTATCTATATAGTATCTTATCATATTTATTATAAGCATTTCATACTGGCGACACAAGCAAGCTACGTCTAAAAGTTCTTGATATTCAGTCCTGCCAAACAGATATTACATAATATATTGACAGTAATGTAGTTCCCTAACTAACATTCATCCAACAGTAGATTCGAGAACTCCAAAACTCAATTAACTGACACAGCGTATTACAAACATTACCTACTTTGAGTCTGTAAATTATATTATACCATGGATAAGCTACAAATATTTCACGTAATACTCGTATAATATAACATTTATTACTAGATGAACATTTTAATCTATTTGCTAAAAGACTAGGAAGGACTGAAACTTAATCTATTATAACGAAAATAAAAATCACGCTAAACTTTACAGTTCATATTTTACTTTAAATTAGAACACTGCTATTCACTAAACACTTTAATAGCGTGATGTTTAATATACATATCCGTTTGTTTACCAAACAACACATAAATTACCAAAAACAATTAGAGTAAAGGCTTGTAAGAGTTAAAAATGTATTCCTCGACGTATTTCGTGGTATCCGTTCGTTAGACCTATGCATAATGCAATGTCATCTTTGAATTCCGAACCAAAAGTGAAATTTTAGAAAAACTGTCCTTCGATGTGCCCCTATATATTAAAGTTTAAGTATTTTCGATCTTTTAAAGTATTTTACAGGGTTTCATGTATTTTTCGCAAACTGCGATGACAAAAAAAAATTATATTTTACGGATGATTATTAGTGGATCATATTGGGATTTGATAGTTCAAAACTTATAGGTTGGTGTAAAATTTATAACAAGATATACAAAACATTGACACTCTGAATGTACTTATGACCACAAGTTAAGTTTCTAAACAAATGGTTTTAGGGTGTTTTTATCATTTATGCATTATATATTGTTTGAGGGGTAACACACCGATTATTTCTAAACCACCAAGAAATAAAAAATGTAATGTATGACTGTTGGAAAATCTAAAATCATTCATGAGCTCTCAATAGAAAAAAAATCATTCTGGCACCACTCCATATCAATCTTGGACTAATGAAGCAGTTTGTCAAGGCCTTGCATAAGAATGGTGATTATTTTAAATATATTTTCGAATTTTTTCCTGGACTTTGTATGGAAAAATTAAAAGCAGGAATCTTTGATGGCCCACAGATTCGCAAACTAATGAACCATAAAGCAGAATACTACCGTGAAATAGTCGACAGCATTCTAAAACATTTTGAAATAATTATGGGCTAATATGAGCATTAAGGTGCATTTCTTACACAGCCATTTGGATAGATTTCCTGACAATCTGAACGATTATAGTAAAGAAGGGAAGACATTTCCACCAGGAAATTCAATCATAGAAGAAAGGTTATATGGACGATGGTACTGCCACATGATGGCAGATTACTGTTGGACCTTAAAAAGGGATTGTCATAGTGAAGAACACGCTCGCAGAGCGTACAGAAAACGTTTTTCGTATTACTCTTTACTTTTCCTATATTTATAAGACTTGTCAAATTTAAAATACTTTATAAAAATATAATAAAAACGTATAATTAAAGTAATAAAATTATTTATTTGCAAAATAAGTGATTTATGTCATTTGTGGTTGGTTAGTTTTATCTCAAAAACTAGAGTCAATCCAGCAAATCTAATATTTCTTAATGCTCAGCAGCTCAAATTAAGCTTAAAACAGTTTTTAGATCCCATGCTGCAAAAACACTGTTCCCCTGTGTTATTTATTTACAAAATAAACAAAAACAATTGCTCGAAGTATAAATAAAAACAAAATGCGTTTTACTAATAAATTTACTTGTTTCAATCTTGCTATTTGATAAATTTGGCAATTATTTTTAATTAAACTTATAAAGTCATGATCTCGTTATATTTAATATCAAATCGAGTTGGTCGAGTCCATATAAAAATGATAATTGGTAAATAATAATTAATTATACTTTATATTTGTGTAATTAATTTAAATTAACCGCCGTATGGATGAACTTTAAACAAGAGAGTTTAGTACTCCCTACAGTCAATTATTGGTCCAAAATTTGGAGAATTGAACAGGAACCGGTAATTATATCTAAAGTTTAATGGATTTATTAAAATGTTATTGATCTTTAACATTTTTTATATATTTATTTAAAAATTATAATTATATATATGTTTCAACATAGCAAATTGTGTTTTATTCATCATATCACAAAAAACTATTTCTTCTTGTTTTTACGTCTATTAGTAACAACGCCATAAAGTTGAACGCTCTCTAACATATTTATTTTGACGCTTCTCATAAAATTATATTATTAACAAGTCACTAACCACAGGCATCTCGTCCCCAGTGGTATGAAAAATGGCTAGGGTAGTTCCAATTTATTGGATTGTTAATTGAGAAATGACAATATGTTTTCTAATTAAAATATGAATACCGCGTTTTCAAAAATGGCATTTGCAACGAAGCATTGATCTAACATTCAATTTTATGATAGACTAGTTATATAAGTAGCACCATGACTTTATTGGGCTAAAATCTACTTGCATTAATCTTTCTCTCTCAATTTCACTTAATCTAACAGAAATAGACTCAGATAAACAATTATATTATCTGCTAAGATTTAAGAAAAGCCTTCGATAAACTTGCATACAGATTTATCATTGTAAAACGGCTGCATACGGTATTAACGGCACATTTCTCTCATGGATTGCTTCTTCCTTATTGATTTTTTATGTTGTCATCAATGGATCTAAATCTAAAAACAATGATTAGGCTTTTGACATCCCACAGGGATCGCTATTGGGTTCCGTTGTATTTATTGGAAATTACGCAACAGCCAATGCTAAAAAAAGCAAAAAAAATATAACAAAATCTTTTATGTCCGCCAATGTATTAAATGTTAAATTAAATAAAAAATAAATGCTTTTATGTAAATTTTTGACGTGATTTCCACTTGAAAAAATACCAGTAAATACTATATCGTATTGGCTGTAATAAAATATGTAAAAAAAACTCAATACAGTTAAGGATTTAAGTGTGTTTTGGCAAAAAAGGTACATAAATTCCTTGTATTAGCAGTATATCTTAAAAACCATAAAGAGCATTATTTTGGTGTACCTGGTTCTAAGACGACAATCTGTAGAAACCCAGTCAATAGCGTTTTGGAGTATTGTCGCGTCGAATAAAGACCGCATTACACTTCAAACACGTTATGCTTGGAACATGTACAAAATGCTTCCAATGGAAACTCTCCTATTGCCAAAGATAAAACAAAGCAATTGCAGTTATATAGCAGGGTGCAGTCATCATCACCATTATATTTGCCGTAGGGCGTTCACTGCTAAACATAGGCATCCCGAAGTGTTTTCCAATAAGAAGGGTTGTATGCGGCCTGTGTCCAGTGCGATTATGCGGTTTTAGCGAGATCGTGTGTCCACCTTGTACTACTATGCTTACTGTATGTACTAGGTACTATGCTGCGCTTGCCAGTCTCCATTCCAAAACCTTATGAATCTATCATTCATCGGTTTTTCTACTTTACCTTGCTACTCCGCTGGGCTATGTCGATATCTTTGGTTCTATTACGGGTCTACTCATTTCTGATTGAATCGCACAAAAAATCTCCGTTGCGTTGCCCTCTCATAGCTCGTCGGGCTATTTAAGTTGGCTAATAAGGCCAATATTTAGAGACCACATTACGCAGCCATAAGTCATCGCTGATAACACACATTTATTGAAAACTTTCGACTTGAGACATTGAGGTTTGTCAGACGAAAAGATGCTTTGGAATTTTCCGAACGCTACCCAGGCGAATAAGATTCGACGATTGATCTCTTTTTTGGAGTTGGTCTTACCTTACCGTACCTTTATTTGTCCTAGGTATATCTAAGAGTCAAGAACTTCAAAAAGCGAGTTCTCAACTAAAACTAAGGTTGGTGCATGGGCCTTACACAGTTTTGGTCTTCTCTATGTTAATTATGAGACCAACTTGTTGAAAAACTCGATTCAAGTCTTAGAGCACCGAGTTCAAATTTTCGATTTGGATTCTGCCATAATTTCAATATCGTCGGCAAATCTATGCTCTATATAGTTCTTATATAGTAATGTAATTTTACTAGTACTATAATACCGTTCTGAATGACACAGTGCAACAAATAAACAATTTTCGTATGATGCCTATGATATTAATTTTAAATAATAATTTAGAAGTGACGAATAGATAACTAAAAATTATATACATATTAAAGTTGATGTTCTAAAGTTGATACAAATGACTTCCTTATATAGGAAATATAAGGTTCATTTTAGTTGCTCGTATCTCAGCAAGATGATGTAATAAACGCCTTATATACACCTTAACACCTTAGATACGCCTATAAAGTACTCAATGAATTAATATATGAATAAAGTAGTTTCGAAAACACGCCAATAATATTTTTGAAAATGGCTTTTGCAACTTTGTGATCAAATTACATGAAAATAGGATATAATTTGTAAATTTTATTAATTGTTTCGTATTGAGAAAGTTTAAATATATAGAAAATTTCATTATGCAAACATCCAATTTGCTGTCGTCTTGTGGAATATATCACATATTTTCTTTAGATAAACATCTGTTTTAGAGCAGTAAATTACATTTAGTATAAATGGTATGTGTAAGTATATATATAAAAAGAGATGTCAACGTCAATACGTTAATTAATACTACAATCAGTTATCCCTTATATAGAAATTAAAAATCCTGTTTGACTTATTTAATTTTAAATTTATATATCTTTATAGTTACATTATTGATAGTTAAAAACGTATTAATTTATTTTAGAGTATACGCTTTTATAGCACGTGGATCTTAGTTTTAAAGAATCTAAGTTTAACACTCAAGTGCATTTTATTTAGACTAGATTGTCATTGTAAATAGAGATAAAGAGAAAATTTACCTTTACGTTGACCTTTTAAAGGTTAAAATTATACTTTCTGTTTATAAAATTACTTGCTTGATACGTTTTTTAATAATGTATATGAGTTATATTAATGCGTTTTTCTGGAAATTTTAACGTATTACCAGTCACAGTCTCAATAAAAGTGAACATAATTTTATTTCGCAACATAATTTAAGATGATTCAATATAAGTCTATGCTGCAACAAAATTAAAACCCAAAAATAGAGTAAATAAAACATAAGCATAAACTACTTGCGTTACAAAACTCCATCCTATTAACAACAATTCACTGCGATTTTTTTAATTCACCACTATTGTGCACAGTTACCCAATTTGCAGTAAATTCCGCAGTTTTCAAACTTTTTAATTCAGATGTAATGGGCCGCTATAAATGGTTTCGTTGAACTTTTTATACGTGTTGTCAAAAATACTTTACATCTCATCAAATAAAAAATATATTTACAATATATATGTCCATTTATGTGTATATTAATTATTTCCATTAGGACCTGCATTAAGCATGACGTTAAGCCGGTGCGTGCTCTCTACTTCAGAATCTTGCAACTTCAGCGGACGTTAGTTCTTTGCCATACCCATTACTATTCCAACTTGCTTATTCGCAGAGCTATGTAAGTACTTATATCCTTTTAAAAATATCTTTATGATTGCGCTAACAAGATTCGAGCATTGCCCTCCTCGTAGCTCATTGGCCCACTTTAAATTGGACAATAGTGCCCATAAATACAATGTTTCATTGCCGTAAGTCATCGCAGGTAGCACGTATTGGTTTAAGACTTAAAATCCTAAAGTATGTCAGACAATAAGATGTTATACAGTTTTCCGAACAGCAAAATTGGCGCTTGACCTCTTTTTTAAGTTGAATTTCCCTAGTTGGACTATCTGTCTTAGGTAGACTTGAATTAGTGATTATCTACTTGTTTAACTAGAGTAAGTACAACATGGACATTACATTTAAATTTAATCTTTACCATGTTCATTCTAAGCTCCAACTGTTGAGAAACTAGATTGAAGTCTTCGAGCATTGTGCTCAAATAACAACATTTTTGACGTATCAAATATGAGTACTGTATTCGACATCCCGAGAGCTTTAAGGCGTTCTCTAAACTAGCATTAAATAGTTTCAGAAATTAGATACTTATCCAACGCCCTTTTCCAAAAGAATAACTTTTGTGCCTCAAAATACGTTGTAATACAAACACTTCAGCACCTCAATGTACTGACGCCCATTATGGCAGCGATAAAGTCATACAAGAAGAGACCACGTCTTAACTGAATCGAAGGTTTTTTCTCAGTAAACGCCAAGCTTCCCGGACTCATCTACGTTTTGTCTAAGTTCCTTTATGATAACCGGCTTATTTGGAATGCTGGAATTCATCAAGCCTGACGTTTCATAGACAGCAGCTTATAGACTTGGATGGGCTAGTAATTAAGGTGTTATCACTTTTCAAAAATTACATCACCACACGTCTCCAAGTAGAAATCTGTAGATACTGGTATACCATCCGTCATTTTAAACAGATTTAGAGCTGTTCTAACCTCACTGAGGCTGATGTCCGGCATATCTTAAGAGTGAATTCTAAGGTCATTGGCCACGCTGCGAACAAGCTAGTTTTTCTCCGAGACCCTCTACCTTGGGAGATTTCTTAAATATATACAAAAGTTATTATTGTAGTACATCTACTAATATCTTATGAATAATATTTTAATTATCCACACTAATTCAACAAATGTGGTCACTATACCAAATTTACGAACCCAAAATTTTTTTACATCTCTTAAATATCATGTAACACTGTTAAACTTTTTTATCGCCAATATTTTGCGTGCGTTAAACTAAGTTGTTTATGGGAAACAACAATACAATGTAACTTCGTTAACTGTTCTGTTTAATTGAAATTTATTTGGCATTCGTTGGGCACACTCGAAAAGCTTTTAGTGCGTACAAAACTACTAACTTACCTTCCTGTACGTTCACGAAATGAATTTTATTGAGTTAGCCCCTAAAAGCTTTACGAGCAATTTAATCATTTGCTCCAAATTCGGTATATTATTCTGAGGGCACGTTGGGAAAGACAAATATCCGAATAATAGCGCAGTGGAGTGCCACGACCGGCTTAACAGGCACTACGCGGCTACTACTAGAGAAAAAAAGTGACAAAATGTATCTCATATATAAGCAGATATTACTTATATTTATTTCTTTTATTGCTTCAAAGAGTATGTCATAAAATTGGTAACTATATATTTGGTTAACAATGAAATGTCACAATAAAATTTTGTTTAATAATCTGTTTAATTGCATGGTGTATTTAATACATATAAATCACATTAAAGTCTATTTTCGTGAAGTCAAAATACGTATATAAAAAAATTAAATAAGTTTTTAAGCGTATAGAATTTTTATGTCTTTCATGCTTGGCTAATAGAAAAAAAGAAACAATTTCCATTGGATTTGTCTGTTTTATTTATTATTATCACAAGATATATTGGACTCTTAATAATAATAAATATTTTATTGCTCATCAGACATAAAAATATATGATAAAAATAATAATATAATAATAATATATAAAATAATAATAATAATTATCGCAAATAGCGATTTTTTCAGGCATCCTTTGGATGGAAAAGACTGAATGAAACAAGTGGTAGTAAGAGGTGTACAAAATATATAAATAATATAATAGTAAATATATCTTATATTTATTGTATTGTATATAATATAAATAGAGTTTATGTAAGGGAATGTAATTAAATATGAAAGAAATTTATAGTCCACCAACTGTTTAAACACAAGCAGAAGCTGCGTGCATCTAAGCATTAAGCGCGAGTGCATTCCATAAACGAACAGCTTGGGTCGTAAACGACTGACTAAAAAAACGTTGTGGAATGCACAGGCAGAGGTTAAGTAAAAGGATATCTGATGATAGACTCTTAATTACAGATGCCCTTTAAACACTTACTGACTTGTAGCAATACAGTCAGCCGGCCGTTTAATCTTATTGCAGTGGTATAACATTGATGCAATGGCGATACCTTACTAATACAATTAAAATATGGTAAGGAAGCTAAACGTTCATATATTTTAACTATATTCATCAAAAATTTAGATCTGCTCATTTACAAGTCAAGTCATTTAAAAAGTAGACATTTTGTTACAATTTTAATTTTTTTTTTATTCTATCGAATATTAATAGCGCGATTTAGTGAGCATATACGCATATCAAAATGTCTATAGTCGGTAGTAAACTGTTGAAGAAGTTTTTTAATTATAAATTTCTTTTGATGCCTATACAATACTATATAACGACAATATGATGAATTGCGCAAATAAATCTTTACAAATGTTTAAGAATTTTCAGGCTTATAAATGAATTGAATGATTTCGACAATAGATCAAAAATAATAATAAAATTTAAAAATGTATGTAACGTTTTTATTAATGTCTGTAAATTATAACTACGAATTCGAATGAAAGAACTTGCGATGTGAAAAAAAACATATTGCGAAGTGGAAGTTATAGACAAACTAGTTATTTACTTTTATACATTTACTATCTAGTTGACTTTTAAAGTAACTACGTATTCGACTCTCCTGTAATTATTCTATTGAAGAGATTCGCGATATCGTCACGTCACTCTGAGTAAAAGGATGTTAGCAATCAACTGCAAACCATTGAGAGCGTGGCCGCTCTTATTTCATTCAATAATTGTAATTGCATTTTAATCCATACAAGTAGTCAAGTGTAATACATCAAGTTGCGTCATTTGTTTTTTCAAATATGGAACACAATGAGTTTTATTACTCAATACATGTTGTGCAATGATTTTACAGTTCCATTTGCAGTTGTTTTTTTCAATTGAGTGGAAACAATACTGACCATTAATTTTACAATTTAAACTAAAGTTGAAGGCTATAGATAAAGGTCATAAGTGGACTTAAAAATTAAATAAATACTGCGTTTTTCCAAAGGTCTGATTGAATTATGTACAATAATCAGCTATATTCAATGTTAACGTAAAGCGTTAATGACGAAAATGAAAGCGGCTCGGATATAAAATTTACAGTAACTACCAAAAGTAATTGCCAAAAATCTATTTCATTTCGTGCACAAATTTAATTAAGAGCATTATTTAAGAGCTGTCCGAGTTTGAGAAAACAGAAAAGTTATTTGTTGGAAAGCCCCAATTAAGGGCGAAGCTTTCTGGACTTAATCCAATAAACCTACTCATTTAGTGAACGAAATAAAAGGTAAATAATTTTAGGGAGTTCTGGCTCGAGTCGCGACATAGCCAGGAAGGGTTGCACGCCAGCGATCTGCGTGTTCGCTTATTTATTGCGGAATTGATTAAACAGCGGGAAACAGGCTCCAATTAATTTAGACACGGATACAACGTTAGGAGCGAGTTGACGTATTAGATTAATATTTTATTTTTAGTACGCCAAAAGTAGAGTTTATTCATGTTGCCAATTGCGCTAAATTTCGTGGGTTCAGTTCCCAACCCGAGCAAAAATTTATATTATGAACTATTTATAACTCCTCTGTTTCCTGATATTCGTATCACAAGTACTTTCAGCTATTTATTTCGGAGTCAGGTTGACGTATTGAGATATCGTGTGTTTTTTGGTATTTATTACATTATTTATCTCATTCATATATCCATCAAAAGGTTGCCTAGAACAGATCACCCAGATCAATAAGGCCGCCAATTTAATTACGATTTTAAATATAAAGTCCTTTGTAAATATATGTGTAACTAGCTGTGCCCGCGACTTCGTCCGCGTGGAATAGTTTTTTGGGTACCATACCTATTTACTTCAAATTATATAAACTTTGAATGTCACGTTTATTTATATCGAATCAATGGCCTGAAAAATAAGTTTTAAGTTTCTAGCTCTAAAAATAGCGATCCATGCAAACAACTTTTCATCCCCCCTTGCAACCCCTGACAACCCTTATTTCGAGTTCAAAAATAGCCTATGTCCTTTCTCAAGGTCTAAAGATTGTGTATGCCAGATTTCATCAAAATCGGTTGAGAGGCTTAACCGGGAAAGCGTAACAGACAGACAGACAGACAGACAGACAGACAGACAGAGTTACTTTCGCATTTATAATATTAGTAGGGATAAATATATTATTATAACATTGTCCATATTTCAAGAAATTTCAGATTAACATTTTTAGTATATAGATATCATCATGTTGGTTGTTTCGAAAACGATACCCTAAACTAATGTATAATTGCGAACTAGTGAATAAATGCGAATATACGTCGGTTGTTATACTTTTGCGGGTTGACTAGAAATCATATTTAATATGATCAGAATCAGCTATATTTATTATAACCACACTAAAAATTGGTATTATCATAAATGGTGAATGATTTTGACGGGCACGATAGCGTAGTTGGTGGTGATCTTATCTTGTGCTTGAGTCGTGGTTTCGATCTCCACATTAGGGATTTTATTTATTATGAATATTGGTGTTTGTTCTGTTTCTGGATGATAAACACGTGTTTAAGTATTATATTTGTTATTGGATGTACGTTAAAAAAATGCTTTAAACGACTAATCTCAAAGTCAGGTCAGTGTATAAAATGTTTTGTGAATGTATTTGTTTATTATGACAAAACTTTGTCTATTAGACCTTTATCGCAACCCTGAGAAACTTTTGTTACTCTGGAAAGAACTCTATGTCGCTCTGTTGCAGCTAAACTATGCAAAAAGTCGTGCTGACTCCATAGCGAAAAATAATGCTATCCCACAGGAACATATATTTGTGACAAAACGTAGCGTATGTGCTATTATAGACTATCAATAATCTCTAAGCCAAATTGCATCCAAATCTAATCATCTGTTTAGAATGAAAAAGTAACAAACATACTACATCTATACTAACAAACTTTAACCTTTATAATATTAGTAAGGATATATACATATAAAATCAAAAATATTTCTTTATAATATTCTATGTGCTATTGATCTCATTTTTGGATAATAAATTAAAGTGGTGGTTCCACTTTTTGCAAACAGCTTGAAATTATGTTGATTTATTGTTGGCCAACAACAATCCAACTAACTAAATTGTTTCTAGCAAAAACATTATTTAGATTGAAACGCAAAATATTTTTATTTAAGCATGAGTAATTGGAACGTGTAAATAACATATCAAACGGAAAATGAAATATTGATCATAGCAAAACAATAGTTAAAACAACTATAACGTTAAAAACTCAATTATTTGTGGCGGAAATTAAAACAGATAAAAGCGAGCAAAACAATATCAGACATAGGTACGTACGAAAGTTAAATTAGGTCATAGTATTCAGTTGTAAGTGACAATGCAATTTTTATACATGCTAAGTGCAGCACCGCCGCCAGAGGGCGCCAATCGAGGCTGATAAAAAGTTCTTCTGCTGTACAAACATCCGGGCGGGCGCACTCAATTACTGAACTTTGTAGCAAGAAAATTCCCACATTCAATTTTTTTTCTCATTTCCTCTTGTAACAGCTTATTAACCTCGTTTATATAACTTGTGTTTGTAAACGACATCAAGTTTGTGATTAAAGTTTGTGTGTACCCGGCGGTTGTAAACCGTTTGATCGGGAAATTTCACACATTTTGAAGGGGAACTTTTAAAATTTGATAATTGTTTAATTAAAGCATTCAATTAAAAATATAAATATGAAATGCAAATTAAAAACAAAGGCAAACATTAATTATTTAGATAACAAAAGGCACTGATAAATATCTCTTTATAAGGTAAGATTACACATCTCAATTGCCTATTTATTTGATTACAGCTCATTAATAAACTACAAAGAGAAACTAAAAAAGAACTCTGAAAAGATTCACCTTCAGCAACCTTTAACACTTTAGATGTTTAGAGATGTTGGCCAGAATTTCAAAATAAAAAACGAACAATCAGCGAAATGACAAAAGGGGTTTTCATTGAATAAGGACAATAAAAAATATTTGTGCCAACACAGTAATTAAATTTAATAATGGCACTTAAAAACATCACACAGACTAAGACAAACCTAAGGGGAATGAATCTACACAAATAAATAAAATTTAAATGTAAGTTTGTATTCAAATAAAAGGTTTTTAATAAAAACACAATGTAAACCTTACTCAATCAAAACGAGATATGTTTATAAGACCAGTATATAATAAATATACAAGATCAATTGAATTGTACGACTGCAAACAAACGTCGTGAACTAGGTTTACAATGTAAAAGATAATATTTAACTACTTTAACTTAAAAAGTAAAAACTTTTATTGAATAATAAAGAATGAGTCTCAGGTGAATCGTAGAAATACTTTGTCCCTTAACAGAAGTAAGGTACTTTGACTCGAAAAACAGAAGATTCACAAAAGTTGCAAATATAACTGATATGGCCAAGTGTATCACTCACTCACTTACCTTCATTTATAACAGAAACTACCAGTTAAGACAATCATCATCATCATTATCATTACATCCATTGGAAGTCCACTGTTGGACATAGACCTCTTCAAGAAAGGGAGAATTTTGCATACAATTGCCGCGCTGGGCAAGCGTGTTGGCAATCCCAGAGCGCAACTTTCGTGACAGGGCTGCTGCTGCCTACCCCCTTCCTGTCCATTTGAGCTACACTCATGAATGTACTCAAGAGCTGTCATTGAAGTCGTAGTATTTGTACACACATAAATGCATATTTGTAAACTAAACAAGTGTCGCCCAAATATTTAGTTTTTACAAAACTGTTACATTTATAAAGATTGGCCTAATTACCGAATTTATACAGGTTGGATGAGTTCTTTTAACGTATGTTCACAGCCAACTGAAAATTAAATACGATATTGTCACAATAATTAATTAAGATCAGTGTAGTGGGAAAGATGGTGTTGTGACAACAATTAAATAAGGATTGTTGAAATAGTTTGGACATTTGAAAAGGATGTATGAAAGTAGAATGACTGCACAAATATATAGAACTGAAGAGAATTGAAAAGTTGGTATAGGACAACCTAGGCGAATATATCTTAACTAGGTAGAATAGGTATTAAATAAGGGCTAGGTCAGAAGTGCCAAGAACAAACGAGCGTGTATGCAACAAACTAAGGACTAATGCAAATAAGGGAAGCGAGAGAGGTCATAACAAGTGGAGATCCATTTATGTATGCATGTAATTGATTAAGCGTTTACTATAATGATACATGTCTTTAAGTCTCGTCTATCGTTCAATGCTTTAGAATATAAAACACGTAATCTGGTTGAACATAGCCTAAGTACTCGTAGTAATGTTTATTAACATTAGATTATTGCTTTTAGTGGACAGTCGTCCATGTAATATTATTAAGTCCCTTGCTTTTTTCCTTATGACACTAAAGAGCGGGTGAACAAAAGCATGTTTTATTTATTAGTTGAATAACGTCGACGCGCCTAATATAAAAACCCGAAATTAAATCATCATAAGGCACAGAGTACATGAATAATAAAACTGGAAGACATATTTTGCGTGAGTTCTCAAGCGTATTTCCCGCTTTTCCTTATTTCCCACGGGATAACTCAACTCATAGAGGACATAAGTTGTACCGATATCGAAGAAGAAGACGTACGGAAACTAGGTATTTCGTTATTCAAGCTTGCAATTGGAAAAATTCAGGTTTGCTTCTCACAAAGAAAATATGTAGGTTTTTCTATTGTTGTTTTATAAATGTAACAAAATATATTTTTATGAAGCATCAGTTTATCTCGTTCATTAAAGGACAGTGAATCATTTTCGATTATCTTTTTACAAAATATATGTATTTTTGTATTGACACTCCTTTAATGCCTGCATCAAGCCTTTTCGGCCATTGTGCTTAAAGTGCCATTTTATGCATTATATTTTACTCATTGTATCAACAGTTTATTGTATAAATATTGATTCCTACATGATTGACAATATTTTGCATGCGCACGAATCTTGCAATTTGCTGTAGTCTTTGTATCTGCTCATTCTAATAGGAATTAAAAATTTGATTAGATGAAGGAAAAATATTTGATTAGAATGTCAACATTTCTTTGCTTCATGGTCAAGAATTATTTATGTATCAATAAAACTATTTGATTAAACCGTGAGGTATCGTCAGAGTAGAATACTACCTCCCTCTGCACCAGAAGTCGTAACAGGTGACAAGAGCTATATATATAGCTATATGAAACAGTGCAGCTAAAATGCTCGGAGCGGGTATGGGCAGCTGTATCCCCGTCGTAAAAGCTGCGCTTTGGGATTGCCCAAAATTCTCCCTTTCTTGGGAAAGCATACGTCTTGAAGTGGACCTCCAATGGCTGATATGATGATGTATTAAGAAGAACCATCATCACCAAGAAGCACCATGTTTTAACTTATACTTCAAACTTAAAAATACATTGCACTCAAGGTAATAGTACTTTTATACCATCACTAGTTAAAAAGTGGAATCCGATAGAATAGTACTTTCCATTGATGAAAGCCAAAGTAACGAATATAACTTCAATAGGCATGTTAATTGGATGTTCTTGATTGAAAAGTAGCTGTTCACGTTTTAATTAATTTCCTCTAGAGTAAAATTTTAATATCGATATGTAATAAGCGAGAAGAACGTACGTTCAAACAGTTTGTACTCTACGCCATAGATGGCCATTGCATGCACAAGAGATATAATTTGATTACTTACTTTAATATACCTGTTGTTTTTTTTTAAATCAAACATAGAAACCAATAAATGCTGGAACTTGTAAATAACACCAGAGCCACAGTGAAAGTGAAATCAAAAATCATAAATTAAGCCCTCCGTTAATTAACATATCCATTAGAAACAAAAACTTTTCACAGCTCATTATCCAGCAGTCAAAGCAGTAACCCTTTAAAATAACAGTATCCGTAAAGTATTTACTCACCGAGCTGCGAGAGGGCTCTGTCCGCAAATGACGCACTGAAAGAAACTTCTTGTTTGCTGCCCGTCGGAAGAGCTACACAAATAAACCGTTTTGCATTATGAAAATAGAATAGATGGAACAAAAACACCGACCCGAATGTTTAAATTCGAAAGGTCATCCCCATTCATAAGAACCATTATCCGAACTTTTAATTAAAACAATGGAATGTAAATTATAAACGCTGGGATATACGTCTCAGGGGATAGAACCAGAATCCAAGACCGGCATTTTATACGGTTGTTCCAGTTATTTTTTTATGAGATAATGTGGCGTAGAATTTTGCCTTTGATGTGTGTAGGGGACATGGAAAGAATACTAATCGTCGGGGATCGTTCGAGGCTTTGTAGGACGCATAACAGGCGACCGTCTAACCAACAATGACAAAACCCTCACAGATATAACGCTCACGTTTCTTAGAAATTGAGATGTTTTTTTATTTGATATATTTAATATATTGAACGTGTCCGATGTACTCAGTAAATGTATTGGTGTCCCGTAAGCTGGAAAACAATTTAATTAAGAATAATTCAATTAAATTTCATTCGGTTTTATACAACTGTGTTTATTTTTGTACCTATTATTTTTTTTATAATAACGAACAATTTATTATTGTAAAAACAAGAAATTTGAAAGTACATAAAACATATTATTAGTCTTCCAGAAAATATATCACGACACATCGCATATCGTGTATCGTGTAAACCATAAATCTGGGCTTATAGAAGCGTGGAATATTGTACTGCGAAGAGGAATGCAATTCTGAATTCCTCCAACTACAAGTTTGGGGATCTTCGTGACTTCACTAGTTAATCCCTATCAAGCCATCAAGCGTGTACTAGTTTCTGTAAAGCCATTATCTGATATTTCTTGCGATATACTACATAGCTATGGAATTTTAGTATGTTAGGTGATATTTGCTATAAATTTGAAACAAGCATGTATATTCAAGTTTGCTATTAAACCTTGTAGGAAAAATGCTGATTTACTAAGCTTCTTTACTCCAAATACGCAATTTTCAAATGCAATTTTACACCAATTAAGCTTTTTATTCTTATATTTCATTTTCTTGCTTTCTTGCATATATTTATTCATTAAACCAGTATTCAATATTCATTACAAAACCTTATATTTTATTATTTTAACTTTTTTAACACTAATTGTAACAAGAAGATTTAGTTTTATCGTATACATTCATGGGATGGGCTTAATATCTTATACCTCCAAGTTAAACCATAATCTTTACGAGCTAAATTTGTAAATCATGACGTTCAAAATGCGCTATTTATAGTTAAGACATAAAATTAAATAAAGCTTATGTTCCGCGTGTACATCTCGCGCATTAGAGGCCGACTTCAAACTAATCAAGAACAGCGTAACGCGTGTACTCTGTATGTAATTTATTAACGCTTATTCCCATATAGCAATCTGTAGGGATACCGTCCATTACGCAGACTCCAGATCTCTGCTTCAGTCAGCTTCGGGAGAGGGGACGCGGTGGACGTTCCCGTTACTCCAGGCGGATCGCGCGAACCGTTAGTGTGTATGAAAGTTCGCAACTCTCAGTTCTTTGCGTAGAACGAAGGATCGCACATGTGTTGTTTGAAGTATGGAGATTGAGTTTACAAAAAAATTGGAATAGTGATATTCAATGGTGAGTTACACTTAAAATAATATTTTAAGTACTATGTAAGATAAGGTTGAAAAATCAGCATCCGTAATCTCGTAAAAGTTTTCCGGTTAAAAAAGGCTTACCTGCCTAAGTGGTAATGAATCTTGCCGGGACCAAACCCGCCGTCTGAAACTTTTCCTTCGGCAAACTTTGCGGCCAATATCCGATCGACGCTTTACTTTTTTAGATTGATTAAAAAATGTATAAAGATTTTGAAACAATTATTTTATTGACAACTAGTCTAAAATCTTTCTTTATCTTAATTATTTAATAAACATTAGCAATTAACTATAATTTAAAATTCAAATCATTAACAAAATTTGTTTTTCTAAGTCTAAAAATTGTGCTTCCGTAACTGGGTCCATTAGGAGACGAATAAATTAGGATATTTTTAATAAAACTAACGTTATCATTTAAATATATCCAACAATTTTTGTACGAGTAGTTTCTGTGAGAAATGATCATGTAAGTCATCAACCAGCCGCAAGACATAAACTCACCAGACATTAGGGCTACGAAACACGTTCAACAAATTCTATTTTCTGTTCCTCAGTACCCCTTTCGCTGTTTATCTTTGCCGTTCAATATTGGTGTGTGGGTGTGAGGTATAAAGTCCATAATGGAATGGCTTGGATTAGATCGAGTGACATGCTTTGATACTCGAAACTCGTCAACGCCCGTATCTAAAAAGTGACAGATAAGGACCATTTGTTGGCCTGAAGTGGAGTTCACTACTACACTTATTACTAAATTTTGTCACACTACATACATAATCTTATATCGTATCTTATATAATAAGTGTAATAAGTAATATATTTATATATATATATATATATATAAATATATGTAAGTAATATATATTTATATATATAAATATATATTACTTACATACCGAACGTGCAATTTGACTTCGCACAACCAATCACAAATCTTTGCTTATATTATAGACATTAGTTTAGTTAGTAAGTATGGTTAAATGAATGTCAGGAGGTATAGGCATATACATCCTGACATCCATACAACAACAAACATACGTCATGTTTGTTACTGTCTTATACCAAAATGGCTGAACTGTTCTGGATGAAAACTGGCTTAGTTGATTGATTGATGTCTACATAAAATATATATATATATATATATACGATTGCTGATACGTTTTAAAGTGAATCATGTTTCCCTGGGATAGATCTGGTTTTTTATTTTTCTCAATGGTATGAAGCTTCTTGCATAATTAAGCTGTAATAGAGCGCCATAGTCTTCTT